>LR738710.1:559658521-559739545 GCA_902687465.1 Secale cereale | reverse complement strand
ATGTCGTGCTCTGCCTTTCTCTCCTCACCTCCCCTCTCTCCCCTAGCCCAGCTGCGACGATGTGCGAGCGGTTTCCCGGCGACGGAGCAGCGGCCAAAGGCTTCAGCTGCCGCTCGCTGCACGCGTGGTAGGCGTACCTGCTCTTCGAGGCCAACATCCCAGCGCCTCCAGACATGTGCGTTGGTCCGACAGGATGGAGGCTCAGCGCCGGGGCGTCCCCATTCCCCCAGTGCCGGACGTCAACGCGCGTGCCGACTACTTCACCGGCAAGGTCGACCGCGTTCGGTTGTCGCTGACAGAAGAGCATCGCGCCCTCCCACAGTACGCCGCCGACAACCACGAGGCGTGGGCGGCGTACTTCCAGCGCTGGCAGGAGCAGCGGCTCACCTCCACCAACGGGGCGCCGGTGGTGGGGCCCGATGGAACAGCGAGGGACGCCGCGTGTGGTGGGCGGCCCCCGGACGGACGATCCACTAGGTTCTCGCGCACCTCGAGGGTAGCAACAACCCGCCGCTCACATACCCGGCCGCCGCACCGGTCCCCCGCCGCGGCACCAGGCAATGGATGCCCAGGAAGTTCGTCTCCGGCTCGTCTTCCTCCTCCCGCTCCTCTTCCCACTCCTCCAGCTCTCCGATGCTGTCCGGCGTCAAGGTCGAGCCCGCAACGGAGACCCCGCTCGATCGACGCACCAGCTCGGCCGGCATCGTCATCAATGAGGGCGGCGGGCGTGCCTCCTCCTCGGCTCCTCCCCGCTACGTCAAGCCAAAGAAAGAGCTGGGGCTCGCCGCCGCGAAGACGGAGCCGGGGCCCGTCGCCATGAAGAAGAAGCATGGGCTCACTCCCGTGAAGACAGAGCCCGAGCTTGACGACGCGGTGGCCTTGAAGTGGGCACGCGACGACTGGGCGCGGACGAAGATGGAGTGCCAGTGTCGCGCCTATGAAGAGCTCGCCGCCCGGCATCGCGGCCGCGACGAGGGAGGCATCATCGTCCTCGAGGACGACAACGACGACGACGCACCACCGGCACCGGTTCGCGAGGGCGACGCCGGGCAGGGGTCCAGTAGGGGCGGCGGCCGCGTCAAGGAGGAGAAGGCCGACGAGGATGACGGCGACGTCGGCGACTTCGCCGTGCTCGCCGCGTTCTTCGCCTCGTAGAATGGCATTCGGTTTGTTATGTAATAAAAAACTATGCTATAAATGTCATGTTCGCCGAATTTCAGCCGAATCTTTGCCCAGTTTTCCGAACTTTAGCCGAATTCCTATTTTATATTAAAAAAGCGCCTTCTAGGGGCAACCCTGGGGCCGGCGGCTGGGGACCCGAAAGCCCCCACGCCGATTTTAGCGTCGGTACACCCCCCAAGCGGCAATTTTAAGTGCCCCCTGGGGGGGCAATGGCTGGAGATGCGCTAACTATAGGTAGTCGACTCGAATATCAACTTGTGATGCCCCCGATTTGACCGTACACTAATCATGCACGCAAATGTGTACGACGAAGATTAGGGAATCACGGGAAGGTATCACAACAGAACTCTAGACACAACGAAAAGACATGCAAGCTTCATATCACAAGCCAGGGGCCTCGAGGGCTTGAATACATAAGCTTGATCATAAACGAGTCAGCGGAAGCAACAATATCTGAGTACAGACATATGTTAAACAATGTAACATAAGATGGCTAGCACAAACAGGGATACAGATCAAAGAGGCATATGCCTCCTTCCTGGGATCCTCCTAAATTACTCCTGGTCGTCGGCGGCCTCCACGCAGTAGTAGGCTCCGTTGGGGTAGTTGCAGTCGTCGGTGGTGGCATTTGGCTCCTAGGCTCCACCATCGGGTTGCGCCATGCGTGAAGAAAGGAAAAGGGGGAAAAGAGGGATCAAAGCAACCGTGAGTACTCATCCAAAGTACTCACAAGCAAGGATCTACACTACATATGCATCGGTATCTATAAAAGGGGTAATATCTGTGGGCTAAACTGCAAAATGCCAGAATAAGAGGGGGATAGCTAGTCTTATGGAAGACTACGCTTTTGGGCAGCCACCATCTTGCGGCAATAGAAGAGAGTAGCCAATATGTAACAAGTATCATCGTATAGCCTATCCTACCCGGTGATCCTCTCATCATCACCCTGAGAGAGAGCAATCACCGAGTTGTATCTGGAACTCATATGGGTGTGTTTTATTAAGTATCTAGTTCTAGTTGGCAGAGGTCGGAACAGAACTCCAAGTCATTATGTTACCGTGGACACGGCTATTTGAATAGATTACTTCCCTGCAGGGGTACACCACATAACCCGACATGCTTGATCACTCTGGCCGGACACACTTTCGTGGGTCATGCCCGGCCTCGGAAGATCAATACGTCGTAGCCCTACCTAGGCTCAACACACGGGCCAGCATGTCAGTCAACATCCTAAGTGTGGGGGTCTTGGGCCCATCACCCGTTGCACTCCTGCATGTTGCGAGGGCAGCCAGGATCAGTCGTGGCAACCTCGATTACAAGGAAGTTGCTTTACGCGGACCACCCAGGCACGCCGCTCAGTCGCTGACGCCTGGAAACCTTCGGCTGATACTACGACATCGGTTTCCCATACCTTGTCCCGCGTGGTTGTTAGTGTGTATAGGCCAATGACCCAACTCAGATCAAATATCCAAACTCGTTAAGCGTGTTATTTTGAAGTAACCATGGACGCCGACCAGGGACCAGGTCCACCTCTCTCCTGGGTGGTCTCAACATGCCATGTCACTCCTCCACAAAGAATCACTCGGGGTCGTCAGGAACCCAGGCCCATCACAACCTGGATGGAACCACATGCCCCTTCAGTGCCCAGTCCGTGAATCACCCGTGGGTACTCTACGAACCGACCTGACTGTATTCACATCATGTATCATGTATAATATGTATATAGTATATACCTGTGATCACCTCTGTAGGATCGAAAGTATGTCTAGAGGGGGGGTGATTAGACTACTTGACAATATAAAAATTCTGCCTTTTGATCATGAACAGTTTTTGGCAGTTTCACAATAATGATCAATTCAAGTATCACCCTACACATGCAATTCTAGAGTATAAGCAGCGGAAAGTAAATTGCACATGTAGTAAAGAGAGGTGGAGAAGATCAAACGCAGTTTGGAGACACGGAGATTTTTGTCGTGGTTCCGATAGGTGGTGCTATCGTACATCCACGTTGATGGAGACTTCAACCCACGGAGGGTAACGGCTGCGCGAGTCCACGGAGGGCTCCACCCACGAAGGGTCCACGAAGAAGCAACCTTGTCTATTCCATCATGGCCTACGCCCACGGAGGACTAGCCTTACTCGGGGTAGATCTTCACGATGTAGGCGATCTCCTTGCCCTTACAAACTTCTTGGTTCAACTCCACATCTCAAAGACGGAGGCTCCCAAGCGACACCTAACCAATCTAGGAGGCACCACCCTCCAAAAGGTAATAGATGTTGTTGATGATGATGAACTCCTTGCTCTTGTGCTTCAAATGATAATCTCCCCAACACTCAACTCTCCTCACTGATATGGCTGTGGTGGAAGAAAGGATTGAGTGGAAAGCAACTTGGGAAGGCTAGAAATCAAGTTTCATATGGTAGGAATGGAATGACTTGATCTCAGCACAAGGGTAGGTGGTTCTCTTCTCAGAAAGTGTATGGTAGGAGTGGTAGACTTTCTGATGGCTCTCTCTTCGAATGAAGAGGGGGGTGGAGGGGTATATATAGCCTCCACACAAAATCCAACCGTTACACACATAATTGACCAATCTCGGTGAGACCGAAGTGAAAACTCGGTCAGACCGAAAGTTCAAATATAGTGAACGTTGGGGTTTTCGGTGGGACCGAAAATACCATCTCGGTGTGTCCGATATGAGTCAAAGGTAGGAACTTGCCAGAATCGGTGGGACCGAGATCAACAACTCGGATATTCCGAAATGATGACAAACGGTTACAGAAGGTTGGCAGTCCAGTTTCGGTGAGACCGAACTCAAAATCGGATGGACCGAAATATTAGGGTTTGGAAGAATAGCTGAGGTGGTTCATCTCGGTGGGACTGAGTTGGAAGAATCGGTTTTTCCGAGATTACTTATGAGTGTGTTAAGTAGTGAAAGTTGCTGATAGTTGAGGGAGCTAAATCACTAAGCACTTGAGCAACCAGATCATCAACACAACCTCATCCCCTTTTAATAGTATTGGCTTTCCTATGGACTCAATGTGATCTTGGATCACTAAACCAAAAATGGAGTCTTGAGCTTTTGCCAATGCTTGTCTTAGCGTTTTGAGGGGTCCACTTCTTCAGACATTTCCATACCCATATCATCGAACTTCTCTGAAATGATTCTCAGGTAAATATTAGTTCAATGATATATATGTTGTTATTAATTACCAAAACCACCCGGGGATTAGTTGCACTTTCAATCTCCCCCTTTTTGGTAATTGATGACAACATATAGATCAAAGCTTCGACAAAGGATATAATCAATGAATAATATCGTCGCTTTGAGAAGTATGTGATAAACAAGAGCTCCCCCTAAATTTGTGCATTATTTAAAATTTGCGTTTGAATGCAAATGCACAATCGATTAGGATTATGGGTTACTCTTCCATGTCACATACATCTTGGTGGAGCGCACAAAATGATAAGAATGAATAACATGCACTCAATCACCAAGACAAGAGTAAATAGCCATACAATAAGGAATAGCATATGATAAGCATTAAGCACACATTAAAGCATAGTATGACCAAGCACTCATTAATGTAGCATCAAACGTAGTAGCAAGCACACTGAAAGTATCGAACGACCAAAAGAACCAAAAGTATCTCAAAGGAAACCGGCAAAAGAACGAAAGAGCACTCTCTCTCTCTCGAAGCCCTATGATCTATACAATTTCTCCCCCTTTGGCAACAAGTTACCAAAAAGTTCGAAAAGGTATAGAGCTAAGCGTCACTGTGGGCTCTACTGGCGGCTCCCGTCTGGGTAGATGTCGGAGTAGAAATGACGGCATCGGCAAAGACTTCTGCTGATGTCTGCGCTGGAGGAGTGGATGCTAGAGCTGGAGTAACTGCTGGAGTTGTAGCTGGTGCTGAAGTGGTAGCCCTGGAGTCAGTCACTGGGATAGCTGCAGATCGGGATCCTCTGGGAACCTGAGCAGTCTGGCGATGAGAGTCCTGGACTAGATCATCCTGCATGAGCTCTGCTCTCTCCTGCCTTGCTTCCTCCATGTCTGCCTCAAGCTTGTTGACGGACACCTGAATCTCAGTCAGCTTCACGTCCAGAGCGTGGATCTTGTCCTCAACAATTCTCTCTAGGCTTTCCTGAGATTGTTCAATGCTGGCCAGGCGTTGTTCAATCCTCTGGGTAGCTTCAAGAATCTGCTCTCCGAAGCTCTTTGGTTTAGCTGCTGCTGCTGCTGCCTCTTTGTCAGCTTTGGCTTTCTTCGCAGCCTCAATTTTGGCTTGACCTTCAACTGAGGTTGGATCTTCCTCATCCATCACAACTCGTTGTCCTCATGCTCTGGCTGCAGTGGCAAGTGCTTCCTATCCAACATGAATTTGCCCGTGCCAAACTTGGCATTGATAAGCATCTGAATTTGTGGGGCAAATCCACACGACCTCTTCTGGTCAGCTGCAGTACTCTTAATGGTCTCTACCATTAAGTCCATCACCTTGAAAGGTGCCTTGTCATCAAGAATGTGCAGCATGTTGATAGAATAGCCTCGAATCATGCGGTGGTCTCCAGACTTGGGCATCAAGGTATGCCTCAAAATAGTGTTTGTGGTGGTCAGACCTGCCTGGAGATAGTACACTGAGCCAAGCTTCCACCCTTCCAAATCAGCAGCGGGGATCTCCTTGTACATGTTCTTCATGGAATCATGGCTTTTCTTAGGAATCCCATAGACATCAATGTCGTCCTCTCTCTGTACTGGAGCATTCAGAAGTTCCGCCCATTCTTCAACAGACGAAGAAAACCTTTGACCTTCAGTCATCCAGGTGATCTTGCCATCAGGATAGAAGTGGGCTGTGGCGTAGAACTGCATGATCATCTCGTCATTCCAAGCTGTCAGTTCCTGACCCACGAACTCAGCAACTCCACATGCAGTAAAGCTCTCATGCACATGGGGAAAGAAGTCTCGGTGCTCTTCACTGTCAATGTACTTCCAGTCAACATACCTAGTGTCAGCAACAATAGGCTTCTTGTCCATCAGCACGGTCTCATAGAAGTCCTGCTGCTCTCTGGTGTGGAATCTGGGGTCCACAGCAGTCCTTCTCCTCACGGCATATGGATCAGACTGTCTCCATAGCCTGAGACCTTTATCCTTCCTTGCCTTCATATCCTCGGCTTGAGGATGAGCATCGTTGTGGAGTGGCAACTTAGGACGGAGCTTCAGCAACACATGCTCTTCATCTGACTCAGACGATGGCATCTCACCTTTGTTCTTCTCAGAAGCTGGAATGCTCCTGGTTGTCCTCTTGGGCTTGGCTGGAGCTGCCTTGGCTTGAGCAGGCTTCTTGGGCTTAGAAGTGGCTTGAGCCCTAATAGCATCACCCATGAACTTAGCTTTCTGAGGAGGAGGCTGGGGTTCATCTTCTTCTTCTTCTTCATCAGCAGCTGCATCAACATGAGGTTCAGCATATACTACCCTCTTCCTCTTGGAATTTTTCTTCACCTTACTTGGAGCTGGCTCTTCCAAGTTCAGTTTCTTTGCAACAGCTGACTGCTTGACCTTGCTGGTGCCTTTCTTTGACTGCTGCCCTTCGTGCTCTTTGGCAACAACTTTTCTCTTGGGCTTGGAGGTAACTTCCTCAGCAACGAAGTCAGAGTCCTCATCATCAGAATTTCTCTTCTTTCTGGTTCTGGTGGCTGCAGGAGGCAAACCACTAGGGGTGCTCCTCTCACCATCATCACTGGAACTACTAGCCTCAGGACTAGTATCTGCCACAGGGATCTCTGCAAACGGTGACTCAGACCTGTTCTGGCTGTCACTGACATCTGACATGGCTGACAACCTGTGAAAAGATAAGGTATAGGCAGAGTAGAAGAGTTATCACAACTGCAGAGGTTTTTGCAAAAAAAAATGAGTTCAAATCTTAGTTTTGAATTTTCACAGAATGCATTTCGGTCAAACCGATTTTCAGTTTCGGTGAATCCGAAGTGTATAACAGAAACCTACACACCACTTTCGGTCAGACCGAAATGGGTTTCGGTCCTACCGAAACACTAGGGTTTCACTGAGACTCTACATCGGTCACACCGATTTGCACGAATCGGTTAGACCGAACGGTGCAGTGCAATGGCCAGAGGCCAAATCGGTCATTCCGAGTTTTCAAAATTGGTTTCACCGAGATGTGTTCCGTGGAAACCTAAACCTAAGAATTTCGCTCGAAACTAAAAGGATCTGATCTGATGTTTAGGGAATATCTCAAACGTGGATAGATACATGGCAAACCAATCATGCAAGAATCAGATGGGGAGCACGAGAGGGATCGGGACTCACCCTAACTTGGTGGAGTCCCTCTACAGCGGCAACGGCGCGGAGAAGATTACCGTTGACGGCGACGGAGACCTGCGGCGAGGGCGCACAGGCGACGATGGCGACGATCCGAAGACCAGGGCGACGGCAGCAGGGGACTTGGGGGCGAAACGGTTTGAAGAAGTAATCGCGCGCAGCCCTCAGGTATATATATCCCCATACTGTCGGTGGGACCGAGTTGAAAAACTCGGTGACACCGAAATGGCTAACTGATGTGCAGTTACACATATCGGTAACGCCGAGATTTTGAACTCGGTTTCACCGAGATGAAACCTAGATCAGTCTAAACGTTTCGGTTGGACCGAGATGGAAAAGTTGGTCAGACCGAAATGGACTTAGAAGGTTTTGGAAGTCAGCCTTAGACGGATCGGTGGCTCCGAGTGCTCCTCACTCGGAGGGTCCGAAAATGACTTGTTCAAAGTTGTGATATGAGCATGAATAGAATTTGAGACAAGAAAGCATAGATAGCTAGGGAAGGTGCTTAGGCATTCTTGTCCATCCATTTGGCCAGAAAAGTCAAACAATCAAAACAACAAATGGATGTCCTTGAATGGATGAAATCATGCATTCAACATGCTCACACAATAAGATAGCAACTGAAATATGTGTCAAACATGCACAACCAATACTCTAGCTACTAGCACACAATTTGTCGATGACTAGGTCATCTATATATGAGTATATTGACTTAGGAGTCAAATGAGAACATTTGATCATAGGTCATACTCATCGTTTAAGCACAAGTGGGGTTACCACTTTTACATAAAGCATTGATGTGTTCACATCATTTGAAGATGCTTTAGCTCAATTTTTAGAGCAAAGCTCCCCCTAGATGTGAGAACCCCTTTTAAAGGGTCAAACTAACCTTGCGTTGTCGTAGAAGACTTCATGTAGATGTTGAAGATGTGGATGCTCAATGTTGATGTAGATCATCAAGAGTTGGGAGCTATCCTTTGGATTAGGGCACTTTCAATACCTACATGGGTTAGTCCCACAAGGAACAAACAGGGATATCCATAGACATAGATTAAAGTTCACAAAAGATGATGTCCATGAAAGCAATGATTACCTTGTCCCTTGACTTACCAACAAGAGGGTTTGTGACTCCATGAACTAGTGCATGATGTGGAAGTTGATTGCACAAGTTCTTGCCAAAATGAATATGAGTGAAGTATGTTGGCGGAGTCACCCTCAAGAACCTTCTAGTTCTTCTTCTTTGGGATCCACATCATCTTGATGGGAATCCTTGGTGTTGTAGTTGAGCTTGACGAAGTAGAACTTGATGTGTCCTTGGGAACCCACTTGACCATGGCTTGAGGTGCTTCAATGAATGCATCAATCTCCTCTTGAAGCTTGTCCTTGGCCTTTAGCTTGTGGTCTTGTGGTGGAAGGTCATCTTGAGCTTGTTCCACATTGGAAGAAGTAGGATCATACTTCTCCTTTTGTGAAACAAACTGTGGAGTAGGGTATTGACCTTCTTCCCACTCAACACCTTTGGCGTTGAACTTTTGCTCAAAACCAATCCCTTGATTCTTCCGGTGTCTTCCTTGTTTGCGAACAATCTCCTCAAAGTTCTTGCTTCCGGCAAGACTCTTGTAGACACCTTTCTCTATGATTTCCTTCAATAGGCTATTTTCTTGCTCAAGTGTAACTTGGCTTGGAACATTGTTAGTGGAATCAAGAGAACTACTAGTAACAACATTGGATTTAACATTGTTATTGTTACTACTAGAGGAAGAATTTTTCTTATGCTTGTCATGCTTAGTCTTAATAGGTGGCAAGAAATTAGACAAGAGAAGTCGTTTGGCAAGATATGAAGAACTCTTCTTTCGAAGATCGTCATTGATCGCTTTTAGAAACTCATGTTCTTGCTCTAGAGTGAGCTTCTCGAAGCGTAGCTTCTCATGAGATCTTAGGAGCTCTCTATGATCTTCTTGAGTTGTTTCATGAGCTAACTTAAGAGTGTTTAGTTCTTTAGTTAGACGCTCAATCTCCTTCATAGCATTGTCATTCGACTCTTCTCGACTATAAAGACTACTAGCATTTTCATCATTACTAAGCTCACTAGATTTATCATGCAAGAGCTCATCTTCACCAAGCAAGTCATCCTCATCACTATCAAAGTCAATGAATTCAGGGTGTGTTACCTTGGGGCCTTTAGCCATGAAGCATCTTCCAATTCCCTCAGCTGGTGAATCAAATAAGTCGTAGGAGTTGGAGTTGGAGGATACGAGAGCAAGTCCGGCAACACCTTCATCTTGACTGTAGTCGGAGTCGGAGTGATAGCTTACATCGGATTGATTGTCAGAGTCGGAGCCGGAGACCCATTCACCTACATGAGCTTGATGTCTTCTTCTTGTGTAGCTCCTTGATGACTTGTCTTTCCTCTCTGAATCCTTGCTTCTCCGAGAGGGTCTTCGTTCATAACGATCATCTCTACTCCTTCTCTCTCTCCGAGGTGACTCATCTCTTGCTCTTCTTCTTGGAGATTCTTCTCTTCTCTTGTGGGGAGCCGTACACTCATTTGAGAAGTGTCCGGGTCTTCCACAATTGTAGCAGTTTCGATCACGACTAGAAGATCTCTTTTCATCATATGATCTAGACTTTGAGCTTCTTTCTTTGCCTCTATTCTTGTAGAACTTGTTGAAGTTCTTAACCATTAGGCTTATCTCTTCATTGGAAATTAACTTGTCACTTGAGGTAGTGGGAGCATCACTTGTAGCTTTGTAAGCACCACTTGACTTGTTGTGAAGCTCTTCCTTATCCTTAAGTGGCATCTCATGAGCAACAATTCTTCCAATGACTTCAGTTGGCTTGAGAGTCTTGTAGTTTGGCATCATTTGGATCAAAGTGCACACGGTGTCATATTTTCCATCCAAAGCTCTTAGAATCTTCTTGATGATGAAACGGTCGGTCATTTCTTCGCTTCCTAAGCCGGCAATCTCATTTGTGATGAGAGCAAGCCTAGAGTACATTTCAGCGACTCCTTCACCATCCTTCATCTTGAACTTGTCAAGTTGACCTTGAAGAATATCTAGCTTTGATTCCTTCACAGATTCAGTACCTTCGTGCATTTCAACCAAAGTATCCCAAATCTCTTTAGCATTCTCAAGACGGCTGATTTTGTTGAACTCCTCGGGACACAAGGCATTGAAGAGAATGTCACAAGCTTGAGCATTGTTTTGCAACATCCGCAACTCTTCCGGTGTAGCTTCGCGATCCGGAACTTTTCCTTCCTCGAAGAATTCACCTTGCATACCAACACAAATAATGCCCCATGCGGCTGGGTTATGACCAAGAATATGCATTTTCATTTTATGCTTCCAACTAGCAAAATTTGTACCATCAAAGTAAGGACCTCTACGATAATTACCCTCACTAGACGCCATACTCTCCTAGGTTGTGAAACCAAACTTATGGAGTCCAATGCAATGGAAACCAAAACAATGGAGACCAAAGCTCTGATACCACTTGTAGGATCGAAAGTATGTCTAGAGGGGGGTGATTAGACTACTTGACAATATAAAAATTCTGCCTTTAGATCATGAACAGTTTTTGGCAGTTTCACAATTATGATCAATTCAAGTATCACCCTACACATGCAATTCTAGAGTGTAAGCAGCGGAAAGTAAATTGCACATGTAGTAAAGAGAGGTGGAGAAGATCAAACGCAATTTGGAGACACGGAGATTTTTGTCGTGGTTCCGATAGGTGGTGCTATCGTACATCCACGTTGATGGAGACTTCAACCCACGGAGGGTAACGGCTGCGCGAGTCCACGGAGGGCTCCACCCACGAAGGGTCCACGAAGAAGCAACCTTGTCTATTCCATCATGGCCTACGCCCACGGAGGACTAGCCTTACTCGGGGTAGATCTTCACGAAGTAGGCGATCTCCTTGCCCTTACAAACTTCTTGGTTCAACTCCACATCTCAAAGACGGAGGCTCCCAAGCGACACCTAACCAATCTAGGAGGCACCACCCTCCAAAAGGTAATAGATGTTGTTGATGATGATGAACTCCTTACTCTTGTGCTTCAAATGATAATCTCCCCAACACTCAACTCTCCTCACTAATATGGCTGTGGTGGAAGAAAGGATTGAGTGGAAAGCAACTTGGGAAGGCTAGAAATCAAGTTTCATATGGTAGGAATGGAATGACTTGATCTCAGCACAAGGGTAGGTGGTTCTCTTCTCAGAAAGTGTATGGTAGGAGTGGTAGACTTTCTGATGGCTCTCTCTTCGAATGAAGAGGGGGGTGGAGGGGTATATATAGCCTCCACACAAAATCCAACCGTTACACACATAATTGAGCAATCTCGGTGAGACCGAAGTGAAAACTCGGTCAGACCGAAAGTTCAAATATAGTGAACGTTGGGGTTTTCGGTGGGACCGAAAATACCATCTCGGTGTGTCCGATATGAGTCAAAGGTAGGAACTTGCCAGAATCGGTGGGACCGAGATCAACAACTCGGATATTCCGAAATGATGACAAACGGTTACAGAAGGTTGGCAGTCCAGTTTCGGTGAGACCGAACTCAAAATCGGATGGACCGAAATATTAGGGTTTGGAAGAATAGCTGAGGTGGTTCATCTCGGTGGGACTGAGTTGGAAGAATCGGTTTTTCCGAGATTACTTATGAGTGTGTTAAGTAGTGAAAGTTGCTGATAGTTGAGGGAGCTAAATCACTAAGCACTTGAGCAACCAGATCATCAACACAACCTCATCCCCTTTTAATAGTATTGGCTTTCCTATGGACTCAATGTGATCTTGGATCACTAAACCAAAAATGGAGTCTTGAGCTTTTGCCAATGCTTGTCTTAGCGTTTTGAGGGGTCCACTTCTTCAGACATTTCCATACCCATATCATCGAACTTCTCTGAAATGATTCTTAGGTAAATATTAGTTCAATGATATATATGTTGTTATTAATTACCAAAACCACCCGGGGATTAGTTGCACTTTCAACCTCCCGCGATGATCATGGCCTAATAGTATAGCATAGCAGACGGACAAGAATGTAGGGCCACAGATGGAATACTTGCATCCTATACTAAGCTTTTATGATAGCAAGTAAAGGTATCAGCAATAGTAGCAACAAGGACAGGCTATGCAATAGAATAGGAGCTATCGGAACAACAACAGTAGCAAAACCTAATGCAAGAATTGGAGAGAAGGAATAGGCGATATCTAGATCATCAAGGGGGTTTGCTTGCGCAGAAGCTCGGCAGAGAAGGACGGGTTTTCAATACCGTAGTCGATCGAGGCAGAAGTGGCGTCAGTCTCGAAGTATACCGGAGAGAAGAGGGGGAAGAAACAATAAATACAATACAAGCAGATGCATGACGATGCATGACATGGCAATAAGCCGTGCTAGGTGTGATCTAATGCAGTACTAGGTGATACTGGCGGAGGGAGAAACCATCTCAGAATGTATTCTCGATGTTCGGCATTTTCGGACAAATGAAACATAGGGGGGTGGTTGCATGTCCGCTATGCTAGGGACGTGTGGCAAATGAACGGAGTTCGTATTCGGATTCAAGAAGCTTTTCTAAACAACTTCCATGTACAAAATATTTTCAGCCGAGTTACAGAATACATTATATTAATTTTCATAATTTTATTCATTTTTTAATTATTTTAATTTAGAAATTAAATGTTAAATTTCTAGATGTACCCAACACAGTGTACACAAAAATGTACACTGGCTGACATGTGGGACCAGGGGCTCCCAGCTGACCAGTCAATGTTTATATTATAGTGGCCATAGGGGGTGGGGCCCTATCATTCTGCGTTTTAGCTAATTAACCTAGTTAATTGGACAGCAGAGCGAACACACCCCACCACCAACTCTAGTTTATATGATAGTGGAAATTATGCTCTCTTGAGATCCAAACCTGAGCGAGTGCCTGAGAGCCAAAGAGCGAGTGCATGTGTGCGAGCGCCCGCCATGCATCACTCCAACGTTGGCGTCCACCCTCACCCGCCATCGGCCACCCCGGCGATGTCGGCCACCCTCTGTCCTCCTCTTCCCCTTCCCCTGCGTGCTGCTCCAGCACCATGGCCTCAAGCTGCAACTCTGTGGCCGCACCGTCCCGCTGAGCGAGGGGCCGGACGGTGGTATCCGGGCTAGGCATATCCTCCTGCCCTGAGTCGTCTGGCGTCTTGGGCGACCAAGAGGCCTCGTCGGGGGCGTGCTGCGTGGAGGGACTGGAAGTTGGCCCTGACATCCACGGTGTTGCAACGGGCTGTATCTGGTAGGTGGCGCCTTCGGCCCCGGCTCCGCCATCAAAGAAGACTTTGTGGAAGCGTCGCCACTATAGGGAGCTGCAGGCGCTGGAGCAACACCCACCCCACCCCGCCTTGTCCTCCCCGTGCCATGAGTTATCGCCGGATATGGAAGGACTTTGCTTCAGGTGTCTTCACAATGGCCATTTATGGTGTGACTGCACCAATCCCATTGTGTGCATCAGGTGCGGCGAGGAAGGGCATGGAACTAGGGGGTGCAAGAGGCCTCGCGGTCCCTCCTCGGAGGCGGAGCTCCATCGTCAAGCAATGGCCATGGTGGTGCGGTGCATCTCCCGTGATGCGACCCCCTCGAGCAGTACACTGTAGCCGCCACCTCCTCGCCCAGTGTTGCAGGCCCCGATGGAGGCTTGGCCTACGCTTGGCACGTCACACCCACCCCCGCCAGCCCTGAGACTTGAGCTGCTGATGGACACGGTCATTGTGCTTTCAGAGTTGTGCATCGTTCGCCGCTCTCAGTCCATGGAGGATCTGGAGCGGTGCCTCCAGTTTGCCATGGTGGTGTATGCAGGCGGGGCGAGGAGGGAGTTCTCGCTAGAGTTCATTCTAGAGGCGCTGCGCGACAAGTTGGGAGTTTTGGCAGAGCGGGTGTCCAATCATCGCTACCGGCTCGAAAATTTTCTCGTCGTGTTCGCACGGCCGGAGGACAGGAACAGGGTGAGCGACATGCCAGTCTTGGAGCACAGAGGAGTTTGCATTTACTTCAGACAGTGGATCTGGCAAGCACAAGCAATTCATGCAGCATTCCAATTCAAGGTCAAGCTCATGCTGGAGGGATTCCTCCACATTAATGGGGGCGCAAGGTGGTCGAGACGTTGTTGGGATCTTCGTGCCTGGTGGATATGATCGAGCCTGAGACGATCTCTCGCTCAGATCTCTCTGCGTTCAGGCTGTCGGCGTGGACTGCGCAGCTGGAGGAGATTCCGTCATTGAGATGGCTTGCGGTGTTGGAACTGGGCCTTAGGTCGCTGTTGATGGAGCCGACTCTTCTGCAGTACAAAGTGTTACTACACTGCGGTGGACGAGCCTCTGTTCTTGGGTTCATTCTCGGGAAGCAAGCAAAGCGGGATGCCAGACAACTTGGATGGTTCTGGCATGGGAGCGGCGGAGGGGTCGCGACGACACGTAGAGTCTGGCAATTCGGCGTCCAAGATAAGAGAGGCAGTGCTGGTAATGGGCGGGGCAGCGGTAATGGTGGTGGCGGTGGAAGGGCGGTCATCGCCGCTGAGCTGGCCATGAAGGGGCAACAATCAATGACATCAGAGGGTCCATCTAGCAAGTTCGGCGCTATTCATGATAGGATTTCGTACAGACCATCCGCTTTTAACTGTTTGACCAGACAGATGGAGCAGCAACACGACGAAGAAGAACCAGCGGATCCCACACTCAGACTGAGTTCAAACAGTGGAGCGGGTGCTAGAGGATCTAGGCCACCGAGCGGGTGCCAGCTGGCATCAATTATTGTGCCTTTCATTTTCCGAGATTAGACCGTTCCATAGATGGAGACAGATCAGCTGACAAGGCCGGAGGGGGCATCGTTGGAAAGCGGAGTGGGCCAAGTACAGGCAGGTTCAGATGGGACAGCGCCAACTGCTTTGGATCAGGATGTGCCGATGGCTAAACCAATACAGGCCATCGTTGAGTCTAGTGGAGGCGGGGTTGCGGATCCCAAGGGAACTAGGGCCACATGAGCAAGCGTGAGCTTGGCACGGGAGCCGATGGAGCCTACGCCCATAGACACCATTGATCTGGGAACTGCACGGGCCAATGGCACGCAGGGGATTATGGCACCTGTATCGCTGCCGAGGGACAAGGAAAAAGGAAAGAATGTGGTAGTTTCCGAGGTGGAACGGGGGAACACGGTGGATGAGTACAAAGGTCGTGGGACCGAGCCACATGAGATAATGGAATCTACATTGGTTGCCCCACCAATGGGTGCTGCATGCTCGGCCATGCGGGATGGGACACCTCCATGCACGGAGACTGTGCACGTAGATATGCCAAAGGAGGATAGTGGTATGAATATTGGGACTCTGGTTGTTCATAATGACATCGATGAGATAGTGGGTATGACTGCACAGGAGGTTGTGGCATACGCCAACTTGAAGGGGTTTTGCTCTAACATCATCAAGAAACTAGCGCCACCTTTACTCAAGGAAGTGCAAGCGGCTAAATTAAGGTTGGAAGCAACACCCTTCATCCCTAAGTGCACAACACACGCAGCAAAGAAGTCTATCACAGCTAGCCTCACAAAGGAGAACCCGACAGAAAATGTTCTGATGCATGCACTTCGGATGGTTCCGGAAGACCTCATGGTGGATGATGGGATGGTGCATGAAGTGCAGGCTTTGTTTGATTCCTCGCTATGAGAGCAGCACATTCGGATCATCGCTGGCCTGTTTGGCAAGGCTATGCATGTTCTGCAAGACATGGAGGAGACCAGCACCGTGGTGGTGTGCTCACATTAGGCGTCGGGATAGGTGGTTGATGTTAGCATCCTTGTGATGGATATACATCCGCATGTGCTACTATGGAATGTGAGGGACACATCCAGCCAAAAGGAAGGCAGTCCGGGAGTTTGTTGAAACGGTGAAGGTGACTTTGGTTTGTCTCCAAGAAACGAAACTAGATGTAATGGACCAATATATTATAATGCAATGTTTGGGGCCATCATTTGATGGCTTCGCATACGTGCCGGCGGAGGACACTCGTGGTGGGATTCTCTGGGCTTGGGATGGATCGATCTTAAAGGTGGATAACATAGTCCTTAACCCTAATTTTCTCACGGGCATGGTGCATGCTAAGGTGGGGGAACCTTGGTGGATCACTGTCATGTATGGCCCACAGGGGGACGAGCAGAAGACTCATTTTTTGCAGGAGCTTCGGGACTGGCGCTTGGGGTGCCCTGGGCCTTGGATCCTTCTAGGCGACTTCAACGTGATCATTAGGGCCTCGGATAAAAGTAACTCTAACATAAACAGAAGGATGATGGGGAAGTTTCGAGACATTGTGGGTGATCATGAGCTAAAGAAAATGTATATGCATGGCTGGAGATATACATGGTCCAATGAGAGGGATGCACCTACACTGACCAAAATTAACAGAGTCCTCATGACGGTGGACTAGGAGCTAGACAACACCGACTACCTGCTCCAGGCACTGTCTACATGTGTATGTGACCATGCACCTTTGCTTCTGACCACTAGTGCTAGCTTCTGCCCCAAGCGGCGTTTCCGCTTCGAGATGTTCTGGACTACATTGGATTCGAGGAGGCTGTCGGGGAGGCATGTACTTACTACGAGGAGATTGTAGACTCGTTCAAGCGGCTAGATGCTCTGTTTAAAAACACAGCGACGCACCTACAAACTTGGGGGCAAAGAAAGGATGGAAACATCAAAGTTCTGATGAGGGTGGCGAACTGGGTGATACACAGAATGGACATTGTGCAAGAAGGGCGTACGCTGGAATGAGAGGAGCTCTGCCTATGTCGCACCTTAAAGCATACTCTGTTAGGCTTGGCTGCGATGGAGCGCACCATTGATTGCCAGAGATCGAGAATGAAGTGGCTAAAGGAGGGACATGCTAACACGAAATTTTTCCAGGCTTTTGCCAATGGGCGCCGAGCGAAGAACTTCATTACACACATCAAAAGAGATGGGGTTATCATCTCGGATCAGGGCCAAAAGGAGGAGGCATACTTTCAGGCCTATGAGAGCTTAGTTGGGTGAGAACGCGCAAGGGAGAAGTCCCTTGATCTGCAGTTCCTTGGGGTGCAGCAACATGATCTCAGTGAGCTTGAGGATATTATCACTAAGGAGGAAGTGTGGGCAGTCATTAAGGATTTACCCCATGACTGTGTTGTGACGCCCCAAGACCGACGCTCCAGAAGACTTCCATATGTTCTGGGTTTCACCGTGTGCTTCATTTGTGCTTGCCCTATTTATTTTTAAAAACTCAACTAAATAAATTGCATAGATCTTTTGATCTATTTAAATCGAGGGAATCCACTTGTGTTTTCTCTTTATAGCATATCCTCCTAATAATTATGGAGCTATTATAAATATTCCAATAATTTGGAATTTACCACAACACACTTGCATGTTAAATCCTTGGACCTTTCCTTCTTCCAGTTTTTGACTCTCAAACATTGCCAACAATTCTTTCATCACTTTCCCGAGCTCCGCCTAAATTCTCAACATTTTTGGACACTTCAAAAGCCTAGTCCTAGTTCAAACCCATTTGAATTAAATTCAAATGAGTTTGAATTTAACTTTCAATCATGCCCACTGCATTTTTTCTTGGAATAAGCGCATTTTTGCGAGTCCAAGAAAATTAACCCGATGCCCAAGTTCCTTCTCTAACCTTTTTTATTTTTTTGTTATAAGAGGGAGAAGAGAGAGCCTGCGCCCCGGCCTCTTGGGCCTGACCAACCGCGCCAGCCCGGTCGCACCCTTTCTAACCCTAGCCCGATTGATGCCTTCTCTCGATCCCCATCTCTCCTTCATCTTCTCCCACAGCGCTGCCTCCACCTCGCTCCCCTGTGCGCCGCCACCACCAACCCATGCACGCATCGCACCCCGCCTCCCTGCAGCATCGACCAGCACCACCTCTGTCGCCTCGTCCCTTCTCCTCTAACCTTCTCCTCCTCCCGTGCCTCTATCGCGTCGGCCTGTGACCACCGCCGCCCGCTCTTCCCTCGACTGTGCCGGTCACTGGAGCATCGGCGAGCTCTGCGCCAGTTCCACCTCGCCGCCATTGCCCCAAGCTCCGTCGTCGAGCACCGCGACCTCCGCCTCTTGCTCTGCCTCGCCAAGGTCGCCGAGCCTTGCCAACGCTCGAGGCCGAGGCCCCGCCTCCCGCGTCTTCTCGTCTGCGCCGCGACTGCCTCCGCCGCCATGGAACGTTGTCGCTTCCCTGGGTGCCTCCTCAAGCGCCCTTCTGTGCCCGAGCACGCTATCGTCCTCCTCCTCGACCGCGTCCCCACCGATCTTCCTCGCGCCCGCCAAATTCGTCGCCTGCAGCTCCCCTGCATCGAGCCGGACCGCTTGTCTTGCTCATCCAACGCCATGCTCGAGCGCCCGCCGCTGCCACGATGTGCGATGCCCGAGGCCCCTTGGCCTTGCTTCGATTTGGATGTGTCAAGACCGCCCAGATTTTTGCCAAGTACCACGACACCATGTTCCGTCAAAATTCGTCTACGAAATCTGTAACACGATGACCACCGGAGACCTGCAATATGCCAAGTTCGACTCCGTCGCCGAGAACGACTACATGACGATACGTCTCCAACGTATCTACTTTTCCAAACACGTTTGCCCCTGTTTTGAACTCTAACTTGCACGATTTGAATGGAACTAACCAGGACTGACGTTGTTTTCAGCAGAATTGCCATTGTGTTATTTTTGTGCAGAAATAAAATTCCTCGGAATGACCTGAAATTCAACGGAGAATTATTTTGGAATATATTAAAAATTCCTCGGAATGACCTAAAATCCAAGCCAGGGGGCCCACACCCTGTCCACGAGGGTGGGGGCATGCCCCCTCCCCCTGGGCGCGCCCCTGTCTCGTGGGTCCCCTGTTGCTCCATCGACGTACCTCCGGACTCCATATATTCACTTTCGGGGAGAAAAATATCAGAGAGGAAGAATTATTGCGTTTTACGATACGGAGCCGCTGCCAAGCCCTAATCTCTCTCGGGAGGGCTTATTTGGAGTCCATTCGGGGCTCCGGAGAGTGGAGATCGTCGCCATCGTCATCATCAACCTTCCTCCATCACCAATTCCATGATGCTCAACGCCGTGTGTGAGTAATCCCATCATAGGCTTGCTGGATGGTGATGCGTTGGATGAGATTTACCATGTAATCGAGTTAGTTTTGTTAGGGTTTGATCCCTAGTATCCATTATGTTCTAAGATTGATGTTGCTATGACTTTGCCATGCTTAATGCTTGTCACTAGGGCCCGAGTGCCATGATTTCAGATCTGAAGCTATTATGTTTTCATGAATATATGTGTGTTCTTGATCCTATCTTGCAAGTCAATAGTCACCTACTATGTGTTATGATCCGGCAACCCCGAAGTGACAACAATCGGGACCACTCCCGGTGATAACCGTAGTTTGAGGAGTTCATGTATTCACTATGTGTTAATGCTTTGGTCCGGTACTCTATTAAAAGGAGGCCTTAATATCCCTTAGTTTCCACTAGGACCCTGCTGCCACGGGAGGGTAGGACAAAAGATGTCATGCAAGTTCTTTTCCATAAGCACGTATTACTATATTCGGAATACATGCCTACATTACATTGATGAACTGGAGGTAGTTCTGAGTCACCCTAGGTTATAACTTTTACATGAGGAATCGCATCCGACATAATTCTCCATCACTGATCCAATGCCTACGAGCTTTTCACATATTGTTTGTTGCTTATTTACTTTTCCGCTACTGCTGTTACAAAAACTACAAAAAACACTATCGTTACTTTTATTGTTGTTACCACTATTTCCATATTACCTTGCTACTAAATTACCTTGTTGCAGATACTAAGTTTCCATGTGTGGTTGAATTGACAACTCAGCTGCTAATACTTAAGAGTATTCTTTGGCTCCCCTTGTGTCGAATCAATAAATTTGGGTTGAATACTTTACCCTCGAAAACTGTTGCGATCCCCTACACTAGTGGGTTATCAAGACTATTTACTGGCGCCGTTGCCGGGGAGCATAGCTATATTCTTTAAGTCACTTGGGATTTATATCTGTTGATCACTATGAAGAATTTGAAGGACTAAAAAACCAAGATCTTTCCCTCAACTACGAGGGGAGGTAAGGAACTGCCATCTAGCTCTGCACTTGATTCACCCTCTGTTATGAGTAAATTTGCGACACCTACTCCTGCTATTGAATCAGATATGTCGCATGTTCTTGATGATGCTACTTTTGCTATGTATGATGAAACTACTTCTATGCTTGATAATATTGTACCACTAGGTTAATTTCTAGATGAACAAATTGCTAAGGTTAGGGAGAATGCAAATATTGAAACTGATAATATTTATGAAAGTGATGATGAAGATTCTCCCCCTAGATATGAATTGCCTGTTATTCCTGAGGGTTATGTTATGGATGAAGAAACTACTAGAGACTTTCTTGCTTGCAACGATAGATATGATCTTAAGAAATTATTAGGTAAGCTGAAAGAAAAGTCTTTGAATGCTAGAATGAAATGTGACCCCGCTTTTGCTACTTCACCTATCTTTGTTACTGATAGGGATTATGATTTCTCTGTTGATCATGAGTTAATTACTTTGGTTGAATCTGATCCTTTCCATGGCTATGAATCTGAAACTGTTGTGGCACATCTTACTAAGTTGAATGATATAGCCACCTTATTTACCAACGATGAAAAGATTCGTTATTACTATATCCTTAAGTTATTTCCGTTCTCGTTAAAGGGTGATGCTAAGACTTGGTTTAATTCTCTTGATCCTGGTTGTGTGTGTAGTCCCCAGGATATGATTTATTACTTCTCTGCTAAATATTTTCCCGCTAGTATGAAACAAGCTGCCTTACGGGAAATATATAACTTTGTGCAAATTGAAGAAGAGAGTCTCCCACAAGCTTGGGGGAGGCTTCTCCAATTACTTAATGCTTTGCCTCATCATGCTTTTCAAAGGAATGAAATACTTGATGTCTTTTATCATGGACTAACTGATGCTTCCAGAGACCACCTAGATAGTTGTGCTGGTTGTGTTTTCAGGGAAAGAACAGTTGATCAAGCTGAATTACTATTGAATAATATGCTGGCCAATGAAAATAATTCGACACTTCCTGAACGATCCCCTAAGCCAACTCCGAAGAAAAGGGGAGTTCTATTTCTCAGTCCTCAAGATATGCAAGAGGCAAAGAAATCTATGAAAGAAAAAGGTATTAAAGCTGAAGATGTTAAGAATTTACCACATATTGAAGAAATATATGGTCTTGATAACCCGACATAGGTAGTAAAGGTAAATTCTCTTTATAGGTTTGATGAAGGTGATATTCCTCGTTATAAGTCTGCTAGACAATGCTTAGATGAGTTTTACAATTTTATTGAGAAACAAGAAAATTTCAATGCTTATGTTGGTAGACAATTACAACGTAATGCTTACATGATTGAACGCTTGAGTGATTATATGTCTAGAGTTAATGGTGAATTGAAACTCATTAGTAAACATGCTTCTATGGTTGCCACTCAAATAGAACAAGTACTTAAGGCTCAGAATGATTTGCTCAATGAATTAAATAGTAAGAATAATGACTATGATGTTAGAGTTGCAACTAGAGGGGGTAAAGTGACTCCGGAACCTTTGTATCCTGAGGGCCACCCTAAGAGAATTGAGCAAGATTCTCAGAGAACTGTTTTAGATGCACCTAGTTCTTCTAAGAAGAAGAAAAGGAAAAATAATAGGACTTTGCATGCTTCTAGTGAACCTGTAGCTGACACACCTGAGAATCCTAATGATATCTCTACTTCTAATGCTGAGACACAATCTGGTAATGAACATGAACCTAGTGATAATGTTAAAGATGATGTTCATGATGATGCTCAACCTAGAAATGATAATGATGTGGAGATTGAACCTACTATTGATCTTGATAACCCACAATCAAATAATCAACGTTATCATAAGAGAGACTTTGTTGCTAGGAAGCACGGCAAGGAAAGAGAACCATGGGTTCAGAAACCCATGCCTTTTCCTCCTAAACCATCCAAGAAAAAGTATGATGAGGATTTTCAGCGCTTTGCTGAAATGATTAGACCTATCCTTCTGCGTATGCGTTTGACTGATATGCTTAAGACAAATCCTTATGCTAAGTATATGAAAGATATTATTACCAATAAAAGAAACATACCAGAAGTTGAAATTTCCACCATGCTTGCCAATTACACTTTTAAGGGTGGAATACCTAAGAAACTAGGAGATCCAGGAGTACCTACTATACCTTGCTCCATCAAAGGAAACTATGTTAAAACTGATTTATGTGATCTTGGAGCCGGTGTTAGTGTTATGCCTCTCTCTTTATATCGTAGACTTGACTTGAGTAAGTTAACTCCTACTGAAATATCTTTGCAAATGGCCGACAAATCAACTGCTATACATGTCGGTGTTTTGTGAGGATGTGCCTGTTGTGGTTGCAAATGTTACTATTCTAACGGACTTTGTTATCATTGATATTCCCGAGGACGATAGTATGTCTATTATCCTTGGTAGACCCTTTTTGAATACTGAAGGGGCTGTTATTGATTGCAACAAAGGCAATGTCACCTTTCGTGTCAATGTTAATGAGCATACGGTACACTTTCCGAGGAAACAACCTCAGGTCCACAGTATCAATTCTATTGGAAAAATTTCAACTATTACTATTGGAGGTTTTGAATTTCCTCTTCCTACTGTCAAGAAGACATATGATATCCTTATTGTTGGGGACATACATATCCCCATTGAGGTAACCTAGTGTTATTCGAAAATTCTCCGGTTTCATATTATTCGGAAAGATTTTATTAACAAGACTTGATCAACCTTGTTAATGGATTCCTTTTGATGAGCATGAGATGGGTGAATCTAGATAGCACGACCTTCTCCACCCTCCTCTTACTTCCTGTTAATTAGATTAAATAAATAAAGCAAAAATAGTATTTTCTGTATGTTTCCAGACTTATCCGTGAAATAACAAAATACCCCGAAAATAAAAGTTCTCCAAATGCCCTGAAAATGAAATATGATTTTTTCTAGAATATTTGAGAATATTTGGCACAGAGAATACAGAGTGGGGAGCCGGCACCTGGCCACGAGCGTCCAGGGCGTGCCCCTGCCTCGTGGACCCCACGTGGCCCCCCTCCACTTATTCCTGCACCCACACACTCCTTCTTCCTCCAAAAAAAATCACTATCCAGCTCAAGCACGAGTTCTAGCTCATCTTGCTGCCATTTTCGATCTCCTTGCTCAAAGCTTCATTCACAAAACTGTTTGGGGAGATTGCTCCTTGGTATGTGACTCCTCCATTGGTCCAATAAGTTTTTGTTCTAGTGCTTTATTTATTGCAAAATTTTGCTGATGTGGTGACCTTGTTCTTGAGCTTGCATGTCAAATTTCTTTGGTCCCAAGTAGTTCTAATGCATGATATAGTCTCTAGACACTTGCAGGAGTTATTGCTATCAATCTTATTGAGTTTGGTTCACTTTTATTTTGAGTTGCTAAAAATTTCAAAAAAATTCAGAGGAGGAAAATCATAAAGAGATTGTTAAGAAGCTCCTCCAGTAAAAGTTCATAGGATAAGAAGAAGGAAGAAAATAAGAAGCCCAAATATAATCTTCCTCGCACTGCGGAAGTTAGGCTGTGTGAATGGCCTTGTAATGAGTTCTTGTAAGCCGCCGGGATTTACGAAGACTTTTATTATTTGGCAAACAATGCAGGCCTCACCGACTTCCTCCACGACCAGCGTGAACAGTATCTCTTACTCACTAATATTTTCACGCAAAACTTTCATCTTCATGCTAAGAAATCACCACCTTCAGTGGAGTTTCGTTTATATGATGAGGTTAAGGAGATGTCATTCTTTGAATTTTGTGAAGTATGCAAGATACCCTTTGCTGGTAGTCTTGAAGAACCACGTCGTGAAGATGTTGAAGGGTTCATTGACATGATAGCTGTAGGGGAAACTAGGAAAGTTTCAGGGGCAAGAGTTAGTAGTATGCATTTTCCTATTCTACGTTACTTTGCTATATTTGCTAGTAGATTTTTAATTGGTCGCGGGAACAGTGGGAATCTTAGTGCCCTTGATATTTGTCATTTTGCGCCATGCTTTGTTTCGAGACACAAGTTTTAGCTTGGGTGTCGTCGTTGCTAAACGATTAAGTCTGAACCGCACCAAATGTCCCGTCTTTGGAGGCATCTTTGCTTCTCGCCTTGCTGAACATTTTTGAATACCAATTAGGCATCATGAGAAGGAAGAAAAATTGCTTGCCCCCGTTTATCTAGATTATAAGAGTATGATAGCACATCATTTTATTGTTAAAGACAAGGAGAAGTTGCTTAATTATAAACTGAGGTTTGATGAAAAATATTGTTAGATTATTACCTTGCCTGCACCATCTCTGTTTGATCTGTTTTCATGCATATACCACGTTTCATCAGATGCCTTCTACAAGTACAAGAGCCATGCACAAGCTTTAGAGCCTGAGCCGGAGCCGCCACTCGACCCTTACCGGCAGTTTGTTTATGGGTGGGATCCGGATGAGATGGCCAACCAGTGGAACCCAGAGGACGCTTCTCAGTACACCGGAGAGAGTAGCTTCGATCCGTGGCCATAGACCAACTTAGGCCAAAAGCCTAAGCTTGGGGGAGTACGTGTTTCTCACCGACATTACATTCATGTTCACACACTTATTCTAGTTGTCGGTGCTCACACTTTTTCATTGTACTATCCATGCTAGTTCCAATTCTTTTCTTAGTCTTTTTCTTATGTTTTAGAAAAATCTTAAGAAAAACAAAAATAATAGTTGTAGCTTTTAGCTAGTTTACTTTCCATGCTTGTAGTAGTAGTAATAAAAAGAAAAATCAAAAAGATTTCTCGTTCTTCTTTTGCTTGTTGGGAGCTTTCCCGTGTATATAGTTTCTTTTCTTTGGGGGTCAAGAGTAGAAGACCATGATGAAAATGTTTAGTGGCTCTCATATGCTTTATTGTTGATTTAACCTTGAGCCATATTACTTTGTCTTCTCTCTTGTATTAAATGCTCGCAGATTCAAGCTTAATCCAATGCATGTGCACTATTATTATTATCCACACTGTTCGGTCGCGTGAGTGAAAGGCAATAATGATGATATATGATTAATTGATTGAGATGAGAAAAGCTGGTACGAACTCGACCTCTCTTGTTTTTGTAAATATGATAGTTCATTGTTCCTGATACAGCCTATTATGAATGAAACATGCTTGCAATGAAAATTACAGATCATAGCTGCTTATGCCATGCTTAATTGGCTAGGAGTTTATAATGGTCTATCTTGCGTGCCAACATGATATTAAAATGGTTGTGATGTGGTATGATATGGTGGTATCTTCCTTTGAACGATTCAAGTGGTTTGACTTGGCACATGTTCACGCATGTAGTTGAGACAAAATCAACATAGCCTCCACGATATATATGTTCATGGTGATTTATATCCTACTCATGCTTGCATTCATTGTTGATTAATTCTAATGCATGTTCATGACAGTTGTCGCTCTCTAGCTGGTCGCTTCCCAGTTTCTTTCTAGCCTTCAAAGTTATTCCATATGAGTCCACCATACCTTCCTATATGCGGTATCTACCTGCTGTTCCAAGTAAATTTGTATGTGCCAAACTCTAAACCTTCAAATGAAATTCTGTTTTGTATGCTCGAACAGCTCATGTATCAACTAGGGTTGTCTATATCTTCCATGCTAGGTGGGTTATTCTCGCGATGAGTGGACTCCGCTCATCATTCATGAGAAAATGGCTAGTAACCGGGATGCCCAGTCCCATGCTCAAATCATAATATTTAAACAAAACTCCCCTAGGGTTGTTGCTGGTTTGGACGGTACCCGTTGTTTTGGGCTAGCCGTGGAGTGTGCTTGTTGGTGGTTGGGGAGTATAAACTTTACCATTCTGTTTGGAAACCGCCTATAATGTGTGTAGCATGGAAGATATCTAGATTCTTGATTTTTATGTTGACAATGAGAGTATACCGCTCAAAATATTATTCATCTCTATTTAAAAATCGAGCTCTGGCACCTCTACAAATCCCTGCTTTCCTCTACGAAGGGCTTATCTATTTACTTTTATGACGAGTCATCATCCTCTTATAAAAAAGCACCAGTTGGAGAGCACCTCTGTCATTTGCATGT
Source organism: Secale cereale (assembly GCA_902687465.1). Classification (NCBI taxonomy): domain Eukaryota; kingdom Viridiplantae; phylum Streptophyta; class Magnoliopsida; order Poales; family Poaceae; genus Secale; species Secale cereale. The sequence goes on along the minus strand of LR738710.1, from coordinate 559,712,796 downwards.
ATTGTTATTAATTTGCATTGAGTATGATTGTGACTGGATCTCTTTTACCATAAATTACAATGTCTAGTCAGTCCTTCATCTTTAAAGGTGCTCTACATTTATGTTTTGCAGTCTCAGAAAGGGCTAGTGAGATACCATCTTGTTATCTCATATTATGATTGTTTTGAGGAAGTGTTGTCATCCGAGGTTTATTATTATTGCTCGCTAGTTGATTATGCCATTTATATGAGTAGACATGAGACCTGAAAGTTATTGTGAATGTGGTTAGTTCATGATCATTGCTGAAAACTTGAATGATGGCTTTACATATTTACAACAACAAGAGCAAACAGAGTTTGTCAAAGTTTTTCTTTATCACTTTCAGTTTATCAACTCAATTGCTTGAGGACAAGCAAAGGTTTAAGCTTGGGGGAGTTGATACGTCTCCAACATATCTACTTTTCCAAACACTTTTGCCCTTGTTTTGGACTCTAACTTGCATGATTTGAATGGAACTAACCCGGACTGACGTTGTTTTTAGCAGAATTGCCATGGTGTTATTTTTGTGCAGAAATAAAAGTCCTCGGAATGGCCTGAAATTCAACGGAGAATTATTTTGGAATATATAAAAATATTTGCGGAAAGATCCAAGCCAGGGGGCCCACACCCTGTCCACGAGGGTGGGGGCGCACCCCCTCCCCCTGAGCGTGCCCCCTGCCTCGTGGGCCCCCTGTTGCTCCACCGACGTACCCCCGGACTCCACCGAATTATCGCATTTTACAATATGGAGCCGCCGCCAAGCCCTAATCTCTCTCGGGAGGGCTGATTTGGAGTCTGTTCGGGGCTCCGGAGAGTGGAGATCGTCGCCATCGTCATCATTAACCTTCCTCCATCACCAATTCCATGATGCTCACCACCATGTGTGAGTAATCCCATTGTAGGCTTGTTGGACGGTGATGGGTTGGATGAGATTTACAATGTAATCGAGTTAGTTTTGTTAGGGTTTGATCCCTAGTATCCATTATGTTCTAAGATTGATGTTGCTATAACTTTGTCATGCTTAATGCTTGTCACTAGGGCCCGAGTGCCATGATTTCAGATCTGAACCTATTATGTTTTCATGAATATATGTGTGTTCTTGATCCTATCTTGCAAGACAGTAGTCACCTACTATGTGTTATGATCCGGCAACCCCGAAGTGACAACAATCGGGACCACTCCCGGTGATACCTGTAGTCTGAGGAGTTCATGTATTCACTATGTGTTAATTCTTTGGTCCGGTACTCTATTAAAAGGAGGCATTAATATCCCTTAGTTTCCACTAGGACCCCGTTGCCACGGAAGGGTAGGACAAAAGATAGCATGCAAGTTCTTTTCCATAAGCACGTATGACTATATTCGGAATACATGCCTACATTACATTGATGAACTGGAGCTAGTTCTGTGTCACCCTAGGTTATAACTTTTACATGAGGAATGGCATCCGACATAATTCTCCATCACCGATCCAATGCCTACGAGTTTTTCACATATTGCTTGTTGCTTATTTACTTTTCCGCTGTTGCTGTTACATAAACTACAAAAACACTATCGTTACTTTTATTGCTGTTACCACTATTTCCATATTTCCTTGCTACTAAATTACCTTGCTACAGATACTAAGTTTCCAGGTGTGGTTGAATTGACAACTCAGCTGTAAATACTTAAGACTATTTTTTGGCTCCCCTTGTGTCGAATTAATAAATTTGGGTTGAATACTTTACCCTCGAAAACTGTTGCGATCCCCTACACTTGTGGGTTATCACATGACGACCCCGGTTAAGGGATCGAACAACGCCAAGTACCACGATGACCATGTACCACTACTTCCACTTTCGTCGCGATGACCGAGAGTACCACTACTTGCCACGATCCCCCGAGAACGACTACTTCCACTACCGCCGAACTCGATTCGCCCCGAAAACACACACGTCGAAGGTATACCACCGAGACGACGCCCGTGAACGAATGCATGTGTTGTATGAGATGTTCTGCTTGTTGCACCCTGTCCGAGTTGTCCTTGCACGTCCCTCCTCGTTTGCCATGCCGTCGACCCATGGGAACCCGGTATCCGGGATCACCCCACATCTTTTGCATGACACGATCATGTCACTTCTTTTGCACCGGTCTCTCAACAATTTACCGGAACCGATATGTTGATGTGGCATCATTTTCGGATTCATTGCCGTGGCACCCCTTTCCTCCCACCACGGTGACTAAATGCTTCATATCATCTTCATGTCAACTTTTCACAAAATTGCATGAAACTTGTATATGTCATCCGCATCATGATAACAACCTTTAAATGGTTAAAATTGTTGTTTGCTTTAATAATTGCTAAATATGCACATGGGGTTTTACCGGAATTGTTGTTTGTTTTCTGACCCCATTTAAATTGCCTAAATAGTATAGATTACTTATGCTTCACCTCTTGCCATGTTAACCAACATTTAATCTTGTCTTGTAAATAAACGAGAGCAAACTAAATCCTTGAATGTGGTGCTTTGTCAATATGCAACTCATTGCATATTGAGCTCCACTTAACTTGTAGTATTGCTTGTGCACTTTGCCATGCTTATTTAAATCGGACATGCATCATACTTGTTTGTGCATCATGCCATGTTTATGCTTGTGTGTTTACCATGTTGTTTGCTTCTTTCCGGTTGCTTCTCTCATTAGATTCGGTTTCGTTTCGGAGTTGTGAGGATTCATTCGACTACGACCGTTTGTCTTCTTCATGGACTCGATCTTCTTCCTTGCGGGATCACAGGCAAGATGACCGTTCCCCGATATGACCTCTATCTTTTGTTGGAGATATGCCCTAGAGGCAATAATAAAAGCATTATTATTATATCTCCTTGTTCATGATAATTGTCTGTTATTCATGCTTGAATTGTATTGTACGGAAATAGCGATACATGTGTGAATACATAGATCACAATGAGTCCCTGGTAGGCCTCTAGTAGCCAGCTCGTTGATCAACAGATGGTCACGGTTTCCTGACCATGGACATAGGATGTCAGTGATAACGGGATCACATCATTAGGAGAATGATGTGATGGACAAGACCCAAACTTGAGCATAACACGAGATCGTATAGTTCGTAATGCATAAGCTTTTCGGTGTCAAGTAATTATTCCTTAGACCATGAGGTTGTACAACTCCCGGATACCGTAGGAGTACTTTGGGTGTGCCAACCGTCACAAGGTAACTGGGTGGCTATAAAGGTACGCATCGGGTATCTCCGAAAGTGTCTGTTGAGTTGGTACGAACCGAGACTGGGATGTTGTCACTCTGTATGACGGAGAGGTACCTCTGGGCCCACTCGGTAATACATCATCATAATGAGCTCAATGTGACTAAGTAGTTAGTCACGGGATGATGGATTACGGATCGAGTAAAGAGACTTGCCATGACGAGATTGAACAAGGTATCGGGAATACCGACGATCGAATCTCGGGCAAGTACCATACCGATGGACAAAGGGAATAACATACGGGATTGAGTGAATCCTTGACACGGTGGTTCATCCGATGAAGATCATCGAGGAACACGTGGGAACCAACATGGGTATCCAGATCCCGCTGTTGGTTATTGACCGGAGAGTGGTCTCGGTCATGTCTACGTGTCTCCCGAACCCGTAGGGTCTACACACTTAAGGTTCGATAACGCTAGGGTCGTAGAGATAAATGCATGTGGAAACCCGAAAGTTGTTCAGAGTCCCGGATGAGATCCCGGACGTCACGAGGAGTTCCGGAATGGTCCGGAGGTAAAGATTGATATATGGGAAGTCCAGTTTCGGCCAACGGGTGATCTCCGGGGGTCACCGGGAGCGTCCCGGGACCACCGGAGGGGCCCCGGGGGTCCACCGGGTGGGGCCACCCATCCCGGTGGGGCCCCTACGCCGCAAGGGGAAGTGTCCAGCCCTCTGGGCTGGCGCACCACTAAGGGGCCCACCTCCCCATGCGCCTAGGGTTAAAACCCTAAGGGGGAGGGGGGCTCCACTTGCCTTGGGGGGCAAGGAACCCCCCCTGGCCGCCGCCCCCTTGCAGATTGGATCTGCAAGGGGCCCAGGCGCACCCCCCTGGCCCCTATATATATGTGGGGAGGGAGAGGGCAGCCGCACCCAAGCCCTGGCGCCTCTCCCCCTCCCGTCACACCTCCATACTCCCAACGCAGGGCGCCCGGCGAAGCCCTGCTGCGATCTCCACTGCATCCTTCATCACGCCGTCGTGCTGCCGGATCTCTGACGACTTCTCCTCCCCCCTTGCTGGATCAAGAACGAGGTGACGTTGCTGCACCGTACGTGTGTTGAACGCGGAGGTGCCATCTGTTCGGCGCTAGATCATCGGTGACGAAGAACGTGAAGAGTACGACTACTTCATCCCCACTTCGTTGAAAGCTTCCGCACGCGATCTACATAACGGTATGTAGATGCACTCTTACTTGCTCGTTGCTAGATGTATCCATAGTTGGATCTTGGTGAAGACGTAGAAAAATTTTGAATTATGCTACGTTCCCCAACAGTGGCATCTGAGCCTAGGTTTTATGCGTAGCATCTTGCACGAGTAGAACACAAAGCAGTTGTGGGCGTATGATCTTGTTCAACTTTCTTACCGTTACTAGTCAATCTTGATTCGGCGGTATTGTGGGATGAAGCGGCCCGGACCGACCTTACACGTACGCTTACGTGAGACTGGTTCCACCGACAGACATGCACTAGATGCATAAGGTGGCTGGCGGGTGTCTGTCTCTCCTACTTTAGTCGGATCGGATTCGATGAAAAGGGTCCTTATGAAGGGTAAATAGAAGTTGACAAATCACGTTGTGGTTTTGGCGTAGGTAAGAAACGTTCTTGCTAGAAATCCTATAGAAGCCACGTAAAACTTGCAACAACAATTAGAGGACGTCTAACTTGTTTTTGCAGCATGTGTTTTGTGACGTGGTATGGCCAAGAACGAAGATGTGATGAATGATATATGTGATGTATGAGATTGATCATGTTTTTGTAATAGGGAATCACGACTTGCATGTCGATGAACTTGACAACCGGCAGAAGCCATAGGAGTTGTCTTTATTATTGTATGACCTGTGTGTCACTGAATAACGCCATGTAATTACTTTACTTCATTGCTAAACGTTAGCTATAGTAGTAGAAGTAATAGTTGGCGTGACGACTTCTTCAAGACACGATGATGGAGTTCATGATGATGAAGATCATGGTGTCGAGCCGGTGACAAGATGATCATGGTGCCCCAAAGATGGAGATCCAAGGAGCAAGATGATATTGGCCATATCATGTCACTTTAATTTATTGCATGTGATGTTTATCATGTTTATGCATCTTGTTTACTTAGAACGACGGTAGTAAATAAGATGATCTCTCACTAAAATTTCAAGTTTTGTGTTTCCCCTAACTGTGCACCGTTGCTAAAGCTCGTTGCTCCGAAGCACCACGTGATGATCGGGTGTGATAGGTTCTAACGTTCGCATACAACGGGTGTAAGACAGATTTACACACGCGATACACTTAGGGTTCACTTGACGAGCCTAGCATGTACAGTCATGGCCTCGGAACACGGAAGACCGAAAGGTCGAACACGAGTCGTATAGAAGATACGATCAACATGAAGATGTTCACCGTTGATGACTAGTCCGTCTCACGTGATGATCGGACACGGACTACTCGATTCGGATCGTGTATCACTTAGATGACTAGAGAGATGTCATTCTGAGTGGGAGTTCATTATAATTTGATTAAGATGAACTTAATTATCATGAACTTAGTCTAAAATTCTTTACAATATCTCTTGTAGATCAAATGGCCCACGCACAGGTTTCCCTCAACTTCAACGCGTTCCTAGAGAAAACCAAGCTGAAAGACGATGGTAGCAACTATACGGATTGGGTCCGCAACCTGAGGATTATCCTCATAGCTGCCAAGAGATCATATGTCCTAGAAGCACCACTAGGTGATGCACCTGCTCCCGATGCGGCCCAAGACGTTTTGAACGTCTGGCAGTCGCGTAGTGATGATTACTCCCTGGTTCAGTGCGGCATGCTTTACAGTTTAGAATCGGGGCTCCAAAAGCGTTTTGAGCACCATGGAGCATATGAGATGTTCGAAGAGCTGAAAATGGTTTTCCAAGCTCATGCCCGAGTCGAGAGATATGATGTCTCTGACGCATTCTACAGCTGTAAGATGGAGGAGAACAGTTCTGTCAGTGAGCACATCCTCAAGATTTCAGGATTGCACAACCGCTTGTCTCAGCTGGGAATGAATCTCCCAGATGAAGCGGTCGTTGACAGAATCCTCCAGTCGCTCCCACCAAGCTTCAAGAGCTTCGTGTTGAACTTTAATATGCAGGGGATGGAGAAGTCCATTCCCGAGGTATATTCAATGCTGAAATCAGCGGAGGTAGACATCAAGAAAGAACATCAAGTGTTGATGGTCAATAAAACCACTAAGTTCAAGAAAGGCAAGGGTAAGAAGAACTTCAAGAAGGACGGCAAGGGAGTTGCCGCGCCTGGCAAGCCTGTTGCCGGGAAGAAGCCAAAGTATGGACCCAAGCCTGAGACAGAGTGCTTTTATTGCAAGGGAACGGGTCACTGGAAACGGAACTGCCCCAAATACTTAGCAGACAAGAAGGCCGGCAACGTCAAAGGTATATATGATATACATGTTATTGATGTGTACCTTACCAGCACTCGTAGTAGCTCTTGGGTATTCGATACCGGTGCAGTTGCTCACATTTGTAACTCAAAACAGGAGCTGCGGAATAAACGGAGACTGGCGAAGGATGAGGTGACGATGCGCGTCGGGAATGGTTCCAAGGTCGATGTGATCGCCGTCGGCACGCTACCTCTACATCTACCCTCGGGATTAGTTTTAAACCTCAATAATTGTTATTTAGTACCAGCTTTGAGCATGAACATTGTTTCTGGATCTCGTCTTATGCGAGATGGCTACTCTTTCAAATCGGAGAATAATGGTTGTTCTATTTATTTGAGAGATATGTTTTATGGTCATGCCCCGCTGGTCAATGGTTTATTTTTGATGAATCTCGAACGTAGTGATACACATATTCATAGTGTAGATGCCAAAAGATGTAAAGTTGATAATGATAGTCCCACATACTTGTGGCATTGCCGCCTTGGTCATATTGGTGTCAAACGTATGAAGAAGCTCCATTCAGATGGACTTCTGGAGTCTCTTGATTATGAATCATTTAACACATGCGAACCATGCCTCTTGGGCAAGATGACCAAGACTCCGTTCTCCGGAACAATGGAGCGAGCAACCAACTTGTTGGAAATCATACATACCGATGTATGCGGTCCAATGAGTGTTGAGGCTCGCGGAGGCTACCGTTATGTTCTCACCCTCACGGATGACTTGAGTAGATACGGGTATATCTATTTGATGAAACACAAGTCTGAGACCTTTGAAAAGTTCAAGGAATTTCAGAATGAGGTTGAGAATCAACGTGACAGAAAAATAAAGTTCTTGCGATCAGATCGTGGGGGTGAATATTTAAGTCATGAATTTGGCACACACCTTAGAAGCTGTGGAATTGTTTCACAATTGATACCGCCCGGAACACCTCAACGTAACGGTGTGTCCGAACGTCGAAATCGTACTCTGTTGGACATGGTGCGATCTATGATGTCCCTTACCGATTTACCGCTATCTTTTTGGGGTTATGCTTTAGAGACTGCCGCATTCACTTTAAATAGGGCTCCGTCGAAATCCGTTGAGACGACTCCGTATGAACTTTGGTTTGGCAAGAAACCGAAGCTGTCGTTTCTAAAAGTTTGGGGTTGCGATGCTTATGTCAAGAAACTTCAACCTGAAAAGCTCGAACCCAAATCGGAGAAATGCGTCTTCATAGGATACCCAAAGGAAACAATTGGGTACACCTTCTACCACAGATCCGAAGGCAAAGTCTTTGTTGCCAAGAATGGATGCTTTCTGGAGAAAGAGTTTCTCTCGAAAGAAGTGAGTGGGAGGAAAGTAGAACTTGATGAAGTGACAGTCACCCCTCCTGCACCGGAAAGTAGCGCAGCGCAGGAAACTGTTCCTGAGGTGCCTGCACCGACAAGGGAGGAAGTTGATGATAATGATCATGAAGAAACAGATCAAGTTACTACTGAACTTCGAAGGTCCACAAGGGCACGTTCCGCACCAGAGTGGTACGGCAACCCTGTCCTGGAAATCATGTTGTTAGACAACGGTGAACCTTCGAACTATGAAGAAGCGATGGCGGGCCCAGATTCCAATAAATGGCTTGGAGCCATGAAATCCGAGATAGAATCCATGTATGAAAACAAAGTATGGACTTTGGTGGACTTGCCTGATGATAGGCACGCCATAGAAAATAAATGGATATTTAAGAAGAAGACAGACGCGGATGGTAATGTGACCATCTATAAGGCTCGGCTTGTCGCTAAGGGTTATCGACAAGTTCAAGGGATTGACTACGACGAGACTTTCTCTCCTGTAGCGATGCTGAAGTCAGTCAGAATCATGTTAGCTATTGCCGCATTCTATGATTATGAGATATGGCAAATGGACGTCAAAACAGCATTCCTTAATGGCTTCCTCAAGGAAGAGTTGTATATGATGCAACCGAAAGGTTTTGTCGATCCAGAGAACGCTAACAAGGTATGCAAGCTCCAGCGCTCGATCTACGGGCTGGTGCAAGCATCTCGGAGTTGGAATATTTGCTTTGATGAGGTGATCAAAGCGTTTGGATTTATACAGACTTATGGAGAAGCCTGTATTTACAAGAAAGTGAGTGGGAGCTTTGTAGCATTTCTCATATTATATGTGGATGACATATTGCTGATGGGAAATGATATAGAATTCTTGGAAAATGTAAAGGGCCTACTTTAATAAAAGTTTTTCAATGAAGGACCTTGGAGAAGCTGCTTACATATTAGGCATCAAAATCTATAGAGATAGATCGAGACGCCTCATTGGTCTTTCAGAAAGTACATACCTTGACAAAATATTGAAGAAGTTCAATATGGATCAGTCAAAGAAAGGATTCTTGCCTGTTTTGCAAGGTATGAGATTGAGCAAAGCTCAGTCGCCGACCACGGCAGAAGATAGAGAAAAGATGAGTGTCATTCCCTATGCCTCGGCCATAGGTTCTATCATGTATGCCATGCTGTGTACCAGACCTGATGTGAACCTTGCCATAAGTTTGGTAGGGAGGTACCAAAGTGATCCCGGTACGGAACACTGGACAGCGGTCAAGAACATCCTAAAGTACCTGAAAAGGACTAAGGATATGTTTCTCGTTTATGGAGGTGACGAAGAGCTCGTCGTAAAGGGTTACGTCGATGCTAGCTTCGACACAGATCTGGATGACTCTAAGTCACAAACCGGATACGTGTATATTTTGAATGGAGGAGCAGTCAGCTGGTGCAGTTGCAAGCAAAGCATGGTGGCAGCATCTACATGTGAAGCGGAGTACATAGCTGCTTCTGAAGCAGCGCAGGAAGGAGTCTGGATGAAGGAGTTCATCACCGACCTAGGAGTCATTCCAAGCGCGTCAAGCCCGATGACTCTCTTCTGTGACAACACTGGTGCTATTGCTATTACCAAGGAGCCCAGGTTTCACAAGAAGACCAAGCACATCTAGCGCCGTTTCAACTCCATCCGGAATTATGTTCAGGATGGAGACATAGATATTTGTAAAGTGCATACGGATCTGAATGTAGCAGACCCGTTGACTAAACCTCTTTCACGGGCAAAACATGATCAACACCAGAACTCTATGGGTGTTCGATTCATCACAATGTAACTAGATTATTGACTCTAGTGCAAGTGGGAGACTGTTGGAGATATGCCCTAGAGGCAATAATAAAAGCATTATTATTATATCTCCTTGTTCATGATAATTGTCTGTTATTCATGCTTGAATTGTATTGTACGGAAACAGCGATACATGTGTGAATACATAGATCACAATGAGTCCCTGGTAGGCCTCTAGTAGCCAGCTCGTTGATCAACAGATGGTCACGGTTTCCTGACCATGGACATAGGATGTCAGTGATAACGGGATCACATCATTAGGAGAATGATGTGATGGACAAGACCCAAACTTGAGCATAACACGAGATCGTATAGTTCGTAATGCATAAGCTTTTCGGTGTCAAGTAATTATTCCTTAGACCATGAGGTTGTACAACTCCCGGATACCGTAGGAGTACTTTGGGTGTGCCAACCGTCACAACGTAACTGGGTGGCTATAAAGGTACGCATCGGGTATCTCCGAAAGTGTCTGTTGAGTTGGTACGAACCGAGACTGGGATGTTGTCACTCTGTATGACGGAGAGGTACCTCTGGGCCCACTCGGTAATACATCATCATAATGAGCTCAATATGACTAAGTAGTTAGTCACGGGATGATGGATTACGGATCGAGTAAATAGACTTGCCATGACGAGATTGAACAAGGTATCGGGAATACCGACGATCGAATCTCGGGCAAGTACCGTACCGATGGACAAAGGGAATAACATACGGGATTGAGTGAATCCTTGACACGGTGGTTCATCCGATGAAGATCATCGAGGAACACGTGGGAACCAACATGGGTATCCAGATCCCGCTGTTGGTTATTGACCGGAGAGTGGTCTCGGTCATGTCTACGTGTCTCCCGAACCCGTAGGGTCTACACACTTAAGGTTCGGTAACGCTAGGGTCGTAGAGATAAATGCATGTGGAAACCCGAAAGTTGTTCGGAGTCCCGGATGAGATCCCGGACGTCATGAGGAGTTCCGGAATGGTCCGGAGGTAAAGATTGATATATGGGAAGTCCAGTTTCGGCCAACGGGTGATCTTCGGGGGTCACTGGGAGCGTCCCGGGACCACCGGAGGGGCCCCGGGGGTCCATCGGGTGGGGTCACCCATCCTGGTGGGGCCCCTAGGCCGCAAGGGGAAGTGTCCAGCCCTCTGGGCTGGCGCACCACTAAGGGGTCCACCTCCCCATGCGCCTAGGGTTAAAACCCTAAGGGGGAGGGGGCTCCACTTGCCTTGGGGGGCAAGGAACCCCCCTGGCCGCCGCCCCCTTGCAGATTGGATCTGCAGGGGGCCCAGGCGCACCCCCCTGGCCCCTATATATATGTGGGGAGGGAGAGGGCAGCCGCACCCAAGCCCTGGCGCCTCTCCCCCTCCCGTCACACCTCCATACTCCCAACGCAGGGCGCCCGGCGAAGCCCTGCTGCGATCTCCACTGCATCCGTCATCACGCCGTCGTGCTGCCGGATCTCTGACGACTTCTCCTCCCCCCTTGCTGGATCAAGAACGAGGTGACGTTGCTGCACCGTACGTGTGTTGAACGCGGAGGTGCCGTCCGTTCGGCGCTAGATCATCGGTGACGAAGAACGTGAAGAGTACGACTACTTCATCCCCACTTTGTTGAAAGCTTCCGCACGCGATCTACATAACGGTATGTAGATGCACTCTTACTTGCTCGTTGCTAGATGTATCCATAGTTGGATCTTGGTGAAGACGTAGAAAATTTTTGAATTATGCTACGTTCCCCAACATCTTTGCTTTGCTAGTTGTCTCGCTCTATTAGATATGCCGCAATGCCTATTATTTTCTTGTCAGCCTCCTATGTTGCCATGAAACACTCTAACTGCCTTCCTAGCAAACCGTTGATTGGCTAAGTACGCTTTTGCTCAGCCCCTCTTATAGCGTTGTTAGTTGCAGGTGAAGTTGGAAGATTGATCCATGTTTGGACTTGTTTATTGGGATAACACAATATATATCTTATTTAATTAATGCACATATATATTGGTAATGGGTGGAAGGCTTGGCTTTCTCCTTGGTGTTTTGTTCCACTCATGCCGCCTTAGGACCCGATAAACTGGTGTTATGTTCCTTGATTTTGCGTTCCTCGCACGGTTGGGGTTATGGGACCCCCTTGTTTCTTCACTTAAAGTAAAGCTTTCCCAAGGAGATCCAACTTTGGTTTTACCATTTGCCTAACAACTAAAACTTGCATAGGGAGTAATTAACCCGAGTACTTAATCCACTCCCGGGCCAGTGCTCCTCATGAGTGTTGGTCCACCTACCTAGCAATCGGCGGTGCCACCTTGGGGCAACTCGAGGCATTTTCGGCTATCGCCCACTTTGCATAGATGGATGAGTCTGTAGATGGAGAGCGCGGCTCTGGACACGGGTCTGACTCACCGGGAGATCTCCTTGGGCTAGTTTTCCTTTCTTCGAAGAACTTGAGCACGGGATTCCGAGGATACTCAGGGTTTCCCAACATGGAGTTGTTACTCCGCGGATCGTGAGCTTGTGATGGGCTAAGTTGGGACACCCCTGCAGGGTTATGAACTTTCGAAGCCGTGCCTGCGGTTATGTGGCAGATTGGAGTTGTTAATATCCGGTTGTAGATAACTTGACACCATATCCTTAAGAATACACTACCTTTGTGAGTAACCGGGATGGTCTCTTTTCGAAGGGGTTCGGAAAGTGAACACGGTGGGGTTATGCTTGAATGTGAGTAGCTCAGATCACTTCTTGATCATCTTTGGCGACCGTTGGCACATATCCTCATCTCGCTTTGACTTCGTAAGGTAGTTGCTTAGTGCTTCCTACAGCCACTTTATTACCTCTCCACACCTAAAAGGCTTTGATAGTTTTGATACCCGGGAATGGGATTGCTGAGTCCTCGTGACTCACAGTTTACTACAATCACAGGTGCAGGTTCAACCGAGTACGATTCAGTTGATGGCCAGGAACTCAAGTGGGAGGTCGATGAGGAACGTGGGCGTATGTACGTGACATTCCCCGACGATCAGTAGTGGTTCCTACTAGGGCCGATCAGGCATAGTGGGTGGTTATCTTCTTTTCATTTGGATTTGTCCGTAGTCGGACTATGTTTGTACTTGGATGAATGTATGACTTATTTATGCATTGTGTGAAGTGGCGATTGTAAGACAACTATGTATTTTTTTTCTTTGTTCTTGTACATGGGAATGTGTGAAGATAACCTTCTTGCGATCATACCAAAATGCGATTATGCCTCTAAGTCATGCCTCGACACGTAGGAGATATAGTCGCATCTTGGGCGTTACACGTGCACCCGGACCGGGTGGATTTATCGCAGCTTTCTACCAAAGATAATGGCCGATCATTAAGACAGATGTCATATGGCCGTCATGCTTAAGCTCTTCCTGGGGGGTGGACGGGGATTTGCGAAGTTGAACAAAGTGCATGTTGTTCTTATCCCCAAGAAACCTAACGCGGAGGAGATTGGTGATTTTCGGTCGATAAGTCTCACACATAGCATGCCCAAGCTTTTCGCCAAGGTACTCACAAACCGGCTACGAAAACTTATGCACTTGATCGTCGAAGCCAATCAGTCAGCGTTCATTAAGGGACAACATCTCCATGACAACTCTCCTTGTACGGCAAGTGGCCCGGAAGATACATGCACGTAAGGCGCCCAGAGTGTTCCTGAACCTAGATATATCGTGTGCTTTTGATTCTCTGTCCTGGCCTTTTCTCTTTGAGGTCATGGTAGCAAAAGGTTTTGGCACAAGATGGATGACTTGGATGGCGCTCCTCCTTCAAACCGCCTCCACCAAGGTGATAGGTAACGGTGTGCCAGGTAAAAGCTTTGGGCATGCGTGCGGGCTACGACAAGGAGACCCTATCTCCCCATTGCTCTTCGTCATTACGATGGATGCCCTGACGACGCTTTTCCAGAGAGCTATGGAACATAGTGTGCTCAGTTCTTTCCCGGGCATCACAGCTTTGCAACAAATCTCAATTTATGCCGACGACGTGGCCATGTTCATAAAGCCAACCATCATGGACTTGAGTTTTGTTAAGGCCACTTAGTTAATTAGTTAAACTAGGATTAGATTAATTAAGATAACTAATTAACTTGTTAATTAACTAATTAATTATTATTATTATTTTCATATTTTTATTTTTATTTTTGTTTCAGTCATTTTCTTTCTCTTTGTGTTTTTACACGGGGCATGGCCCACCTGTAAGTGGCACAAGGCCATGCCTCTCCTGGCCAGTGTCAGGACCCCGATCCTAAGTCACACCGATCTAGCAGGTAACACATCATATCACTTTGCGGCCTCACGCACGGTAACCCACGGGTGCCACCTTACCTGGCCCGGGACCGTTTGCGCATTTTGGCTCATGTATATGATAGTGTCGCTACCATCCATATGACAAAGAACCCGAGCCGACATGACTAGTTATAAACCAAAAGTGGCGCTAAATTACAGAGACACACATACATGACCCAGCAACAAACGTGTCGGTCATCAACGTATGAACCCAAGTCGTAGCAAGCTACAAGGACTTAAAGGAACAACGCTTGACATTTCCCCTAAGGGGCAGACACAAGAACAAAGAAGGACACATGCCGGCCATCCTAAGTGTTCCGGAGTAGTAGCAAGCTACCAAGGCTCAGCGGTATCACTAGGAGGCATTTCCCCATAAGATAGGCTACCAAGGGTAAACAACTTGGTGTCGGATCCCACACATACCAAGCATTTCAATAACATACACACAATATGCTCGATATGTGCAAATACAGCATGGCATCACAACAAAACTGTATAACTCAAAGTACTTTTATTTAAGAGGCTCCGAAGAGCCATACATAACATATCCATACAGGTAGGGGTCACATGACCCAACACTCAAGTCATACAAACTTACACGCACATGCGGAAGCTAAACTTGTCTGAGTACAGACAACTGGAAAGAAAGAAGGCTTGGTGTAGCCTCACTATCTACAGTGGCCCTTCACAGGCTTGAGATTGCCACTTGGGCAGCAAGCTACTCGTCGACATCGAGGTCTATGTAGAAACCATCGGAAGGGCCGGTGTTCTCCTCTGCAACAGTTATTAAGCAAACATGAGTACAAATGTACTTAGCAAGTCTTACATCAGAACATATCATACATGCAACATTATCAACAAGGGTAGTGGGGTTATTGCAGCAAGCCAGCTTTGACTCTTGGCTATCATGTACTACGTCTATCAGCAGTTTGAAATAGATGAGATAGCGTACACGAGTCCACTAATCACCACAACAATACTCCACTATAGATCCGCTCCTGTCTCTCTACGAGAAGGCCATCCATAGCACTCACACTTATCATGAGACTTTTATGAGTAACCATTAACTTGTCTATGAACTGTATAAGCAACCAAGTGGTCCTTTACCGCGGACGCGGCTATTCGATTAGATTGATAACCCTGCAGGGGTGTACTTCTTCACACACGCTTCCACCACTTATCGTTGTTTACTCGACATGTACTCCGCAACCTTCAAGCGGAAGCCTAGCGAGGGTGTCGGCCACGACCTGACTAACCACACAAGTCCCTAGTCCAGGTTTATCGCCTATTTGGGTTCCATCCGCAAGGAGATCCGGCCAGGGTGTCGCTCACGGCCCCAAACAATGTGTACAGGGTTCCCGAGACACCAAACGGGCGACTCGGTACACCGTGCCACGTACCTGCCGCATCACAGCTGTCGGGGGAAACTGTCCGCCACGAACACCTATGGGACCGGAGCCCCTTGTCTGTGCGGTACGAGGGCGGAGGGAGCACAAAGAGCAGATCGGAGCGGACGCGCGGGCAGTTTTACCCAGGTTCGGGCCGCACGGATGCGTAAAACCCTACTCCTGCTTGGCTGTGTATTGAGTTGAGCGCTCGGGAGCTTGAAGAAGTAGCTACACCGTGCGTGAGAGTAATCTAGGTTTCGAACCCCTTCCACGTTGTGCATGGGCCTCCTTTTATAGTGCAAGGGGTCACCGACAGGTGTCAACGTAGGAGAAAGGGGTAAAAATGTAAAAGAGGCGGTAGTTGTAACAGTGCGGGAACAGTGGAGCTACAGTACAGAACAGTGGTCTATACCTACTTTAACAGTGGGGGACAAGGGCATTTAATGCCCGTCGCCGTCGACCCCAAAAGCTCCCGCCTTAGCGTCTCCGTCCGCCACGGCGACGGATTTATCACCGTGGTGTGCCACCGTGTACCCCAGGCTGCACAGCCATCCGCCACGCGTCCCTGGTTAGGCCCCAGGGCGACGCGTGGGCCGATGAGCTGGAGCGCGGGCACACAGCGTAGCCTCCCCGGCAAGCGCCTTGCCGGGGCCTTGATCTTGCCGGGCCCGGGAACTTGCCGCTCCCCGGGCCCCTTGCCGGGGCGCGCATAGCGCCGAGGCAATATCTTCTAATCTTCCTGGCAAGTTCCTCTTGCCAGGGTCTTGCGTTATTGGAACAGTCTTGAGCCTGGTACGGCCTCCCCGGCAAGCTCCTCTTGCCGGGGCCTCGATCTTCTGTTTTGTATACTTTGTTTTTGAATGGTTTAATAGGAGGCAGGAAGGTCTCCGGCGAGCACGCAGTAAACCTTGCCGCGGGAAGCTGCAACTGCCCGTGCACAAGTTGGGGTACTAGGGTACCCCTACCTTAGTACACCGACAGGAGCCCCCGGGCCTGGGCCACACACGGTGCCGAGCGCTGTTGGGCCAGGCCCAAAACAGTGCACGGGCACCCGCGGCCCGCGGCGCGCCGAATCCACTTCCATATCCGCCGCACCCCACGGTAACGGCACGCGTCGATTGCGGCGCCGTGGGATGGGACGTGCCCACGATCTCTTAATGGAAAGGGGAAAACGCCCCCCCACTCCCCCATAAAAGCAGAGGCAGCGGGCGCGGTTCCCCTCCCTGTGCTCTCATTACGTCGTCTTCTTCCTGCAAAAAGATTCCTTCTAGCGCTCCGCCTCCACAGCTCCGCCGCCGCCTAGCTCTCCGTCCCCTTCCTTCCGCCGCGTCCGCCATGGCCCCGAAGGCCGACAAGGGGAAAGCGGAGAAGTCCAAGAAGGAGAAATCCGAGCAAGCAGCCAAGCTCATCGCTTACCGGAAGCGGAACGTCGTCTTCTCGCCGAAGCTCGGTGTGGAAGAACTCTGGAGCAAGTACTACTTGTTCTGGTCCAAGCGCACCGATGCGCATCCCCGCACCCGAGCATACCCGGCCGCCGCCAAGGACCACTATCCCGGCGGGTATTACTTCTTTGCTCCCTTTTTCCACTGTGGTCTCTGCCCTCCATTTTCGAACTTCTTCTGTGACATCATGAATACGTATGGCTTCCATCTGCTTGATTTCACCCCCAACGCCATCCTCACCATGGCCGTTTTCGCACACATGTGCGAAAACTTCATAGGAGTCCACCCCAACGTAGCCCTCTTTAGACACTTTTTCACCCCTAGAGCCGAGGCAGATGCCCCCCTCTCCGGATGTATCTCTTGGGTCTTCCGTCTCGGGAAGAAGGGGTCGTACTTGCCGGGGGAGCTCCGCGGCAAGTGGGAGGAATGGCGAGCTGAGTGGTGCTGGATTGTAGAGGACCAGCCGCAAGCCTTTACTGCGCCGCGCACAACGCCTATCGCGCGCGGCAGAGATTGGAGCGAACTAGACTCCGACGACGTCAAGCTCGACATCGCTCTCGTCCGGATCCTCCGTCTTCGGCTGGCCCGGCTGTCAGTTGCCGAGGTGGGCGCAGATTTCCTCCGCCGGCGCATCGCCCCTCTCCAAGACCGGAAGAGGCCGGCTTGGTTGTACGGCGGCCCGGCGGATATCATGAGGCTGCGCCCCGGACTTAATTTTAATTTCACCACTCTGGAGCTGCGCGGGATGGTACGAGAGCTCTTCAAGTACGACCCGGCGCACCCCGAGTGGTTCAGGACTCCCCGGGAAGTGGTGCCGCTCTGCAACAACGCCGCGAGGGACCGAATCCTTGCCATGATGCCGATGTGCGACTCGCATGGCTTGGACCGGTCGTGGATCGCCCCGAAGCCAATCGACGTCCTCAACTTCTACGACAACCTCGTCGAGGTGGCGAGCAACAAGGAGGACCTCAAGCTGCATACGCGGGACACCACCGAGCAGGAAATCGCTTACATTGCTTCTCGGGCTGAGGAGGCCGCCGCAGCCGCGGCGGCTGGAGTCTTCGGGTTCTCGCCGGAGGAGGCGGAGGCCGAGGAGGCGTCCACCCAGGCGGAAGAGGCGGAGATCCGCCGATTGCTGAACCTCCCACCCGACGCGCTCGCCGGGGTCCCCTCGTTGAGGCACTCCGGGATCCATGGGATCGCGACGGAGGCCGCGGCAAGGGAGGGAACCGCCGGAGGAAGCAGAGGCGCCGCGAGGGGCGGAGGCGCCAAGGGGAAGAGGGCCGCATCGCTGGATGCTGGGCCCAGCGAGCCGGCCGAGGCAGAGGAGGAGGAGGAGGAGGAGGCCGAAAACTCCGGCGGATCTACAGAGTTGTACGCCGACGACCTCTCCTCGTCGGAGAGCTCCCCGCCTCCGGCAAGCCCGAAGGAGTCCCCGGCAAAGCGTCTCCGCAAGGCGGCGACGGGGGAAAGGACACAGGCGCCCCGGCAACAGCCACCTCGGCGGGCGGCTCCCCGGGGGAGTCAAGCCGCGCCAAGGCCGTCCGGCGCACCAGCCGCAGCAGAGGCGGGCCGGGCGCGGACCACGACGGAGGCGCCCCGCAGGCCGGCCGCGAGCCGGCAAGGGTCTTCTCGGAGCGGAGCAGCGGCTCCGCCTGCCCCCCAGGCGCCGGCAGCCACAGGGGCTGGGTCTTCGCAGCCCCCAGCCCCGGTGAGCACCAAGCGCGCGAGGGAGCCTTCGCCTCCCGCTCCTCGCGTCGACGCGCCCACGGTGGAGTACGACTTCTCCGCCCTGAGCGAGGACGACGAGGAGGACCAGGAGTAAGGATCCGAGATTCTTCATCTTCTTAATTTTTGTCTTGAGCTTCTGTTGATGCTAACTCTGTTTTCTGTTCTGGTTTCAGGACCCTGGCCCATCGCGCCGCGAAGAAGGCCAAGGCGCCCGAGGCTGAGGTCGCGGAGGACTCGGCGGCGGCGGCAACGGAGGGCGCGCCGGAGCCGAGCCTGCCGGACGCTGGTACTGCTCCGATGAGCAGCCCCCAGCGCAGCCCCCAGCGTAAGTCTGGGGTTCTTTCTTTCTGCTTGTCGGGGTGCATCTGAGGTTTTTGACTTTGTCTTCATGTTTTGACATCCCTTGTCTTGTTTCGTGCAGAGGAGGAGCCGCAGCGGGAAGAGCGCCCGGAGACCACCGCCGAGGAGCTGCAGGCACCGCCATCCCCGCCAAGGCAGGACTCTCCGGCAAGGGAGAGTGCTCCGTCAAGGGCGGGTACTCCGCCAAGGCAGAGTACCCCGCCAAGGACGAGCAGCCCGGCAAGGGCGGCCACCCCGCCAAGGCCAAGTTCCCCGGCGAGGGCGACTACTCCGACGAGGCCGAGCTCCCCGGCGAGGGAGCCCGTCGCCGAGGACGCCCGCCAAGGTAACCTTTGTAACTTGTCTTCTTGGCTTGTCTTTTTTTTTTTTGGATATTTGCTTGAGTCTTGAATTTCTTTGTCTTCTTCTTCTGCTTAGATCTTCCTCCTCCTGCGCCTATGGAGACGGAGGTAATCATCCTCGAGGAGGAGGACGCGCAGGGCGGCGGCGGCGACGCTCCAGTCGTCGAGGAGGTGGGCGAGGCTGCCGAGCCGGCTGCGCAAGAGACTGCTCCGGCTGCGGACGCAGCGGCCGGGGAGGGAGACGGTGGCCGCACCGCCGACCCGGAGGTGGCGGGAGCATCGGATGCTGCGCCGGCCACCGGTCCCTCCGCCGGCGAGGAGCAAAGGTTCTACCTCGAGGCCCCCAATGGCGTCTTCATCCAGATGCCGTGGGGGTCCTCGTCGCGAGCTCCTGCGGAGGGCGAGGCGTTCGACGGAGAGGTCCTCGCCTCCGCAGGCCTGAAGATAGTCCAGGCGCCCGGGGGAGGTGAGGGGCCCGAGGAGGAGCGATTGCTTCATCAGCTCCTGGCCCTTTACCGGGCCAGGCAAGCAAAGCTCGCTTCCCGGGAGGCTCTTGCCGCCAAGGCTGCGGCAGAGATGGAGAAGCGCGCGGCGGAGCTCAGCGCCGCCAACCAGGCCGCCCTCCGCCAGGTGGCAGAGGAGCGAGAGCGTCTCGCCGGCGAGTACCAAGAGTGGGTACTTGAGAGGGCCGAAGCCGACGAACAGCAGCGCCTCGCCGGGGTGGAGATGTCCCGGCGAGAGGGAGAGCTCGCGCAGCGGAAGGTGGATCTGGATTCTCATGAAGAAGACCTTGCCGCTCGCGAGGCTGCCCTTGGCGGGGAGCTGAAAGAGGCGAAGGCCGCCGCGGCTGCCGCGGAGGACGCCAAGAAAGAGCTCGCCGCCAAGGTTGAACAACTGGAGAAGGCGACGAAGGTGAGCGCCGAGAAGGTTGCCGCGCTCATCCTGGAGCGCGAGAAGGATGCTCACACCAACTCAGAGCTCCAGGTGAGTTTGTCCCAGAGGGGTGACGAGCTGAAGGCCGCCAAGGATTCCATTGAAGACTTGGAGCTGAAGGTCACCACCCTGAAGGAATCGCTTGATGCTGCCCGGGCCCAGGAGACCAAACTGAAGGATGAGCTCCGCAAGGAGCGAACCTTGATGGAGAGCGTCAACAAGGCCTCCGAGCTCTTCCGGCAGACTATCGAGGTGTGGACCGAAGAGCTGGTTTCTTCTGCGTCCAACATTGACCAGGAGTTGCTTGCTTTGAAGGTCGAACATCTTATCTACTCGCCGGATCCAGATCTCCCGCACAGCGCCAAGCTCAGCCTCTTCTTCAGAGGCGTCGCTCCGGCCCTTGCAGGTCTCCGGAACCGCATCCCCGCGCAGCTGGCCGAGGAGTCGCGCCGTCTCTGCGCAGGAACTCTGGAGCGGGTCTTGACGAAGATCGTGTACCGCAACCCGGGGATCAACCTCACGAACGTTCTTCGCAGCTTGCCGGCAGATGCAGACACGGAGGCCCTGAAGGAGCAGGTCGGCCATATCATCGCCAAGGTGGCAAAGCTTGGCAGGAAGGAGGGCGACCGCGTAGACTAGGGCCCCATTTATCTTTATCTTTTCGTTGCTGCACATTATGTTATGAACTCATTAGTCCATTGCGACAAGTTATCCTTGTAAGATATTTGCTTTACTTCAATCAATCAGTGCAATGTTATCTTCCTTGTTCCCATCTTTGACTTTGTATGTTTTTCACCCTACGCTCCCGGGGAGCTTGCCGGCAAGGGGCCCTTGCCGCGAGCGCTGAGCGCTGGACCCTGAGCAGCCTGCTGGCCAAGGTCCTCGCCGGCAAGCAACCTCGCCGCAGCAAGTCGCAACGCACTTAGCTTGCTGAGTGTACTCGGAAACGAAGCAAGGGCGCGACACTTGTCGCAGCTCACTTAAATCGTTGAGTGGACTCGAAGACAAGATAAGGGTGCGGCAAGCCACGGGTAGGTTCCTCCGCGCACAGGTTTTCCATACAAAGTGTGATCGTTCAAGGAAGACAACCAAAATTTAAAATTCGAACTGGTCAAATTCTAACAACTTATCTTTCATATGCTGCTTGCTGCTTGCTTATGTTGTTTGCTTTCCGGTAAGGCTCTTCTTACTTGAACAGCACTTAGTCCCTCCTCCACCTCCTTCCCCCCCGGCAAACTTGTGTGCGAGGAACGTTCCTTCTGCTTAAGAGAAAAGGAAAAGGAGAGGGAAACAAGCATATTGCCTTTCGACGTAATGGTGCTTACTGTATGTCTGAGTGTTGCATCAAATGCCAAACAAAACATGCAAATAGCAAAGAGAAGCATGCAAAAGGCAATCGATGCGAAAACACGAAATCTTTACTGATGCACGGGGTCTGCGCCCGGCTTTGTACAAAGGGTTACATGCAACAGCGGCAAGGCTTGTACAAAAGGTGGTTGCCGGAGCGGATCACGGCAACCGCGCCTTAGGGGTGAAACTTGCGAAGATGCTCTATGTTCCAGGAGTTGCTCACCGGTAAGCCTTCTTCGGTCTCGAGGCGGACAGCGCCGGGCCTCGTAACTTGTCTCACCCGATAAGGGCCTTCCCACTTTGGCGTCAACTTGTTGGAATTCTTGGCGGACTGAACACGCCGAAGAACAAGGTCGCCTTCCTCGAGACTCCTGGCCTTAACCTTGCGGCTATGGTAGCGGCGCAAAGCTTGCTGGTATCGAGCAGCTCGTACAGCAGCCTGGAGACGTCCCTCCTCAAGGAGCAATGCGTCGTCTTGCCGCAGTTGCTCTTGCTCGAGCTCATCATAAGCGAGCACTCGAGGAGATCCGTATACGAGTTCCGTGGGGAGAACTGCTTCTGCTCCATAGACTAGAGCAAAAGGCGTCTGCCCGGTGGCTCGATTTGGTGTCGTTCTGATTGACCAAAGAGCCGCCGGGAGCTCCTCTATCCAATTCCTTCCGCACTTGCGCAGCCTGTCAAAGGTCCTTGTCTTGAGTCCGCGCAGCACTTCAGCATTTGCCCTCTCCGCTTGGCCGTTGCTCCTTGGGTGAGCAACAGAAGCGAAACAGACCTTGGCGCCAAGGTCTTGGACGTACTGCATGAAGGTGCGACTAGTGAATTGCGTACCGTTGTCGGTGATGATCCTGTTAGGGATCCCGAAACGGCAAACAATCGACCTGAAGAACCTGACCGCTGACTGTGCTGTCACCTTTCTCACTGGCTCCACTTCTGGCCACTTTGTGAACTTGTCGATTGCAACATACAAGTACTCAAAGCCCCCGACAGCGCGAGGGAAAGGGCCGAGGATATCGAGCCCCCAGACCGAGAAGGGCCATGACAAAGGGATTGTCTGGAGAGCTTGAGCTGGCTGATGAATTTGCTTTGCATGGAACTGGCACGCTTCACACTTGGTTACTAGTGCAGTTGCATCTTGGAGGGCTTCTCGCCAAAAGAACCCTTGCCGGAAAGCTTTTCCGGCAAGTGCCCTTGCGCCAATGTGGTGGCCGCATATGCCTCCGTGTATTTCCGCCAACAGCTTCTGTCCATCTTCCCTGGAGATGCACTTCAACCTGACACCATTGAGTCTTCTTCTGTACAGCTCGTTATCCACGAACTGATACATACTTGACTGCCTGGTTATCTTCTCTATCTCTTGAGGGTCGTCGGGAAGTTCTCCAGTTTGCAGAAAACGGACGATCTGCTGTGCCCATGCTGGAGCCCGGGGCTCGACGGCAAGGACTAAAGGCTCGAGGGCCGCTGCGGGAACCCCAGCTTCTACGGCAAAGACCTCTGGTCCTGTCGGAGCTGACGGTCCCCCGGCAAGCTCGCCGGGGCGAGGCTTGTCGGGAACACTTGCTTCAACTGCACAAGCCCGAGGGCTTGCAGGAGCAAACTGTTCCTCAGCGTTGTCGTTGATCCTGGGAACCTTGGCGGCGGGTTCAGGAAGATCCGCCGGCAAGTAGTCGCCGGAGACCAACTTTCTCTTCTTGGACTGCCCAATTGATGGTGTAACTGATGGTTGAGTCAGCTTGAGCAAAAAGGTCCCTGGTTCCACAGGTAACTTCATTGCGGCGCACTTTGAAAGGCCATCTGCAATCTCATTTTGGGCTCTTGGGACGTGCTCCATCTGCAAACCTTCGAAGTGCTCTTCAAGCTTTCTCACTTCATCGACATATGCTTCCATCAAAGGACTCTGGTAGCTTTTGTTAACTTGTCGGACCACCAACTGAGAATCTCCCCGCACAATCAGCTTTCTGATCCTAAGTTCGGCCGCAATCCTGAGGCCGGCAAGCAAGCCTTCATATTCTGCAGTGTTGTTTGTCGCTTGCTCCCTGGGGAAGTGCATCTGGATAACATATTTGAGGTGCTCTCCGGTGGGCGCGATGAGTACCACGCCGGCACCGGCGCCTTGCAGCGAGAAGGCACCGTCAAAATACATTATCCATTCACTTGTCGCTTCTTGCACGGGTACGCTCGTTTCTTGAACTTCTTCTTCTGGCGTTGGGGTCCACTCAGCGATGAATTCTGCCAAAGCTCGGCTCTGAATGGTTGAAGTACTTTCAAACTTGAGTCCAAAGCTTGACAGTTCCAGTGCCCACTCGACGATCCTGCCTGTTGCCTCTGGATTGTGCAATATCCTCTTCAACGGAAAGCGAGTGACCACCGTTATCTCATGGGCTTGGAAGTAGTGGCGCAGCTTTCTCGAGGCCATGAGGAGGCCGAAAAGCAATTTTTGCACACCAGAGTACCTTGATCTAGCTCCCTGGAGAAGGGAACTTACAAAATACACTGGGCGCTGCACCATCTTCTTCCGCACCTCTCCTTGTTCCTGCGCAGAGTCTTCCTTGTCGGGGCCAGAGCTTGTCGGGACAGTCCCCTGCTTGTCGCTAGATTCGCTTGCTGGTGACGCTGACTCCTCGTCGGACTCCCTCTCCGCTACTAACGCAGCACTAACCACCTGGTTGGTTGCCGCTAAGTATAGCAACAACTTTTCCTGTGGTTTAGGTGCGACAAGTATAGGAGTGGAGGACAGGTACCGTTTCAAATCTCGCAACGCCGCCTCCGCTTCCGGAGTCCACTTCATGGGACCTGCCTTCTTCAAGATTTTGAAGAAAGGTAGGGCGCGTTCTGCGGATTTTGAAATGAACCTACTGAGGGCAGCAACGCAACCTGCAAGCCTTCTGACATCCTTGACGCGCTTCGGGGCTTCTATCTGCTCGATGGCTTTGATCTTGTCGGGGTTGGCTTCAATCCCCCTCTGTGATACAAAGAACCCGAGAAGCTTGCCGGAGGGAACTCCAAAGACGCACTTCTCGGGGTTCAGCTTGAGCTGTATCCTGCGCAGGTTCTGAAACGTTTCTTCCAAGTCTTGAATCAGTGTTTCTTTGCTCTTGCTCTTCACCACGATGTCATCCATGTAGGCTTCTACATTCCTGTGGATCTGTGGCTCAAAAGCAGTGTACACTACCCTTGCAAAAGTTGAGCCTGCATTCTTCAGTCCAAATGGCATGCGGATAAAGCAATAGGTGCCACATGGAGTGATAAATGCAGTCTTCTCTTCATCTTCCTTAGCCATGAAAATCTGGTGATAGCCTGAGTATGCATCAAGAAAACAGAGTAGCTCACATCCGGCAGTGGAGTCAACGATCTGGTCAATGCGCGGCAAAGGGAAGGGATCCTTGGGACATACTTTATTGACATCAGTGAAGTCTATACACAGTCTCCACTTCCCGTTGGCCTTGCGCACGACGACTGGGTTTGCCAACCACGTCGGATGGATTACGCCTCTAACTAGGCCTGCTGCCTCTAGTTTCTTGATCTCCTCATTGATGAACTCTTGGCGCTCCACGGCTTGCTTCCTCACTTTCTGTTTGATGGGCCGCGCATGAGGACAGACAGCAAGCTTGTGCTCAATCACCTTCCTGGGAACGCCGGGGATGTCAGATGGTTGCCAAGCAAACACATCGACATTCGCCCGCAGAAAGGCGACGAGCGCGCTTTCCTATTTGCTGTCAAGGGTGGCACTGATGGTGAAGGTACCACCAGTGCCGTCCTCCTTTGCGGACACCTTCTTGGTTGCCGGAGGAGCAGCCATTCCTTTCTTGCTCTTGTCGGTGGAGCTCGATGGAACGTCCTCTACGGCGGCGCAGCACTCCGAAGAGGTGCGGTTGCCGGAGTGGGTCCCAGAGCACTTGCCGGACTTGGTCTTCGTCTTCTTCCCCCCGGGAGCTTCAGCGGCAAGAGTATCCTTCTCGGCCGCAGCTGCCGCATCCCGGTAAATCTTGTCGGCGCAGATAAGCGCATCCTTCTTGTCGCTGTGGACAGTGATGACGCTTATCGGCCCCGGCATCTTCAGCACGTTGTAGGCGTAGTGGGAAGCTGCCATGAACTTGGCGAGGGCGGGACGGCCGAGTATCCCATTGTAGGGCAATGGAATATCAGCAACGTCAAAGGTGATGCGCTCAGTCCTGAAGTTGAGCTCCCCGCCAAAGGTCACCGGCAGAGTAATCTTTCCCTTGGGCTTGCTCCTTCCCGGGTTGATTCCTTGGAATGAACCGGTCTCTTCGAGCTCGCCGTCTTGAATCTGGAGTTTCTTGATCACAGCAGAGGAGATCAAGTTTAGCCCGGCCCCGCCGTCAACCAACATTTTGGTGACCTTGAGGTTGCGGATGGTGGGGGAAACCAGCATCGGCAAGCACCCGACCGCCGTGGTGCGGTCAGGGTGATCCTCAAGGTCAAAAATGATGGGCGTGCTGGACCATTTGAGGAGCCTGCGCGACTCCACGGGCGGCTCCGCTGCATTCACCTCGCGCACCCACTGTTTCAGCTGGCGGTGGGAGGTGTGCAGGGAGGCGCCACCGTCGACGCACAGGACCTCCGTGGCTTTCTGGAACTCCTGCTCGCTGTTCTCGTCGTCCTCCATGTCTTCATCGTCGTCTTCGTCGTTGTCGCGGCCCCGGGGAGGTCGATCTCCTTGCCGCTGCTTGGCCTTGCCGCGGCGTCCTCCCCGGCCATTGAATGGCCGCTTCTTGCTGGGCTCTTCCCCGCCACCTTGGGCCTTCTCCTTGTCGCGCCTCTCGTACTCAGCTTTTTGCTGCTCGACGAGGTACTCGACGCGCTTGCAGTTGGAGAGGTCGTGACCCTTGGTGCGGTGAATCTTACAGTATTGCTTGTCGGAGCTACCCGGCTTGTCGGCCGCCGCCGCAGGGGCAGGCTCCTTGCCGGAGCCGCCGGCCTGCGCTTGCTTGGCGGGGGCCTCCTTGCCGGACTTCTCGACGGCAAGCACTTCCTTCTTGCCCTTCTTCCTGTTGTTCCGCCGCCGGCTCTTCTTTGCCGGGGCGGCGTCGTTGCTGTCGCTTCCCCCTGCGCCAGCATCCTCCCCGGGGAGTTTCCTCCCCTCTTCTGCACGGGCGCACTTGTCGGCAAGAGCGTAGAGCTCGCTGACGTCCCTGATCTTGGTCATCGCCATCTCCTCACGCATGCGGCGGTTACGCACGTTCTGATGGAACGCGCTGATAACCGCAGCAGGGTGAACGTCGGGGATGTTGTGCTGTACCCGGCTGAAGCGTTGGATATACTTGCGCAGGGGTTCGCCTTCCTTCTGGGCCAAAATGTGGAGATCGCTCTCCTGGCCATGGGGTTTGTGGCCGCCGGTGAAGGCGCCAACAAACTGATGGCAGAGGTCGGCCCAAGAAGAGATAGAGCCTTCCGGCAAGTGCATGAGCCACGAACGGACGTTCGGCTTCAGCACGAGCGGGAAGTAGTTGGCTAGGATCTTCTCGTCGCGCCCCCCGGCAGCTTGCACTGCGATAGTGTAGACGCTGAGAAACTCCGAGGGGTGCGTCTTGCCGTCGTACTTCTCCGGTACGTCGGGCTTAAAGTTCTTCATGCTGGGCCACTGGACGCGCCGCAGCTCGCGGGTGAACGCAGGGCAGCCTGCCGCGTACGGCAAGTCGCCTGGTTCACCGGGCGCGGGTGCGTCGACAGTGTTCCCAGCTCTCTTGTCAGATTGTCGCCGAGCTTCTCGGTGGCGCTCGATCGTGGTCCGAGCGTCTTCATCTCGCCGGTCGTCGAGGACCTGGCGCTGGTCCCGACGGGTCCGCGGGTCCGACGAGGCTGTGGAGCCGTCGTCGGGATTGTTCCGGCGGGGCGGCGTCTTCTGCTTCTGCGGCGGGGAGTGCACGCTTGTCGCACCCCCGGCAGTCTTGTCGCCGATAGCCTTCGTCTTCTCAGCTTGCCGCGGCCGTGAGGCCGACGGCTGCTGCGGAGAGTCGTTGTTGGCGAAGTCTATCAGGCTCCGGATAGTGGCCCTCCATTCTTCGGCCTTGTCGGCCGCCGGAGGAAAATCAAGAAGCAGCTGCGCCCTTGCGAGCGCTTCTGCCGGAGTAGTGGGGAACGCGGGCGAGCGGTGCGAGGAGCGGGATACGCTCGGACTTCTAACGACGTTAGAAGGAGCGGGGTCCCGCGCCGGCGCCTTCGCTTTGCTTGTGCCCGGACGGGGGTCCGGGGCGTCCCGCGAACCTCCAGTATGGCCTTGTCCCAGCAAGCGGATACCACCCCCCGTGGTATGGCGCTGCGGGGTCGTCGTATGTTGCGATGGACGTGGCGCGTCCACGGAGACCGAGGTCCGGTCGTCCGTCCTATTCTTGGATCTGGTGGCACCGTGAGTGTCCTCGCCGGCAACCACCCTTCCGACGGCGTCTCCCCCGCCCACCGTTGGCTCTGGTGGCGGCGGATGAGACGCAGACGGGCCCCCGACCTCCGAAGGCTTCTTCTTCGGGGCCATGGAGTTGTCGCTGATGAAGTTGCTGATGAAACTTGGAGAGGTTGATGAAGAATGCGCCCGCGCGAACGCCGGATCAGGTTCGCACAACCTCGACGCCCCCTACCTGGCGCGCCAAAGATGTCGGGGGAAACTGTCCGCCACGAACACCTATGGGACCGGAGCCCCTTGTCTGTGCGGTACGAGGGCGGAGGGAGCACAAAGAGCAGATCGGAGCGGACGCGCGGGCAGTTTTACCCAGGTTCGGGCCGCACGGATGCGTAAAACCCTACTCCTGCTTGGCTGTGTATTGAGTTGAGCGCTCGGGAGCTTGAAGAAGTAGCTACACCGTGCGTGAGAGTAATCTAGGTTTCGAACCCCTTCCACGTTGTGCATGGGCCTCCTTTTATAGTGCAAGGGGTCACCGACAGGTGTCAACGTAGGAGAAAGGGGTAAAAATGTAAAAGAGGCGGTAGTTGTAACAGTGCGGGAACAGTGGAGCTACAGTACAGAACAGTGGTCTATACCTACTTTAACAGTGGGGGACAAGGGCATTTAATGCCCGTCGCCGTCGACCCCAAAAGCTCCCGCCTTAGCGTCTCCGTCCGCCACGGCGACGGATTTATCACCGTGGTGTGCCACCGTGTACCCCAGGCTGCACAGCCATCCGCCACGCGTCCCTGGTTAGGCCCCAGGGCGACGCGTGGGCCGATGAGCTGGAGCGCGGGCACACAGCGTAGCCTCCCCGGCAAGCGCCTTGCCGGGGCCTTGATCTTGCCGGGCCCGGGAACTTGCCGCTCCCCGGGCCCCTTGCCGGGGCGCGCATAGCGCCGAGGCAATATCTTCTAATCTTCCTGGCAAGTTCCTCTTGCCAGGGTCTTGCGTTATTGGAACAGTCTTGAGCCTGGTACGGCCTCCCCGGCAAGCTCCTCTTGCCGGGGCCTCGATCTTCTGTTTTGTATACTTTGTTTTTGAATGGTTTAATAGGAGGCAGGAAGGTCTCCGGCGAGCACGCAGTAAACCTTGCCGCGGGAAGCTGCAACTGCCCGTGCACAAGTTGGGGTACTAGGGTACCCCTACCTTAGTACACCGACAACAGCCCACCCCTAGGGTCAGCGCTGCGCACGGCCTCCAGTATACTACAAACACCAGAAACTAATTGCAACTCCGGAACAGAGGACAAGGGCGATTAATAAGTCAAGGGAGTCAGTTAAGGATCCCAATGTGTGGTAGTAGCTAATCTTAAATCACACATACACATCTCAGTTCTTAGGGCCGGTTCCAATGAAACAATCCACCATGTACTCCTACATGGCCTTCCATCGATACCTTTACCAAAACATATTCCACACCTCACTCTTAATACCAGACACAATCATTTCACTTCGATCCATCACCCAGATGAAACAGACCTGACACAACTCTAAGCATAGCAGGCATAGCATGGTAGGAAGACATCAACATGGCTCAATCAACTCCTACACATGCTAGTATGTTTCAACTATGTACTGTGGCAATGACAGGTCATGCAAAGGAATGGGGTTCAGCTACCGCAGCAAATAGCAGTTGAAACGTTGTTGTCTTAATGCAGTAAAAGAGAGCAAAAGCGGGAAGATGGGTTTGTATCGGAATGTTCAATGGGGTTGCTTGCCTGGCAGATTGGTCGAGTGGTACTACCCTTCAAGTGGATACTCGTGAATATCCTCGGGAGCAGAACCTACCACGGAGATCGCACCGGTAACACAACCAATACATGGCAATATGCAACAATATGATGCATGCTCATGACATGGCAAGATGGATGTGTTTGAGCTAATGCAACTACAAACATAAGGGATTGAGCCTATTTGAACCAAAGATTCAAAGTTCAAACTCATTTTATCATGTTTTGCACTAAACAGAAAGTTAACTTGTTTAAACATGCATGAAACCAGTACAGATGGATAGATTGAAATTTTTTGATAATTTTTCATATATAAATCTTTTCCATCTGAGCTACGGTTCATTTATTATGATTTTTTGAAGGTTAACCCTTTTTCTGGAATTTCCTAAATAAGAATAAATCCAGAAAATGAGTTAGTGCGTCAGCATTGCGTCAGCATGGCGTCAGCAGGTCAAGTGGGGTGGTCCAGGTAAAACGTGATGTGACGCCCCGAGACCGATGTGCCAGGTGTCAGCCAGTTATTTGTCGTTGTTGCCATGTCATTCGCTTGCGTGTTGCATTTTGCCATGTCAACATGTGCATTGTCATCAGCATGTTTTCAAAACTTGCATCCGGCCGAACCTCCTCTTCCTTTCCGTTGCCCGTTTTGATCCCAGACACACTCACACACGCCCGCGCCACCTCCGAATATTTATTTTATAAGTGGCCGAAAAACATTCTCGGAATGGGTTGAAACATAGCGTGTGGTCTTATTATAGTGTAGACAGACCGCCTGTCAAGTTTCCTCGCATTCGAAGCTCGTTTGATAGCCCAACCGTTAAACATATAGCGGCACCGTTGTCGGTTTATCATCGGATGTTTTCGGTCTCCGAAAACCGTCTCCGAGCTGCTTCCTCTCTCTCCTCTCAGCCCACTAGCCCACATGCACAACCCATCATCACCCACCTAAACCCCCTCGCACCCGGAGCCGTCCGATCGGCATCCGAGGGCTCGTAACGGCCTCAAAACCCCCCTAACCTAGCCCCCTGCCTATTTAAACCAACTCCCTTGACATTTTGGGCAGCCTAGCCTCCTTCCCCTACCTCCTAGCCCCTCCTCCCTCAAATTCCGCGCCAAGCCAGTGCCTCGCCGCCACTTGGCCACCTCAGCGTTGCCGCCAGCCGCCGAAACCGCCGCCTCCTCCACTCATGTTGCGACGCGCGCCCCCCTGGCCTCTCCACCACCGCAGCCCGCCAGGCCCGCAGGGGGGCCCGCCCGAGCCCATATGGTCCCGGGGCAGCCGCCGACGCGGCCCGCGTCCGCTCGCGCATCGCCCCTGCTCTCCTCCCTCGCCGGTCCTGTCGGTCCTCGACCCCGCCGCCGATGTGTGTCGCTGCCGCCTGCTACCGCCTCTCCGATCGAGCCCGACCACTCTGCTCCCGAGCCAGGCGAGCCCCACCGCCGCCATGTCCCCTCGCCGCCGGCCACAAGGAGGGTCGTGCCTCCCTGCTCCTCTCGGATCCCGCCGGAGTCCGCAGCTCCCCGCGCCCCACGCCCGAGTCCTCCGTCCGCCGCCGGATCCTCGACCCAGACTGCCGGATCCGGTTGCCCCGCCGCCGATCTCCCCGTCCCCGGCCTCTTCCCGTGCTCCTCGCCCTCGCCGGGGAGCCGCCGGCGACCTCCTTTGCCGCGCCGTGCCGGACATGTCCGGAGGAGCCCAGACATGTTCAGGCCTCCCCTCGCTGTGCCACTGCCAGGTGGGCCCGTACGCCCAAGTGCCTGGACACGTCCGCTCCACTTCGGACATGTCCGCCCGAGACCCCTTCGAGGTGGTTTTTCCCTCCAAGTCTTTTTCTGTCATAATATGCATGCATCTTTCTGTGGCTGTAACTTTGTGCTCAGTGATCCATGATATGTCCAAATGTTCGTCTCGAAGTGCTCTACATGTTAGTTGTATTTGCATGCATGTTACTGTTCATCTTGTTATCTTAATCTTCGTTGCAAAACAGCTATGTGATGTTATTGCTCAGCTCTAGTTGTCTGTCAACAATATGTTAGCATATTTGTCAGGTTGTATCTTTGTGCATGTTGGTCCAAATGGAGTGTATGATATGTCAAAATGTTCATTGTGAAGTGCTCTACATGATTGTGGCTATTGCATTCATGTTAGGTGCCATATTGCCATGTTTATCTCTGTTGCAAAAGTGCATGTGGTTGTTAAGTGCTGAAACTTGTTATGAGATGTTGATTTGTCTTTTTCATATCTTTATGTGTGATTTTTATTTGAGCTACATGTCAATATGTTTTAGAAGCACAATCCTGCCATATTTGCTGTGGTGCAATCCACTTTTCATGATATGCCTTGTGGTGAGTGTAACAAGCTTGCAAAGTGGCCTACTCGATGTTGCTGATTTCTATGACATGTTGAAAGCTGCTAAGTCTGAAATTGTTATAACCTGATGCCATGTTTGCTTGATGCCCCAGTCATATCCATGCATATTTGGAGATGTCCACTGATCATGTCTTGATGTCCATGTTATGCTCTATCCATTCATGCCCTTGTTTGCAAATATGGCCTGCTGTAGCTTGTAGTTTTCATGCTCTCAAGTTGCTATGAAATGTTGTTGTCAGCCTGTTATCAGTAAGTTCAGTTTTTCCATGTGAATAGCTAGTTTTCTATGCATCCTATGACCATGTTCTTGCCATGAGTAGCTTCATAAACATGTCTTCTTGCCGTTGGTTATACTCACATGCCATGATATGCTTTGACATGAGTTGCACAAGCTTGCAAACATGTCTACTTGTCGTTGTTGCTGCCATGTTTAGTTTATTCCACTAAGTCTGTGAATCTGTTATCTTTTGCAATCTTTCCATGATGTTTTGACCATATTCTAATGGTGTTTGGTAGTAGCTCAGTGATCATGCTTGTAGCGCTTGACATGTACATGCTTGCCATACCCTTTATTGCCATGAAATGTTATTGTATCATGATGTTTTGATGTCAACTATATGCCTACTTGTTGTTTTGGGCTGATTGTTGTTATATCTTGTTTCATGTGTATGTGATGAACCGTTGCTCCAGTTTGAGCGTGTTCTATATGAAACTTGTCTGTTTTTGCATGTAGATGCATAATAACATGTTGAATACCTGTTTGGAGTGTGTTTGCTTGATGTGTGGATGCATCTTGCATCTTTACCATGTTCATCTTGTTTTGCTCATATCTTCTAGGCCGTAGCTCCGAATTAAATGAACTTTATATAAACTTGACTAGAATTTCGAGTAGATCATCATGGTGCATTTTAACTTGCTGTTTAACAACTTGAACTTAAGGTTTGTTTAGATCTGGACCAATTTCGAAAATTGCATATGAGGACTTGCCGGAATTGTTATATGTTGTTTCCGGCCTCATTTAAACTTGTTAGGTTATGTTGTTCTTGTTTGCATCATCCATTGTCGTGTTTGCATCATGTAGCCTTGTCATGCATCATACTTGTTTGAGTATCTTGTCTTGTTATGTGTTGTGTGCTTCTTCTTGCTAGTTCATATTCTGTTGCGATCGTGGCGATTCATTCGACTACACTTGGTTTGTCTTCGTGGCTTCTTCTTCATCTTCTTCATGGACTCGTTCTTCTTCCTTGCGGGATCTCAGGCAAGATGACCATCACCTTGGATACATTTACTATCATTGCCATGCTAGTTGTCTCGATGCTATCGCTATATGTAGCGCTACGTATCTATTGTTGTCAGCCTCTCCTTCTTGCCATGAAACATCTAACCTTTGACACCATCCCAGCAAACCGTTGTTTGGCTATGTTACCGCTTGCTTAGCCCCTCTTATAGCATTGTTAGATGCAGGTGAAGATGAAGATTGCTCCATGTTGGAGCTGGACGTTGTTGGAATATCACAATATCTATTAAATTAATTAATGCACATATATACTTGGCAATGGGTGGAACGCTTGGCCTTTTTCTCGGTGTTTTGTTCCACTCATGCCGCCTTAAGAACCGATAAACCAGCGTTATGTTCCTTGATTTTGCGTTCCTAACACGGTTGGAGTTTATGGGCCCCCCTTGATAATTCGCACTGCTTAAAGCTTTTCCAGCAAGACCCAACTTTGGTACTACATTTGCCTAATAACTAAAACTTGCATAGGGACCGGTTAGCACCCGAGGACTCTTAATCAACCCCCGGGCAAGCGCTCCTCATGAGTGTTTCTCCAAACTGGGCAGACTGCAGGGCCACCATGGGGAAACTCGAGGTTTGGTATATATATAGGCTGACCTATCCGGTCGTGGCCTGAGATGAGTTATGCGTGGCTACTATCAGGGTGTCGACACGCCGGGAGGTCTTGCTGGATTAGTTTTATCTTTGTCGAAATATCTTGAGCATGGGATTCCGAGAATACTCGGGTCTTCCCAACATGGAGTTGCGACTCCGCAGATCATGAGCTTGTGATGGGCTAAGTTGGGACACCCCTGCAGGGTTATGATCTTTCGAAAGTCGTGCCCGCGGTTATGTGGTAGATGGGAATTTTATAATGTCCAGTTGTAGAAAACTTGACAGAGGATCCGAAATAAAATACACAACCGCGTGAGTAACCGTGACCGCCTCTTTTCATTTTGAGAAGAGAACACGGTGGGGTTATGTTTCACTCGTAGGTAGTTCGGGATCTGTAGCGATCATTACTGGTTTGCGACCGTTTGCATAGAGACTCATCTTATTCTTGTACTCGTAAGTTAGCCACCATACTTTTGCTTAGCCGTTGTTGCAACCTCACCACTTAACCTCTCCATACCCATTAAAGCTTTGCTAGTCTTGATACCCATGGTTATGGGATTGATGAGTCCTCGTGGCTCACAGATACTACAACAACAGTTGCAGGTGCAGGTTTCCGATGACTTGACGTGAGAGCGATGTTCCTTGCGTTGAAGTTCTTTCTTCTTCTTTGTCAGTCTTGGGTTAGGTTCCTGGTCGGCAGCCTGGGATAGCAGGATGGATCTCGTTGCGCTTTTCATGTTTGCATCCGTAGTCGGATGTCTTGTATTGATGTTGTTGTATTCATGTGACTTGTATGAATTATTGTATCCCCCCATGTATGTATGTAATGGTACGATGTAATGATATCCATCTTGCGAAGCTCTCGAAATGCGGTTGTGTCCCAATCACGAGTTCGTCACATGATCGGGTTAGAATCGCATCTTGGGCGTGACAAGTTGGTCTCAGAGCCTCGACCGACCATAGGGGCCCCCGTGATTGGTCGTAGTTTGTCCGTTGTTGAGTCTAGCAGAAAACTATTTTGGAGTCTAGTTATATCGGAGAGTAGGATTTCTCTTTACTCCTCGGTCCCTTCGTCGCTCTGGTGAGGAATCTTGACGTAGGTGTTTTGAATTACTCCTCTTCCCCTTCAATTTTTTTTAGGATCACGCATTTAGTTTTCGTTCGTTGCGATGTCAGCTCTTTTCGTCTGGTGCAATTCTCGTCGAGTTGATTCGATCCTCTTCATCTTTTGCTAGTTCAATCCTCAGTTCTTTCCAACCGGCGTTGTTTTTCCCCGTCCGATGTGGTCTTTCTTTTTCCCACCCGCACACCCTTTTTCTCCTCGGACCGGAGTCCTTAATTGAGTATCCATCCTACTCGTGCGAGTCTTTTCATTCTTTCCTCAATTATTTCAACTAGTGCATTCTCCTCTCGTTCGACATTCTTTATCTCTTTTCTTTCCGGTGGTTCCAATTCAAATTGTATTCGGTGTTCATCATATTCTTTTCCCTCGGCTCGAATGTTTCTTCTTGCTCGTTTCCCTCTCGCCATTTAATCGTTCCGGAGTTCTCAAGACATCTCAGAAGATTCGTCTGAGTTTCTATTAACTCGAGGTTGTCACATCATTCGAGTATTTTAATCATTCCGATGCATATCTCCTTTTCGCTCCTTTTCAACGGTCATTTTCTTCCAGTGGGCTCATAACCCACAGGTTTATTCCCAGGATCTTACTTGACTCTTCTAATTTTCTGGAGTGATTCCTAAATTCTTTTCAAATGTGACGTAAGTATGGATTCCATCAGTCATGTGCCTTCTACAAGATCGCTTTCAAATTCTTTTCAATGTTCGTTCAACTTATCCTCTTTTCATTCTTCCAGAGTATCTCACCAATTTTGGTGGTGTTCCTCGTCGTCATTCTCAACATTTGTAGACCGAAGAAGAGTTCCTCTAAATCTTGTCCGTCCTCACGAAGATTCGTGGTTCTAGCTTCATGTTATCCTCTCCAATAATTCCGCTTGTCATAAACTCTTTTCCTTACACATCCGGAGAATTTCAAGAATTCTTTCCATTGTGATCCTCCGAAGGCCATCATTCAGAAGATTTCTTCGTTCTCAGTTTTCAACTTCGTCCTCCAAATATTCTTCATTGATGCCTCTTCGTTCATATCACATTCTTTCGGTGCTTCGTTCAAGCATTCTTTAAACCGTTCGCGATCCCTTCATTATTTTTTCTTTCGTTTTCTTATTCTTCCCCGCGATTCATTCTCTTCTATTCACTCAATTTCAATTTCTTACGGTGGTTTGTTCTGTTTCATCACTCGATTTTAATTCTTCCCGGTGGTTCGTTCATTATCTTCACTTGGTTTCAATTCCTTATGGTGGTTCATTCAATATTCATTTCTCCTTTGTCATCGTATCAATTCATTCATTCTTTCCAATCCTACCGGTGGTTCATGAAGAGTTTCTCAAGTTTGTGCTATATCCCTCTTTATTCTATTTCAACGCGAATAAGTGGTATGCAATCCATTGTTTCTCATCAATTTAATTGGTGGAGGATAAGCATAACATAATTCTTATTCTTCAAGTTGAGCAATCCATTCCTTTGGAATTTGTTTGTGATGAATAAATTCTGGTCCCAAGTGTTTTCATCTTTTCTTGTCCGGAGTTCAAAGTTTTCTCGGCTATCCCGTCGGAACCTTCATCTAAATCATCGCAATGACTTATTCTTATTCTTCTCATCCTTCATCATCCTTCCATTACCGGAGTTCTTCATGGTGGTTCATCGTGGTTCAAATTTTTTCTTCAAGTGTTCATCAAATTCTTTTGGATCAAGCACAAGCATTATTCTTTTGTGTCCCGAGTTACAAATAATTCTTCGTATTCTTTTGAAGTGGAGTTTTGCATTCTTCGCTCTTCTCAGCTCATCAATACTTTGGTTGCGGCATAATATCACCTCAAGTTTCGGGATGATATCCATAAGCCCACAACAAGCTCATTCTTT
Organism: Secale cereale; assembly: GCA_902687465.1. Taxonomy (NCBI): domain Eukaryota; kingdom Viridiplantae; phylum Streptophyta; class Magnoliopsida; order Poales; family Poaceae; genus Secale; species Secale cereale. Next base: position 559,675,751 of record LR738710.1, on the reverse strand, counting down.
TGTTGTTGATTTTCTCAACAACTCCATTCAATCCTTCCTTCTAATGATGCCTTCGGGTTCATTGTGCTAGAAGATGTGTTCTTCCCCTTTTCTACTCATTCCATTCTTTAAGTCTTCCGGAGGCATTTTCTTGTTCATCTCATCATGTATCATTCCATCTTATCGAGTTCATGTTCTATTTTCTTCCATATACAACCGGGGTGTTCTCTAATTTTTTCTTGTTCTTATTCCTTGCCTATTGATGGCTTCTCGCCCCTCGTTGGTTACCCCAAGTGGAAGGTTTGAGATGCAGTGTAGCGGAAGTTTTCCCTTGGCAAAGATACCAAGGATCGATTTCCCTGAGACTCCCAGTTTCAACAAGAAGGTGTCAACTGCTAACGGCTCCAGATATTAGCAATCAACGTGGACCTGCACACAGATACAAATAACTTTGCTCCCAACGAGTACAGAGAGGTTGTCAATCCCTCCGGCCTTGTAGTTTACAAAGGATCAAACGCAAGTGATAGTAGTGATAGGTAATGCTGCAAATAGTAAGTAAAAGCGTAAAGTAAATAGTGGATGTGATCAATGATGGTAATATGGACCGGGGTCCCATGATGTTCACTAGTGATGTCTCTCTCCCAAAAGATGATAAAACAGCTATGTGAGGTAAACGAATTACAGCTGGGCAATTGACAGAATTATGTGCGCAAACCAATGCTAACTATGTTACAAGAAAGGTAGAGGTTCAAAGCATGGGCGGTACGCCAGGGCAAGTAGACCGAAATCCATCTGCATCTACTACTAATCATCCACCTTGAGATATCTATCCAGAACATCTCGCTGGTATTAAGTTGCGAGTCCCACCCATAGTGTAAACTCAAAGCAACAGACAACTGCATTAAAAGAACTTTGCGTAAAGTAAACAGTCCTTGCACCCGCGGGCACAAGCACCGTTGTTTTCCCCCTTGTGGCAATAGTACATCCCCTAGACTCATGTTTCTGTCACTCAAGCTAGTCATCGAGGGGCATGAACCCACAATCAAGCATAATGTTCCCTCTTGGAGTCACTACCTATTACTTCGCCAAAGCAATAAATAACAACGGGGAACATGCAAGAATTACTTACGAACATAAATATAAAAGAGCTAGATCAAATATATTACTCAAACACAATCGGAACATAATCTCACAATCCATCGGATCCCAGCAAACTCATCATAGCAACAGCATAAGGATTACATATGTGCCTCGATCATGTAGGGCAGCTCACGAGGACTAATTAGTGAAGCACAAGAACGGGAGGAGAACATCACATAGCTACTGGTCATGGACCCATGGTCCAAGGGAGACTACTCACAACTCATCCGGGAGGCGTCCATGGTGGTGGAGAGGCTCCCGGTGGTGATCCTCCCCTCCGGCAGGGTGCCGGGAAGAGTTCTCCTGGTGCTCCCGGTCTTGGAAGTGGCGGCGGCGGCGGAACAGAGATGAGATCACGAAAAGGGTTCCCGTCTCGAGGGTTTCGGGACGCGATATAAATATATGCCAAAGGGGGGCATCAGCGGAGGCTCGGGGGGCCCAGGCGCCCCCCCGGCCGCGCCACCAGGGCGCCTGGAGCCCTGGTGGCCCCCCTCCGGCTGTCCTTTGGCAGCTGGGAAGCTTCTGGAACGCTGATTTTTTATATAATTTTTCCGAGATTTTTTTGGCAGTTCTCGTAATGGGAAAACCTGAAATACAAAAACAGCAGAAAACAGAAACTAGCACTGGGGTGCACTAAGTTAATAGGTTAGTCTAAATATGATCAAAAGTGTATGGAAGTGTATAAATATCATAACAATATCACCCAAAAGAGGCATGGAGCAAGCAGAAATTATAGATACATTTTGGACGTATCAACATCCCCAAGCTTAATTCCTGCTCGTCCTCGAGTAGGTAAATGATAACAAGAATAATTTCTGTGGTGACATGCTATTAACCATATAGGACTTTTCATAGTCATATGACAAAATCTTACTGAGACAATGAATCCGTAGTAATTAAGTTGCCTCATGAGAAAATCACAAAGAACTGAAAGTTTTACAACATGATATTGAAACATCAAATAGATTTGTAATGAGCATGGTGTGTAAATATGATAAAGTGATATCTCGCTTGCCCCCTTTAGTGAAGCAAAACATAAATGCGGGGGCACCTCCAAGGTTTAAGTGATGACTAGATACAATGATTTCAGAATAAACGATATCACAATCATGCAAAATACAATGCTACTTTGGGACAATGCACATTACACTCAGAATGACAATCATGCTCTCAGTAGTTGGTGCTTTAAAAGAAGGTGGAGACTCTCGAACCATGGCTTTTGTTGGCAAGGTTGAAAACCCGTAGTCGGAAACAAAGACAAAACATGTACCAGAGCTCTTGGTTTTTTTTAAAACAGAGGTAATAATTATTTTCTTCTTAGATCATGCATGTTTCGTCAACGAATGCTAGCAGATAACTCAATTACTTTTCGAGATGGACAAGTTTCTAGGAACGGCTCCCGAATGAGGACGATCACATCCTCTTAATCTCCTTTGTTTATCACTGCCAAAGTTTTCTGATTTCTCATGAACAAAGCGTGAAGGAGGGTTTGTTTGTTATATTAATTTTGAGCCGGGCGCACTCAATGCCAGTTCCTTCTCGTGTTATGGGTTTGCACATTATACATGCAATCCCAGGGTGAAGCTTGTCCAACTTAAAAAGATCATGAATTAACTACTACTTCATCATGGACTTAAAACAGAGGCACAAAATAGGAATGCATTTTTTTCTTTTTGAATAATTTTGAGATGGTACATGAAAGTATTCGTTAGGAATGGCAGGTAAATACCATGTAGGAAGGTATGGTGGACTCATATGGCATAACTGGTTTAAAAGAATTTGGATGCACAAGCAGTCAGTCCGCTTAGTACAGGTGGAGGTTAGCAAAAGACTGGGAGCGACCAACTAAGAGAGCAATGACGGTCATAATCATGCAGAGCGACAAAGCAACATTGAATCAGGCATGGTAGTTATATCGCTACTCAGAAACAAAAGATCAGCAAGGCTTGACAGACTTTCTTTACAGTCTTAAATATGCGTGAGCATACGCCAAGTCAATCAAAATAAATTCTTGAAGGAAGATATTACTAAACCATACCACATCATAGGCAAATAAATCATGTTGGTACTCCAATAACACATTGAAAACCCCCCAGCTATTTGAGACTAACCATAAGAAAACATGAACTACTAAGCACCATTATGCACGTAGCATCTTTATCATAGACATACCAACCAATGCAACGGAAGCAAACTCTCTTAATAAGATGATCATGATAAATAAAGAGAGTTCAAGCAACCAACTAAACAAAAGCTCTTTAAAAAGATAAGCATGAAAACTAAAAGCTAAGCATGATAGTAGCTATTGAAAGACAAAGAACACACACAGCAAGGATAGACATGAAAATTCTATGTTGTGTTCTAGGTATAAGTGGAGCGTGTTTCTCTCCCACATAAAGAAAGCTGAGTTCCGACTCGTTATGAAAAGCTAAAGAAAACTAAAAAGGAAAACTAAGAGCAAGACGCTCCAAGCATAGCACATAGCACATGAAGTGATAAAAATATAGTGGAACGAAAGACGAACTGATAATGTTGATGGAGAAGGGGATGCACGGGGGCATCCCCAAGCTTAGACGCTTGAGTCTCCTTGAATATTTCTTGGGGTGCACGGGGGCATCCCCAAGCTTGAGTGTTTGACACTCCTGAATCTTTTTATCATCTTCCCTCGCACACTTGAAAACTCCCTTCATACATAACTCATCATAATCTGATTAGCGAGGTTAGTACCCTTAATAAAATAATTGTTCCTTGCTGGAAATAAGGATATTCTTGAAGATCTACTGTTTCTCAAGATTGCCAAAAGGTTTTTGGAAAGAAAAAGCAAGCTCTAGGTTTGCAAAATGAAGGAAAGGCAAAACAGGACAGAATCTGTGAAAAACAGAACAGCAGGTAGTAAATGATTTTTTCGGGGCACTTCTGTAACTCTAATCAAAAAACTCAAAACAGACGCACGAAAGACAATTATATAGAGCATGCTTTCGAAAAAATTCAGACCAAAAAGATAAACTGGTGATTTTATACGAATTTTTCTATCTAAGGACAGAATCTGTTTTCTGGACAGCACGTCACAACTTTTGAACTTTCTTGCAATCAGAGGCTACACTTGGCACAAAATTGAAAAGCAAAGATACAATGATGATGCTACTGTAGTAAACAACATCATGACACAACAAAAGCAAAATAAAATTTTATTCATGTGGGCTGCCTCCCAAAAGCGCTTTCTTTTATGCCTTTAAGCTAGGCATAATGCTTTAATGATGCTCTCGTAGGAATAAGAGTTGAAGAACAAAAGAGAGCATCAAGAAGCAAATACCAAACACATTTAAGCCTAACATGCTTCCTATGCATAGGAATATTGCAATACAATAATTCATTGAAGCACAAAGCAATAAGCATAGGAAGACAAAACAAGTGCAGCTTCAAAACCTTCAACATAAAGAGAGGGAACTTGATATTATTGAAATATCTATAAGCATATGTTCCCTTCTCATAATAATTTTCAGTGGGATCATGGATGAACTCAACAATATAACTATCACATAAGGCATTATTTCCATGATCCAAAAGCATAAAAGCGTCATTACTCTTCATATAAGCAAAACCTTTCTTATTAGGAATAGTGAGAGTAAAGCAATCATAACCATCATGGTAATCATTATATTTAGGAGGCATATCATAATCATAATAAATTTTATCCTCAATAGTAGGTGGACTGGAAACATCATATTCATCATTGTAATCATCATATATAGGAAGCAAAGTATCATCCAAGTAAATTTTCTCTTCAAAAGTTGGGGGACTAAGAATATCATGTTCATCAAACGTGTCATCCCCAAGCTTAGAGCTTTCCATGTCATTAGCAATATTGATATTCAAAGAAAGCATACTAATAACATCACCACCATCATGATTGTTATGCAAATAATAAAGTTCCATAGGTTTTTTAATTTTCTCTTCAAACACATCATGTCCCAAAGCAAGGTAGAGCTTATTAAGCTCTCTCATATTTTTGTTGTTTTCCATTAAGCAAAACTAGTGAAAAGACATAAAGAAAACTGAAAGGTAAACTAACAAGACTAAAAAGCAAAGATAAAAGATAGCGTGCAACTCCCCTATCTTGAAGAGTGGAGTCCCCGGCAACGACGCCAGAAAACTTTGCTTGATGGCTTCTCGCCCCTCGTTGGTTACCCCAAGTGGAAGGTTTGAGATGCAGTGTAGCGGAAGTTTTCCCGTGGCAAAGATACCAAGGATCAATTTCCCTGAGACTCCCAGTTTCAACAAGAAGGTCTCAACTGCTAACGGCGCCAGATATTAGCAATCAACGTGGACCTGCACACAGATACAAATAACTTTGCTCCCAACGAGTACAGAGAGGTTGTCAATCCCTCCGGCCTTGTAGTTTACAAAGGATCAAACGCAAGTGATAGTAGTGATAGGTAATGCTGCAAATAGTAAGTAAAAGCATAAAGTAAATAGTGGATGTGATCAATGATGGTAATATGGACCGGGGTCCCATGATGTTCACTAGTGATGTCTCTCTCCCAAAAGACGATAAAACAGCTATGTGAGGTAAACGAATTACAGCTGGGCAATTGACAGAATTATGTGCGCAAACCAATGCTAACTATGTTACAAGAAAGGTAGAGGTTCAAAGCATGGGCGGTACGCCAAGGCAAGTAGACCGAAATACATCTGCATCTACTACTAATCATCCACCTTGAGATATCTATCCAGAACATCTCGCTGGTATTAAGTTGCGAGTCCCACCCATAGTGTAAACTCAAAGCAACAGACAACTGCATTAAAAGAACTTTGCGTAAAGTAAACAGTCCTTGCACCCGCGGGCACAAGCACCGTTCTTTTCCCCCTTGTGGCAACAACACATCCCCTAGACTCATGTTTCTGTCACTCAAGCTAGTCATCGAGGGGCATGAACCCACAATCAAGCATAACGTTCCCTCTTGGAGTCACTACCTATTACTTCGCCAAAGCAATAAATAACAACGGGGAACATGCAAGAATTACTTACGAACATAAATATAAAAGAGGTAGATCAAATATATTACTCAAACACAATCTGAACATAATCTCACAATCCATCGGATTCCAGCAAACTCATCATAGCAACAGCATAAGGATTACATATGTGCCTCGATCATGTAGGGCAGCTCACGAGGACTAATTAGTGAAGCACAAGAACGGGAGGAGAACATCACATAGCTACTGGTCATGGACCCATGGTCCAAGGGAGACTACTCACAACTCATCCGGGAGGCGTCCATGGTGGTGGAGAGGCTCCCGGTGGTGATCCTCCCCTCCGGCAGGGTGCCGGGAAGAGTTCTCCTGGTGCTCCCGATCTTGGAAGCGGCGGCGGCGGCGGAACAGAGATGAGATCGCGAAAAGGGTTCCCGTCTCGAGGGTTTCGGGACGCGATATAAATATATGCCAAAGGGGGGCATCAGCGGAGGCTCGGGGGGCCCAGGCGCCCCGCCGGCGTGGCCAGGGGGGCCGCGCCACCAGGGCGCCTGGAGCCCTGGTGGCCCCCCTCCGGCTGTCCTTTGGCAGCTGGGAAGCTTCTGGAACGCTGATTTTTTATATAATTTTTCCGGGATTTTTCTGGCAGTTCTCGTAATGGGAAAATCTGAAATACAAAAACAGCAGAAAACAGAAACTGGCACTGGGGTGCACTAAGTTAATAGGTTAGTCCAAATATGATCAAAAGTGTATGGAAGTGTATAAATATCATAGCAATATCACCCAAAAGAGGCATGGAGCAAGCAGAAATTATAGATATGTTTTGGACGTATCACCTATCTCGCTTAACCGAAGTGGTTTCAATGTCGCTATTGTCATGTAAGCTCTTGATTCTCGTCGTTTGCCTTGTTTCCTCATTCTACCGAAGCTTCTCAATCTCGTTCATCTCCGTTGTATTCTTCCTTTCAAGTGGCTCAACCTCTCATGGTTCTTTGGTTTCACCTTTTTCTTTTTTCTCTTCCGTCTCGTTCCTAAGATCTTTGGACAAGATCTCTTGTTAGTAGGGGAGTTTTGTGACGCCCCGAGACCGATGCGCCAGGTGTCAGCCAGTTATTTGTCGTCGTTGCCATGTCATCTGCTTGCGTGTTGCATTTTGCCATGTCATCATGTGCATTGTCATCAGCATGTTTTCAAAACTTGCATCCGGCCGAACCTCCTCGTCCTTTCCGTTGTTCGTTCTGAGCCCAGACACACTCACACGCGCCCGCGGCACCTCCGAATATTTGTTTTATAAGTGGCTTAAAAACATTCTCGGAATGGGTTGAAACTTGGCGTGTGGTCTTATTATAGTGTAGACAGGCCGCCTGTCAAGTTTCGTCGCATTCGGAGCTCGTTTGGTAGCCCAACTATTAAACATAGAGCGGCACCGTTGCCGATTTATCGTAGGATGTTTTCGGTCTCCCAAAACCGTCTCCGGGCTGCTTCCTCTCTCTCCTCTCAGCCCACTAGCCCACCTACACAACCCATCATCACCCACCTAAACCCCCTCGCAACCGGAGCCGTACGATCGGCATCCGAGGGCTCGTAACGGCCTCAAAACCCCCCAAACCTAGCCCCCTGCCTATTTAAACCAACTCCCTTGGCATTTTGGGCATCCTAGCCTCCTTCCCCTACCTCCTAGAACCTCTTCCCTCAATTTCCGCGCCGGGCCAGTGCCCCACCGCCACTTGGCCACCTCAGCGCCGTCGCTAGCCGCCGAAACCGCCGCCTCCTCCACTCTGTCGCACCACGCGCCCCCTGGCCTCTCCACCGCCGCGGCCCGCCAGGCCCACAGGGGGGCCGCCCGAGCCCATCTGGGCCCGGGGCAGCCGCCGACGCAGCCCGTGTCCGCCCGCGCATCGCCCCTGCTCTCCTCCCTCGCCGGTCCCGTCGGGCCTCGACCCCGTCGCTGGTGTGCGTCGCCGTCGCCTGCCTCCGCCTCTCCGGCCGAGCCCCGACCGTTCTGCTCCGCGCCCGCTCTGCTCCCGAGCCAAGCGAGCCCCGCCGCCGCCATGTCCCCTCGCTGCCGGCCACAGGGAGGGTCGTGCCTCCCTCCTCCTCTCGGATCCCGCCGGAGTCCGCAGCTCCCCGCGCCCCACGCCCGAGTCCTCCGTCCGCCGCCAGATCCTCGACCCCGACTGCCGGATCCGGTTGCCCCGCCGCCGATCTCCCCATCCCAGACCTCTTCCCATGCTCCTCGCCCTCGCCGGAGAGCCGCCGGCGATCTCCTCTGCCTCCTCTGCCGCGCCATGCCGGACATGTCCGGAGGAGCCCGGACATGTCCAGGCCTCCCCTCGCGGTGCCACTGCCAGGTGGGCTCGCGCGCCCGAGTGCCCGGACACGTCCGCTCCACATCGGACATGTCCACCCGAGACACCTTCGAGGTGGTTTTTCCCTGCAAGTCTTTTTCTGTCATAATATGCATGCATCTTTGTGTGGCTGTAACTTTGTGCTCGGTGATCCAAATTGAGACAATGATATGTCCAAATGTTTGTCTCGAAGTGCTCTACATGTTAGTTGTATTTGCATGCATGTTACTGTTCATCTTGTTGTCTTAATCTTCGTTGCAAAACTTCTATGTGATGTTACTGATCAGCTCTAGTTTTCTGTCAACAGTATGTTAGCATGTTTGTGAGGTTGTATCTTTGTGCATGTTGGTCCAAATGGAGTGTATGATATGTCAAAATGTTCATTGTGAAGTGCTCTACATGATGGTGGTTGTTGCATTCATGTTAGGTGCCATATTGCCATGTTTATCTCTATTGCAAAAGTGCATGTGGCTGTTAAGTGCTGAAACGTTATGAGATGTTGATTTGTCTTTTCCATATCTTTATGTGTGATTTTTGTTTGAGCTACATGTCAATATGTTTTAGAAGCACAATCATGCCATCTTTGCTGTGGTGCAATCCACTTTTAATGATATTCCTTGTGGTGAGTGCAACAAGCTTGCAAAGTGGCCTACTCGTTGTTGCTGATTTCTATGACTTACTGAAAACTGCCAAGTCTAAAACTGTTATACTTGATGCCATGTTTGCTTGATGCCCCAGTAATATCCATGCACATTTGGGGATGTCCAATGATCATATTGATGTCCATGTAATGCTCTATCCATTCATGCCCTTCTTTGCAAATATGGCCTGCTGTAGCTTGTTGTTTTCATGCTCTCAAGTTGCTATAAAATGTTGTTGTCATCCTGTTATCAGTAAGTTCAGTTTTGTCATGTGAATAGCTAGTTTTCTATGCATCCTATGACCATGTTCTTGCCATGAGTAGCTTCATAAACATGTCTTCTTGCTGTTGGTTATACTCACATGCCATGATATGCTTTGAGATGAGTTGCACAAGCTTGCAAACATGCCTACTTGTCATTGTTGCTGCCATGTTTAGTTTATTTCACTAAGTCTGTGAATCTGTTATCTTTTGCAATCTTGCCATGATGTTTTGAGCATGTTCTAATGGTGTTTGGTAGTAGCTCAGTGATCATGCGTGTAGTGCTTGACATGTACATGCTTGTCATGCCCTTTGTTGCCATGAAGTGTTATTGTATCATGTTGTTTTGATGTCAACTATATGCCTACTTGTTGTTTTGGGATGATTGTTGTTATATCTTGTTTCATGTGTATGTGATGAACCGTTGTTCCGTTTTGAGCGTGTTCTATATGAAACTTGTGTGTTTTCGCATGTAGATGCATAATAACATGTTCAATACCTGTTTGGAGTGTGTTTGCTTGATGTGTGGATGCATCTTGCATCTTTACCATGTTCATCTTGTTTTGCTCATATCTTCTAGGCGTAGCTCTGAATTAAATGAACTTTATATGAAACTTGACTAGAATTTCGAGTAGACCATCATGGTGCATTTTAAATTGTTGTCTAACAAATTGAACTTAAGGTTTGTTCAGATCTAGACCAATTTCAAAAATTACATATGAGGACTTACCGGAATTGTTATATGTTGTTTCCGGCCTCCTTTGAACTTTTTATGTTGTGTTGTTCTTGTTTGCATCATCCATTGTCGTGTTTGCATCATGTAGCCTTGTCATGCATCATACATATTTGAGCATCTTGTCTTGTTATGTGTTGTGTGTTTACCATGTTGTGTGCTTCTTCTCGCTAGTTCATATTCCGTTGCGATCGTGAGGATTCGTTCGACTACACTTGGTACGTCTTCGTGACTTCTTCTTCATCTTCTTCATGGACTCGTTCTTCTTCCTTGCGGGATCTCGGGAAAGATGACTGTCACCTTGGATACCTTTGCTATCATTGCCATGCTAGTTGTCTCGATGCTATCGCTATATGTCACGCTACCTATCTATTGTTGTCAGCCTCTCCATATTGCCATGAAATCTCTAACCTTTGACACCATCCCAGCAAACCGTTGTTTGGCTATGTTACCGCTTGCTCAGCCCCTCTTATAGCGTTGTTAGATGCAGGTGAAGATGAAGATTGCTCCATGTTGGAGCTGGACGTTGTTAGAATATCACAATATCTATTAAATTAATTAATGCACATATATACTTGGCAATGGTGGAAGGCTTGGCCTTTTTCTTGGTGTTTCCACTCATGCCGCCTTAAGAACCGATAAACCCGCGTTATGTTCCTTGATTTTGTGTTCCTAACACGGTTGGGGTTTATGGGCCCCCCTTGATAATTCGCACTGCTTAAAACCTTTCCAGCAAGACCCAACTTTGGTACTACATTTGCCTAATAACTAAAACTTGCATAGGGACCGGCTAGCACCCGAGGACTCTTAATCAAGCCCCGAGCCAGTGCTCCTCATGAGTGTTGGTCCAAACTGGGCAGACTGCGGGGCCACCATGGGGAAACTCGAGGTTTGGTATATACCTGTAGGCTGACCTATCTGGTCGTGCCCTAAGACGAGTTACGCGCGGCTACTATCAGGGTGTCGACACACCGGGAGGTCTTGCTGGATTAGTTTTACCTTTGTCGAAATACCTTGAGCACGAGATTGCAAGAATACTCGGGTCTTCCCAACATGGAGTTGCGACTCCGCAGATCGTGAGCTCGTGATGGGCTAAGTTGGGACACCCCTGCAGGGTTATGATCTTTCGAAAGCCATGCCCGCGGTTATGTGGCAGATGGGAATTTGTTAATGTCCAGTTGTAGAAAACTTGACAGAGGATCCGAAATAAAATACACAACCACGTGAGTAACCGTGACCGTCTCTTTTCATTTGGAGAAGAGAACACGGTGGGGTTATGTTTCACTCGTAGGTAGTTCAGGATCTGTAGCGATCATTACTAGTTTGCGACCGTTTGCGTAGAGGCTCATCTTATTCTTGTACTTGTAAGTTAGCCACCATATTTTTGCTTAGCCGCTGCTGCAACCTCACCACTTAACCTCTCCATACCCATTAAAGCTTTGCTAGTCTTGATACCCATGGTTATGGGATTGCTGAGTCCTCGTGGCTCACAGATACTACAACAACAGTTGCAGGTGCAGGTTTCCGATGACTTGACGTGAGAGGGCGCCGGCGACGAGGAATGAGCGCGCTGGGGGCCACAACGGGCACTGATTAGGGTTGTGACAGCCATGCCACAACGGGCACAAGAGGGCGTCGGCGACGAGGAATGAGCGCGCTGGGGGGACGGCGGTGTCAGCGGCGAGGCGAGGCGAGCAACGACGGCGCGGGAAAGCGGAGGGGAGGCTGAGGCGGCGACGCACTGAGGGTGAGGCCACGGCGGGGAAATGGGCGAAGCGGGGCTGGAGCGTCCAAAGTGCGGTGCAGGCAGCGGGAGCGGGCGCGCGACGCACAAGGCAGGTGCAGCGGCTGGCTGAGGCGAGGCCTCGCGTGTGAGCTCTCGAGAGCGCAAGCGCGGGCACTGCTAAAGGCAGGCGGCGCAAGCGCGAGGCAGAGCGAGCGGGCGTGATGCGGGGCCAGCTGTGCGTGGCGAGGACAGGGGGAAGGGGAGATGAGGGTTCTTACCCCCGTTGTAGAGGCACGGGGGTCGGCGAGGCGTGAGGGCGACCAACGAGGAGAAGACGGTGAGGCGACGATGACGAGGTCCTCGGGCGGCCCCGTTGCGTCGGGGACGAGCGCCGGCGACGGCGTTGGGCACTCAGGCATCGGCTCGAGGGGGAAAAAGGGATCAGGTGGAGTGGGGATAGGTTTAGGGTTTCTAGTGAGGGGGGAGGCCTAACAGGCCAGGGCTAGCGGGGGTAGGTCGGCTGGCCGCTCGACCAACTGTGTCAAGGCCCAATCGGGGAGTGGGTTGTTTTTTTTTATATATGTGTGTGTGTATTTTTTGGTTTTCTATTCTATTTTATTTTGGTTTTCTAATTTATTTCAGTATGGTAAAATACATAATTAGTACCTAAATTAGTATTACTAAATATACCACTGCCACAAAAAGTCTAACTACTAAATGAAATAGTTTAATGTTTTACAAATTATAAAAGGTGCTTATTTAATTGTTTAAGCCATTTTTATTTAGTTGAGTGCAATTAAACATTTTATAAAAATGTGGTTTCTTCATCAATATTTTCTATGGATTACTTGTCACTTTTAGAACATTTTAGTTTTAACATTTGAATTTTTTTATTGTTTGACTTTAATTTAAATTTAAATTCAAACTGATTTAGAATCAAAGTAAGATTATCAATAGTAATGATGGTGACATGGCATCGTTAGCAGAGGATTGCTGTAGCTTAATTATCCGGTCATCATAGTTAGGCGGGGAGAAATCTATTTCATCTTCAGAAAACCGTCGTCGCCTTTCCTTCCTAAGCATGACACAAATCCTAAAAACTAAAAAAAACATCTAAAAACAGAGCAGGAGCCCTCCCACCAGCAAGTACTAGGATCGTCCGCGCCTCCAAGTCCTAAGGGTACAGAAGACGGCAGCTATGGCCACATAAGGCAGGGTAGCCCTGACGTGTTTGGGGCGTCGCTAGTAGATGACGAGGAAAGTGTTTCGACATAGTTTCGAGATAACATAAGCAACGATTAATATGGATTGGACTGAGTATAATTATTGTAAAAAAATTATTGTTTCTTAGTAAGGACGGTCATTTCCGCATTTTGTTTCAGCCCTCACAATCTTTGGCTAATTCTGGACGTGCCGCCGTGGCTGGACATGCAGAAGCCTCAACCGTGCAGAAACCTACACGGAATCTTTTAGGCAGGGCGGCGCATGTCACGCACCACATCGTTTGGCGCTGTAGGGTAAATCATGCCACGCCACACGTACTGCCGCGCGGGGCCCGCCCGTAGGTCACGACCGCTCTTTCTTCCAAAAGAGCCCCTGGATGACTGAGCTATTCGCCTAAGCAAACCCGCGGTTAAATATCTGGAGCTTCTGTTCTTTTTGTCCCCGCGACCGCGAGGACTCAAAAGTTAAAAAGGATAGAGAGAGAGGGAGGAGCGGCCCCTTTCTTTCTCTCTCTACCCCGTTCGAAACTATTTGATCTCCGATCGACCGAGGTCTCTCTCTCCGCCCCTCTTCCTTTCCGCTGCCTCCGTGCCATGCTGCTACGGCTCCTCCTCTAGCTACTTCTCCTCGCGTGCCTACCTAATACTCTCTCTCTCTCTCTCTCTCTCTCTCTCTTCGTCATCTTCTTCCTCCGATCTCCTGTGTGGCCAAAGGTACGTGCCTCGCGCGTGCCGACGTCGTGTGTGCCGCGCCCGCGTGAGCGCGTCCGACGTCCTAGCGAGCGGAGAGGGAGAGAGAGACGGGGGTGGCGCTGGGCCGGGCCGGGCCGGCCGGGTGGATGGAATGAACCGGCGGCAGCCCGGATGGTCCCGGCTCGGAACCTGCAGCTCCTCCGCGACGCGCATGGCACGCCTTTCATCCGCGACGTCGCCGCCGGCGTCAACGCTCTGACGGCACAGCCAACGCCGAGGCCGAGCCACCACATGGCCCAGGAGCCCATTAACCAGGACCCGTCAAAGCCGCCGCCGCCGCAGGAGAGGCAGGAAGTGCACCAGGAGGAGCGCCGCGGGGAGGGGCTAGTAGTGTTGCCGCCGCCGCAGCAGCCCCATCCCGCCGGCACAAGCGGCAGCAGCAGTGGCGGCAGCAGCAGCAACGGAGGCGGCGGCGCCGGGGGAGGGGACTGGTTGCGCCTCGGCCTCGGCCCGGCGTCCCCGGGCCCCAGTGGCGCAGCTCCAGAGATCGATCTCTTCGCGGCGGACCGCGGGGGGACGGCGGGGCCGCGGCAGGAGATGCTACCGGGCATGGACATGCCGCCCGGGGCTTTCCTGCGCCCCGCCATGCCCGGCATTCCGCAGGCATCGTTACAAATGTCCGTGCCGCGCGCTGGGCCACCTTGGCTGCCGCCTTGGAGCCACGCGGCGCAACAACCGCAGCTGCTTCTCCCGTTCGGACACCGCGGGCTCTACGGGCCTGGCTCGCCGGCCGCGGGCCCCTCCGGCTTCGACACGACCAGGGTTGTGCTGCCTCCACCGGCGGCCACCGCCGCCGCCGCCGCCGGAGTCTGGTTTGTCTTCCAGGCCGCGACCCACCAGTGAGTGCATACACGTCCTACCACTCTCTGCGACTGCACTAGCTACATGGGTACACGCGAGCATTTCATGTGTTCATCGCTACTTCCTCCTCATCCTTGATAATATTTCACCCGCTGCATGCCAGTTGATTAATTCGTCCTTGAATGATCAAATCCTGCAAATGCAGCACCTTCATCTGCACGTTCTTAATCATTCTTGTTTCGATTCGTGTTGCTTTGCTAGGAAGACTAGTTGTCGGTGTTTATTGACTTTGATTTTTGGCCTCTTGATTTGTGCAGAGGGAGGGAGCCGTTCTTGCCTCAGATTCCAAGAAGCTACTTAAGAATCAAGTAATACTCTACAACCCTCTTTTTTCTTTTTCTCGTACTCTTATTCTGTTGCTTCGATTGATGTTGTCTCTCATCCTGCATTTGCATATTCTTTATGCGCCTCCAAATCTGCGAGGCTATGAGATGTATTAATTCATTGCAAAAACATGCTTCAGATATAATGTGGTTTGTGCTTACTGCTGCAGCGTGGAAAATATGAGAATTTAACAAACGATTTCCTTGTATTTTGGTAATTTTCAGAGATGGGAGGGTGACAGTTAGATTGTTGATCAAGTACCTGTCTAACAAGCTTGGATTGGAAGACGAATCAGAGGTATTTATACATCAACACAAGCCGGATCAATATCCGTTCATGTACTAGCATTTTGCATTTTATTCTACTTCCCCGGCCCCTTCTCCGGTCTTTTGTGTTATATGGTGGACTTCTTTATGTATTTTTATTATTACTGCCAAGATGCATTTGTTTTCCCCTTTGCTTTTTCCAACATCGGTGATGAAAGGAACATCAGAGCTAGAAAAGAGACTAGTACGTGTACGGTACAGATGTAGGTATAGAGAAAATAACATTAGACATATGCTTTGCACTCCTGAATGAAATATATATAATATTAATCAAGCATGACATTAAGGGTCCGGTGTGTGCTTGTTCCTATTGTAGGTGAGGGGTGTGTGTCTTGGGTGGCACATCATCCCCTCACCACTTGACAAGAACTCCTCCATCCGAGAGAGAGACGCAAAGAGGGACTAGTGAGAGGTTGTTAGATACTAGTCTAGATGGTTAGTTATCAGGCTTGTGATGGAGCTTTACTCGTTTCTTCTTCTTGCTCTCTGTCGGTCCATGCAAACATATATAGAGAGGCTGTGTATATACTCCTAATTGTACTCCCTCCATTCCACAATGTAGTGCTTCCTCTATCCTCGTG
Organism: Secale cereale; assembly: GCA_902687465.1. NCBI lineage: Eukaryota > Viridiplantae > Streptophyta > Magnoliopsida > Poales > Poaceae > Secale > Secale cereale. The sequence goes on along the minus strand of LR738710.1, from coordinate 559,659,882 downwards.
CTTGAACTTTGACCGTAAATTTAACCAACGAGACCGTCTGCGGCGGAAGCAAAAGTTATACCAATGAATTCGTATTCAAAAGAAGTTTTCAATCATGTAATTTTTTCTCCCGCCGCAGTCGGTCTCGTGGGTTAAATTTATGGTCAAAGTTGGACCTCGGGAAGCGCGGGCGCACTACATTTCGGAATGGAGGGAGTATTAGTTAATTGTTAATTTTATCTCAGGGAGCCTTGGCTAGCTAGCTACTAACTATAGGTAGAGCCCTCACAAGCCTTTCTGTTCTTTCTTTTCCTATGCATCCTAGGGGTCAGGATATGGCCAAGGAGCTCATCATTGCCTAAAGCCCTTTCTCCCCAGTGCAATGCCTCAAATGGAGGCATAGGAAGGGCTAGCATGCATGCAGCAGAGGCTTTCAGACCTATGCTCATATATAGGACACATGAGTGGGCATATATGTGTGTGTGTACTCCTACATGCATGTAGAGAGGAACCTCTTGCTACGGCCTGGCTAGCCAGTGTGTGCGTCTGTGTGTGGGGCTGTGCTTGTGTAAAGCTATAGCATTGTGAGGGAGGGAGGGAGATAGATGGTGCATGCCCTAGAGAAAGAAAAGGCCTCCTTCACCTACCATGCATCACTGAAAGCTATGCACCATCCTCACCTCACCTCACCATATGGAAGCATCAAGTAGGGCTTTCGAGTGTTTGTATGCGTGTGTGTGTGAGCGAGAGAGAGAGGAGAGAGAAAGAGTGTGTGTGTGTGTGCACCACAACATAACGCGCGCACACACACAAACACACACCATTTCCTGCTCCATTTCCTCACGTACAGTGATGGATCCTTTTCATTATGACTCGAGATCTTGCTTCCTTTTGCACTCGATAGGCCTACCTAGCAAGCCTGCATATGTTCTCAGTAACTGCAATGATATATAGGCCCCTTTTTGTTCAGGAGTACACGCATATACAAAACACAATATACTCACCATGCAGACCGACCGGCCCTACAATAAATCTTTGGTTTTCTTATCTATATTTCTCCATATATTAATCTACTCATTTACTTTCCTGCCTAGCTACATTGCCTGGCTGTTCCATTGACCAATCTCATGCACAAAATGGCATGCATGCATGCATGCATGCACGGTCACGCAGGAATCTTCTTGCGTATATATATACAAAAAAAAGAAATACATTAATGATTACAATATACATCTAGGTAACAATATGTAAGCCGTACTCAATGATGAAAGGATAGCTAACTTTTAAGGTGCCTAATATATAATGTATGATATATTTGTTGCAACAACCTTAGGTGATGCGTGCAGACGTATACTTGTATAAATTTAGACGGGGGGGGGGGG
>LR738710.1:559592785-559654541 GCA_902687465.1 Secale cereale | reverse complement strand
TTTGTCATGCTTATGGATCGGGGGACCATGTGCATATATGCTAACCCCCTTTTGTTCTAGAGAGACTGATTAATTAGCCAGCTAGACTAGACGGGGTGCAAGTTGAGCTGAATTGATTATTATTTTTGGTGATTTGCAAGGGAAGAAATTAAAGCGCTCGAAGTAGCTAGTGTACGTACTACCAATTGTCATTGGGAATTTAATTAAGAGGGGGTTTTAGCAGAGAAACCTACCAACAAGGGCAGAATCTATTAGTTTAAGCACACCTGAATCACTATGCGGTGCGGCATTAATTGCATGCACGCACGCCTCGTCCCTCCAACTATTAGCAGCTAAACCAGAGGCGTACTTAACCACTAATCAAGTACGTACGAACCCCACGATGATTATATTAGATGCCGATGGCTCGAGCGTTAGTTGGAGGGTACTTGTTTGTGGCCATGCTAGAATTATATTCCCTCCCTAGCTAGCTAGCCAGCGAGCGGGGGCAAAGGGTTTATGCATGCAGCCAAGCCTAACAAAAACGTGTCAGCTCTCATATACAAGGGCCACTGGTTGGTTGGGACCTAGCACATCAATCAAAGACAGCAATTCCCTTGCAATATATGATGAAAAGAAGAGTATAGTAAGTATAAGATATATGAAGTAATATGGACGTCCCTAAGTGCTCGACGAGCAGTACTACTACTACTAGACTAGTACTCCCTCCGTAAACTAATATAAGAGCGTTTAGATCACTATTTTAGTATTCTAAACGCTCTTATATTAGTTTACGGAGGGAGTAGTAGTAGAGGTAGTCGCTCGTGGGTCACATTGATGTAGCTAGGTGTGCTTCTTTGGGGGCAAAGCTAGGGACGTTGGACGTCTGGCCGGCCGCACAAACATACATACATCATGGGTCACATGATGGAAAGCCAAATAAGTGCCGGTATACATGTAAAGGAGAATTTTATTGGTATATATTGTATATTAGTAGAGGAAACTTAACATACTCCTGTAGAAAACTGCACCAATCCAAAGGAAGACAAATAATTCGAGATCTACACAACACTGACTACGTTGGTTTCTTGCACGACTGCTAATAAGGATTTGTGCCGATGTTAGTACATGCATGATCATGCATATAATTGGAACGACATGGACAGCTATTATGAACTGGGTACAACGCTGATCATGGCCTCGGGGATTGCAATAATTAGTACCGATCTTTGGTCTTTATATAATTCTGCTTGCTGCCAAAGTGTTGGGCACGTCAAATGGCGTCATATATGCACGATCGATTCGATTAAAGATTCGCAGATTGGCAATGGGTGTTCTTTCCTTTTTGTTCTCTTCTTAGTGTGTGGTGCTTGATTAGGTTTCTATATATATTAACCATTTGTCTAGCTTGGCTGTCTTTGATTGGTAGATGGTTGCATTCTATGTAGAAAAATGCACGCCTGCATGATCATGTGAGACCTAGCACACTACTTCTTGTCCTATTGCTAGTTTGGACTAAGTGGCAGTGTTTGATGGTTAGGAATATCAAATGGACTTGATCGGAAAAAACTCATATATCCTTGTACATTTTTTGGGTGGATAGTATATTTTGGAGTAGAGCTTTGGAAATGTTTAAATAAGAGGATCAATCTCAAAGTATACAAAATAACTACAACAGCTCCATAAAGAATTTATGCCTTTTACACACTTCTCCCACCATCTAAATATTCATCCTACAATCCTCATAAGATTGCCAAGATAAGATTCTATCAAGAATTAGTTAACTATATCCCACACTGAAGTGCTGAACTCATACTGATTTGTAGCTAAGACTTAGGAATGATTTCTACTTGTTATCTATGAAGTTCCAATTTAAACTGAACGCTGCCATTCGAAAAAACCCTTAGATAGGGATCAAGATTCTAGCCAGTACCATTTTTTATGCACTTAAATTTTACAAGATCTAGCTTGAGTTAGATTTACAGCCGCATTCGACTCTTTTCTCCCATGAGCATTAGAACAGCCAGTGTTGAATTTTTATTCGCTATAAGGCCAAATAACTAGATGCTCCGTGTCACTCCTATATCTAGATGTTACTAGATACTATATGCTACTAATGAAATTAACTCTCTGGGCGAGGTCACAGATGCGCATAGGATTGTCTAGAGGTAGATATGACGTATTTCTTGTATATCTTTTTGTATTAGGTCATGCACCGGACAACTGATGTATTAATTATTAGGTAATACGTGTATATACTACACAAATAGCTTGCTTTTTTTAGTTTGCATGTTGTGTACTTCTATCCAAGGAGATAGTCGATACATCACGTGAAGGAATTTTTCATTAATTTGAAGTGAAGATATATATTATTTGCATGGAACAATATTATACTACTATTATATGGTAGATGTTATTGATGAACTGAACATAGAAACCTTACTCTCAAGGCTAGATATGAGCGAGATCAAACATCACTAGAAAATCCTATATATTGAAACTTACACCTAAAGGGAAAAAAACGTAGTGCGCCATGCCAGATTATAATTTTCGCTTGAGCTAGGGCGTTGGCTGCTACATGGATTGTCATGGGGAGAGAGGTTGAGGGGTGAGGCTTCTTCAACCTGTAAACATGTGCCCACAACTATATGAGCCCCATTCATCATTCATGCATCTAGGCACTGTGCCGCATACTGCCATAAACAAGCCATATCCTTGGGACCAATTTTTATTTCGCAAATACGCAAACCTTGCGTATCTTTTCACTGATAGAAGGAGAGTGACATCATAAGGGTTACATCAGCTCACTAAGCCATGTACAGCGGATGGCATGGAAATGAGCAGTGGAGCATGCAGAGAAGGGGTTGCTTAGCCCCTCGTTGGGACGAATTATCAGCTTGGTTCGTGATTCTTAATTAATTTGAATCACGATGTCCATTTTGCGCTGTGTACCATGATCTGCTGTCATTGTCAACAATGTCGGTGGCGCTCTCGGTATCATCTAAAAATCATAATCAGGGGTAGGGCCAGACGTCCTTGTCATGCCATGGAAATGGCATGTTTGGTGGAGAAGCACGGTCAGAGAAGCTGGAATACTTCCACGCTCTTGTTGTTGGGCAGTTTGGGGGGAAGGAAGATGAACCATTCAATCAATCAGCATCCTGTGTAGATTAGGCTCAGTAAGTGTTAAGTTTTGTCTTACTTAGATGAGCACCACCCATTGACTTGATGAGCCTGAGGTGATGATTAGTTAAATAAAGTATACGCTCATGGGCACGACAGGTGATAATCAAGGGTTGCAGTAGCTTGGCATCTCAGATCTGTGCAATTGCAATTGCAAGCACGTTTAGTATAGTTTAGCTTTGGTTGGTTGGGCTGGGCATCTCATCTCACATGTGGCCGTGGGGGAGAAGGTAATGAAATGCCATCATCACAAACTAACAGGGGAATCCGACATGAGTATCAGGCATGCATCACTTGGACCTGCCTGCTCTTTTCTGTATTGTACTTCTATTGGGCATCAGCAGCCATGGAATTGCAATGCATGTTTGTGGTTGCACAAAGCATCACATCACTATGTTCCTCTCGCCAGAAGCAATGCTATGCTTCTCATCCATCTTCTCACCTCACTGTAATTGACGCCTTACCTTAAAAACAGTAACAGTAGCTGATGCCCTACTAAACTATTTTGCTTCACTTGTAATCCATTTTGTGTCCTGTTTTGATAATTTGGTCACAGTTCACTAGCATCCGTGCATCAGTGTGGAGTCATGTGCGCATCATCATCTTCGCTTGCCCTATGAACAAAGCTTAGGTTTTTGCTGACAAAGTGAAGCAAATGTGTGTGTGTGTGTTTTTGCAGGTGGAGATTACATGCCGAGGGCGACCGCTCCTCCCGTTCATGACCCTTCAGCATGTCCGCGACAGCATCTGGTGCCAGAGAGACGCCGTGTCCACATCGGTTGCACCGGACACGTCAACCGCTAACCACATTATGGTTTTGCAGTATGGCAGAAGGCCCTAGTAGACAGTCCCCCTCCCTTCTGATGTCACTCAGAAAAATGTAGATTCTACCCCCCTCTTTTAACCATTTTCCGGCACGGCACAACAGGCGGCATGACGGACGACAATTCCTGACCGCCTGGGCTCGGAGGCTGCTGATGATCTATTGATGAACCACAGAAGAGAAGGTGCGGAATGGAGCTTTTTTTTTCCCTGACAAACGGCGCGCGGTTATTCATCGGCACACCAGACAAGAGGCTTTTTTCTTGGCCACCCCTTTTGTATACAGGCTTTGTTTTCTCCAGCGAATCACTAGAGAAAACAGCTTGGAAGCTGCCTGACATGATTAGATCAAATCAAACTGTGAGAGGAAGGGATTTCACTCAAGAGTGCACTTCCAAGCCATTTTGGCCTTCGCTTCACCTGATTTACTAATTTGAGGTTCCAGCTCACATTTTGTTCTCCGCTGCCTGCTTCCTTTCTTCGTGTTGGAAGCAGCCAATGTTGCCCTTACTACACCGGGCATTTTTTTTTTGTTTGTCCGCGACTTGTCCATTGAAGATCTTACTTTCCTTTTGTTCAGGACTAATTTAGTTTCTAACATCATCCATTTCAAAGATTTCCCCTCCTCTTGTATCAAGCCCATAACATTGTACCGAGCATTATTTATTTCTGATGACAATCAAATGTGCACGAAGTTCATCCTGCAGAAAGCAAGAGACATTTCATCTCACATGATGCCGGGAATAATGCAGTCTTCCACTTTCTAAAAAATATACTCCCTCCGTCCCATAATGTAAGACGTTTTTTGACACTATATAGTTATGATGCAAACTATGCGACACAAAAGCTGACAGTAACGCCCAAATCAAAGCCATGTATAATTTCTGAAGCCTGAAGTGAGTGTGCACAATCAAATTCACAAAGCCTTGAGCTACTCTTAACGAAACAAATTGCTAGCTTTTGGCTCACGGGCCGGTCAAGGAGCAGGCCAACAAGTAATAGAACAAATTACAGCAGGCGCTGATTAATACAACAAGGAAGGATTAAGGCAACATAATCAGACGGAAAGCTACACCACATGAGACGTCAATGTGTCACCGAATACCCTCCCCAGTCAGGCACCACCACGCCAGTATAGGGTCGCCATCACCAGCATGATGCTGCTGCGACGATGAGGTGAGGTCAAGAAGCTCCAAACAACCGACAGAGATCACACGTATCAGGCATTACAACGCACACTGCTACTGAGAAAGACAAGGGAGGGGGTCGTCAGTGCAGCTGCAGGGTAAACACTACCAAGGCGGCATAAAACATGATTAAGACAAGATAGTTAAGAGAAGATGATGCCCTAAACTAAGAACTCGGCACGATAACTTAAAACGTATCGTGGAGGCGCGCGTGCAGGCGCTTGACAGTTGACAAAGCCACCTGAACAACCACATCTCTGAACCCTGAACCTGCACATCGACTTTCAACCGGGATAATGATAACAAGGTCATTGCAGTTGTTGCTCCTCACTTATATGGTCCCTGCACTGTTCCCTAGTGGCTAGTGCTCCCTCGCAACAGCACCTACTTGGCAAAATAGACGAGCAAAGAAACGTGGCGTCGGTAGCATAGCAAACCAGGCGGCGCTTAGAAGAATGTTATGATGGGAAAACCAAGTGTAGCTGCAAATTCATGCATGCTCCACTTGGCCTTCTAGTCCAGCTGGGCGGTGTGTTTCGGTGAAGCTTCTGAAAATGAAGCACGCGGGCGTTGCCAAGGTTGCATCATCCCAGTTAAGGTTGACATCATCGCCTAGTCACAACGTACGTACGTATATAATACTGTGTTGGTTCTTCGGTTCAGGAAATGGTTATTAAGCTGCGTCAGAGAATCATCGGGTAGGGCACTGTCTGATGGAAGGTTCCTTGCACACACTGGAAAAACACACATGACAAATGTGCATTCTGCAGTGAGCTGTAGCAATTCAGATAGATTTCTTAACATAATAAGGACCATCAGCTCCCATGCTGCAACCAACAGTATTTGCATTGATGTTAACTAAGATGGAATCGGGAAAAAAACTAAGATGGAATCGGAAAAAACACTGGGAAGAAACAAAAAAAAAAAAGATACGAACTGTTCCACCCACCTCATCTTCTATATGAATTGCAAGTGGAAGCTAAGACTTAATTGCTGCATATTAAGCAAAGCTTAACAAATCATGAGGGCCATTAAAGACTTGGGGCTATCTAGAAGCTTCTGCTTTCAGGTGATACAGAAAGAGGAACAGAAACCAAATGTTATATATTATCCACGGCTTGTCAAAATCATCTAGTACTTGAAGAAGGCGATGATTCAGCTGTGCACTGCAGCTTGCTTGGAATCCATGCAATGGTCAAGACCCAAGAGCATACTGTGGAAGCATCGTGTGTGCATTTCATCATCGCTTACTTGCTTTAAAGGCTGGAAAACCAAAAGCACTCGATGTAAAAGCAATTGCCATTTACAGTCTAGCACGCACTAGTGAACTTCACACTGCTTAAATAACAAGAACTGAATTGCAAGCTGCTGCGTATGGGATAAAATACTTGAACATAATCATCTATGTATCCCTAAGGAACAAATCAGATAGTTTCGACATGTCGTACTTCACTTCTCCCTAGCAGAAGATTGTGTTGTACTAGTTTTGGCAGTTCAAACTTTGAACTGCCAAAACATCTTACATTTACAAACAGAGGGTGTAACTTTTAGCATGGTCTTGATTTGACAGTGACAGGGAGTTGACTCCAGTTTTGCAGCACAAAGTTTCTGCTTATTTGTAAAACTAAAGGCCACGGCCAGAGATAAACCAGGGTAGAATTCACCTGAACTTTGAACAGGTGCGGGGAAACAGGAGATGTCAAAGCCATTAACCATGATAGCATATATCAGGACACTGACAGATTAACACCCATACTGTTGCGGAGACGCTGTACGCAATAATCCACACATGTCACTAGAGAGCTAAAACGACAGCACGTCCTGCATGTTTTTTGCATACTAAAAGTCTCTAAACGATCGAGTGATAGAGGAAAAGTCTTACAATACTCTAAACCGAAAAAACATGACAAAAAAGAAAGGAAAGGAAAGGAGAAGGAATCAGGAAGAACTCCTTTTGTTGGAAAGAAAAGGAATATCTCACTACCTTTCATCATTCAATTCTACGTCTGTATTCGGTGCTTTGCTTTAGGACGCCGCTCTTTTTCTCGAACACGACCCAAAGCGTGTGTCATATTGTATTAGTAGAAGAGGAACGCCAAAGAAGGTGTCAAGTTAAGCTAAACTGGCAACAAGGAATACCATAAACACAATCACAATATGTGGTTCGAAGCAATCCATATTCACGGTGGGAATGGACCAACGCCCGTTGTAACACTGGTCCGGCCCATAATTTCAAGGTCGATGGGTCCTTTGGGTTGGCTTCATAAGAAAATTGGGTCGGGGGAGCCGGTCACTATCAGCCCACCGGGACAAGCGAGACGACCCAAATTTAGTTCCCCCATGTTGTAGTCTGCCATTATAATGCACATGTCTCTGCTAGGTCGTTACCCTTGTGTTTACATGAAAATTTCAAACCATTGACCGATCTTATAATACAAACCATTCATGGTAGAAATAGAAACGGACTTTCCTATGTTCCTTTTTTTTCTTTGTACAAATAAATTCTGAATATTTCACTCCAACTTGTTAAAATTCCCAAGAAATAAATGGCGTTAGTTCAAATAATGTGGTGGAGAAAATACTCCTTGTTCTTGTGCAATTTAGTATTAAAATGGATCGGACCATGTTACCCAGTGGGACATGAGGCCACCTAGTAATAGACCATGAGGCCACCTGAATATTTCACTCCAACTTGTTAAAATTCCCAAGAAATAAATGGCGTTAGTTCAAATAATGTGGTGGAGAAAATACTCCTTGTTCTTGTGCAATTTAGTATTAAAATGGATCGGACCATGTTACCCAGTGGGACATGAGGCCACCTAGTAATAGACCATTGGGCCGGCTCCATGTCCCTAAACAAAAAAAAGAGGCCGGTAGGAACCTGGAGCAGGTCGTTCCCATGATCCCATCCTAACATAATATATAGTACAAGAAGATTATATAAGTTCAAAACAACCCCTCAAAAAATATACTCCCTCTGTCCGGAAATAATTGTCAACAAAATGAATAAAAGGCAAGTATTTTCGGACGGAGGGAGTATATAAGTTCAAAACAAGGCGATCCCTATTTGGCGCTTGTTATAGGGAATTTTGCTAACAAAATTGTGGGTGATGGGATTCGAACCCCAAACCTCTATATTATCAGTTAGCTGCACTAACCACCTGAGACAATGCACATTACAGAATTACTTCATCACTTTTCTGCTTTTTGTCCTATGTTTCATTTCATTTTTCTTCTTCTTTTGCCTTTTCCCTTCTTTTTTTTTTCTTTTCTTTTTCTTTTACGATTTTTCCTATTCCTTTTTCATGAACTACTTTCAAAATCCATGAACTTTTCTCAAATTGATGACCTTTTTAAAATTTTGAGAATTGGTGAAATATTTCAAAATTGATGATTTTTTTTATTTTTATGAACTTTTTTTCAATATCAATGAACTTTTTATTCGGTTTTTTCTTTTATCTCCTCCATTAAGAAAAAATGCGTGATTTTTTTTAATAAAAATTGATTTAATTTTCCCTAATCCAAGAACTTTTTTGACCGAATCCGGTGCACTTTTTTTGAATTCGTATTTTTTTCTCAAATTTGATGATTTTTTTTTAAAATGGTGAACTCTTTTGAAGAACTGGTGACCTTTTAAGAAAAAATCCAATGTACTTTTCAAATTCGTGAACTTTATAAAAAACAAGAAAAATTTCAACTTTATGATGTTTTTTTTTTAAATTGATGATTTTTTGTAAACGTCATGATTTTTTTTTCTGAAATCTGGTAATCTTTTTTGACTTCATGAACTTTTCCCAAATTTGAATGAATTCACTTTGAATCTGGTAGCTTTTTCCTGTTTTTCAAAATTGTGAATTCCTTTCAATATCAAATGCATTTTTAAGGTGCATTCTTGAAAAAAAGTCAAACGGTCAACAGTTTCCAGATTACCATCCAGGAATCGATCGAAGGGAATGGCTCAGGTCGCTCACTGAGCGACCGTGCGATCCAAGGATGATGCGAGCTACCCTTCTCCTTGTTGAAAGGTAAATGATGTGTCGATGTTGAAAGTTGCACGGATTTGATTCTGAAACACCTACTCCCTCTGATACATTTTAATTTTATCTGATTTAATACAACTTTAGTACAAAGTGTACTCAATCAGCGACAATTAATATGAATTAGAGCGAGTAGTAAGTCGACACTCGCAAAGAGGTACACCCACAAATGATTGTTGGACGCCGCTGAACCGAAAACCTACCGCCATCGGAGCACCACTCCATAAGAGAAACACGTGGAGCCGCCGTTGTCCATACTATTGTCGGCGTACGCGAAATGGCCGCGAAGCAGGTGCAGTTTTTCAGTAAGAGCCTCAATCACTGGTACTGTTGCAAGCCCTGCAGTCCCTGAAGGGGAACATGATGGGTTTGCTAGGACTGTGGAGAGAGTTTCTTGGCGGTGGGGTACCCTTGTATGCGTGCATGTTATGTATCGCTATCTGAAAACTTATATATGATGCGCATTGCAACCGATAAAATGCATGCCGCATAGGGTGCTCCTCGACTGGGCTGACCGAACAACGAGTGCTATTGTAGCTCAAACAACGGTGCCTAGCCACTATAATAGATGAGTTTTGGTGTCTATATATGTAGATCGATATATTAATAACTATCAATGGAAATAGATTTAAAATAATGTTTTTGAAATTTCAAATGCAACTTTTTAAAGTATTCCGACGATATGCTATCACCCAGAAAACGAAGATTGAAATGATAGTAGAGGAGATGTTGCAAAATGTTGTAATCAGGCCCAGTACAAGCCCCAAAGCAGCACTGTTGTTGAAGAAAGATGGAACCTGGAGAAGGTATTTCGACTATTGAAAACTAAATGCAGCAACTATGTTTTCCAAATACCCCATTCCTATCATAGAAGACCGACACTTTTGGATGAGGTGTGAACTAAGATAGATTTGAGGGTTGGTTATCAACAAATAAGAATTGAAGGAAGAGGATATCTACAAAACAGCCTAAAGGACCGGCCTTTTGAATTCAAGGTGATGCCACGGCAACCTTTCAACAACTCATGAATAGTGTTTTTAAAGAGATATGTTGGAAAGGGGTATTGGACTTTTTCGATGTGAAAAGAAAAAAGATCAAACACAATATTTCAAATTTGTGAACACATTAAAAAATACTTTTGAAAAATTGGAACATTTTTTGTAAAATCCTGAACAAAGCTTTTAAAAAGGGAATATTGTTAGAAAATTGTAGAAATTTTGAAAATGCATACAATTTTTTAATCTTGAACATTTTTTCAAATGGGATCGTTTATTATAATTTTGAAAGGAATTTGCAAAGGCGAATATTTCTTGCATCTATGGATTATTTTTGAAACTCTGATTTTTTTTAGGAAAAGGTGAATACTTTTTTCAAATTCTCGATTTTTAAGTCATGAACATCTTTTGAATGGGTGAACGGAACTTGAAAACAGAAAACATTTTTTGAAAATGCAAGGTGTTTTAATTTTTGAACAAAATTTCAAAACAGGAACATTTTTTAAATTTTGAACAAGTTTTAAAAACATAAATATTTTCTTAAAATTTGCAAACATTTTTTGGAAAAAAAATAAACTTGAAAAGGATAATAAGAGAAAGAAATAGGGAAAAAAAGAAAAAAAACTGTTAAGGAAAGATGGTTCTCAAAAGCATAAAAGTTAGAACGGGTCGGCCCAAATCATTGCTCGCTCGCCAAGTCCCGAGCAAACGGTCCACAACTTGACCTAACACGCGTCATTTAGGATTTTTCTCGCTAATTAAGGGGTACTCCTTGCAAAGGTCACTTCCACCTTCTTAGCAGTGAACAAGTGACGCACTACGTCGCAACCTAAGAGTTTTTCTTTTTTGCGTAGATTTGTTTATTCGCAGTGTTTTATTTCTTAAACTGTGCGTCAAAATCCTAAATCATTTTCATCATGAGGTTTCTCATGTCGAGATCTTCGAAATTACATCTCATGTTAATAGGTTCGATGAACTGTTCATGAGGAAAACCGAAAGAGAAAAATGAGCTATAAGCATTGTTTTGTTTTCACCTTTTTCCCTTTTCGAGAAGCACATCTATTCCTCTCGCAGAAGAAAAATATGTGCCTCCCGTGAAAAAAAAAAACAAGTTTTCCCCTTTCCGAGTGGCACAGCTACCTCTCGTGGAAGCAATTTGTGCCTCCGCGACAAGCAAATTTGTGCTTTCCATGATAGAAAGAAAACGAGTTCTTTTACCTTTCCGGGAGACACGGTTGTGCCTCTCATGGAAGCAAATATGTGTCTCCCGTGGAAGCCAAAGATTTTTTTTTTACTTCTAGTTGTGCCTTCCGCAGAAGCAAAAAAATGCCTCCACGAGAAGCAAATTTATGCTTCCCGTGGATGCAAAAAAAAACATATTTTTTCCCTATTGTGCCTCTCGACGAAGCAAACATGTGCTCCATGAGAAGAAAATATGTCCCTCCCGTAGAAGCAAATAAAAAACGTATTTATCATAGAACATAACTCTATTTCTTTCTCCAAAACCTAGGGAAACCGGACGAAAATCAAAAACCCTAAAAACCCTAAAAAAAACTATATCTAAAAGCCAAGAACGTGTACAGAAATATAAAATAAAATTCTAAAGGAGCGTTCAACATGCGATGCGTGGCAGTGACTGAGAGCGCCCACCAAAGTGACATTGTACGTTGTGGCACAAGGATAAGTAGAGATGGAATTAATAGGTTGAGAGTATGATAGGTAGTTGCAGTGGTCTTCTTTTGTATAGCTAGCTGCGGTGGTCTTCTTTTATATAGCTAGCTAGTTGCTCGTGTGATGATGCATGTGGTATTTTGTATATGCATCACCTTCATGAAATTAATGGATGACATTATGTTTCTATCATGGTATTTCTCAAACCTTTTTGCATTATGTACCATATTTTATTTATTTGTTGCACCATGGCCGAAGAAGTAACTACAAGGAGGATAAATTACTTCACATGGGATGCTGAGATGGATGATGCATTGCTTGAAATCCTTGTTGAGCATCACAACAAGGGTGACCATGCCCAAAATGGATGGAAGGCACATGTGTACACACGTGCCATAAGACATGTGAAGGACAAGTGCAATAAGGATATCATAAAGGAGAACATTACTGGAAGGATGAGGACTTTGGATCATCACTATGAGGTCATAAGCAAGATCCTTTCTCAAAGTGGTTTTGGTTGGGATTGGACAATTAATAGGCTATCAATGGATAGTGATGATGTTTGGGCTAAATATGTGGAGGTAACCATCATGAGTACACATTCTTTATATAGTTTGCATATGTAGAATAACAAAGCAACAACTTTACTATTGGTTTGTGTTCATTGTGCAGGCTAACAAGACATGCAAGGAGATAAAGTCTTACAAGACCAAAGTGATCAAGAACTGGGAGTCCATATGTATAATATATTCACAAGATCATCCTAATGGTGAGGGTGCGAAGATAGGTGCTGAGACTGTTGCAGAACCATTAGAAGAACCGATTGAAGTCTCTTCAGAAGTAGCGCCAAAGAGGCAGCGAACAGGGGATGCTATTCCTTGCATTGGAGATATGAAGAATGACTTAGTTGATGCTTTCAAGACAACTAAGCCAATTCCACTACCAAAGGTTACCACTCCGGCTGAAATACTTGATGCACTGAAGTTGATCCCTGATTTAGCTGAGCAAGACATGCTTTGATGTTATGGGAAGCTGGTACTCAATGATCGTGTGTTTCAAGCTCAAAAGGAACTGCTCATCACCATGAGGAAGACATGGCTGCTAATGTTGCTTTGAAGATTGATGCTTTCCTGATATGTGTGTGTTCTTTTATATCTTGTTGAACTTCAAACTATCTATTTTATGTCCTATTGAACATGGAATATATATGAACTACCGCCAAGCACTGTTTATGTCAAGCACTTGGACCTATCTATTTGAATCATTGTGATTTATGTCATGTAGGAGACCATATTTGTGAGTACGTGTTGTTTGTTATTTTTTTGAATTTGTGTTATGTTATCGTAAGAAAATAATTTTTCCATTGTATGACCATTTCACTTTTCCTGATGCACTTCTAGAATATTTATTTATTTTCATTGCTATATATATTCATTTGTATTCAGATTTAATTTTTGAGTCATATAGAACAAGGTATAACCTAGTAATGTAGCTATCCAATACCAAAGTTTGTCATCCAAACATGATTTGGTATTTAAATCTCAGAGGCGTTTTAAGGGCCAATTCACGGGACAACCAAACATGTGAATTCGTATTCGTGTCATTTCAGTTTCATCACTGATTTGGAATTCAGACCAATTCAATACGGAGCTCTCCAATGGAGACATCCAACAGAAGCGTAACTGTTTTTGTTCCCAAAGTTGGCATGCCAAATTTCAGCAACGAACAAATATTGGCCAGAGATAGGTTGCATACCAATTTGCGTTGCCAATTTCACAAAAACTTGTCAAATGTTGGCAACTTTTGATTTTGTCAAATGTTGGCAACGCCAAATGTTGGTAGCAAACCAATCAGCCTCCAAAAAGCATCTGAAAGTTTCTAAACTGTTTTATCTTCTTGTATTCGGGATAATTTGTCCATTTTTTATTTTATTTTTCTTCAAAATCACTAATTTAAAAAGGAAACCAAAATCTCCAAGTTATGTTCGCATTTTCAAAAAATGCTCGGAATTGAAAAATTCCTCATATTCTTCAAAACCGTTTCATGTTCTACAAAAAATGTCCGAGTTTTCCATAAATTGTTCCAAAAAAAGGTATTTGTCCTTTAGAAAAATCCAATAAAAAAATTCTTCACATCTTTCAAAACAAAGGTGTTTATTTAAAGGATCAATATTTCAAGATTTTATCATGTTTTCCAAGTCATTAACAACTATGTTTCCGAGTCATTAACAACGTTTTGAAATCATGATTTTTTTGTAAGTTTGAATATTTTTTTCTATATTAGAATTTTTAATTTGCTAATTCGTAATTTTCTGAAAACATCGAATATTTTTGAATAATGAACAGTTAGGAAATCCAAGAATATTTTTCCAATATGTTAATTTTGTTTTCAAATCCATGATTTTTTCTGAAATCATGAACATTTTTTGAAATCAGAAACATTTTCCAAATTTGTAAATACTTAAAAAAAATCAAAGAACACTTTTCAAATTCATGCAGATTTTGTCAAATCCTAGAATATTTTTAAAGTATAGTAAACAAGTTCTATAACTACATTCGTTTTCAAATTTAGAACATTTATTGATCTTGAACATTTTTGAAATTGGTAAATATTTCAGGAATTTCAGGGGAAAAATCAAATTCGCTATTTTTTTAAATATGGGCAGAATTTTTAGAGTCGAGAACATATTTTGAAATACAGGAAAGTTTTTCAAATCATGAATGCTTTTTCCACATTTGGAACATTTTCTATCAAATTCTAGATTTTCTTTTCATTTGAATTTTTCTCAAATCCTGGAAGCAACCAAAGGAGGAATAAGTGGGGTGCCCCGCCCCACACTAGTCCGGCCTAAAGCGTACGAGGGGTGCACGTTTGATGCGCTAGCGCCGCCTAGCATCTGAATTAGGAATTCCTGACGCGCGACAAAATCATTTGTTAGAGGCTACCTTTGCAAAGGTCACTCTCACCTTCGAAAAGCAAAACCATATGAAGCACAGTTGGGTTTTAAGCCAAAGCACAACTTTGCTTTTCACACCGTAAAGCGTGGGTATGCTTTATGTGAGAAAAGAAAAGAATTCACGAAAACCTAGAAAAAAGAAGCAAAACCGAAAAAGTGAAGAAAGATACTCAAAAAACAAAACATGCGTGCAAAAGGAAAAATATATAGATCCCACAGGTGCGCCAGGAGCCGACAGGTGACGGCTGCTGGACGCACCACCTGGTAGCTTGAGAGCCTGGAAAAGGGAAATTCCTATTTGACGCATTTTTAGTCAAACTCTCTAGCGATGGCACAGACAGGGCGAGCGAGCGAGCTATTGGGCCGGCCCATCTGTCGTAAATACAAGGTTTTGGTTGTAGGAATCTTCTAGAGGTTTCCCAGCGGTTTTTATTGGTTTTCGAAACCTTTTAGAAGGTTGCTCGACCGGTCATTCTGTTTTCCTTTTGTCTTTTTTTTTCTGTCCCTGTTTCCTTTTCGTTTTTGTTTTTAATTTTTTCCTTTTTGGTTTTTTCCTGTTTTGTTTGATACAAATTTTCTAGTATATTTACCAATTTTCAAAAAATGTTAGTGCTTAAAAAAATGTCCAGGAATTTCATAAAAATTCTTAATTTCTAAAAAAACCCAATTTTAGAAAAAATTCATCTTCAAAAAAATGTTCTCGTTGTCAATTTTTTGTTCATTATTTCAATATATGTTCGTGATTGAGAAAATGTTCAGGGATTGCAATAAATGTTCTCTTTTTAAAAATCTGTTCATGATTTCATGAAACAATTTGTATTTTAAAAAAATTCAGGGATTTCATAAACAATTCTTGTTTTCAAAATTTAATAAAACATTGCTGTTTCACAGAAAATTATGAATTGCAAAAAATATTCCTGTTTTCAACATTTCATAAAATGTTCCGAAGTTTCAAAATTAATGTTTGGCAATTTTCAAATAATGTTCGGATTAAAAAACAAAATTTGTTCTTCTTTTGCAAACATTGTTAAAAAATATTCAAAATCTGACCAAATTCTAAATTTTGCTCCTGTAATTCAAAATATATTCTAAAAATTCAAATTTTGCCCACATTGCTGAAATTTTGTTTGTGTTTTTTCAAATGTGATCATAGAAAATTGAATAATTCATACGCTACAGCGCTAGAGTGAATAACGCATTATAGTTAAAAAGAATTCACGCTAATATTTTTGACCGTCAGGCGTACAGTGTAATGGCTGGCAGCACGTATTTCTTATATCGACACAGCAAATTCGATCCTAGCAAGTAGCGCCCGCTGTTGTTTTTGCGATTTTTCTCCGCTGTATATGGGTCGGCCCAGTCAAAGACGCTCCTGCGCGTCTTATAGGAGCTTACCTGGAAAAGTGCGGGAGCTATTCGCTGGAAAATCGTATTTGACGCTAACTGCGTCAAAATGTCCACCATTCGGACAGGGCGATCCCCCGGAGAGCGAGTATTGGCTCGGCCCACTTTCCCACACCGAGGCAGCCGGTTTTGGGAACCTTTCAGAAGGTTCCCTGAACCGTTTTTTATTATTATGACAACAGTTTTTGTTTTTTGGTTTTCTTTTTTTTACTGTTTCATTTCTTTTTTTCCTTTTTTGTTTCTTTTTTTCTGTTTTCTTTTTCTGCTTTTGGTTTCTTTTCAAAATTGTTCGGAAAATTCAAAAACTGTTCATGTTTCTAAAAAATGTTTGCATTTTAAAAAATCGTTTGGGCATTCCAGAAAATGTTCATGTATTAAAAAAATGTTTTGGGATGTTTTTGTTAATTATTTCAAAAATGTTACTGTTTACAAAAGTTGTTCTCGTTACACAAAAAAGTTCAAAACTTTTGAAATTCATAAAATGTATCAGATTTCAATTTTTTATTCACATATTCAAAAAAATGTTCGCGCTTCCAAATTTTTCGGGCTTTTTCAAAATTGTTCTCCGTTTCGAAATTTGATCTCTAGATTCGAAAAATGTTCGTGCTTTAATAAATTGTTCGCACTTCCAAATTTTTTCGGGATTTTTCAAAATTGTTCTCTATTTAAAAATTTGTTCTCAAGATTCAAAAAATGTTTGTGCTTTAAAAAATTGTTCATGCTTTCAAATTTGTTCCCCGTTTTAAAATTTGTTCTCAAGATTCAAAAAATATTCATGCCTTAAAAAAATTATTCTCGCTTCCAAATTTGTTTGGCATTTTTCAAAATTGTTCTCTATTTCAAAATTTGTTCTCAATATTCAAAAAAATGTTTGTGCTTTAAAAATTGTTCATGCTTCCAAATTTGTTCTCCGTTTTAAAATTTGTTCTCAAGATTCAAAAAATGTTTGTGCATTAAAGAAATGGCATAAATTCCAAAAATGTTTGGGAAACTCGAATTTTGTTCGTTTTCAAAAAATTTGTTTGCGTAATCATACGTTCAAAAAGTTGTTCACTACAGTAACCAACTCCGGTTCAAATTTTTTGTTTGCGTAATCATACGCCAAAAAAGTTTGTGCTTTTGAAAAATTGTCCCATTTTCATTTTTGTTGTTCTCAAGATTCTATAAATGTTCAGGTTTTCGGAAAATGTTCAGGATTTTTTTAAACAAATATGTCAAAAAATGTTCATGTCTTTGTTTTTTTGAAATTTAAAAATATGCCCGATTTGTTAAAAGATTATCGTGTTTTGAAACATTGCTTGTTTGTTAAAAAAATCACAATTTCGATGGAAAGTTTGGAAAAAAAATCAAAAAACTGTCCAGATTCTTCATTGGTGTTAGTTCTTATAACAGCACGCTTCACGTTTAGCATTAACACTTGATAGGTCTACTGTTTAGCTCCTCTGGAACGCAACTTGGAGGTCCAAAGATCGAATCCTGGCGGAAGTGCGTTTTCTTTTTTCTATCATTAACATCGCAGCGCTACTGTACAAGCAAACAGGCGCGCCCACTATTGGGCCGGCCCAGTCGGGGTTTCCGTGTGTGCGTCGCGCGGCTGTTTGACGCCGAATGGGCTGATTGCGATTTCTTCAGTTTTCCACGGGCGCGCACCTCACCGGGCGCTGGGCCCGCCCATTTTCCCTGTTTTTTCTGTTCAACTGAAGCAAAAAGAAAATGTGCGGGCGGGGTTCGAACTCAGGAGCTCCTGGTGGAGAGAGCAGCGCACTTACACTATGACACAACCACACGTGTGCACAAATTCACGATTCTTAATTTGTTTTCGCCATGTCGTGGTTCTTATTTTCTTTATTCTTTCCCCAGGTTGCGATTCTTGAACGTTTTTTCTCTTCTTCCTTTTTTTTTTGTTTTCTTAAATGTGCGAACTCATTCAAATTCGAGATTTTAAATTCATGAACTTTTTTCGAATATCATGAACTTTAATCAAATTCAACGAAAATTTTCCTAAACCTGTGAAGGTTTTTTCATATTCGATTAACTTGTTTCAACATACATTTTTGAAATTCCATCAATTTTTTAAATTTCGATGAACTTTTTCAAAATTGAAGAACTTTTTCTCAAATTTGGTGAACCTTTTTCGCATCAACGATTTTTTTTTCAAATTTGATGAACTTTTTTTGAAACCAATGAACATTTTGTCAAATTTGATGAACTTTTTCTGTATTCGACGATATATTTTTCGAAATCGATGAACTTTTTTCAAAATCGATGAACGTTTTTCAAATTCGATGAACTTTTTCGAAATTGATGAACTTCTTTTTATCAACCGTGATTTTTGTGTGTTGTTTTTTCTTTATTTATGAACCTGGAAACAGCAGCTCAGCCGACAAAAGGAAAAGCAAACAACTCTAGTTTTTTAGCGAACGAACGAAGCAGGAGCGAGTGAGGAAAGCCAGAGTAGGCTGGCCCATGAAGGGGGCGCGCGTGGGCGCCTGTTACTCACAGTGGCGCTTAAGGCGCCACTTAGGAGTCCTAGGGGTACACAAGGTTATAGCCACATACGTGATCAGGGTAGCACACTTCTATAACATTTCCTCTTTGAAAATACCGATAAAAGAGCATATCAATAAACCAAGCTAGGGCTCCCCATAACGACAGATGTGGTTGTACTAGGTAGTTCGATTCAGTGGCACTTGACCAACGAATGATGGAATTTATCCCTGAAGTATATCTCTATCATAACTGTTACTCCAATATCATACTCCCTCTGTCCCAAAATAAGTGACTCAAAAGTGGATCAACTTTGTACTAAAGTTAGTACAAAATTGAGTCATTTTTGAGTCACTTATTTTGGGACGGAGGGAGTATATCAACTTGAGATCCAAGTCATAGCAATATCCGTCCAATAATCCAAAGAATAACATAGCAGTATCATTACTATCAGCTCCATAGGTAAAATATCCAGTATGATCATAATGAGTTCATAGCAAATGATCCTACTAATCCAATGTCAATATCAAGATTGTAAACTACTGATCATATCCAATCTATCCATAAATATGCCAGTAGCAAATCCAACAGTACTCCAATTAGAATATAATATCCAATATGATCATAATGAAACATAGTTATTGATCCTATTAATCCAATGGTAACATGGCATCCTCAAACTTGCAGGATATTAGTCAAATACAATCGAAAGATTATCATGGCAATAGCAAGATCAAATAATTCCCCAAGCTTGCCATGAATAAATCATTCTAGATAATCCAAATCAAATTAAATTCCATTATATTTAAACTATGAAATTGATTGCAATTATGCAAGTGGAGGTTGTGGCTTGCCTTGCTCCAAGGTAGTGAGGAGAACACTCCTGGTCTTCACACATATTGCTAACACTTTGAAAAACATTATAACACGTAAATGAATAACCACATAAAGCATTTTTCTCTATCCGAATAATCCAGACATCATATAAAAATGTAAAACTCTACTAGAAAATAAAGGAGCTCACAAGAAAAATAATGCAAAAAGAATCAGCTCAATATGACTTATGGTTTAGGAGGTATTGATGGTCAAAGGTGTGGTCAAATTTGGGATAAAATGGATTTAAATGATTTTCCAAAAAAATCCTATAGAGGGCCACATCGAAGGTGCCCTTCTAGAATGCGTTTCCACTTGAAAACTATTCGGAAGCAGGCTGAGCCATTGATAGGTGAGGCCATCCTATCATATTTAAAAAGAGAGAGGGGAGACGTAGATAAACGGGCTTAGCGGCTGCCGTTGGCCGACGAGGAGGCCGCCACGAGGGTTGGGGGTGCCGGGATGGAACGAACGCTCAACGGCGAGTCGCCATGTACCCGTGGCTCGTAGGGAGGTGGTCGAATAGCGTCACCATCTTCCTCTCCGGTGGAGGCGCTCCATGGTCGTCATCGGAGTAGGACACTTGGGCTTCCATTGGCTTGAGCGGGTGGCCAGGAGGGGTAAGAGGTGTGGCGGGAACTCGAGGGAGGGGCTACTTGGGACCGGGATTCGCCAGAGTAGGCGGACAGCGGCGCAGGCATAGCGGCGAAGGTGAGCTTTGGTGGTGTTCGAAGTTGGGCATTCCGGCTACAATCCGAGCTCTGGAGGGGCTTGGGAGGACAACTGATCTCCTAGGAGTTCAATGGTAGTGAGGGTAGTGGATGAGGTTGACCAGAGCAAGGTCGATGTGATGGGGGCCAAACAGGAGAGCCATGGCCAGAATTGGAGAAGAAGAGCTCTACGACAGGGCTTCTCTGGCATAGGCGTCGATTAAGTGATGGAGATGTCGAGTAGTAAGGAGAGACGCGATCGGGGATAGCTTAAAAAGGCAGTGAAGGAGATGCCATGCCGAATGTCGCCATGGGCGCGAGGTCGGATTTCTGGTGAGGCCACGAATGCGTGGGCTTGTGGGAGTACTTGGACGACGGAGAGAGTAGAGACAGTGGATGCTCAGTGACGCATGTGAGGTGCGCGAGGGGTAGATGCGGAACAGGGAAAGACTGTTGGCCACCATGGTGCACCGTGTGCCCATGGGTGACGATGTAGGAGGGGGAAGGGGCCGGGAGGGCTATGTGGGAAGAGGAGGAGGGTGGACGGCGCCAGAGGATGCACAGACACAACCGATAGAAGCTTTCCCGGCGCTTGCTAACGCGCAGGGTGCGACCACTGCATGCCAGGTGCACGGTCACCGCATGGCATGGCACTCCAAGGGCACGATGGCCTACCAAAAGATGTGTACAGTGTAGTCCATTCATCCTAGAGCACCACTGAATCATTGCTTTGATTAAATCTGCTCTGTGGTGAATGATAGCATCACCTAAAGTTGATGATAGAAAACGTAGACTAGATGCTCGGGTCAAATGGTTGGGTTAATTAGAACGAAAAAAATCACAGAGGTGTGGGGTAGGAAGGACTATGCTCTGGAGAAAATTGGAGGGGTTTTGATGACATTTGATTGTAGTTTCTTTGCAACTACAAAAATAGGCCAAAAACTAGGTTCAGGTGTTGTGCTCAATTGGCTGAATAGATTGAGCTGAATTTTTGCATAGAGTGACGATTTGGGCATAGGGAGGCATTGTAAACATTTCATACTATTTGATAGGTATGAATGGTACTTCCTTCATAGTGGTCCCCTCTGGGCAGAAATTTGGGAGAATTATTGAGAAATATGGGCTAGATGAATTGAGCTCAAGTGTTGTGGATGAGCTATATAGGTGGGAGCATGATCTAGAAAAAAACAATTATGGAGCAATATAAAATATAGTTGCGTCACAAACTGAAATTAAGTCCAGAAACAAGAATTGGATGGTGTGCTCATCATGAGCATGGAATCTTGAATATTTTTACAGATCCATGGTCCATATGAGTCAAAGGATTTATGGGGATTTTGTGGGAATCTTGCAAAAGACAAAAAATTGGACTATTATTTTAATAGAAAAGGAATATTTCCAAGAAATAAAGATTGGGTCAGGCTAGGATGAAAATGACAGGGTCTTGGTAAAGATTTGAGAGTGACAATTCACTTTGGAGAAGAAGGAGAGATGATCTTCCCAAGTTTTTAGTCCATAGAGCCAAACCAAAAAAAACAAAGTCAATTCCAAACAAATCCAAAAGAAAATAAAAAGGACCACAAATTGGGGTGTCACACAAATGCTGGGGTGGAGGGTGCCATCGAATCCTCCTGGGCTGGCTAGCAGCTCGCTGACTTGTCTGTTTCTTTGGTCTGGAAGCTTCAAGATCTTGTAGATGTCGAATGATGAATTGATGCGTTTCATGAGGGCTATGAAAAATCTGTTCATGGATAGCCTTGCCGTGAGCATGCTTATCTCCCATAGCATGACAAGAATTGTCATGAAAACTCCACAAGACATCGAAATAAGGAGCATCTGGAGTAGTTGAGTTGTCCAAGACGGGCCCTTAGCTAGTGTTCTTGAGAAATGGCTGGGTCTGGTCCATTCATCAAAAGATGTTTTTACAGGATCCCTATCCACAACAATTTTTATTTCTGGTTCTGGCTTCATCTTTTTGAAAGGAATCGAGGCTTGGCTAGCCCGACTCGCATCATTCCAACTAGCAATCAGAGAGAAGATCCACCGCTTCGCTTCAGACTACGGTCGGCCAATGCCCATACATAGAGAGACACGTTGCAATAAAGCAATGAGTGCATCATGAGTCCTCCATCCCGCAAAGTGTGCAGTTATTAACAAGGGACATCTTCCAGTGATGGACGAGGTTTTCCGTTAGTAGATATTACCTAGCCAATCACCACAAGAAGATTTTTAGCTTAGATGAAACCTCAACTTCCCAAATGCTTACCCATTATTTCTCATGAAATTCCCTATTAAGACTCGGATCTCTTCTCCAACTAGGTCTCTCTACGGAAATTTGTGTTGACCAACATTGTGCAAGCCGATCCCACGGCGAAAATACCTTTCTTCTCATAGTTCCATGACCCAAAATCCCTTACTTGTCTAGTACATAAAGGAATAGACAATATTGCCACCACATTAATCCAGATAAATGTGTTTTCAATCAATTCCCGATTTCACATAGCCGTATTGGGAGATAATCTCAGCCACAAAACGGGGTGGCGCATCTGATAAGCACGTCAAGGGTCTCATCGCGTGATCCTGCTGAAGCCAGTTATGTTGTCATATTTATGTCGTTTTGCCATCTTCATTTTTTTAAATCAATTAGACCATAATGTCTCTGCCTAGTATCTGGTAGATAGTTGCTCCCTTAGAAATAAGAACACACAGTTGGCCCAAGTAGGGCCAAAAACAAATTGACCCAATAAAAATCACAACATTCCTTGGGATGTGCAACAACATTTGTATTTGCACTTTCCCTTGTATTCTATGCTTATGGCACCTCCAATGCAAACCCCTAAAATGGACACAACATCTATCCGCGGACCGGTTCGGACAAGGGCTCGAACACTGACACAGGATCCAACAATCCAAAGCTTGCCGCAAACGTCCAGTCACATTTGATGCAAATTTAACCCAATTGGACAACTTCAATTCAAACTTAAAATATTTGTACATAAAACCGGATGATTTCATCTAAACTAAAGCACATTCATTACATTTTGACATATCGCAACTAACTATAGCGGATCTGGCTATTCTAACCTAGTATAAATGATCGCCGATGCTCGTTTCCCACGACATGTCTTCCTCATGTCCCGTAACAAGCTCGCCAGTCGGCCACGAGCCCCGGAACTGAAACTTCAACGCAAGGGGCATAATAGTGGCCTCGGCCTCTCCGAAGCAGACAAGCTCACTGACTGTGAGGCCCGTATAGACGGTGAGGGTGGCCTTTCAGGGACCCAAGCACTAGGGGCCTCCCATGTTACTTGTCCTTGCTATCGGCGGCGGCCGTGGATGTGCCGGTCTCGTCGTCATGGTGGTGGGACCTGGACGGCCTGGATCTACGGACGTGGTCGGTGACGTTGTCAAATTCCTCCACCGCCACGTCGACCTCCTCGAGATCACGTCTTTCTTCGAACACACGACACGCAGTCGCTATCGCTCGTGGCGGATATCCCGAGTGGGGCGCAAGGAGAAGAACATCACCTTCTACTCATCCATGTCCGCCACCATGCTCATGATGGCGTTGTCGGTCGCGTGGTCGCGTGTGATTTTCTCCTCTGCGAGCTGGTGCTAGTTGAGGAGCCAAAGGTTGTACCTCTGGCTGGCATGCGCCTGGCAGAACGCCGCCTCCCGCTCCTCCACCACCATGTCGGTGCAGTGTGCCCACGCCTCGCCCATGGTGACGCCGGCATGGACTGGTGAGGGCGGTGGCATCGACTCATCATCGTCCACCTCTTCCATTGGCTCGTTCGCGTCGCTGCCCTCCAGCGAGCTCGCCGGCAAGCCAGTCGGTATCTGGCTGGCTCGGCAAGCCTTCCAGTCGGCCACAATGCCGGAGAGATCCTACTTCTATTCGTCTACGAGCCTCTCCCATAGGGCTTTGGAGCTCGAGGTATGGCGGGTGTGGTGCACAAGGGAGATCAGGAGTGGGATGCGACTGCTGTCGAGCCTGACCATGTTTAAATAGCAGGCGGATGCCATGCCAAGTGGCGGGTTATTTAATGCCGGCCGGCAAATAGACGGATGGGTGGCATTCGCATGCGGGCGCCATAGTAGATTCTTCGAAAACCGTTCTTATTTAATGGAGGGAGGTAGATGCGTGCCGTTTGAATGCGGCACTGACCGGCATGCATGTGAGGCAAGTGCTTCACGCGGGAAGGGCGTGAGCGAGCGAGATGGTTTTGTGTGCGTTCGGGGTGTCGGACGCTTACGTGGATTTAGTCCGGGCGCCCGCAAGGCCCCCTGATTTCTTGGAAAACATACGTCTAGACCAGTTCACTGACGGATAGGACACCGTGTTGTATGGCATAACACGCCTAGACCGTGTGGTCCAAGTGAATGAGCCATGATTTGAGGGAAACGTTAGGGATACGTCACCCTCTCAGCCTCTCTATTCATGCAAAACATATGGTGTGTTTTTTCACTTGTGTGGTGCAGTTCGGGGAAGCACCTGCATCAACGAAGAGTCCACAAGAATAGAAAGAAAATTTTAGCACCTGTAAAAGGAGGCACTATCACGGGGCATATAGGTAGCAACTGTCACTCTGTCAGCGTGGTGCGAAGAAGAAGCAGCAGCTTTAATTAGCCACCACTGTCCTCAATTAGCAGGACTACATCGTCAGATCAACGATTCAGACGCTTAACTTTGCGTATGCACGCGCAGCGAGTGTCCACGCCCCAAAAGGCCACCGATCGAGGTGAAGGGCGTCGCTTGCTCCAGGTCCAGGGACATCAGAAAGGAGGCTGGCTGGGATCCCAAGCCTCGTGCTCAGCGCACCAACGCACATCAACACTTTCACCAAGATCTTTCTTTAAGGCTGGTCACAATGGGGTGGAACTTAGGAGTAACATCACTTATTCCAATACAACATTGCTTATGTGGCACATATTTAATGAAGAGAGAAGTGCTAGTGGTAACTAGCTAAGACTACCCATATTGGAAGTAACATAGGTAGTAACATCACACATATCTAGATAAAAAGGATGATGTGGCAAGCAATAAATGAAGAAAGAGAGGCATGTGGTAACATAGCTAGTTACTACTAGTATGAGTAACATCACACATATCAAGATAAGTTGAGTCTATGGCCTAATAAATGAAGTCTTTCATGTTACCACACATATGTTACTCCCCACTATAGAGGTAGTAACATAGAGTAGTAACATGGGCATGTTACTACTCTATGTTACTACCCATTATGGCTAGTCTAAGTTACCGGAACATCACATACTCCAAGAAACAATGAGTCTATAAGCTAATAAATGCATCGTTGCATGACACTACCTACATGTTCCTACCCACTGTGGAGATAGTAACATAGTCTAGGTAAATGTGTAGGTTACTACCTTATGTTCCTACCCATTGTGACCAGCCTAAGCTGCGTGCATGCTGCTTGTAGCTGATGGAATATCCTACTCCGCCGTGCGTATCAGTGTACTCCTGTATTCTAAAATTGGTGCAGGATAATCTATGGTGGTACTAGATGGCTAACCAGATACAGATGGACATCCATTCGACGTTTTATGGGCTCTCTTAGTTTCGGTGCCCCCTAGGTTAGCCAGCTGAACTGGAAAACCTGAGAAATGGCTCATTTGTTTACGAAGAAAAAACTTATGTTATGCGGGGTGCCACTTTTGTACGCTTTCAAAAAGTTAACAATGACTATACCAACAAAGCGCATGTATGTGTAGATGGTCCTTTTGGAGAGAAAGAGAGATGTCACAATGAGACGAGTGGTCGTAGTCCCAGACCCACGGGCCAGGCTGGATGTGCTGCCGCGACAGGCTTTTGTCAGCTCTGTGTGTGTGCAGCCTTTTGAGTCGCTGCGCTCCGGTCCATGCCCCGCCCTTGTGAACCCAACTCCACTTTAGCAGTGCAGAGCCCATATTCTTCACCGCGTCATCATGCAGGTAGAAGCCAAGCATCCAATCCTAGCCATATGTACCTCGGTCGTCAGTATCTCAGTGGAGTAAAGCGCAACGGCAATCGGGAGCTGTGTTTTGATTTTCGGCCGAGAAAACTGGATTTCGGACGAATTTCGGCCATCTCGGCCTGGGGCGAAAAGTATAACTAGGCCGAAAATTAGTCAAATTTGGCAAATTTTGATCAAATTTCAGTCAAATGTCAGTCAAATTTTGGTCAAACTTCAACCGAAATTTTTGAAAATGGCCGAATTTTGGCCATCTCGGCCTGGAGCGAAAAAAAATCTCAAAACGAAAATCAAAACGCTGATCGGGAGTCACCTCGACATGCTACAGCGGTACTGCCTGCCAGCCACGCATGGATCGTCAAAGCAACAAAGAGATGCATGCTTTGAATCAGATATACTCCTTCCGTTCCGATTTACTCGTCGTGGTTTTAGTTCAAATTCGTTCCGATTTACTCGTCGTGGTTTTAGTTCAAATTCAATTTGAACTAAAATCACGACGAGTAAATCGGAACGAAGGGAGTAAGAGCATATGCAACCAAACTTGGCAAATCCGCTTCCTATAAAAATTCGTGTTTTGACTCTTTTTGAGTATAAATTCAGGGTCTAACCCTTGTTGATAAAAAATTCGGCATTTGACCCTTTTGCTACCGCCGCAACCTACGGCGATAGGTTTTCACATCCTACCGTCAGGACCTTTGGTGGTAGGGCAACAACAACCGTCGTCACACAAACGGGGCCAGGAGCTGACTTGACAGAGAGCCTACTGCCGAAGCTGTTAGCGGTACGGTGTACAACCTTACCGCCATGGAGCCTGGTGGTAGGGTGTGCTACCCTACCGCAGGTTTGCTGGCATTTTTTTATCACAGAACCTATGCGCGTGGGGGAGACGACCTACCGCCCGAGAGTTCGGCGGTAGGATGTGCAACCCTATCGCCAACCTCCATGGCGGTAGGGTGTGCAACCCTACCGCTGGTTAGGTGGCATTTTTTGTCACAGTACATGTAGGTCGTGCAAGCCTACCGCCAGGTCCCCGGCGGTAGGTCCTGATCCTAGTGCATTTTTTGCACCTAATTTGTATTGTCTTGTCTTTAATTTTTTACACATAACAATTTCAATACTGAAAAATAACAAGCATATGTAACAATTTTTAGCGTGTATAATAAGAATATCTCATGGGCAAATGGTTCAACCTCGAAAGATGGTAACATAGCAAGCACACGTCCACAAATGGTTTTACATAGCAAGTTCAACAAATACGAAATAGTTTCATCCGCAAATGGTTCACGAAACAAGCATAAAATGTTTAACTAGTTCACCGGCATGGCAGCAACTTCACGCCCTCCTTCCCCTCTCTGAGGTACGGTACTCGTTGGTCTTTGATCGCTTCTCGGCCGCCTTCTTCTTGCGCTGAGTAGGACGCGCTTTCTGAAACAGGGATGGACTTTACCAATCCTTCTTCGGCGCAATCCTCTTCTCAAGCTCGGTTGTTTGAGTTGCTGGAGATCCGTCGTGAACATCATACTCCTCCTCCTCATCACGCTCTTCCTCTTCTTATTGAACAAACATTCATCAATTATCATATATCCAACCAATATAAATGATCAACGCGAGTGAATCATATTCAACCAACATCTTTCATTCAACAACATTTAACAATGCATCATACCATATCAACATCTTT
Organism: Secale cereale; assembly: GCA_902687465.1. Taxonomy (NCBI): domain Eukaryota; kingdom Viridiplantae; phylum Streptophyta; class Magnoliopsida; order Poales; family Poaceae; genus Secale; species Secale cereale. The sequence goes on along the minus strand of LR738710.1, from coordinate 559,626,581 downwards.
CACTTACTGAATAAAGTTTTTTAACACTAAAAATTATGAACTAGGTTCATCTTGAGGGTTCAACATTATTTCTCCAATTACATCCACTACTTGCATCATAGCATATCAACATGCATCATCACATCGCATCAAATTCCTCCAACATGCATCATATTAAAAAAAATTCTTCAAAAAAATGAACTAGGGTTCATCTTCACACAACCATACCAACTATTGTCACTTATTGAACAAACATTCATCAATTATCATATATCCAACCAATATAAATGATCAATGCGAATGAATCATATTTGTAATGCCGAGTATGTGACTATACCTCCCACGTGTCGAGGCACGACTTAAAGGTATAATCACATACTAGAATGATCTCAAGTATGGTATCTTTGCACAACTCATGTAAAAGAGGGGATGAAAATGTAAAAGAGTAGTTGGCTTACACTCGCCACGTCACACAATGTAATACATTAACGTACATCATCCAATAACATCAGAGTCCGACTATGGACGAAGATCCAAATGAAAGATACCATAAATAAAGCAACACAAGGTCCCGATCATCCTAGTAAGAGCCCTACTGATCCTCTGGGTAAGACACGTAGTATCGCCCACGCTCTTCATCGAACTTCCAATACAACTCTGAACCACCAGCTGTGTAGTTCTTAACGGTACCTGCATCTGGTGTTGTGTAGAATCTGTGAGCCACGGAGGACTCAACAATCCCGTTCTCGGGTGGCAATACTATCAAAGCCTTAGGTGTGGAAAAGGCTAAAAACAAGGTTGCAGCAGCACTAGCACTAGCTTACGTGTTTAGAGCGAGAAGAGAAAGTGCCAACGATCGTCGAAATGATCACGAAGTGATCCTAACTAAGCACGTCAAACATAACCCCACCGTGTTCACTTCCCGAACCCCTTCGGAAATCGACCGTCACGGTTACTCACACTGGTAGTGTATTATGAACATAGTGTCAAGTTCTCTACAACCGGATATTAACAAATTCCCATCTACCACATAACCGCGGGCACGGCTTTCGGAAGATCAAACCCTGCAGGGGTGTCCCAACTTAGCCCAACACAAGCTCACGATCTGCGGAGTCGCAACTCCAAGGTGGGAAGACCCGAGTATTATCGGAATCCCGTGCTCAAGATATTCCGACATAGGTAATACTAATCCAGCAAGACCTCCCGGCGTGCCGACACCCTGATAGTAGCCGCACGTATCTCGTCTCAGGCCACGACCGGATGGGACAAGCTACAGGTTTTTACCAGCCCTCCGGTTTCCCCAAGGTGGCCCCGCAGGTTGCCCAGTTTGGACCAACACTCATATGTAGCACTGGCCCGGGTTGTTGATTAAGAACTCGGGTTTATAACTCCCTATGCAAGTTTTAGTTATTAGGCAAATGTAAAACCAATGTTGGGCCTTGCTGGAAAAGCTTTAGCGCTAAGCGGGTTATCAAGGGGGGCCCATAAACCCCAACCGTGTTAGGGACGCAAAATCAAGGAACATAACACCGGTTTAAACGGTTCCTAGGGTGGCATGAGTGGAACAAAACACCAAGCAAGAGGCTTAGCCTTCCACCCATTACCAATATATAGATGATTTAGTTAACATATTATATATTGTGATATCCCAACAATAACTTCAACATGAAGCCAGAATCTTCAAATCTTCTCCTGCAACTAACAACGCTATAAGAGGGGCTGAGCTATGCTTACGTAGCCAATCAACGGTTCGCTAGGTGGATGGTTAGAGAGTTTCATGGCAACAATAGGAGGCTGACAAACAGACATATGCATCGAGGCAATAAGCTAAAGAGCGAGACATCTAGCATAGGCAAAGATAGTAGTGATATCTGGGTAAGGTCATCTTGCCTGTTGATTCCTCGAAGGGAATGTAACCTTGCTCCTCAAATTCAACCTCGATAGGAACCTCGTACTCCGTATCCTCACCGGGCTCTAACCAAACACAACAATGCAACAATGGAAACAAAATCAATCACAATGCAGTGCTCAACCACATGATGCATGAACATGATGAACAAGGACAAAAGTAGATATGATGCATGGCCTAGGGTCACAAGAGTGCAACAACATCACATCCAACAAGATCATACACAAGAATGAAACAAGCAAAGGATCAACTAACAAGTTTTAAGTATGTTGTTCAAACAAGCATCCAACAAGTTTTAAGGAGTTTGTTAACATGGCAAGGGTGCAACTAACATTACAGCAACATGCTAGCACATTTAAATGGGCTGGAGATAAATAACAACAATATCCAGAAACTCCCATATTAATTTATTTGCATTTGGGACAGATCTGGAAAACTTCTATGATAAAGTTGTCAACATGCTAAACAACAGCACCAAAATATTCTATACATTTTTCCACCCCAAATGCATATAAAGTTTGTTAAATTTGGAGTTGTAGATATTTAGTTATGAATTTTACAAGTTTAAGCATATTTAAAACAAGTTTAAATTCAAACATCATTTTAAATGTTTTTAAACATGGCAACAAATAGCATATTCATAATCTACATAAAATTCTAAGCACTTCTCATATATAACTCATTTCCATCAGAAGTATATTTTAACAGATATTAATTAAACAAGAAAAACAGAAAAAGAAAAGAAAAACACAAAACAGAAAAAGAAACAGAATATGCGCAAGGTCAAAGTGACCCAGGGCTCAGCTAGCCACGGACACTGACAAGAGGGCCCGGCCTCGCTGAGCTCACGCCAGCGGGTGCGCGCGGGGGCTGGGAAGCAGCAGTGAGGCTGGCAGGTGGGGCCTACCTGTCAGCCACACGCGGAAAACAAAAAGGGGCGAAATCCCACTGCGCTCGCAAGGATTTGAACCCAAGCCCTCTCGCTTAACTGACGGAGCACAAACCACTACGCTACTGATCGCTTCTCGACAGATAACAAGCACTATGTCTGAAGAAGTATCTGCAGAAGCAGATGACTGAAGAAACCAGAGGCTCATCGGAGCTGCTCGTCGGAGTAGTGCGAGATGCTCCTGGGGGAGTTCCGCACCCAACCAACGCGCTTGCAGCACCTAGCGACTACTACAACGCCGGCGGCGAGCAACGACAGAACGACGGCGACGGAGCAACGGCGAGGCGATGCAGAGGCCCTAGTGGAACGCCGACTGCACATGAGGCACCTACACGACGAGGCGAAGAGAACGGACAGAAGAACACGGCCTAGAGGGGTCGGAACACTCGCCGGCGAAGAGGTCCGACGGTAAGCACCCTTAAAAGCAACAAATTCTACAATTTGTTCGATATCGTAGTAACTATAAACACCCTTTGCATAAGAAGATAAGATTTCATTATCATTAAACTCACATAGGTAGGGGAGGTGTTTTTTAGGGTTCTTAGAGCAACAAGTAAAATCATAAATTTCGCAAAGATTCCAAGCATAAAACATCAATCTGTTTATTTTATCCCATAAGAGTCTCCCTTTTTCGGACAAATGGTGACGCACAAAATGAGCATGCTCATCTAAAGATTTCCCATCAACTTGGCTAGTTGGGGTTTCAGCACGAGAGCTTAAGGATCGAAGATGATCCAAGTAGAACACTTTATGTGGATCCATATCAACAGATTTTTAACAAGCAAAGATGCAAGCAAATAGAAGGCACATTAAGGGAGTCCTGGATCGAGGGGTCCTCGGGAGGCCAGATAACTCTTGATGGGCTGGACTGGTGGGCTATGAAGATCATAGTCGAAGATCATCTCTCGTATCCGGATAGGACTCCTGTATTCGTATAATGGCAAGTTTTAGGTTCGGGAGTAATCTTTCCTTCCCCTGCAAGATGGTATGTACAAACCCTAGGCCCCTCCGGTGTGTACATAAACCGGAGGGTTTAGTCCGTAGATGCTAATAGAGAAACACAAATCCTCATAGGTTAGACTTTAGGGTTTAGCCAATACGATCTCGAGGTAGATCAACTCTTGTATTCATATTCATCCATATTAATATAGCAGGAAGTAGGGTTTTACCTCGATCAAGAGGGCCTGAACCTAGGTAAACATCGTGTCCCCAACCTCCTGTTACCATCGATCCTCAGACGCATAGTTCGGGACCCCCTACCCGAGATCCGCCGATTTTGACACCGACATTGGTGCTTTCATTGAGAGTTCCACTATACCGTGGACCGAAGGACTGATGGACCACGTCATCAACGACAACGACAACACTGAGGGAATCTTCCCTCCCGGACAGCTCCTCGTGTTCGGTGGCTTCGCGCTTCGTGCCAACACTGAAGGCCTCCTCGACCAGATTGAGAGCTACGCCCCTGGCCATCAAGTCAGATTCGGAAGCTTGAACTACGTTGCTGATATCCGCGGAGACTTGATCTTCGATGGATTTGAGCCCGCGGCAACCTCTCTCTCCCATCATGATGAACACGATCTAGCTCTGTCATCGGATCAGGAAATAGCACCTGCAACAGTTCTGGCCCTAGATCCGGAACAGATCGTGTCATCCAAGGACGGGAAGCTCAACCCCGCCACGACGTTGGAGCCGCACACGGACCCAACTATAAGCGGGGTCTATGTTATCGGAACCCCGGACCCAACTCCAGCCTCAGATTCCGAATCACGCGCATGTGCACCCTTTAAGCTAGATCAAGCGTCTATCGCCAAATTCAGTGCTGCAGATATCTTCTAGCACTCACCCTTTGGCGACATGCTAAAGTTGTTAAGATCCCTCTCCCTAGATGGGGACACACACCCGCATTGTATCGGGTTCGAACTGGAGGCTGATGGAGAATGTTCCTCCCCACCCACCACCCACTTGGTAGCCACGGTTGAAGATCTTACCGATCTACTTGACTACGCTTCCGAAGACTTCGAAGGGATGAACCTCGAAGCCGAAGCAGATCCAGATCAAAGCCGGCCCGTAACCGAGCGGTTGACAGCTACGTCCTCATACGACGTGTACATGGTGGATACACCTAAGGAGAAGGAGGGCGACGGTGAAAACAATCCCTTAGAGGACAAGCCTGTCGAAGAACCTCCCAAACATCGGCGTCCAAAGAGCCAAACCAAATCCCGTAAAGTAAAAGATAGTAACACTACCACTAACGACGGGGATAATCCGGAACAAGCCGAAGAGCCCGCAGACCTAGCGATGGAGCAGGAGGAGCGAGAGGACGGCAAACAGAGTCCAAAGCCGCTGTCTGACGACACGATGTCGAGGACAGTAATTACGAACCTGTCTCCGAAGAAGAAGTGAGCCTGAGCGACGACAAATACATTATCCGAGAAGAACCCTCAGAACAAAAGCGTTTCCATCGGAGGCTTATTGCCACCGCAAGGAACCTGAAAAAGCAGCAAAGACGGCTTCGAGCCGCACATGATACGTTGAATAATAGATGGAACGAAGTACTAGATGCTGAGCAGAAACATGGCTATAACAGCCAAACCAAAGGCTATCCTAAGCGTAAACTGCTGCCCGAATTCGACGATGAGGCTGCTGCGCCTATATCGCCGAAGAATAACACCACCGATAAACTGGACCGACCACCTCGCGGACGAGACAGAGTCGCTAGCAACGGTGTACACAAACCCACACCACTACCCCGTAAAGGAAAGGAGGATGCGGCTCAAGTCCAGAAACACGATCTGCGTGAGGACCTGAACAAAAAAGCTAGCAAGACCAGGTCTATCTATGGACCTAGGGACTGAGCTCATGCACGAGACGGCAGCTATCAAGCCAATTGCGCCGGTCACATACCAATTCGGGGTCAATACCAAAGATCACAACCATCAGACATACGCCATGACATAGCAAAATATAGAGGCGCCGCACACCCTTTGTGCTTCACTGATGAGGTGCTAGATCATGATTTTTCAGAAGGGTTTAAACCCATGAACATCGAAGCATACGATGGAACGACGGATCCTGTCGTCTGGATAGAAGACTTTATTCTTCACATCCACATGGCTCGAGGAGATGATCTCCACGCCATTAAATATCTACCCCTCAAGCTGAAAGGACCAGCTCGGCACTGGCTAAACAGCCTCCCGGAGAACTCCATTGGGAGTTGGGAAGAACTTGAGGACGCTTTTCGGGCCAATTTTCAAGCGTAGACGATCTAAGTCACATCATCCAACAACGCGGGGAGTCAGCCCGCAAGCTTTGGAATCGGTTTGTCACTAAGAAGAACCAAATCATCGACTGTTTGGATGCTGAAGCCTTAGTGGAATTCAAGCACAGTGTCCGGGACGAATGGCTAGCCAGACACCTTGGACAGGAAAAGCCGAGGACAATGGCAGCCCTAACTACACTCATGACCCGCTTTTGCGCGGGTGAGGATAGCTGGTTGGCTCATAGCAGCACCAGCGACCCTAGAACATCTGAAGTCAGGGACGACAATGGAAAACCATGATGTAACGAAAACAAACGTCGAAACAATGCTGGAAGCCCAGATGATACAGCGGTAAACGCCGTATTCAGCGGCTCCGGACCCAGTCAACGGAAGAAGTCATTTAAAGGCAACAAATATGGTCCATCAAGTCTGGACAAAATATTAGATAGGCCCTGCCAAATCCATGGCACCCCAGAGAAACCTGCAAACCATACCAACCGTAATTGTTGGGTCTTCAAGCAGGCCGGCAATCTCAATGCCGAACACAAGGGGAAGAAGCCTCAGAGCGAAGACGAGGACGGACCTCACCAGCGGAATACAGGTGGACAAAAGAAATTTCCACCGGAGGTTACAACAGTGAACATGATATATGCCACTCATATCCCAAAGAGGGAGCGCAAGCGCGCACTCCGAGATGTCTACGCCGTTGAGCCTGTTGCCCCCAAATTCAACCCATGGTCGGCCTGTCCGATCACTTTTGTTCGCAGGGATCATCCGACTAGTATTCGTCATGGGGGTTCAGCTGCCCTAGTGCTCGACCCAATAATCGATGGATACCATCTCACCCGAGTCCTCATGGACGGCGGCAGCAGTCTTAATTTGATATATTAGGACACTGTCCGCAAGATGGGGATAGACCCATCAAGAATCAAGCCAAGCAGAACGACCTTCAAAGGAGTGATACCGGGTGATACGTCTCCGTCGTATCTATAATTTTTGATTGTTCCATGCCAATATTCTACAACTTTCATATACTTTTGGCAGCTTTTTATACTATTTTTTGGGACTAACATATTGATCCAGTGCCCAGTGCCAGTTCCTGTTTGTTGCATGTTTTTTGTTTCGCAGAATACCCATATCAAACGGAGTCCAAACGGAATAAAAACGGATGGAGATTTTTTTTGGAATATATGTGAATTTTGGGAAGCGAAACTAACACGAGACGATGCTCGAGTGGGCCTCGAGGGTGGGGGCGCGCCTTGGGACCTCCAGCCCACACCGTAAGGCGGTTGATGCCCTTCTTTCGCCGCAAGAAAGCTAATTTCCGAGTAAAAATCATGTCAAAAGATGAGCCCAATCGAAGTTACGGATCTCCGGGAATTTAAGAAATGGTGAAGGGACAGAATCTGGGAACGCAGAAACAGAGAGAGACAGAGAGACAGATCCAATGTCGGAGGGGCTCTCGCCCCTCCGCCACCATGGAGGCCATGGACCAGAGGGGAAACCCTTCTCCCACCTAGGGAGAAGGTCAAGGACGAAGAAGAAGGAGGGGGGCTCTCTCCCCCTCGCTTCCGGTGGCACCGGAGTGCCACCGAGGCCATCATCGTGTGACGGTGATCAACACCAACATCTCCGTCATCTTCACCAACATCTCCATCACCTTCCCCCATCTATCTACAGCGGTCCACTCTCCCGCAACCCGCTGTACCCTCTACTTGAACATGGTGCTTTATGCTTCATATTATTATCCAATGATGTGTTGCCATCCTATGATGTCTGAGTAGATTTTCGTTGTCCTATCGGTGATTGGTGAATTGCTATGATTGGTTTAAATTGCTTGTGGTTATGTCGCTGTCCTTTGGTGCCCATCATATGAGCGCGCACATGGATCACACCATAGGGTTAGTTGTATGTTGATAGGACTACATATTGGAGGGCAAGAGTGACAGAAACTTCAACCTAGCGTAGAAATTGATGCATACGAGATTGAAGGGGGACCAATATATCTTAATGCTATGGTTGGGTTTTACCTTAATGAACGTTAGTAGTTGCGGACGCTTGCTAATAGTTCCAATCATAAGTGCATATAATTCCAAGTAAGGGATGACATGCTAGCAGTGGCCTCTCCCACATAAAACTTGCTATCGGTCTAGTAACATAGTCAATTGCTTAGGGGCAATTTCGCAACTCCTACCACCACTTTTCCACACTCGCTATCATTAAATTTAGTTGTGTCCTTATCTTAACAGCCCCTAGTTTATATTTACGTGCTCTTTATATTCTTGCAAACCTATCCCATAAAAACCACAAAATACTTCTAGTTTCATACTTGTTCTAGGTAAAGTAAACGTCAAGCGTGCGTGGAGTTGTATCGGTGGTCGATAGAACTTGAGGGAATATTTGTTCTGCCTTTAGCTCCTCGTTGGGTTCGACACTCTTACTTATCGAAAGAGGCTACAACCGACCCCCTACACTTGTGGGTTATCAAGACCTTTTTCTGGCGCCGTTGCCGGGGAGCAATAGCGTGGGGGTGAATATTCTCGTGTGTGCTTGTTTGCTTTATCACTAAGTAGATTTTATTTGCTGTTCTAAGTTGTTTTCTATCTTTAGTTATGGGTAGGAAGCGCAAAATACCAAAAAAATTGGTGGTACCTGCTGAACCAATGGTTGAAGAACCACTCAAAATCTATCACACTACTGAAGCTTATTACTTGGATCATCTTCGATCCCTATGTGCTCGGGCTGAAACCCCAACTTGCTTAGTTGAGGCAAAATCTTTAGATGAGCATGCTTGTTATGTGCGACACTGCATATCTGAAAAAGCGAAACTTTTACTGGATCAAATTCATCGTTTGCAATGCTATGCTTGGAATTTATGTGAAATTTATGATTTTACTTGTTGTTCTGAAGACCCTACGAAACACCTTCCCTACCAATGTGAGTTTAGCGATAATGGAATTGTATCTTCGTATGCTAAGGGTGTTTATAGTTACTATGATGTTCAACAAATTGAAGAATTTGTTGCTTTTAAGGGTGCTTATGAAATTGCTTCTTTGATTGAAAAGTATGATGATACTCTTTACAAATCTGAAAATTTTGCCATATTTAAATATTGTTATGATAATTATGCTTCTAATGCCTATGTTAAACCATATATTGAGGACCCCTCCGCTGTCCAAGAAGAGACTAATATTTTGCAGGAGTCTATGGAAGAAGAAATTAATGACATTGTGAGCTCATTGGATGAAAAAGACGAGGAGGAGAGCGAAGAACAAAAGGAGGAAGAGCGGATTGATCAACCATGCCCACCTTCTAATGAGAGTAACTCTTTATCCCATACATTGTTTAAATTCTCTTCGTGCTTACCGAAGGATGAATGCTATGATGATTTCTATGATCCCGTTGATTCTTTTGAAATATCCCTTTTTGATGAATTGATGCTTGCTATGCTTGTGGCCAAGATGCCAATATGAATTATTCTTATGGAGATGAACTTTCTATAGTTCCTTATGTTAAACATGAGATAGTTGCTATTGCACCCACACATGATAGTCCTATTATCTTTTTGAGTTCTCCAAACTACACTATATCGGAGAAGTTTGCACTTATTAAGGATTACATTGATGGGTTGCCTTTTTCCGTTACACATGATGATTTTGATGAATATAATACGCATGTGCTTGCTGCTCCTACTTGCAATTATTATGAGATAGGTACTACATCTCCCCCTCTCTATGTTTCCAACACGATAAAATCGCAAGAAACTGCTTATACTATGCATTGGCCTTTACTTGATGTGCATGAATTGTTCTTGTATGACATGCCTATGCATAGGAAGAGAGTTAGACTTCGTTTTTGCATGACACATATCACTTTGTGCTCACTACTAAATGACATACCATTGCTAATTAAAATTGGCTTTGATATACCTTGGGATCCGGATGGATCCATTACTTGAGCACTATATGCCTAGCTTAATGTCTTTAAAGAAAGCGCTGCCAGGGAGACAACCCGGGAGTTTTAGAGAGTCATTTATTTCTGTTGTGTGCTTTTATAAAGTTTAAAAACAAAATAAATAAAGAGGGGAACCCAAAACTTTTCAAAAAGAAAAGTGAAAGTGATATAGACGAGCATTGTGAAAGTGGGGGACGTCCTTGAACTTTGTTCATGCCCATGGAAACTTTGTGAATCTTAATTACAGAAACTTTTCAACAAAAATAATTATCCCCTTGTACAATTCCATTGTATTATAAAAATAATGTGCCAAGGTTTGCCTTTAGGATGTTTACAATGCTTGTTGGTTTGTGCGGTGCAGGACAGAAACTTTGGCTGTAGTGCGCGATTTTACATTTTTTGATGGAACGTCAAATGGTTCTGAAACTTTTTGCAATGTCTTTCTATACAAATTTTTTATTTTTCCTAATTTTGGCAGAATGTTTCAAGTATCAGAAGTATGGTGAATGTTCAGATTATTACAGACTGTTCTGTTTTAGACAGATTCTGTTTTTGATGCATAGTTTGCTTGTTTTGATGAAACTATCAATTTCTATCAGTGGATTAAGCCATGGAAAAGTTATATTACAGTAGCTACAATGGAAAAAAAATGAATTGGTTTGCAAGAGTACTTAGAGTAGTGATTTGCTTTATTATACTAACAGATCTTACCGAGTTTTCTGTTGAAGTTTTGTGTGGATGAAGTGTTCGAAGATCGAGGAGGTCTCGATGTGAGGAGAAGAAGGAGAGGCAAGAGCTCAAGCTTGGGGATGCCCAAGGCACCCGAAGTAAATATTCAAGGAGACTCAAGCGTCTAATCTTGGGGATGCCCCGGAAGGCATCCCCTCTTTCTTCAACAAGTATCGGTATGTTTTCGGATTCATTTCATTCATGTGATATGTGCAACTCTTGGAGCGTCGTGTGCTTTCTATTTTTCCTTTTCTTTTATGCACCATGCTGGTATGATATAGTCCTTGGTTTATTTATAGAATGCTCTTTGCACTTCACTTATATCTTTTGAGTATGGCTTTATAGAATACTTCATGTGCTTCACTTATATCATTTGAAGTTTGGATTGCCTGTTTCTCTTCACATAGAAAACCGCCATTTGTAGAATGTTCTTTTGCTTCACTTACAATTGTTAGAGCGTGGGCATAACTTTTGTAGAAAGAATTAAAACTCTCTTGCCTCACTTATATCTATTTAGAGAGTTGACAGGAATTGGTCATTCACATGGTTAGTCATAAAATCCTACATAAACTTGTAGATCGCTGAATATGATATGTTTGATTCCTTGCAATAGTTTTGCGATATAAAGATGGTGATATTAGAGTCATGCTAGTGGGTAGTTGTGGATTGTAGAAATACTTGTGTTGAGGTTTGTGATTCCCGTAGCATGCACGTATGGTGAACCGTTATGTGACGAAGTTGGAGCATGATTTATTTATTGAGTGTCATCCTTTGTATGGAGGTCGGGGGCGCGCGATGGTTAACTTCTACCAACCTCCCCCCTAGGAGCATGCGTGTAGTATTTGGTTTCGATGGCTAATAAATTTTTGCAATAAGTATGTGAGTTCTTTTTGACTAATGTTGAGTCCATGGATTATACGCACTCTCACCCTTCCACCATTGCTAGCCTCTCTTGTACCACGCAACTTTCGCCGGTACCATACACCCACCATATACCTTCCTCAAAACAGCCACCATACCTACCTATTATGGCATTTCCATAGCCATTTCGAGATATATTGCCATGTAACTCCACCGCTCCGTTTATTATGACACGCACCATCATTGTCATATTGCCTTGCATGATCGTAAGATAGCTAGCATGATGTTTCCATGGCTTGTCCTTTTTTTATGTCATTGCTACGCTAGATCATTGCACATCCCGGTACACCGCCGGAGGCATTCACATAGAGTCATATTTTGTTCTAGCTTCGAGTTGTAATCTTTGAGTTGTAAGTAAATAAAATTGTGATGATCTTTATTATTCGAGCATTGTCCCATGTGAGGAAAGGCCAAATAAAAAAAGAAGATGGCCTAAAAAAATAGAGAGGGGCTAAAAAAAAAGAGAAAGCCCCTAAAAAAACAAAAAAAAGAGAGAAGGGACAATGCTACTATCCTTTTCCACACTTGTGCTTCAAAGTAGCACCATGATCTTCATAATAGAGAGTCTCTTGTTTTGTCACTTCCATATACTAGTGGGAATTTTCATTATAGAACTTGGCTTGTATATTCCAACGACGGGCTTCCTCAAATGCCCTAGGTCTTCATGAGCAAGCAAGTTGATGCACACCCACTAGTTTTCTTTTGAGCTTTCATACACTTATAGCTCTAGTGCATCCGTTACATGGCAATCCCTACTCACTCACATCGATATCTATTGATGGGCATCTCCATAGCCCATTGATACGCCTAGTCGATGTGAGACTTTCTCCCTCCTTTTGTCTATCACCACCTTCTATTCCACCCATAGTGCTATGTCCATGGCTCACGCTCATGTATTGCGTGAAAGTTGAAAAGGTTTGAGAATACTAAAGTATGAAACAATTGCTTGGCTAAAACCGGGGTTTTGCATGATTTAAATACTTTGTGTGGTGAAGATGGAGCATAGCCAGACCATATGATTTTGTAGGGATAACTTTCTTTGGCCATGTTATTTTGAAGAGACATGATTGCTTTATTAGTATGGTTGAAGTATTATCGTCCTAATGTCAAATGATAGACTATTGCTTTGAATCACTCATGTCTTAATATTCATGCCATGATTAGATTACATTATCAAGATTATGCTAGGTGGCATTCCACATCAAAAATTATCTTTTTTATCATTTACCTACTCGAGGACGAGCATGAATTAAGCTTGGGGATGCTGATATGTCTCCGTCGCATCTATAATTTTTGATTGTTGCATGCCAATATTCTACAACTTTCATATACTTTTGGCAACTTTTTATACTATTTTTTGGGACTAACATATTGATCCAGTGCCCAGTGCCAGTTCCTGTTTGTTGCATGTTTTTTGTTTCGCAGAATACCCATATCAAACGGAGTCCAAACGGAATAAAAACGGACGGAGTTTTTTTTAGAATATATGTGAATTTTGGGAAACGAAACTAACACGAGACGATGCTCGAGTGGGCCTCGAGGGTGGGGGCGCCCCCCCTGCCCAGGGCGTCGAGCCCACACCGTAAGGCAGTTGATGCCCTTCTTTCGCCGCAAGACAGCTAATTTCCGGATAAAAATATTGTCAAAAGATGAGCCCAATCGGAGTTACGGATCTCCGGAAATTTAAGAAACGGTGAAGGGACAGAATCTGGGAACGCAGAAACAGAGAGAGAGACAGAGAGACAGATCCAATCTCGGAGGGGCTCTCGCCCCTCCGCCGCCATGGAGACCATGGACCAGAGGGGAAACCCTTCTCCCACCTAGGGAGAAGGACAAGGAAGAAGAATAAGAAGGAGGGGGCTCTCTCCCCCTCGCTTCCGATGGCACCGGAGTGCCACCGGGGCCATCATCATTTGACGGCGATCTAGACCAACATCTCCATCATCTTCACCAACATCTCCATTACCTTCCCCCATCTATCTACAGCGGTCCACTCTCCCGCAACCCGCTGTACCCTCTACTTGAACATGGTGCTTTATGCTTCATATTATTATCCAATGATGTGTTGCCATCCTATGATGTCTGAGTAGATTTTCGTTGTCCTATCGGTGATTGGTGAATTGCTATGATTGGTTTAAATTGCTTGTGGTTATGTTGCTGTCCTTTGGTGCCCATCATATGAGCACGCACGTGGATCACACCATAGGGTTAGTTGTATGTTGATAGGACTACGTATTGGAGGGCAAGAGTGACAGAAACTTCAACCTAGCGTAGAAATTGATGCATACGGGATTGAAGGGGGACCAATATATCTTAATGCTATGGTTGGGTTTTACCTTAATGAACGTTAGTAGTTGCGGACGCTTGCTAATAGTTCCAATCATAAGTGCATAGAATTCCAAGTAAGGGATGACATGCTAGTAGTGGCCTCTCCCACATAAAACTTGCTATCGGTCTAGTAACATAGTCAATTGCTTAGGGGCAATTTCGCAACTCCTACCACCACTTTTCCACACTCGCTATCATTAAATTTAGTTGTGTCCTTATCTTAACAGCCCCTAGTTTATATTTACGTGCTCTTTATATTCTTGCAAACCTATCCCACAAAAACTACAAAATACTTCTAGTTTCATACTTGTTTTAGGTAAAGTAAACGTCAAGCGTGCGTAGAGTTGTATCAGTGGTCGATAGAACTTGAGGGAATATTTGTTCTGCCTTTAGCTCCTCGTTGGGTTCGACACTCTTACTTATCGAAAGAGGCTACAACTGATCCCCGACACTTGTGGGTTATCACCAGGCGTAGAAGCCCACTGCACAGGCTCTTTAACATTGGAGGTCGTATTCGGCTCTCCTGATAACTTTCGAAGCAAAGAGTTAATCTTCGACATAGCTCCATTCCGAAGTGGCTATCACGATCTACTCGGCAGAACGACCTTCGCCCGCTTTAATGCAGTCCCGCATTATGCTTATCTAAAGCTTAAAATGCCTGGACCACGTGGCGTCATCACGGTTAATGGAAATATGGAGTTCCCTCTCCGTACGGAGGAGGACACTGCGGCCCTAGCAGCCGAAGTCCAAAACGGCCTATTCAAGCCGGATAGTCTGTCAGTCGCGGACATAACTAAACTTGTTCGGCACACACCTTAGTGCGGCAACTTAGATGAACCTGACCTAGAGTAGCAGCTACGCCCCCATCGACTGCCCCATAAGGTGATAGAACATGTACCTGGAGTGCATAATTATGCCTTAAAAATCCTTTGGGCAGCGCTTGGGGCACACTGCATATAGTCCATAGTTCGGGTTGACCCTATTCGGACTCTAAACTTATCTTTTCAGGTTCATTGAACAAACCAATCTTGTCATGGCCACACCTGATTTCTTTTTCTTTTCTAGGTTTCTTTTCCTTTTACAGACGGCCATCATACTCCCCCCTTCAAGGACACATTACCGAAGAGGAAACGGCGCAGACGTGCAGCAGGGACCCGCACTAAGGTTTCGTTTTAGATTAAGACCCTATGTAAACCTTTTTCTTTTTCTTGTTATATATCTTTCTGGCATGTAAAATGTCCAAGAAGGTTATCTGTAAGCTTACGGCTCGCCGTACTATAAAGGGATATTAATAGAGCAGCTTGATTCACATTATGTTCAGAGTTTTATTCACTGACCATAAAATGTTCTCTCCCCACATCAGATTGCCACATGTGCCTTGTCAATAAGGGTCCATTACCACGGGCTGTATTCAGCTCGGTATATGTTGAAAAGACCGAACACCTATAGGGATTGTTTGGCGTCCTGGATGATTGCCTTATATGCATCAGTTCCGAATCATGTCTTGGGTCAATAGTTGGGTTGCCCGGCTCCTGTGCTTACCCCTATGTTCCCGATTGTTCGGCTAGGGTGTAAAGGGAGAACTACTGCGATTGTACTTCTGGCTCGTCCGGTCAAGTACCTTAGTAGAGAAAGCCGAAAACTAACCTTCATGATAGGCGAGAACCTGGTCCGCAATTCGGTGACTTAGTTTTATACTACGATCGATAGAGATCTACCCCGTGTTATACGAAGGGTTGGTTTTTTCGCCCAACCATGTGCAATTGGATACCTTAAGTAAGGAATATCATATCCGCACCAGGGTCTAGTACCTAGTCTCATATGTCAAGCTCCTACGACTAAGTGAAAGCAATAACACTGCATAGTCTGATTGCCTGGTTCGCTCCGCATACACCTGCTATACGGACCAAGACGTTGGATAAAGAGTGTACATACATATGACTGAACACCCCAGTACTATGTACATGAGTGCTGAAGCCGACGACTCGAAACTTTCAGATTTAAATAAACAGTCAAATATGAGGTAAATGACGCTTATATTATAATAGCGCAAAAGTCATATACATCAGATTCATAAGCCTAAGTCCTTACATCCGGATACAATTACTCGAAGATAATGTCCTTCGAGCACTAGCCTGCTACATGGCGGGCGCCTTCTATGACGTCCTTGAAGTACTTCTCCGACTTGCGGTGCTCCTTACCTGTGGGCGGCCTAGCGGTGGCTATATGCTCCGCCCCCATCTTCGCCCAGTGAACTTTCACACGAGCGAAGGCCATCCGAGCACCTTCTATGCAGGCCGAACGCATCAACGCGTCGACCGGCGGACTCGCCTCGATGAGCCGCTTCACCAATCCGAAGTAGCTACTTGGGATTGGATCAGCGGGCCATAGCCGGACTATCAAGTCCTTCATGGCCGAACCCGTCATGTTGTGCAGCTCGACCAACTGCTTCATCTGGTCGTTGAGGGGCATCGGATGTTTTGGCGCATAGAACTGCGACCAAAACAACTTCTTTGTGTCATTCCCCTCCCGGGCTCGGAACTACTAGGCAGCATCAGCACTGCTCCTCGGAAGATTAGCAAACACGCCTGGAGAACTCCATAACTGTGTTAGCCCAAGATACTTCTACCCTCCGAAGATGCTCTATAAGAGAAATGTCTTACCAGATGCTATCTGTCGCACCTACTTGATTTCTTCACAGGCGTTGCGCGCCTCGCCTCGTGCATCCTGGGCAGTCTTCACTACCGCAGTAAGCTCGTATGCTTGTTCCGAAGCCTTCTTTTCCAATGCCTCACATTTGAGAATGGCATCGTTGAGCTCGACCTCGACTTCGGACACCCGAGCCCGGTGCTTCTCGCACTCAGCCTTTTTGGCCTCCAAATCGACATCCGCTTTGTTAGCAGCTACCTTGTTCGCTTCGGCCTCCTTCTTGTCCTTGGCAACCTCGCCCTTGAGGGCCTCGAGCTCAGTAGCGCCAACTGTGTAATACAGAATACCATATCAGAGTTTATAAACATACTCAATCAATTAGTCTTCTTGACGCCTTAATTTCCTAAAATCCGCATACCGTGTGTTTCATCTAAACGCTGATTGACGCAGTTGGGGTCTGCGTTGGCCAACAAGAGCTTCCTGTTTAGTTCGGCAACCTCCGCATCTCACGCAGTTGCCGTAACTAGTGAAGCCTGCAAAATAGTTCAGCTCTGTAAGTATGATAGACTATGGATACTTTGTCCGATTCTCTTCAGAGTCACACAAAGCATCAGGGCTACTGGCTATGTATGTGCGTAAAAAAAATAAAGTTCTATAAAGAACATTACATTGCTTACCTCAAAGCCTGTTAACAGGCTGTTGAAGGCTTCATTCAGTCCGCCCTTGACGTACTGGATCTTCTTCATCAGCACCCATCAAGGTGCGGTGCTCTCTGGGAGGGCTGTAGGTCAGCGGGTGAGAAATACCAAGTAAGCATCGAAAAATGCTAAACAAATAAAGGTGCAGCAGTTGATTCGGACAAACTTACGATTCGGGCAGGGGTCTCTACCTGGGCTTCACCACGAAGCTATGTTCGGACGAATTCTAACTAGCAGCGAGGCTCATCTTCCTCTGTGGTGCGGCTGTGCATGCTTCAGCAGGGGCCGCCCTCTTCTTCCCCCTGCCTTGCGCAGGGGGCTCTTCTTCTCTTTCCTCTTCTTCTTCCTCCTCCTCATCATCTTCCTCCCCCTCTTCATAGGAGAGAATGTTGATCTCCTCGGACTTCTTATCCACAGGACAAGGGCTGTCTCCGGCCTCCTTGCTCTTCTTCTTGGGCTTCTTGGCTGGCGCCTTTTATGGCGCCGGGACCAGCATCACCGTCAGTCGAGGCGATTGTGGGTCTTCAGGCAAAGACGCAGGACACTTGATCCGGGTCACCTTCCTCGTCCAGCCCTATATATCATACAAAAACTCCAATTCCTGTTATCATTAAATAAGGGAAGAAATATATGTTCGGCGAAGTTTCTATTTCCTCTGGGGTGGAGAGCGCTGTACTAAAGCCCGCGTCCTCGGTTTCTGCCGGCCCCTCCTTCTGGCTCTTAAAGTCATGCTTCTAGATCTCTTTGTGCGTAAAGCCGAAGAGATGCTTCATCGGCTTATCTCCTGCTGGATCGAACTCCCATAGGGAGGACACCAGCTTTGGCAAGGGAGAATAAGTCGGGCCAACATTACCTGGACCACGGACGGAAGCTGATGCCTTTTGGAAATCACGCCGGATACACGGCACTAGAGTGTCGTCACTTCAGTCTGAGACCCCCAATACAGACCCTTTCTAGTCCAGGAGGTCAACCTCTCTGGGGGTCCGGATCTGAAAGTAGGCTCCGCCGCCCATTTGGCGTCGCGGGGTTCGGTGATGTAGAACCACTCTTGCTGCGAGACCTTATTCGTCTCTACGAATGACCCTTTGGGCCAAGTCGCATTCGGGAGCTTGCTAATCATGGTGCCCCCGCACTCCTTATGCTGCCCATCCACCACCTTCGACTTCACGTTGAAGGTTTTGAGCCATAGGCCGAAGTGTGGAGGGATGCGGAGGAAAGCTTCACACACCACTATGAAAGCGCAGATGTGAAGGATTGAGTTTGGGGCTAGATCATGGAAATCTAGCCCGTAGAAGAACAGTAAACCCCGAACAAAGGGGTGAAGCGGAAACCCTAGCCCCTGACAAAGTGGGAAGTGAACACTACCCTGTCGCCCGCCTCTAGGACAGGAATCACCTGACCATTGGCAGGAACTCAGTGCGCGATGTCGGTGGTGAGATAGCCCGCGCTCCGTAGATCCTCCATAGTTTTTTAGTGACCGTGGAGGCCTCCCACTTGCCCCTAGCACCGGAACCAGCCATTGCTGGGGAAGAAGGCGGTGGTTGAGGAACACAGAGCGGTGGGCGCAGGAGATGGGGAAGCTGGGGCTAGGGAGATTGGAGAGCTCTAGCTTGAGGAAGGTGTGGGGCTGATGAAATGGATTGGTGTCCTTTTATAATGCTGTGAATACAGAACGTCCCCCCACTTTATCCATAAACCTCGCTGGTTCCCAAAGTGGTCGTGTGTGATGCACGTCGTGGGTGCTCACGTCATATTAATAAGGACCCCACAATAAGCGGGCACGATCTCTATTCTGATAAGACATGTCAATGAGGATGTAATGCCCAGGATGGGACTATACCTCCTACGTGTCGAGGCACGACTTAAAGGTATAAGCCCATCCTAGAATGATCTCAAGTTTGGTATCTTTGCACGACTCATGTAAAAGAGGGATTAAATTGCAAAAGGAGATAGTTGGCTTACACTCGCCACTTCACACAATACATTACATAAACAATCATCATTCAAAACATCACAACCCGACTACGGGTGAAGATCCAAAAGAAAGATACCAAAACAACATAAAGCCACAGGTCAGGATCGAATCCTAGTAGAAACCACTACTGAACGTCGAAACGTCACAAGCATACGGCCAAACTCTTCAACAAGCTCCTGGTGAAGAACTTGAACCAGCTCCTGCATCAAACTCGGCTGAACCTGCATCTGGTGTGGTGAAGTAACTGTGAGCCACAGAGGACTCAGCAATCCCGTTCTCGGGTAACACGACTATTTAAGCCTTGGGTGAGGACAAGGCTGAAGAAAGAACGAGAGGTGAAGGAACAACAAGAGTCTGCAGCAGCAACTAGCACTAACTTACGTAAAAGAGAGCGAGAAGAGAAGTGCCTCGGTCGAGAGATGATCACGAAGTGATCCTAGCTAAAGCTCAACAAACATAACCCCACCGTGTTCATCTCCCGAATCCCTTTCGGAAAATGACAGTCACGGTACGCACGCTGGTAGTGTATTGGAACATTGTGTCAAGTTATCTACAACCGGATATTAACAAGCTCCCATCTGCCACATAACCGCGGGCACGGCTTTCGAAAGTTCAAACCCTGCAGGGGTGTTCCAACTTGACCCATTACAAGCCCACGATCCGCAGAGTCGCAACTCCAAAGTGGGAAGACCCGAGTATTCTCGGAATCCCGTGCTCAAGTTAAACCGAACTAAGGTAAGGCTAATCCAGCAAATCCTCCCGGCGTGTCGACACCCTGATAGTAGCCGCGCGTATCTAAGTCTCAGGACACGACCGGATGGGCGATGCTACAGGTGTATGCCAGATACCTCGGGTTGCCCCAAGGCGGCCCTGCAGGACCCCCGTTTCGGACCAACACTCATGTGGAGCACTGGCCCGGGGTTGTTGAATTAAAATAAAAGGGATAGCTAGTCCACATGCAAGTTTTATTAGTTATTAGGCAAATAGTACCAATGTTGGGACTTGCTGGAAAAAACTTAGCACTTAGCGGTTTATCAAGGGGGTCCCATACACCCCAACCGTGTTAGGAACGTATAATCAAGGAACATAACACCGGTTTATACGGTTCCTAACGGCATGAGTGGAACAAATCACCAAGCAAAAGGCTTAGCCTTCCACCCTTGCCGATATATAGATGCTTTCATTTAAGCATTTATGTAGTGTGATATAACCCAACCAAACTTCAACATGAAGCAAGCATCTTCAATCTTCACCTGCAACTAACAATGCTATAAGAGGGGCTGAGCGAGCCTACGTATAGCCAATCAAAGGTTTGCATAGGTAGGTTGGTTAAACAGGGCAATGGTTACAAGTAGGAGGCTGACAAGAAGATCATGGGCATCGAGGCAAAACTATAGAGCGGAACTACTAGCAATAGGCAAAGATAGTAATGTTATCGGGGTTCGGTCATCTTGCCTGGGATTCCACAAAGGAGAAGAACGGATCCATGAAGTGGACGGAGCAACATAGACGAGCGAATCCTCACAACTCCGGAACGAAACCGAAGCTAACAAGAGAAGCAACGGAAAGAAAGAAACAACACGGTAAACACACAAGCATTAACATGGCATACGATGCACATCCAAGTATGATGCATGTCCGGTTTAATTATGCATGGCATGGCAAAGTGCACAAACAAAACTACAAGTTAAGTGGAGCTCAATATGCAACGAGTTGCATATTGACGAAACACCACATTTAATTATTTAATTGACTCTCATTTATTTACAAGACAAGATTAAATGTTTTTAACATGGCAAGAGGTGAAGCATAATAAAACTACACTATTTAGGCATTTTAAATGAGGACGGAGAATAACAACAATAAATCCGGAAAATCCCCATGAGCATGTTTAGCAATTATTAAAGCAACAACAATTCACACATATTAAGGTTGTTAACATGATGCGGATGACATGATCAAGTTTATGCAATTTAGTTAAACATTAACATGAAGAGATAAGAAGCATTTGTCACTGTGGTGGAAGGAAAGGTTGCCACGGCAACGATCCGAAAATGATGCAATGGCAACATCTCGGTTCCGGTAACTCGTTGAGAGACCGGTGCAAAAGCAAAGGTGGAGTGAGCGAGCGGAACAAGATGAAAGGTGGGGTGATCCCGTCACCGGGTTCCCACGAGTCGGCGACGAGGCAACCGAGGAACACGACAAAAGATGAAACGGCACGGAGCACACACGGGAAACATCTCATACAACACAAGCATCACACGGGTCATCCACGGGGTCGTCTCGGTATACCTTCGAAGCGTGCGTTTCGGGGCGGTTCGAGACGTAGAGGAAGAAGGCGTTCACGTTCGGAGAGGAAGTAGCCGTTCTCGTTCGGAAGAGGAAGTAGTGGTACACGGCCGAAGAGGAAGTAGTTGTTCCCGGGTCTTCGGCGACGGTAGACGTTCACGTTACGTGTCGTGGTACTTGCGACGTCGGGGTACTTGGTCGAAGACGTTCCGTAGAGGTACACGGGCGACGGTAGGGGTACTTGGGGTCTCCGAGTAGTCGTGGTACTTGGCGCTTCCGGTGACGGTAGTGGAAGTAGTGGTACTTGTCGACGAGGTACTTGACGATTCCGGTGACGTCGGTAGACATCCGTGCGTAGATGTACTAGTTCGGGCTGCCATCGTAACTCGTTGTAGATGTACACATCGTCACGTCGTGGTACTTGCGTCCATGGATACTTGCTGGACCAAACAAAACAAGACGAAGCCGCCGGAAAAAGCACAGCATCACTAGGACTTGGGGCGGCCTTGGCGACGAACGTGGAGGCGCTGCTCTCGGCGCTGGGGGAAGGAGGCGGCCGCGGAGGAAGCCAGGCGCGCTGGACGCAGCAGAGAAGGGCTCGGGGGCGCCGGGCTTCGGCCTGCTGGAGAACAGAGGGAGGCGGCCTGGAGATGAGGCAGGGGCAGCGCCGGCCTGGGGCGTGCTAGCCGCAGCGCGGGAGGAGAGGTGCGGGCCGGCCTCCTGGCCGAGGCAGGGCGGCCCGGCTGCTGGAGACGGGCGCTCGGGGACGAGGGTCAGGGAAACGGGCGCTCGAGGGAGAGTGGGTCGGGAGGAATCGGGGATGCGGGCGCTGTACGAGGGAAAAGGAGAAGAGAGCGAGGAGAGGCTGCGGCGGCGCTGAGAGGGAGAGGGAGGAGCGATCGCTAGGGGCTAGGGTTCGGTAGGGATTGGGCCTATGGGCCAGGAGAGAGGGAAAAGCCAGGAGGAAAAGGGAGGCTGGGCTCTGTTCTTATTTGATCTTTTTTCCAGAAACCAAATAAGGAAAAAAAAAGAATGAGGAGGAGGTGGCTAGGGAAGAATTAGGGCATGAGATCACTTTTACTGGACTCGCAAAATTGCGTTGATTCCCAGAAAAATATAAAAGGGGCATGATTGGAAAATAAATTCAAATTGCTTTGAATTTATTTCAAATGGTGTGAACAAGACTATGATTTAGAAGAGCCCAAAAATGTCCGGAATTTTGGAGGAGCCTCGATAAAAGGAAAAACATTATAGGGAGGTTTTGACGGTGAAACTTGAAGTAGGAAAAGCATGGGGAAAAATTATGCACGTGTGTTAGGTTAATTCCAAACAATGGAATATTTAAAATATAGCTCCCTAAATATTGAGAGGCTTTTATATGTTATAAAGAGAAGTCACCTTCCCTCGATTTAAATGGACCGAAGGTCCACACGATTTATTTAGCTTGAGATGCAAAATAAAATATGACATGATGGCATGATGACATGATGCAATGCAAAAAAATAAATAACACAAGCACAAAGAACACACGGGCAGCCCGGAACGTCTGGAACTTCGGGAATCTTCTAGGACGTCGGTCTCGGGCGTCACAGAGGATATGCCTCGAAACGCGAAACTAGGGCCAAATAAAATGGTTCGATATGTTAATGGGATAGACGTGATGCTTCACCAAAAGTTGTCAGTAGAGACACACTATTCATTTTCTTTTAAAGAGCCTTGCCTTCTAGGTTAAGGGTTGTACTAACCTTGCAGAGCCGAACACAATACACCTTTTTGCAGAAGATATATTCGGAAGAAGGAACCCACCTTGCAATGCCAAAGACAATACGGAAGCCGAACTCATCGTCATCGAAGTCAGGTTCAGGGGCTACTGAGGGAGTCCTGGATCGAGGGGTCCTCGGGAGGCCAGATAACTCTTGATGGGCTGGATTGGTGGGCTGTGAAGATCATAGTCGAAGATCATCTCTCGTATCCGGATAGGACTCCTGTATTCGTATAATGGCAAGTTTTAGGTTCGGGTGTAATATTTCCTCCCCCTGCAAGTTGGTATGTACAAACCCTAGGCCCCTCCGGTGTGTATATAAATCGGAGGGTTTAGTCCGTAGAGGCTAATAGAGAAACACAAATCCTCATAGGCTATACTTTAGGGTTTAGCCAATACGATCTCGAGATAGATCAACTCTTGTATTCATATTCATCCATATTAATATAGCAGCAAGCAGGGTTTTACCTCGATCGAGAGGGCCTGAACCTGGGTAAACATCGTGTCCCCAGCCTCCTGTTACCATCGATCCTCAGACGCATAGTTCGGGACCCCCTACCCGAGATCCGCCGATTTTGACACCGACACACATGGTAACACAAGCAAAGAAAAAGGCGAACGGAAAAAGGCAAATAAAACGGCAAAGGTGAAGTGGGGGAGGGGAAAACGAGAGGCAAATGGTAAATAATGTAAGGCGAGGGATAAGAGTTTGTGATGGGTACTTGGTATGTCTTGACTTGTGCGTAGATCTCCCCGACAACGGCACCAGAAATCGATGATCTCTCCCGCCCGGAGGGAAGGTGCAGGGTATGGCGACTCCCACCTCTCACCCACCACCTCCGGCGATCTCTCCCCACCACGTCTAATCTGAGGTTTCTCTCCGATCAATCTCTTCGGCGTCTTCTCATCGTTCTGGTGATATAATTTTCTTATGGCGATCTACTCTGGATCCACCCTTGGTTTGGATTTCTCCAAGGGCTCGGAGTTTGCAGATAAGGTTTTCAGATCTACTGGTCTCACCATTCATCCTACGGATGATTCTGGTCACTTCACGATGGTTGTTTCTTTTGGGAGACATGATTTTCGTCTCACAGAAGATTCTATTGCGGCGGCTTTGGAAGCGGCCATTGGAGGTTCTGCTATTGAATTGGGAGTTTCATACATACATGACAAGGTCTATTCTTTTAATGTCTCCTCTAAGCAAGTTGGTTTCCTGGTTCTTAATCTCCGTTCTTTTACTTGCTTAAACTTCAAATGTTATTTCAATCTTTGGGGTCGTGGTGGCCCTAATTGGGAACGCGAGTTCCGTCGTTGGACTATAGAATGTGATACTGAGTGGATACTCATTAGTCCGTCCAAGCGACGAGCTGCTCTTGGCATGCTAGCCATGCATAATCCACCGCGTAAGTCCTCTCTTCGATCAGGTGCAAAAGTTCAGAAGAGGATTTCATTTGCTACAATGCAAAACTATGATGCTTGTAAAGGCTATAGATACCCCGCAACACAGGCTGAGATTGACACCATCATTGAAGCGGGCTATGATGTTTCAGCCCATGAGAGGGTTATCATTCATCCCTCGCCGCCGGCGAATCTACGTTGGACGGTGGCGTCGCCGCCGATCATTTTTGGTACGGTTCAATCGAAAGATCTCATTCCTAATACTGCGCCGGCTTCTTCGCAACCACAGGATCTGCATGCCCGAGATACGTTGTTAGTTCCTTCCACGTCCACCCCGGAATCTTCGGCTACCCATGTTGGGCCTTCTGCATCTGGGCCTTCTGCACCTGGGCCGATTGCACCCGGCCCTCTGCCTGTTGAGTTGCCATCTTCGCAAGAGGCGCGTGATCAGTTTAACAATATGGTGGATGACATGGTGGCCCGGGTGTTAACGTGCTCTAAATGCTTGCAACAGGGCCACATGTCTGCTTCATGCCCTGTTTGTCTGGCTTGCAATCGTTCTGGTCACCGCAGCTCTCAATGCAAGCAATGGGCTTTGGATAACGGTCTTGTTTGGAAAGTCAAAAATAAGGTGCCACAAAATCTTGGTAAATCGAAGGAGGTGGAATCAGTTCCTGCCACGAGTCCTATTTCTATTCTACCTCCTCGCGTCTCCTCGGTTTTAGAGACGACCTCCCACGCGCACCAGCAGAGTCCTGTCCCATCGCTGCCGTCCTCCGCCATTGTCCAAACTTCATCTGCTCCACCACCCACCACCTTGCTGCCTCCATCAACCATGGCCAACTTCGCCATTAACCCTGAGGAATTCCTACCGCCGGGCTTTGAAGTCATTGATGGTGGGCCAACGAGGTTGCCACGGATGTTTCTTTCTCCAGCGGTCGCTCCAGATCAACATCACGAACAGTATGCAATCGGCATTGTGGAGCCCCCTCCGCCGCCTGGTCAGAATCTGCAATTCCGACAGCTGGTTAGTGACTTTGTTATGAATCATCTTCATCGCGATGTCCTTAGTGACCAGCAGTGGATCGAAGGTGTTGGGTTATTTGAGTTTAGAAGTGCTGCTTCTAGACATGCCATCATGGATCATCCTCCTTATGACCTTGGCAATGGGCACTTTGTTCGTTTCATCCCGCACAACCACGGCATCAACTATAGAGCCACCCAAGGTTTTCGCAGAGGCTGGCTCATGATCTTGGGGATACCATTGGACTACCGCAACGCCAAATATATTTCTGATGCAGTGAGTACCTTTGGTCGCTATCATCAGTGGCATCAGGATGACCCTCGCATGGTTCGCACCTTGGTTTATGCTTCTTTTCCCTGTCCTGAGCAAGTTCCGCGTGATATTGTCTATCGAGAGTATGGTGATTTCGGGGCCTTAAGAATCTCATGGACTGCTCCTGTTTATGTCCTCTTCGCGGAGTTTGCTGACATTCTCCCTGCGGATGAAGATCCTATGCCGGTGAATGGCAATCCGCATCCTTTGCCAGGGCATCTTCAGTTTGACAATTTCAACTTTGTTATGCCTGAATTTCCTCAGCTTGGATGGAATGAGCCCCAGCTAGCTTGGAACGAGCCACCAGTACAGCAACAGAACAATGATGAGGTTGTAGTTGATGACTGGGTCCAAGATGACAATCCGCATGAGGCCTCGCAGGAATCTGTGGTGATGGACAATTCTGGGCCAGGTCAAAGCTCTGACAGTGACAGTCATGCCCTGTTCAGCCGCCGATTTTTGTTGGTCGCATTCTTACTGTTTATGGACCTGAGATTCCACCGCAAATGCTTTGGGCCCGTTGTTTTTCCCAAATGATGCCCTTTGTGGAATCTCTGCACATTCCTAAAGGTATGCCTATGCTCAGTCCTCTTCAGCCGTTTGTGTTGCCCAAGGATTCTTGGGAGCTTTCTTTCTCCTCTTCGCGGCTATGCAATGAGCTGGTGTTCCTGCCGCCCGCACTTTGTTCTTCAGAGCCTGCAGTCAAAAAATCAAAAGTTGTTCGCTCTCTCTGTTTTGATGAGGTTGCACCTTCCAATGATGCAATGGCAGTGTCTGATCCTCTGACTGCAGTTGAAATGGATACGTTTAACTTTTCTGCAACATCCAAGAAGACTCGGAGGAGAAAGTTTTCTGCTGTTGTGGAATCTCAGGTCAGACGCAGCGCTAGACTCTCTGCTCTCAGGGATGGTTTCAGGCACAGTTTGCCGAAGCCTGCTCCATTGAAGAAGCCATCCACCAAGCCTTTGAAAAAGCGGAAGCTGCAGGAGCATAAGTCTGATGATGCAGCAGATGCAGTTCCACCTCCCACGCCAATTCAAGTTCTTCAGAAGATTGGGCACCACCTTGGCATCGCCCCACAGAAGATCTCGGCCGACAAGCTTAATGCTGATCCGGCAACTTCGTCCGCTTCTTCATCGGCGCATGATCTTTAGTCTTTTCTTCATGCTGGGTTTATGGTTAACCCCTGTTAAAACCATCTATCTTGCTAGTTTTTCTTTTTCAGTACTTGAAGTTAGTTGCAACTTGCGGCTCTGGAAGGGTCATCATTATGTGATGCCTGTTTTGCTACTTCTATTTTGGGGTTGTAATGACTAATACATCTTTTAGAGATTGGAAAGTTCTATGCTGGAATGTGCGTGGACTGAATTCTGAAAATCGCCAACGTGCTGTTCGTCAGAAAATTGAGGAGAGTGGCTGCTCTGTTATTTGTCTGCAGGAAACTAAATGTGAGATTATGGATCAACGATTCATCCGCAAGTTTTGCCCACGCCGTTTTGATCATTTTATCTTTGTCCCCTCGGTTGGGGCTTCTGGTGGCATGATTGTTCTTTGGAACTCTGCTGTTTTTACTGGCAAGCTGATAGAATCTCTCAGTTTTGGTATTACTATGGAATTTAAATCGAGATATAGTTCTGATGTCTGGACCTTGGTTACTGTTTGTGGCCCTTGCCAAAACCCTGCTAGAGACACATTTATCTCATGGCTGTATAATCTTGACATTCCCACAGATGCTAACTGGCTTTTGCTTGGAGATTTTAATTTTCTTAGGTCCATGGACAACAGAAACAAGCCGGGTGGTAATGTTAATGATATGCTTTTGAGGTAATTGGACACCTTGGTCTTATTGAGCTTCCTTTGAAAGGAAGACGTTTCACATGGTCTAATATGCAATCTATACCTTTGTTGGAACAAATTGACTGGTTCTTTACTACAGTCAATTGGACTTGTCTTTTTCCAAACACCTTGGTGCTGCCTCTAGCTAGATCTACATCTGATCATACTCCTTGTGTGGTTTCCATCAAAACCATGATCCCAAAGGCAAAGATATTTCGTTTTGAGAATTACTGGGTTGACTTGCCTGGTTTTATGGACTGTGTTAGTCAAGCTTGGTCTAAACCTGTTCACAGGATTTCATCTGCTGCTAATTTATCTGCAAAATTTAAGAATCTCAGATATGCTCTCAAGGTTTGGCACACCAACCTGTCAAAAATCAAGAGGCTAATCCAAGATTGCAACAAGGTAATCTTACATTTGGATACTCTTGAAGAGCTTAG
The DNA here is from genome assembly GCA_902687465.1 of Secale cereale. Lineage (NCBI taxonomy): Eukaryota > Viridiplantae > Streptophyta > Magnoliopsida > Poales > Poaceae > Secale > Secale cereale. The sequence goes on along the minus strand of LR738710.1, from coordinate 559,598,164 downwards.
ACCTTTATACACTCCTGAAGCTAATTTCAGAAGAATTGTGAAGTTACACCTGGAAGAGATTCTTAGATTGCAGTTTATTTACTGGAAACAAAGGTGCACAATTAGAAATATCAAAGTTGGGGAGGACAATACAAAGTTCTTTCATGCTATGGCTACTGAGAGATTTAGGTCCAACACAATTTCCAGTATCACTGTGGATAATGATATTATCTCTGACCATGCTACCATGCCTGCCCTCTTCTTGCAAGAGTTCAAAGATAGAATGGGTTGTTCCAATGGTATCAATATGGGATTTGATCTGGATTCCATCATTACAAAAGTGGAGGGTTTGGATGATTTAACTAAGCCCTTTTCGCAGGAGGAAATTGAGCTGGTCATTAAGCAGATGCCATCTGATAGAGCTCCTGGACCTGATGGTTTCACTGGCCTATTCTTAAAAAAATGCTGGAATATCATCAGAGAGGATTTCATGAAGCTAGTGCAAGAATTCTATGATGGGTCTTTAAACCTGGAATGTATCAACACTTCCTTGATAACTCTGATACCAAAGAAACTCAGTTCTGAAACTATGAATGACTATAGGCCTATTTCACTGACTAACACATGCCTAAAGTTTTTAACAAAACTTTTAGCTAATAGGCTGCAAGGAGTCATTCTATCTTGTTTGCATAAGAATCAGTATGGGTTCTTGAAGTCTAGATCCATTCAGGACTGTTTGGCATGGTGTTTTGAATATATACATCAATGCCAAGCATAAAAAGGCCTACTGTGCTTCTAAAGCTGGATTTCACTAAAGCCTTTGATACCATTGAACATGAAGCTATTCTAAGGATCCTCAGATATAAGGGTTTCAATGGGAAGTGGATTTCATGGATCAGGACCATTTTATCTTCTGGATCTTCATCAATTCTGCTGAATGGGATACCTGGAAGTCACTTCCATTGTAAGAGAGGGGTCAGGCAAGGGGATCCCATGTCCCCTTTGCTATTTGTTCTTGCTGCCGATCTTCTGCAATCTGTGGTGAATGACATGTGCAGTAGAGGAATCTTAACTCTGCCAATCCCTACAAATTGTCCACATTACCCAATTGTTCAATATGCAGATGATACCTTAATTGTTCTTCCTGCTATAGATTAGCAACTAATTGCCTTGAAGGACATGTTAGATGTTTTTGCAGCTTCAACTGGACTATCAGTAAACTTTGCTAAATCTATGATGATCCCCATTAATTTATCTGCTGAGGAGGCACACAGATTATCCACATTGTTAGGCTGTCAGCTTGGAACAATGCCATTTACTTATTTAGGTTTGCCTATGGGTACAACTAAACCTACAGTTCAAGACTTGCTTCCTTTGGTGCATAGAATTGAAAGAAGGCTTTCTGCATCTTCCTGTTTCCTTAATCAAGGCTGCAGACTACAGCTTCTTCAGTCTGTCTTATCTTCTATGCCCATATATTTCTTTTGCTCTCTGGACATCCCAATTGGCATTCTTAAACAAATTGAAAGGATACAGAGACAGTGTTTGTGGAGAGGCAATCCTGACACACCAAAGCAGTCTCTTGCTGCATGGAAATTGGTCTGCTTACCAAAGGATAAAGGGGGTCTTGGAGTGCTTAACCTCAAAGTGCACAATGAAGCTCTGTTGATGAAATTTCTCCATAAGTTTTACAACCATCAAGATATCCCTTGGGTAAGCTTGGTCTGGGATTCTTACTACCATGATTCTGTGCCTCATTCAACTATTCTTTGTGGATCTTTTTGGTGGAGAGATGTTTTCAAATTATCTGCCAAATACTTGTCTATTGCCAAACCTCGCCTTGGTAATGGCACCTCCATCCTTTTCTGGCATGATCCCTGGCTGTCTGCCATCAATGGAGAGTCATTGAGCAATTACTACCCCAGGTTATACTCTTATGTGATTGATGGTCATCTTTCTGTTGCTCAAGTTATGGCTCAGGATCTTCTGGGATCTTTTCATATGCCTTTATCCACACATGCTTTTGATGAACTGCAACACCTGCAGAATGCTCTGAGCTCTCAGGGTACTTCACAAGACACTGATAGCTGGATTTGGCCTTTCAATAAAGGATCCTTTAGGCCCAAATCATACTACACTCAGGTTCATCAACAAATAGTTTCTGACCCTATCTTTTCTTGGATATGGAAGAGTGCATGCACAATGAAGATTAAAATGTTTGGTTGGCTACTCCTTAGAGACAGGCTAAACACCAGAGATATGCTTCAACACAGACATTGGCATGTGGATGACCTAACCTGTGTTCTATGTCCTCATCATATACATGAAGATGTCAGCCATCTTTTCTTCTCCTGCATATTCAGCCAAAGAGTCTGGAACTATTTGCAAATTTCATGGGATCCTGCACCTGGTTTGACTACCTACCAAATGGCTTGCAAAGCAAGGACTGAATTTGGTCAACCATTCTTTACTGAAGTGGTTTTTACTGCTGCCTGGAACATCTGGATGGAAAGGTCTTCAGAAACGAATCTCCTCTTTTCAGGCGATGGAGGCACAATTTTATCCATGACATGACTCTCTTATCTCATAGGATAAAATGTAAATACAAAGATAGCTTTATGTATTGGTTAGCTAACTTACCTTAGGCCCTTCTGTTTACTAAACCTTTGTAAGTATCTCTAACTTTGTTGTATTTTGATTCTTTTATAACTCAATAAAGTGGGCTGTGGGGCTTTTGCCCTGCAGTATATAGTCAAAAAAAAACGGCACCAGAAATCCTTCTTGCTACCTCTTGAGCATGTGTTGTTTTTCCCTTCAAGAGGAAACGGTGATGTAGCAAAGTAGCGTAAGTATTTCCATCAGTTTTTGAGAACCAAGGTATCAATCCAGTAGGAGACTACACGCAAATCCTTAGTACCTGCACAAACAATTAAGAACCTTGCAACCAACACGATAAAGGGGTTGTCAATCCGTTCACGGTCACTTGCAAAAGTGAGATCTGATAGAGATAGTAAGATAATTATTTTTGGTATTTTTGTTGTATAGACTAAAAAGTAAAGATTGCAAAATAAAATAACAATAAAGATAGCTAGTTGACGGAAGATTAATATGATGGAAAATAGACTCGGGGGCCATAGGTTTCACTAGTGGCTTCTCTCAAAATAGCAAATCTTATGGTGGGTGAACAAATTACTGTCGAGCAATTGATAGAAAAGCGCATAGTTATGAGAATATCTAGGCATGATCATGTATATAGGCATCACGTCCGTGACAAGTAGACTGAAATGATTCTGCATCTACTACTATTACTCCACACATCTACCGCTATCCAGCATGCATCTAGTGTATTATGTTCATAAGAATAGAGTAACGCCTTAAGCAAGATGACATGATGTAGAGGGATTAACTCATGCAATATGATATAAACCCCATCTTTTTATCCTCGATGGCAACAACACAATATATGCCTTGCTGCCCCTCCGGTCACTGGGAAAGGACACCGCAAGATTAAACCCAAAGCTAAGCACTTCTCCCATGGCAAGAAAGATCAATCTAGTAGGCCAAAACAAACTAATATTTTGAAGAGACTTGCCAAGATATTAAATCATGCATATAAGAATTCAGAGAAGAACCAAATATTGTTCATAGATAATCTTGATCCTAAACCCACAATTCATCGGATCTCGACAAACACCACAAAAAGTATTACATCGAATAGATCTCCAAGAAGATCGAGGAGAACTTTGTATTGAGATCCAAAGAGAGAGAAGAAGCCATCTAGCTAATAACTATGGACCCGAAGGTCTATCGTAAACTAGTCACACATCATCGGAGAGGCTATGGTGTTGATGTCATGATTGATTCCCCCTCCGCCGGAGCTCCGGAAAAGGCCCCAACATGGGATCTCACGGGTACAGAAGGTTGCGGCGGTGGAAATAGGGTTTCGTGGTGCTGTCGTATGTTTTCAGGGTATATGAGTATATATAGGAGGAAGAGGTACGCTGGTGGAGCTACGAGGGGCCCACGAGGGTGGGGGCGCGCCTACCCCTTGGGCGCGCCCTCCTGCCTCGTGGCCACCTCGTGGCTTCCCAGACTTGTACTCCAAGTCTCCTGGATTGCGTTTGTTCCAAAAACAATCCTTGCGAAGGTTTCATTCCGTTTGGACTCCGTTTTATATTCCTTCTCTGCGAAACACTGAAATAAGCAAAAAAACAGCAATTTGCATTGGGCCTTTGGTTAGTAGGTTAGTCCCAAAAATAATATAAAAGTGCATATTAAAGCCCATTAAACATCCAAAACAAATAACATAATAGCATGGAACAATAAAAAATTATGGATACGTTGGAGACGTATCAGGACTCCTGCCCCATAGGTGGCCGTGGTTTTCCTGCAACACACATGCATGATTTTCCACATACAACAACGTGGGAAGATGGGCAGTGGAGCAAAGCCGGAGGAAGCTGTACCTGAGAGTCATCGGGATGTAACTATGAGGGCGGCAGCGGGAGGGATTTGTCCATACTGCATCAGCGAGCAAGTGGCGAAGGCCCTACCGTGCCAGAGCTTGGTCAGAGAGAATGGCGGGTACCGCAGATAAGGACGTGTTGCCTAAACGCTGCCGAACGGAGAAACGATGCACATCCTCCCTTTCTGCAGGCGGACAGGATGCGGCCGGATCAGTGATCAACGACGAGAGAGAGAGAGAGGGTCCACCGCCGCCTTGTGTGAGATAGTGTGAAGAGAGACAAACCCCGACTGGCAGGCTCCATTGTACACATAGTGGAGCATATTTCTTTTTTCTCGATAACAATCATTTTATATTCTGTACGTGCCAGTGAGGAATATAATTTTATTTAAAACTAACGCGTCAAGTCGAAATTTTTTCCGTGTACGTGTGGTACACGACCCTCCTTCAAGTAAACAACCGCTACACGCGTCAAATTATCACATGGGCTGCCTTTTTGTACAGAAATGAGCTCTACTGTGTACCCACGCGGGTTTGGCCAAGAACGAGATGTGAGTATGTGCATCGTTCGTGCACCTCTTCTCTACATACAGGTACCCCATGTACGTGGGTGGGAGTGAGAGAGATGGTGTGTGCAACACAAAGGCAATGTGTTGATGACATGTCAAACAAAAAATGTAACATATGCAATGTGTGTGAAAGAGAGGTTTGGATATATCATATAGAGAGGGGGTAATCCACGATAATAGAGTGGAGGGATCATTGGCGTGAGATAATTATAGAATTGAAGAGAGGGATGAAGTGTGTTGGGCGCAATCAATAAAGAGTGTCATCGAATTTGTGTGTGCCCACATCAAAGATATAGGGCAGTTGTCCTACTGGAACATGAGACCAGAGAGGTGCAGTTTGTCTCTATGGCATGGATACCTACAACG
>LR738710.1:559558925-559575979 GCA_902687465.1 Secale cereale | reverse complement strand
GACGTTTTTTTCGCGAAATACGGTGACCCGTCCGTTGGGTCCCATCAGTCAGGTGGGAAACATTTTTTCACAAAATACGGTGGCCCGTCCGATGGGTCCCTGCTGTTAGGTGGAGGAATCATTATTTTCCGCATAATAAGGAGGCACTTCCTTGCTGCGGCTGTGGACCCAGCTGTCAGACTCTCCACGTACAGTAAACTTCCAATGGAAGTCGTTCCTTGACCACGTTGACCACGCTGTGTTCCGTTGCATGCATGCATCCATGGGCGTGGTGCATCCCCACTATCAGCCTCTCACGTACAGTCATATTCCGATGACTCTCGGTTGTTGACCACGTTGACCAAACCGTGCCGAGCGCACCAAAGGCCAGTGGATGACGGCGAGGCCCCAGACTGGAACGACCCGAAGATGTGGAAGACGGGGCAGTGGAGTCACAGATGGAGAGGAGTGGGAAACTTGACTGGTTCGGGTGTGCGGCAGCACAGCCGTGGTGCCGCCCACGGGAGACAGGAGCAAGAACAGAGGTTGAAGAAGGAGCATGGCTGTTGGATTAACATCCAACGGTCCAGCTGCTAGAATCATTTGTTGATTAAGTTGACAAAGCCCTGCGTACACGTCCACTTAGTAGGCCCACAAGTCAGCCACCAAATCTGATGGGTCCCAGCTGTCAATGGGAGTAATAATTTTTTTGCATAACAAGGAGGCACTTCCTTCCGTGTAAAGATACAGCCGGTGAGTCCCAGCTGTCAGGTGGAGGAAACATTTTTTTCAGCTTAATAAGGAGCAACTTTCCTTGCGTGCGACCATGGACCTCGTGGGTTCTCGCCGTCAGGCTCTCCACGTACAGTCTTCTTCCAATGACTCTCGTTTGTTGAGCACGCCGCACTGAGTGCAGCGAGGCGGTGGACGACGGCGAGGCCCCGAATGGGAACGACTCGAAGATGGGAAGAGGCGGTGGTGGAGTCGCAGATTGACTGGAGGAGAAGGGTTATAACTGGTTCTGGTGCGGCATGGGGCTGCAGTCGGTGGAGAATAACAGGAGGTGTGGTGGGGTGGAGGGATAGCCTGGCCGACAGTGGGGTAGCGCTTCGCAGCGATGCGTGCTAAGCAGAGCCGCCGGAGGCCAGACCAGGCGGTCCCGGCGACGCTGGAGAAAGAAGACGAGAGATTGAAGGTGCATGCTGACCAAGTTGACAACGCCCTGCGTAGGCTTCGACCTATTGACCCACATGTCAGCCTGCAAAAATGTGGCATATATTTAACCCATGTTTTCTAGAATGTACAGTCCATTTGCTGGACTGGGTGAACAAATAATTTTGCGTCAATGCGGCCCATTTATATTATCTAACAAATCCCAGCCCATTTGCACTTCCTTCAAATACACGAATTAGCTGGGCTCGTTATATATATATAATGTCATGTTAGAAGGAGCAATTAATATAAAAAATAAACCGGAGAGGCACATTTTTTATATACATAATTAACAAATTAGGGAGTTATTGATCAAAATAAAAATGAGCGCATTATTATTACATTGGTACTTAAAATCTTCGCAAGCTTTTGTACGCAATCACCAGGATTTTCCTTGCTAGTGAGTCAAAAACAACCAGGATTTTCCTTGCCAACTTCTGTTAAACATTTACTTTTATAAGTTAATAACACGTGGGATGTTTTTGTATTGTATATATAAGTCTCTATAAAATATACGATAATAGTAATAATATAAATATATATAATGTGGTTGAAAAAATACATTGTGCTGCCGATCTTTAAGAAAAAGCCCATAGGCCGGTATGGACCTATAAAATAAGTTGAAACCACTATCACCGTATGTCATGGGCTACGCATGTTAATAATACAAAACATAGGCCTAGCTGATACTTGTTCGCCCTATGGAAAAAAAATTATACCAGATCCCCTAGTGAACTGGATTATAGATTGGGCCCATAGCACGACTGAAGAAGCACATCAGGAGCAATTTTTTCTTCAGTGGATGGCCCTCGATGGCATCTTTTTACTTGCCTCTCCACCATACAACTTGTATACTTAGCCTCCCAGTCCGTGGTGGACCAGCAGCCCATTTGCTGGGCGGGCCAACCTACAGAAACCAGCACTCGATTTTTCATCAAGCCCCAAAAACAACGCAGTACTATGTTTGTTTTGAGGCCGAAAACATTACGACAGGGGTTGAGCGGGGGAGGGGGCAAGACAGAGCAAAAAGTTTAAAAAGAGCTGATGCGCCGTTGCTACCCTAACAAAGGAGGTGCAATTCTTCTCGGGAAGAAGGTGTGCCGTTGACACCCACACGTCACAGACCCCACAGTAGGCATACTAACAAGTTCACACACAAGCACAATAGAAAAGGTAAACATTCGTATCAAACACAGGTTCACAGGACACGTTCATATTCATAGCCAACATTCACTATCAACAACTCAAAAGATTCATATATACACAAGTTCAACATGTCTATGGATCCAAATGATTGATAGATCACACAACAATATTCATAGATAATTCACAAAAAGTTTCGGATATACACATGTTCAATGTGTTTATGCATCCAATTGATTGAGATCACAGCCAATATGATCCATGTACAAACTTTAATTACCTAGGGTACAGACTGGTAAATGGTGTTCAGTCGGATGTACTTCTTGCTAAAATTCATGCTTGTACGAGTAACCTTTCGAGTACATAAGAGGCAGCACAGACACTCTGAACTTTGCTTGTAGGTTTATCCTCCAATAGTGGCCTCGTGCCGAGGGAGGTTTGAGCAACTTGGCCACTACTTTCATCCAACTGGTTTACTGGCTCATCTTGGTCCTGTAGCTCGCCAAAATTCTACATTGCAGACTGGTAAATGGTGTTCAGTCGGGGGTACTTCTTGCTAAAATTAATGCTTGTACGAGTAAACTTTCGAGTACATAAGAGGCAGCACAGACAATCTGAACTTTGCTTGTAGGTTTATCCTCAAATAGTGGCCTCGTGCCGAGAGAGGTTTAAGCAACTTGGCCACTACTTTCATCCAACTAGTTTACTGGCTCATCTTGGTACTGTAGCTCGCTAAAATTCTACATTGCAGACAAGAAAGGAGGCGGCTGAGAAAATGAACCACCCAAATTTTTTGTGCAGTTCAACTGAAATGGAGCATCCCTGGCATGCAGACTGATTAAGTGCTAGATGAATATACGCGTCAACCAACTTGTCTGGAATCTTTAGACTCCATGCCATACAGTTCGCTACCATATCTGCCGATAACCAGAAGGCACAAGTTGGGACCAAAGACTGGACTGTGTTTTTCTGGGCTATGGGCCAAGCAATATTTTTAGCGTTCACTCTCGTAATACTTGGATTTTGACAACTGGTTGACGCCGGTTGATACTCGAATGAATATAGACACTTCTTGTTAGCATCGATGCTTGTCTGAGTGAACTTTGGAGTACATAGCAGCAACATAAGTATATGTCCATCTGATCTTTTTGTGCAGTTCTACTGAAATCACCCAATGCAATGATTTGCCTGCAAGTTCAGGTTCCAAGTAACTCCTTTATAAAATTGGCAAACAGTAGCACAATACCAAATTACCAATACATGACAAGCACAATAATCAGGATAAAGACCAGTACAAACCTCTGTGAGGTAGTATATCAATTACTTTTTCCTTTGACTGGAAGCCGAGATAAGAGAAGCGACAAACATCAAAGGAAGAAAGAAGGCCTAGATTAGCGAATGACGGGAAAGGACGCAAGCTGCCGAGGCAATGAAGCACCCAAAGTTTTTGTGCAGTTCCACCAAAATCGAGCATCCACTACAAAAAAAGACACATCCATGACATTTTGGGCCGAACATTTTTTTTTCTGTCATACTTATGACACTTCTATGACGATAATTGTGGCAAAACCTAGTATCATCATAGATGAGGTGGGGTCCTACTTCTATGACAAAAAATCATGACAGAAAATGGGCTTTTCGTCCTGGGCGGGCCGGAGACGCAGCTGCATGACATTCTTTGGGCCATCCATGACAGGAAAAACCGTGGTAGAAGCGAGGGCGAGGAAAATATCGGGGTGTTCCCAGTTACGGTGGGTGGTTGGGGCCGAGTGATGCACGTTTCTCTCGTACATGCACGCGCGTGGGTGCGAGGCGTTGGGCTCTAATTGAACCCGAGCGATTGCACTGCAGGCTACACGTTACTGGACCCGAGCGATCGATTGATGGCTGTTAACTAAACCCGATCGACCGATTCATTCGCTACTGCTGCTAACTGAAGCCGATCGATGCTGCCTCTAGATGAACAGTGGGCGTTGCTGGGGGGTTTGGATGAACAGTTCCTGATGGGGGTGGATGAACAGTACCCCGTGGTGTTGTCTCTGGATGAACAAGACCTCGATCGATCGAGTCGGTTGGCGCTGGATGAACAGGACCCCGTGGAGGGCAGGATGAACAGGACCACCCCGTGGAGGGCAGGATGAACAGTCGACGCTGGAGGGCTGGATGAACAGTAGCCCGTGGAGGGGTGGTTGAACAGGAGCCCGTGGAGAGGGCTGGTTAAACAGTAGCCGGTGGAGTAGCGCACGGTGGAGGCTGGATGAACAGGAGCCCGTGGATGAATAGTCGCAGGTGGAGGCTGGAGGAGGCCGACGGTGGATGAACAGTAGCCCGTGGAGGCTGGAGGGGTCGACGGTGCAGATGAACATTATCCCGTGGAGTCCCGTTTTGCGGTACGCCACACCCCTCCCACTGAACAGGACCCCCGTTTCAACCGTAGCGCTCCAACACAAGCTCGTTTCCTTTGTTTTCCGGTACGCTACACCCCTCCTGATCAACAGGACCCCGTTTCGACTGTAGGAGGTCCGTTTCCTCCGTTTTGCGGTACGCCAGACCCCTCCAGATGAATAGGATCCTGTTTCTAACGTGGCCGGCCAAACACAAGGTCGTTTCCTCCGTTCTGCGGTACGCCGGGCCTCATTTACATCGGCTGTTTCGTCCAAGCCCTCCCGATGAACACGACGACGCATTCCGTTCCGACTCAGCCGGTTGGCTCCCCATGAACATGACGACGACCTTGTTTCTCCGTTCCGACCCAGCCATGTACATGAGCCCTGGCCGTACGTATGCGCGAGTAGGCATTCGAGACCCTGCTCGTATGTACATATGTGGTCTTATTTTCTTTCTTGCACACTGGCCGCTGTACGTACGTGTACATGCTACGTGCGCACCTCTACCACGACACGTGCGCGCCTCTACATCGACCAGTATGTACGTACACGTTCGTGACCAGAATGACAACGCTACGTACGCTTCGACCAGTCGGGTCCGACTGTGAGGCACTTCCTTGCGTGCGAAGATGTAGCTGGTGGCTCCCAGCAGTCAGGGGGGCGAATCGTTTTTTTGCCCGGATGCACTCCCTTGTGTGTGAAGATGTAGCTGGTGGGTCCCAACAGTCAGGGGGAAACATTTCTTTTTCACAAAATACGGTGGCCTGTCCGGTGGGTCCCCGCTATCAGGTGGAGGAATAATTATTTTGCACGTAATAAGGAGGCACTTCCTTGCTGCGGCCGTGGACCCAGTTGTCAGCCTCTCTATGTACAGTCCAGGTCCGATGGAAGCCGTTCCTTGACCACGTTGACCACGCCGCACCGAGAGCACCAAGGCGGTGGACGACGGCGAGGCCTAGGAAGGGGATGACGCGGAGCCGGGGAAGGCGCGGCAGTGGATGCCCACGCATAGAGGAGTACGAGGGTTCACTGGTTCGCTGCGGTGTGAGGCTACCGTCGCCGCCGAATAACAGGGGTGTGGGTGAGTAGAGGGATGACCTGGCCAGTGGTAGGAATAGTAGGGGCGGTGAGGCCTCTGCGGCAGCACAGCCAGCAACGGGAGGCAGGAGCATGCGGCACGACCGGTGCTGCTTTGGGCGGCTGGAGCAACTTGACCAGAGGATGAATAAGCACTACGTCCGTTGGATGGACATCGTACGATCACTGGAGCTAGAATCGTTCATATTGAGTAAGTTGACAAAGCACTCCGTCCCCGTCAACTTAGTAGGCCCACAAGTCAGCCTCCCACCAAGGTGGGTCCCAACTAGCAGGGGGATTATTCATTTTTTCTGTGCATAATAAGGAGGCACTTTCGGTTGGTCCGAGATGACAGCGGGGGGAACATTTTTTCGCGCAATACGGTGGCCCGTTCGGTGGGTCCCAGCAGTCAGGGGGGAAATATTATTTTTCGCGAAATACGGTGGCCCGTCCGGTGGGTCCCTGCTATCAGGTGGAGGAACCATTATTTTCCGCGTAATAAGGAGGCACTTCCTTGCTGCCATCGTGGACCCAGCTGTCAGCCTCTCCACGTACAGTCCAAGTCCGATGGAAGCCATTCCTTGACCACGTTGACCACGCCGCGCCGAGAGCACCAGGGCGGTGGACGACGGCGAGGCCTAGGAAGGGGACGCCGCGGAGTCGGGGAAGACACGGCAGTGGAAGCCCGCGCAGAGAGGAGTACGAGAGTTCACTGGTTCGGCTGCGGTGTGAGGCTGCCGGCGCCGCAGAATAACAGGGGGTGTGGGTGAGTAGAGGGATGGCCTGTCCAGCGGTGGGAGTAGTAGGGGGCGGTGAGGCCTGCGCGGCAGCACAGCCGGCCACGGGAGGCAGGAGCAGGCGGCACGACCAGCGCTGCTTTGGGCGGCTGGAGCAAGAAGACCAGAGGTTGAAGAAGCACAACGGCCGTTGGATGGACATCGTACGCTCACTGCAGCTAGAATCGTTTATATTGACTAAGTTGACAAAGCCCTTGGTACGCATCAACTTAGTAGTCCCACAGGTCAGCTTCCGAAACGGTGCACCCCAGATGTCAGGGGGAGGAATCATTTTTTGGGCGGGTGAAGCTAGAATATCCGAGATTGAAGAAGAAGCACGACATATGTTGGGTGGACATCCAACGGCCATTGCTGCTAGAACCGTATGTTGACTATAAGTTGACAAAGCCTTGCATACGCGTCAACTCTTTTTTTTTCAGGGGACGCGCCAACTTAGTAAGGCAACAAGTGTGTGGCAGAGAACTTATAGCCCATTTGAGATTTGTAAGAATGTGCAGCCAATTTTTGAATTCTAATGGAATTTACTACAACCCATTTACAGTTTGTTAAAAGTACATCCCATTTCAACCAACCGTTTAAAACAGAATTCAATAAAATTTCCCACATTTTGGTCGGATCCGAAATATTTTTATCCTGAAATTTCTAGCCAAATTAAATACAATTTCAATATAAATTATATTACGTAAAAATCCAACGAAACATTGCGCTCGCAACAATTAATGAAATTAAATTTTTCAATATCCAAAAATAATATTTTAGAAAGTAATTACGTGTTTGGTGCTTTTTTTATAGTTACTGCCCAGTTTTTATAATTACATCCCATTTATTATTTCTTAAAGCCCATTTTCTTGTTCAGCCTAATGCATCCCTCCTAGGAAAGATTTGTAGCCAAGCGGGTCGGAGAATAACAACTTGAACTTGCCTGGGTATTCCTAAAAAAAAGTATAGCTGGGCTAGCCATTTTCAGCTTGAAAAAAATTAATATCTGGGCTGGATATCTGGCCTGGGCTAGACGGGCCACAGCCCGCCCAGTTAATAGCTGCAGCGATGTTTTCGTTGTTGTTCAGAGGAGAAAAAAATAGTATCTGGGCTAAACATCGCTCAAGAAAAACTCTGCAGTGCTCACACCTAAAAAACACAAATACTGCTCGAGCTGCTTGGTCCCAGCTGTCATCCGCTTCTTGTGCAATTCTCTCGTTTATTAACTACATAGGTTGACAATGGTGTGGGACCCTGATGTCAGGAAACCAGGTGGAAGCATTTTTTTATAATTTTATATACTAATAAGGAGGCACTTGCGTACGTGCGGCTATGGCCCTGGTGGGTCCCCACTGTCATCCTCTACAAGTAAAGTCATCTCCTCGTCCTCATGTCCGTTGACCATGTTGACAACGCGTTTCGGCGGTGCCACGGCGAGCGCAACAACTCGAAGGACGACGGAGAGGGCCTCACGGGCCCTACGGATGGTCTGGTACAACGCCCGCTGCTCATTCGGGAAGCCAGGATCATAGGGCCACATGTCCGCGACGACATTGTCGTTCGCTTGTTCACCGATGCTCGTTGAGGAGACGGAGGTTGCAGCACAGGTCCTCCTACGCTGGTAGCTCTTCCGCCATTAGGGCGTCGAAGTGCAGCCGCACCTGCTCTATGGTGAACACGGCATGAACTGTCTTGGATAGTGGCGCCGGCTCCTGGTCGGAAGCTACGTCCATCGTCTGATTGTCGTCGCTCAGCTCGGCGTGGTAGCTGGTGAGCCAGCATGTCCGGCTGCTGGACCGACCCGCTGCCAAGCACGAGTCTAACTACCCTGGCCCACCCAGACCGCCTCCTTCGCCCGCGCGCGCTTTCCACCCGAAACTATCAACGCCGCCCGCCCCGCTTCCCGGTGCATGTGATTGCTCCGCCTTCAAACGACACAAGTGCCGCCCGTCCGTCCTTCTACCGCCCACATTAATGATACGCGGTTGCCGAGGTGGCTACTCTAGCGCCACACGTCCGTCCCTCCGCCGCCCACCAATGCTATATAAACCGCTGCGCCGGCCATAGCCGCAGTCATCCGCATCCGTTCCTATTCTCCTGTCCACACCACTACTGCCCACCATGGCTTACCCGCGCTCCAGCGCACTTCGGGACTGGCGGACGATGGACCACAAGAAGATGGCAGCCATTGCTGCCGACTGGCTGGCCGGCAGGCAGCCGGAGGACGACGACGTCCCAATGGAGAACATGGTAGTCGACAATACGGCGCCAACCCCCTCCTCCGCGCCATCCTCGCTGGTGCATTGCACCATGACCATCGGCGAGGCCCATGCCCAATATATGGACACAGTGAGGCAGAAGCGTGCGGAGCCGTTCCGAGAGGCGCAGGCTGACACCGCCTACAACCACCATCTCCTCCAGGAGCACCTGCAAGCGGAGGAGTAGATCGCCACGGAGCGGGCGGAGCAGGAGGCGCTGCTCGACTCGTACCGCTCCACCTGTGAGGGCCGCCTCAAGTGATGGCGGTACCGCATGCGGGTGGCGGAGGCTGCACTGCCTACAAAGAGGGCGATGAAGTGGGCGATGCGCTGTTTGGTGAGACCGAGGACGAGGCAGATGACAATGCCGGCTCCGACGAGTCCCCGCTCCGCTGGCGTCGACGAGGCCCTGCTCCGCCGAGGCCCCGCGGCGCCAACAACGAGCCAGAGGACACCGCCGGCTCCGCAGAGGCCCCACCCTAACGGCAACGAGGGGGAGGATTTCCCCTGCTCCGCCGAGGCGCCGCCCGCCGGCAACGAGAAGGAGGACATCGCCGGCTCCGCCGAGGCCGCGCCCCGCTGCCAACGAGTTCCCACCACACAGAAAACGAGAAAGGGTAGAACCCGGTAGGTCACCGCCGCTCGGGTCCAAGTAAGGCCACCGCTGCTACCCTCCGATTGCTGGAACTGAGCTGTACATCATGGAGCAATTCTATGATTACAGGATGATTGAAGAACAAGGCTGTGCAACACACGAACTTCAAGAAGAAGAATGACAAGAAGAAATGTGTTTGTCATGTGGGGATCCTGATCATTGGGCTCCTAGTTGCCCTAATCGCTATGACAAGCTAGGCGGGTTGACCACTGACGGCCGGTTAGCTTCTTGGCGGCGATGTGGAGTCGGAGAGCTATGTTGGAGAAGGACGCTGCTTCTACTTAACTGCTGGTGCAGTTGGCTGACTAACACGTGGGCCCAACATGCATATGGGCCACATGTCAGTTACGCAACTGCACCTGCAGTTAAGTCACTGAAGCTTCTGTTCAGCCCAGCCGGACACAGGTGGGTAGCTTCGGTTAATTAATTATACCTCCAGCACACCCCATTTTAGTTGAAGAATGTATGAAATTTAATGAAATCTGGCATGTTTATATGAAATCTGACCGTGTATGAATGAACTTATTTCGATTAGTTTGAATTCTGTTATCACTGGCATTGGATGAACATGCAAAACAATACGTACTAGCATTATTCCCAGGATGATCACCTCGTTTGCAGCAGTTTCACATGTACTCCCTCCGGTCCTTTCTAGTATGCATACAAGTTTTGCCTACAGTCAAAGTATCTCTACATTGACCAATCTTATAGAAAAAAGTATGCACTTTCACAATGTGCAAAGTAGAAAGGAACATAAGGAGTACAAAGAGTTTGAGTAGCTTTTTAGCGTTCCTGTATATTGCAATCAAACACACATGCCTGGCAATTCATAGAGAACATTCAAAACAATCGATGATTATGCATTTCAGCGATTCACATGTTAGAGCCAATATTTACTTCACAACTAAAGAATAAAGAAAAAAATGGACCGATGCTGCTGACACCAAAGGGCGTCCCATTCGAAAATATCAAACGCATGTCTTCTCGCTAAAATCAATGAGCAAAATTTGACAAGGTTTTCCCATTACAAAATATCAAATGCCTACGATTGTGGAATGGGCAGGGTTTGCCATCAGTTCGGACATTGACATGGCACCTCGTGCTAATTAAACCAGCTGTTCTTTTTGTGCAGTTCCACCAAAATCAGCCAAATTTGCGCGTAGCTTGTATGATTTCGCCCTTATATGTTGCAACGCCTTGAACTTATCGGCACCTCCTTTCTTGTGGTGGAAATGAATGTTTCGATGTATTCATGAACGTTTTGTGCAGTTCCCATTGAAATCAAGCTGAGCACCCCAGTTTGCACAAATACAAAAAAAGTGATTAGTATAAAGCAAACTGTACTATGAATTGACAGTTTAAACAGGCACCTACATGGTCCATGTAGAGCACACTTTTAGAAAAATGGAACTCACCGGAAAGAATCCTAGAACAACATTGTACTCGCGCATCACAGCAAGAAAATGGAGATTTGTCAGTCCTTTTGTGCTGAAGTTAGTTTGGTCTTGTGGGGGGTAATGTAACCATCCTTCAACTTCTCCTTCTTATGAGAAGATAGACATGGCTTCTTCATCCTGGCACAATCGGAACTAGTCACTTCATGTACTCCATATTGTTCTTCAGAGGAAGATGATCCTGTTGTGCAAAGACAAGAGGATAATTAAATGCTAGCATCCCTGTTTGCTCGAAAAAAGGAAAGGAAATATTTAAAACAGCACACATGAAGCACTTCTCAAGGACAATACCACTTTTTGATGACAGTATCGAAACAGTAGCACAACACCAACAGAGATGACAAAGCTCAGTCACATGGATGAAATCAGTGGGCGAGTACCAACCTTTGTCAGGAGGCTTACTGTGTAGAGCATACAGATGAAGCACTTCTCCGGAACCATCTGTTGCTATCTACTGTGGTGGCCATGCTTACTATATACTCCTCGATTAGATTAATGTTTCCAACATCTTCTTGTGCAGTTCCACTAAAATATATGGTATCTTCAAAGAAGACCCTGTTTGCACAAGTAGAGATAATTACGTATTACATCAAGAGTGGCATCAAATCAGTAGCAAAACAATTGCCCGTTCCAGCCATAGCAATAAATTAAGATGCAAAACTATATCATTACTTGTGTCATCACAGTTCCAATGCTTCTTTACAACACCAGGAGTTGATTTTTGTTTTTCTTCCGCTTGTTCTTCCCCTTCATCACTTGGTTCAATAACAGACAAGCTTCGCCTTCAATGTAAGATTTGGCATATCAATTAGGCTGCACAAGTATAACACTAAAAATGACATTAATTTTCTGTTGAAAGTGGCAAAATACAGGCCAACAGTTGTGAAATATCCTTATCTTACCTCAATGGGATATGGCGGTGCACATACAGATTAGAAGTCTTGTCTCCATTTGTGCAGTTCACTAAAATCAAGCAACATTACCGTACAAGTAGCACAACATATGAAAGCACACTGCAGAATCATGTGAAAGAAGGCTAGTACTGACCTCTCATGACGCGGAATTCAAACAACTCACAAGAAGAAGATCTGAACCAAATTTGCCAACACGGATAGGAAATAAGATCTCCTCTTGTGCAGTTCCACTAAGATCAAGCAATCAAGCAACATTGTCGGTGTGACATTTTGGTTGAACTGCACAAAACACTCTTAAAACAAAAGTGTTTTGTGTAGTGCAACAAAAGGTCACAATGGCAACGAGGTGAAGTAGATAACCCTGTTTACACAAAGGTGCAAAGGAAACAACTAGTGGTCAATAACGGTGGATGACACAGAAGCCAACAAAAATAAGCATCTACCTTATCTAAATGGGAAAGAAAGCAAGACAGTAGCATTTCTCAAACGGTGGCATTGATTAATATTAACAGACATATTATATTAACAATAAAATTTGTTAAACGTGTAATTTGCTTTTAACTGTGGCATTGCATCAATTTTCCAGTGGCATTATTAGAGGGTGATTGTTTACAGGGACATTTTGGTGGAGGGACTAACAAACTCCGTGTTAGTCCCATCTAAACCAAACATGAGAAACTTTTAGCGACTAAAAGTGGACATTTGAGAGTAAAGAAAGAAGACCCCGAGGAAGAGTCTTTTTGGGACTTTGTCCAACAGTTGCCCCTGCCACGCATCGCACCTTGTCTCTATTAGTTCATTACTAGGGCTAACATGGTATTTTAGCATGTCATTTAATAACCTCTAGTCCATGTTTAGTCCCTGGAACCAAGCAGGTAGGGACTAGGGAGTTTTTAACCAAACATGGCCTAAGATTAACAACAACTAAAGAGTTGCACGGGACAGTGGACACACCCGCGCCATGTGCATCTACCGATGTACTAGGGTGATGCACAGTCTGTTGCAATAAAGAACAAACAACCAAGGAGGATATTTGTGTTGGTCCCAGTTTTGTTATCTTTAGACACCTTCCCTATGTGAGCGTAGCAAATCTAGTCCTGCTCAAACTCTACAGCCTTGTCCCCCAAAACAAAAGATCAGTTCGTTACAGATGTGCGTACTGCGTTTGTCATTGTTTTCCCTTTTCGACCAACGTAGGTGCTGGATAGCCAGTCTGTACTAGTACTTTCCCCACTTCCTTTCCTCTGTGAACCACGTCCTAGATTTATGCTATACAACTTTCCCCACTACTTTCCCACATTCCTGTTCTCTTTGAACCACGTCTTAGATTCATGCGATACAACTTTTCCCACTACTTTCCCCCTTCCTTTCTTTTTTGAACCACGTCCTAGATTCATGCTATACAAATTTTCCCACTACTTTCACCCATTCCTTTCCTCTTTGAACCACATCCTAGATTCATGGTATACAACTTTCCCCACTACTTTCCTGTTTGATCCAACACCTAGATTCGAGTGCAAAAGCGGAAAAAGTCCACATGCAGCTAGAGCAATGCATGTGGAATAAGCAAATTATACCTTAAGGTTCTTGGGGTGTGGTTCGGTGGGAGACCGGAGGACGTCGACCCACACTATGTACTGCGGCGAAGAAGAAGGGGTCGGAGGCCCTCTCGCGCCGCCGCTGGGTGAAAGTGAACAGCTGCACCGGTAGTGGATTCCCTCCCTCGCCGATGGTGACAGCGTTAGGCCGCCTTCCCTTCCCGGCGGACGGATCCTGCAGGCTCTTTGACTAGCAGTGAGGGAAGAGAGAGAGGCCAACAAAGTCGTGTTTAGATCTGGAGAGGGTGAGAGAGTGTGAAGAGAGCAACTACAAGAAGACCAGCAGTGAGGGGGGAGAGAGAGACCAACGAAGTCTTGTTTAGATCTAGAGAGGGTGAGAGAGTGTGACGAGAGCAACTACAAGCGCTGAGGCTCCAGCGTGTATATATATACTGGAGAGAGTGTGAATAGTGCAAACCCTAGAAAACAAGCGCCGAGGCTGTAGCTTATACGTGATGAGGTGATTATACGGTCACTACGAGATTGTATAGCTCCGTATCCATCCATTTTTGACCAGTCAAAGAATCCTCCTAGCACGAATTATGCTCAAGTGTAGTTACCGAACCCGAGACCTCAAGTTTGATGAGCGAACAGGCTAACCAGCTACACAACCCTCCCGTTATGTTCAACGAGAGGAAAATAACATTTTATACATTCCTGCATTCATGTGACAAGCATGCCGTATTTTTTTGTGTGTGTGGGAGTCATTGGCATTTAAATCATAATCGTGTCATGTGGCTTTGGTGGTAAGACTATGCATAGTGGTGCAGAAATAATGCAGTCTTAGTCACCTTACATCTCTCCACGTAGTACGTTGGGTCCCACCAGTCAGAGGGTGAAACAAACAAATTAATAAGAAAAATTAACAGCGCCAGCGGTGTATCTTACCTCACACATCTCGCTACTACTCGGGAACACTGTCCAATTGATCCCTCTGTTTGCTCACGTACTATTTTAAGTGAATCCTTATTATAACATGCACACAATTTTGGGCACTTGTATTCGACCTAAGTCAGTGTGCCACCGTATCTCATACGACTCCCTCCGTCTAGGTGTAATAAGTCACGTTAGAAGGTGCAGCGGGACCAAGGTGCAAGCAGATTGGAGGAGAAGGAGAAACTTGACCGGTCATTCCTCCAATCAAAGCCCTGATTTCTGTCTCTAAACGCAACAATTAATCCAAACAACTAAGAGATGCCGTATTAGCTACCATGCAGGGCCACGTATTGACTCACATGCAAGCCGACTTTGATTTTTTGACATATCAATGCGTAGTTGCGCTCCATGCATTGGGTTTCCGGGGGAGATAACAAGGCAGAGTAAGGAGCGTTTGGTTACATTGCTTAGGCTGGTCATAGTTTGTATGTACTCCATTTGTATCTCACTTCCTATGGTTTCGCACTCGCAAGATTTTCCTATTCTATGAACCTGTGTGTGTGTGTGTGTGTGTTAGAGAGAGCGACAGATCGACCTACTCCTACAGAGAGATGGTGTGTAGTGTACGATTTTAGCCGCGAGAGTCGGTGCATCCTCTCATTTCTGGACGTCCGGTAGGGACAGGCGGATAGCTGCCACGCACGTTCCTGACCAGCCTGGCCCACCCAAAGCCCCTCCATCGTCCGCGCGCACTTCCCGCCCGAAACGGTCAGCGCCGCTCCAAAGCATCAGTGCCGCATTCATGCCCGGGCAGAGCGGACGCGACCTCTCACTGGCGCCTACGTTGAAGGGAGAAGGGGATTCAAGAGTGATGGTTGCTTCATCCGTCCAACTTACTGCTGGGTCTATGTAATTCGATGGCTCATTGGTCATCATTACTGAGGTGGTAGGACTGTTGGATGTCCCATGCTTTTGTAGAAAGGAGGTACTACTAGATTATAATTTTCTCCATTCTTACGGCGGAGGAGTGCAAGAGCAGTGAAAACACGCAGGCTCAATGATTACATGGCCCACCTCGCATTATCACCATATTTTTTGGACATCGTGCGACACCTAGCGCTTTACATAGTACTCCCTCCGTTCCTAAATATAAGTCTTTGTAGAGATTCCACTAGGTGGACTAGATACGGAATAAAATGAATGAATCTACACTTAAATGCATCTATATACATCCGTATGTGGTTCATGGTGAAATCTCTACGACGACTTATATTTAGGAACGAAGGAAATACTTGTATAGTACGTACTGTAATTTATCAGCCAGATAGTACAATGCTATGAAGCTTCTAGCTTCTGTTACATGTATCTTGCGTCCAAGGTTGCCCATTGCAACATTTCATCAAATACAAAGGTGACTAACATGCATGCTATTGCATCTCAATGATTGACAGATCATAGCAAATATGTACTCCCTCCATTCCAAAATAAGTGTCTCAACTTTATGCTACATACGGAGCAAAATGAGTGAATCTACACTCTAAAATACGTATATATACATCAGTGTTTAGAGTATGTACTAGTAGTTCATATTGAAATGTACTAATGGACATATATATTCCAAACAATATGATAATCTCTCTAACCAAGGTAGTAGGGACGATGAGTAAACGGAGGGAGTAGTAAAAATTTCTCCTCGTCCCGCGAGCCACCGCGCGCGTGGGCGAGGGAGCGGGCGTAAGGCGTAGTAAGCAAGCTTCACCTCATCCTGCGAGCCACCGCGCCCGTGGGCAGGGGAGACGGCGTACTAAGCAAGCTTCTCCTCGTTCTGCGAGTTGGCGGGACACATCAAAAGTACTCAAGTGTATAGAGCCTTGCCTCTAAGGTAGGCCCCACATGGTTGGCCTCTTTTTTAACATAACGCGTCAAGTCGCAATTTGTTAGTTCACCCGTGGTAGATGATCCTCCCTCCATCTAGTGGACAACCAGTACATGTGTCAAGTTACCACGTGGGATGCCTTTTCGTACAGAAATGAGCTCCACCGTGTACCCGCGCGGGTGTGGTTGGGAAAGAGACGGGAGTACGTGCGCCGTGCGTGCACCTCTTCTCTTCATGCACATCCCCCACCTACGTGGTTGTGTGTGAGAGATTCAAACCTAGACAAATGGCTTGTACGTTCGTGAGTGTTTTTTGTTTTTTTTGGGGGGGGGGGGAGGTTGATTTCGTGAATGTATTTGTGGGAATATGTGTCGATGACATCTCAAACAAATTTTTGCATGCAATGTGTGTGAAATGGAGGCCTATCCATATCATATATAGAGGGTCGGGCGATCCACGAGAAGAGAGGGAGGGGTCATAGATATCGATAGAGTCGAAGAGAGGATCAAGTGGGTGGGTGCGAGACGATGAAGAGAGCCATCGAAATTGTTTGTGTGTGCAAGTCAAAGATATAGGGCGACTGACCTAGCTACCGGCACGTCAGAGGGCACATGTCAAGTTTGTGTGTGGCAGGGAGACATGACTAGAGCGGTTGATGTATCGGTGTGTGTGTGTGTGTCTGGGAGGGGGTGAGGGGAGGGGTAGGCAGAGGCCTAACTATAGAGGTAGAAGGACTCGTATATGTGTTGAGAAGGAGAGATCCAGCTATGTCTTGAGGGAGATCGATCGACATCCATACATAACTGAAGGACGGGAAACAGGATGGGAGAGAGAGAGAGAGAGAGAGAG
>LR738710.1:559515521-559558856 GCA_902687465.1 Secale cereale | reverse complement strand
GAGAGAGAGGGAGAGGGGTAGAGTGCTGGATGGGTGATGGAGTTGCTTCTCGAACATGGTGGGAGAGGACTACTAGACAAACTAAGGGTAGAACTGCAATATTATCAATAAGAGTGGGGATGTGTTTCTGTGTGTGCCTGTGCGTGATAGATCTGTCGGGACACATCCATGGATGATGAAGGGGAACCATGTGTTTGGCAAGCAAACCTAACTAGATCGGTAGATCAATTGTTGTTTGTCGGAGGAAGAAAGAGACATAACTAATGAGGTAGATCGATCGACGCGTGAAAAAATGAGTTATAAGGACTTAGCTAGCTATATGTATAGCGGGGGATCGGTTAGTGTACGTCCATTTGTTAGAGGCAAATAAGGCCCGGCGACACGGATATATAGAGGGAATGGAGCTAGGAGGTGGTGTGAGAGGCCCAGCTACTAGCTAGATAGGGGGAGGAGTGTGCGGTTGTGAGATCGATGAAAAGAGGGGCGAGAGTTTACACGTGTGTGGGATCGTATGAGAGACACGAGGCAAGGACACATAAAGGAGGAGATTGAAGGTGCGTGTGTATGTTGTAGGCAGACATCGCTGGAGAGGTTTATCGATCGGCGTGTGTCAGAAAGGAGTTGTGGAGACTGTGGGAGAACGACCTAAATAAAATAAAATGAATGTGCACGATGGATAGAATGCTGAGGGAGGGGGAGGGCGAGGAGGGCGTGTGCATGCACGAGAGAAAGTTAGTGGTAGCTACAAAGGTTAGAGGATTGTGTGGGTGTAAGAGACTAACAAAGATCATATTTTGATATGAAAGTGGATTCATATATTTGAATAGAAGATCATAGTGTTTTAAACATATGCATGCATGAATATAGCGGTTACACGCGTGTTGTGGTTTTGCACATGTTATACCATAATGTGATAATGCATGGCGTTTACAACTCACAGCTAAATGTCGAACAATCTAAACCATACTATCCATCGAACAATCTCCGTTGTGGTTTTGCACATGTTATTTTTTTGCACACGCATACTATCCATCGAACAATCTCATCATTTAGTTCCAAAACATTGTTTATATACCGGTTCTTAGTGGAGACTGTAAAGTTGGACTTCCACTCAGAGATTTATGCTACACTAAATCACAACTTGAATAGTGGACTATGCCTTGAACTACAAGTTTTCTGCGAGACTAGTTTCACACAAATTCTTGACCGATGTTGGGCTGCCGCAAGGCTTCCCCGCGAGTGGAGCGTATACGTCATACTCCAGGGCCTTTCATGAATTTACTAGAGAACACCCAATTCTCACAGACTGCGATGTTAACAGTCAAATTCATATAGGTGTGTTCCTCAGGAGATGCTCTGCAGGGCAACATCTCTGCTTACCCAAATAAGCCACTTGGAACACATTAAGATAAGTATCAACCTGCCACGCAGATCAGGAAAGTATTGCATCTTCACGGAGTGGGATAACTAATACAAGGATACTCTCCTCCCAGCTGACCAACAGCTTGTCTCCCACTTCTACTTCACGGGATCTCCGATTACATAGAGTGGGTTACCACTGTGGAGAACTCATGCGGTGGGTCTCAAACCCATCTCCATCGATGCATTATCTATCACATTACATGATAAACCCTTTGTGAAGGGATCTGTCAAGTTTTTCGACGTTTTGATATAATCCAACGTAATAACTCCAAAGTTCTTTCATTTTCTGATAGATTTCAATCTCCTCTTCACATGCATTGAGGACTCCATATTATCCTTAGAACTGTTTATCTTAACGATCACAGTTTGATTATCACAGTTCATCAGGATAGGAGGTATTGGTTTTTCAACCATAGGTAAGTCCATCAAGAGTTCACAAAGCCACTCTGCTTCAACAGTGGCAGTGTCTAATGCCGTGAGTTCTGCTTCCATAGTTGACCTCGTTAAGATGATCTGCTTGCAAGACTTCCAGGAAACAGCGCCACCACCAAGTGTAAAAACATAACCACTTGTGGCCTTAATCTCATCAGCATCAGATATCCAGTTTGAGTCACTATAACCCTCCAGTACCCTTGGATACCCAGTGTAGTGAATCCCATAGCTCGTAGTGCCTTTCAAGTAGCGCATAACTCTCTCAAGCGCACGCCAATGATCATCTCCCGATTTTGACACAAACCGGCTCAGTTTGGTCACAGCGAACGAGATATCAGGCCTCGTGGCACTCGCCAAATACATAAGCGAGTCAATAATCTGAGAGTATCTCAGTTGGTCTCTAGCAATCCGTTGATTCTTTCGAAGCAACACACTAGCATCATATGGAGTTGGAGAAGGCTGGCAGTCGCTATACCCAGAACGACTCAAGACCTTTTCCACATAGTGAGACTGAAGCAGTGTAATCCCACCATTCTCATCTCTCAATAGCTTGATGTCTAAGATAACATTAGCCACTCCTAGATCCTTCATCTCAAAACAATGAGATAATAAATCCTTAACCTCCTTGATTAAATCAAGTTTGGTTCCAAAGATCAGTATGTCATCGACATACAGACAAAGAATAACTCCTTCGCCCTCACCATAGAGATAGTACACACACTTGTCACCATCATTTACTACAAAGCCTGCAGGAGTTAATGTTCTTTCGAACTTCTCATGCCACTCTTTAGGAGCTTGTTTAAGGCCATATAAAGACTTTAATAACTTGCACACCTTTCCTTCCTGACCAGGTACTACAAAACCATCGGGCTGATCCATGTAAATTTCCTCCTTCAACTCTCCATTGAGGAAAGCCGTCTTAACGTCCATTTGATGAACGAGAAGACCGTGTGAGGCAGCCAGTGATAGTAGCACCCGAATAGTGGTCAGTCTAGCCACATGTGAGTAAGTATCAAAATAGTCTTCACCTTCTTTTTGGGTATAACCCTTAGCCACAAGCCGTGCCTTATACTTTTCAATCGTACCATCAGGTCTAAGCTTTTTCCTGAACACCCACTTACATCCTACAAGTTTGCACCCATAAGGACGATCAGTGATTTCCCAGGTTTCATTAGCTAATATGGAATCCATCTCGCTGCGGACAGCTTCCTTCTAGTAGTCAGCATCAGAAGATGCATAGGTCTCTGAAATAGTCCTGGGTGTGTCATCCACGAGGTACGCAATGAAATCATCACCAAAGGACTTTGCAGTCCTATGTCTCTTACTCCTTACAGGAGTTTCATTGTCATCCTCAACATGATTCTCAACGTGTTCCATCGCAATGGTGGGTTCAAGAATTACATCAAATTCCTCACTAGATGGAGTAGGTATCTCCTGATTTGATGAACTTGACATACCCTTCATAGGAAATATGTCCTCAAAGAAAGTCGCATCATTCGACTCCATAATTGTACCGACATGCATGTCGGATACCTCAGATTTTATTATCAAAAATCTGTAGCCAATGCTATGAAAAGCATAGCCCAAAAGAACACAATCCACAGTTTTTGGTCCAAGTTTGCGCTTCTTGGAAATTGGTATATCGACTTTCGCCAAACAACCCCAAGTACGTAGGTAGGAGAGTTTCAATCTTTTCCTTTCCCATTCCTCAAAAGGAGTCATGGTTTTATGCTTTGTGGGAACTCGGTTTAGGACATGACATGCAGTCATTAGCGCCTCACCCCACCATGCCTCGGAGAGACCCGATGTGTCTAACATGGCATTAACCAAATCAGTTAGAGTTCGGTTCTTTCTTTCGGCCACCCTATTTGACTAAGCTGAGTAGGGAGGCGTCCTCTCATGGATTATACCATGTTCTGCACAAAACAAATCAAACTCTTTGGAAAATATTCTCCACCACGATCAGACCTAAGCCGTTTAATTTTTCAATCAAGTTGGTTCTCTACTTCAGTTTTATAGATTTTGAAGAAATTTAAATCCTCATCTTTTGATTACAGAAGATACACATGACAAAATCTAGTGGAGTCATCAATCAACGCCATGAAGTATTTGTTTCCACCTTTTGTCAACACACCATTCATCTCACATAGATCAGAATGTATAAGCTCTAGTGACGCCAAGTCTCTAGCCTCTGCAGTCTTATGGGACTTGCGAGGTTGCTTAGCTTGCACACAGACTTGGCACTTGGATCCCTTGACATTAGTGAATTTTGGAATTAAACTCATATTGGCTAGCCGCGTCATGCCACCAAAGTTAATATGATAAAGCCG
Organism: Secale cereale; assembly: GCA_902687465.1. NCBI lineage: Eukaryota > Viridiplantae > Streptophyta > Magnoliopsida > Poales > Poaceae > Secale > Secale cereale. The sequence goes on along the minus strand of LR738710.1, from coordinate 559,554,672 downwards.
TGAATGCCAAATATTAGACTCCTTATTGTGGCAAACATTATTAATAACTTTAGTGCAGATATCTGACAAATACAGATGGAACAAGCCTCCGCACTCATAGCATTTTCCAACAAATTGTCCATACTTAGAAATTACAACTTTATTGGACTCGAAAACCAACTTAAAACCATCTCGACACAAGCGGGAACCGCTGGCGAGATTCTTATTGATGGAGGGCACATGATGAACATTCTTCAGAAGCACAATCTTCCCCGAAGTAAACTTCAGATCGACCGTACCAACACCTCGAACAATGGCATGTGACCCATTCCCCATCAGCACGGAAGAAGTCCCTGTGATCCAGATTCCTTCATATCGGTATCACTGATGACAACATTAGCGGACTTGCCGCTATTCTCATGTTCGCGCTCCTCAAAGCGGTTAGGGCACTTTAGAGCCCAGTGATTAGGATCATCGCAGACATGGCAAAGTCCCGTCCCCTTCTTATGAGAATTCTTCTTAAAGTTGGTAAGATGTGACGGATTGTTCTTTGCATCAAACTTGCCTTTACCCGGAGTTTTGTTCTTGTTATTTTTGAACTTGTTGGGCCGGAAGTTCTTCTTCTGTACCATGTGGGCACTAGAAGCTCCCTCAGCAACTCGAGCACGTGTGTCTTTTTCCCTAGCCTTCTCTTCAACATCAAGAGTACCAATGAGATCCAAAACAGAAAACTCTTGTCTCTTGTGTTTCAGGGAAGTAGCAAAATTGTTCCACGAAGGTGGAAGCTTGGCAATGATGCCCCCGGCGACAGATTTGTCCGGCAACACACACTTAAAGTACTCAAGTTCCTTGGCGAGTGACTGTATCTCATGAGTCTGCTGTACAGCAGGGCACTCATTAGTCATCTTGTAGTCATAGAATTGCTCCATGATGTACAACTCGCTGCCGGTTCCCGAGGCACCAAACTTGGCCTCGAGCGCAGCCCACATGTCCTTGCCGTTGTCAAACGACATATATGAATCCACAATGGAATCATCAAGGACACTCACATGGGCGCCTTTAAAGAGAATGTCGATCTTCTCAAATGCTTCAAGCTGTGCTGGATTAAGATCGCCCTCAGGTTTGCCCTTAGTGGCGTCATAGCAGCCCATGGTTTGAAACCAGTAGACTGCTCTCGTGCGCCACCTCTTATACCGCGCCCCCCTTAAAGGCAGGCGGCTTCAAATACGCAGTAAAACCACTCGGAGTAAATTGCCTATAATCAAGTTTTTGGATTGTTGGAAATATGAGCAAATTACTACGAGATTTAATCCGAATAAGCAAAGGTAAATCATGACAGCAAAAGCAGAGATTAAGCTAATCATGCGAACTAGCATATTAGATGAACATATCACATCTAGGGCACATACTGGAAACATGAATTCTACCACGGTCTCGAACATGAAGGATAGAAACACGTACGGTGCAGCGGGAGTAGCACCGCCGGTGCCGGTGTTGTCGCCCATGTCGTAGAGGATGAGGTTGCCGAGGTCGGGGAAGAAGTCATCGTTGGCGAAGTCGTCACTGCCCAAAAACCTGATCACCCGTCTCCCGTACAGGATCACAAGAGGCGGGGTTCCGGAGGCCTACTGTCCCTTCTTGTGGTGCACGCCAGAAGGAGGGATGGAGAAGACTTGCGTGGCGGCGCAATGATCTGGAACGGTGGTGCGAAACCATATGTTGTGACGGCGGCTAGGGTAGACGTCCCTGACTATATAATGCGGGCCTGGTGTCCTCGGCTCAGCTCATTCCCGCAACCCGCGGTGCGTCGTGATGAGGCGTGGCGTGGCGAGGCGAGCGAGGAGGAGGAGCGCGTGTGTAGGTCTCATCTTTTCATGCTCATACAAGGTAGAAGAGCTAACCTTATAAAGAGGTGCAACTCTCCTTCAACTTCCGTGGTGGGACTAAACTTTAGTGCCACTCACTCCACTCACATGTTTGCATGAATGGGCCAAGAGAATTTCAGAATTTTAGTTGGGCTTTGGGCCAAAGGCCTACTAGCAAAATTCCAACAAGAAGAAGAGATGCATCCATCGACGATGTCCACCTCCTCGACTCAGGGCGCCGGCCCACCGAATGGCGGCTAAGTAGCAACGGCTTTCATGGCCGGGTCGACGTGCTTCTGAACAATGGCGTCCAAAGATTCCTGCCGTTGGAAGAAGGCCAACGTCTTTCTGTCCTCGCTGGCCTTGTAGTGGCCTATGTAGATGATTTCCTCGTAGACGTGGATGTGTAGGTCGACGGTTTCTTGCACGGTGGGGCGCCGCGCGACGAGCACGGCCTCGAGGTGCACATTCTTCATCGCGACCTCCGGCAAGTGCAGGGCCACCAGCGCTTGAAAGAGTTCGTCACCATGGAGGCCGATGAGGGTGGCAGGCAATGAGGAGCCTGGGCTCGCGGGCTGGAGCAGTACGGAAAGGTCATCCGCACGCTTCTTGACGGTGGCGAACTTGCAGATGGAGTTGACCATCATGTCGTCCATGCGAGAGGCGAAGCCGGATCGGCGAGGGCTACGATGCCGGCGGTCGCCGGCACCGTCTGGAAATGCTGCGCGGTGTGAGGCCGCAGGCCGACGCCTTGGATGATTTGGCACAGCCGACTGCCGCTCGCGTCCATCGCCTCCATAGGTGCTTCTGGCTTCTGGTCACTTGGTCTTGGATTAGAGTGAGCAGTGTTGCGCAGAGACTAAGGAGTAGATGGATTGGAGTGGTGGGTGCCTTTATATGAGAATCCAAACTCTGTTCCATTCACATCGTGCTAGCTCTATTTTGCTTCTCCAATTAATTACCTCTGCATGTAGAGTAATTTTAGGATGCATAATTGGTTGTTCAATGTCTCGGAAACCGCTACCCTCTCCCTCCTTGGCATTCAAGCACCTATGGAGGCAACTGCCGCTTGCGTCTATCGCGTGTCAGGAGACGTTCCCGTCGACGACGAGGTGCCTATGGTGACTTCGTAAATTTCAAGATGATAGTACTAGTATACTCAATATTGTGCACCGCGATCAAGGCCGAGAGGAAAACGAGAGAACTACATATTTATTTACGGTGTAGATTCACTCATTTTGCTCCATATGTACTCCGTCTCGGTGTAGTCTAGTCACTAGTTGAAATATCTAGAAAGGCAAATACTCCTTTCTGGTTTACAGGGCTATACTAGCAAGTTCCCCCTCCGTCCGAAAATACTTGTCATCAAAATGGATAAAAAAGATGTATCTAGAACTAATATACATCTAGATACATCCCCTGTTATTCATTTTGATGACAAGTATTTCCGAACAGAGGGAGTACTACAATAGTGGGCTCACATAGCAATTTGTCTCATGCAAGAGCCTGGCCATATGCGTGCTAAAGGTTCGCAACTGCCATGTTCGGGTTGCACTTGGCTCTTCGCCTCTTCGAGAAGACGAACAATGATGTTACTACTACTGCTTCTACAGTATCGAATCCACTGCTGCATGTCCGTTCACCGCGAGCGGGAGGGATAGCTTGTTGTAGTACTATAAGCAAAAGCCTGTCCTCGTCTGCGAGCCACCGCGCCCATGGGCGAGGGAGAAGGCGTGTAGTAGTAAAATCAAGCTTCTCCTCGTTATACAGTTGACGCGACACATCATAGCACTGGCCCCACATGGTTGCCTCTAAACTTGGCTGAAAGACCCACAGTTTATAATACTCCATTTGCTGCAACCTATAACATTTACCCCACCACAAATTAAAATATATATTTCTGTCTTGACCAGATGAGCTTGCAAACTAGAATCACCAGGACGGCAGGTAGGGTGAGAAGATTATTTTAATCAAAAAATATAGCACGGAGCCGACTAGTGGCAGAGATACATTGGGGCCAACCCGTGCTTTGGCCCGCCCATCTCAGGCAGAACACTGCTCAGCTAGCCTGCTAACTGACTTGCCCATCTTTTTTCTATGTTGTTTTCTTTAGACTAGCCCGCCGAACTAATCTAATGAAGCTCTGCCACTGGAGCCGACCCCAACGATTTTAAGCTTGCAGACATGGTACACGCTATCCTAGACTACTCTACACATGAAACTACCACACGAGCGTCCGGGCTGCGCTTGGCTCTTCGCCTCTTTGGGAGTACTACTGCAGTGGAGGAGTACTAGATTATGCTTCTGGCCATCTGACACCGATTGAACTGCTGCATGTCCACCACGTACAAGAGGGAGAGCGTGTAGCGAATGAAAGCTTCTCCTAGTCCTGCCAGCCACCACGCTCATGGGCGAGGGAGGGACACATCTCAATTGACTTACTGCTCCTGCCTTTGCGTCCATGACAGGTGGGCCCAACAAGTCGGTGGCCCACCTGTCATGCAGCCAAAGGCAGATGCGGTTAAGGCGAGAGGGCGTTGTAGTAATCAAACTTCTCGATCTTGTACGAGTTGACGCGACACATCAAAGCACTGCACTCGATATATTTCAATAATTTGCGTTTACCGATGCATTAATTACAACGCATGCATGCATGCCATGACTCTCCTTTTGATACTTGCATGTGTTGATTTTATGCACCTTGAAGTAGTATGAATATGTAACGGTAAAGCTTTGTAATGCCCCGGCCCTAATAAAGCGAGAGATGGTTGTGCACGAGGAGGGCGAGATCATGCAGACGGAACAGGACCCGACGATGGAGCTCTCTATGGTCTTGATGGACCTCACCTTGCTTCACTGCCCCTTGTGCCTCTGCCCCATGAAGCCTCCAGTGTATGAGGTTCGAATACACCTCGTCCGTTCGGCTGATCAAGCAAGGTCCAGGTTTCTTGATTGATGTGTTGTTCGATTGATTTGTGTAGTGCAAGGGAGGGCACGTGGCTTGTGCAGACTGCCGCGTCGAGCGCCCCGGGAACCAGCGGTAGTGCCAGAAGTGTGAGCGCGGCGGTGGCTTCATCGTGCGGAACACGGCAGTGGACGCGTCCTCTCCTCAGTGAGGGTGGAGTGCCCGCACGAAGGCTGTGGGCTCTATGTTACTTACCACAAGCTCGCCGATCACCAGAGCGTGTGTCCGCTCGCGCCCAACAAATGCCTCGTGCCCTGGCTACGAAGGCTCACCGCCGGTGCTCTCCCACCACATCAACATCGTGCATCCCATGCCCGTGCGTAAGATCCAGTACGGCAAGGCGCTCCATCAGCAAGTGCCACTGTCGGAGCCACGGCTCTTGCTATTCATGGAGGAGGACGGCCGCGCGTTTTTCTTGGTCGGCGGTGTGCTCAACATCGGCGCGCCTATTGCCATGTCGGTCGTCTGCATCAGAGCGGGGGGCATCCCCACTGCTGCACTACGTGGCCAAGCTCTGGGCGAACAGCCCGCCGGGGGAGCCCAAAGGCAGGACTAACGCCGTCAAGGTGGAAATGGAGGTGACAAGCAGCAGGGATCCCGGCGACGTCGCCGTGCAGGAGCTGACCTTCTTCACAGTTCCGCCGAAGCTGCTGGCCAGGGCTAAGCTGGTGTCCCTCCACATTCAGATTGACAAGCTCATGCCCTAAATGATTCTACATTGCCTTCTGTTTATCTTAGTAATATGCTAATATAGGGTTAGCTCGGTCTAGTTTAGCTTAAGTGATGGTGGGTTTTGGTGGCGATGCAGCAATTACCTCGACATCAGTTCAGCAATAAAAGTAATTTCGAACAGTCGAATGGATATTTCGTGTCTGTTGGATATAAAGATCCTCTGGGTAAGAAGTAACAGCTTATATTGTTTTTTCGAAACGGAATAGCGATACTAGTATAATTTTTGTTGACATGCACTAATATTTTCGAAACAGACGTCGGGCTGTAGCTAGAAGGGCGGTTGGGACGCGGCATCGGCCCATACCGCGGTGAACCTCGATTGGGATGCATCGACTATGGATTTCCCCCCTCGCCGATGTCGACCGCATCTACGCAGAACATTGTTCCCTTCCCCCAGCTGCGGGATCAGGCCGGATATGTGACCAGCGGTGTGGCCACCGTCGTTCTATGCTTGTGAAGAGAGCAACGCAAGCAAGTAAGCCTGTAGCTTAGGCTCCTGCTAGTGTATATATAATGGTTTTCTTTTTCTCTCCATATCAACCATTTTATATTGCGTACGTGTCATTGAAGAGTGAAATGATGGCTGCTTCTTCCAACTAACTTACTGTGTGATTTGACTGCTCCTTTAGTGGCCCCTACACGTACCCCCCCTACGTGTGTGCAACAGTCACACGTACACATGGACGCAAAAACGCGTGTGATGCCCGAATGCATGCATGTCCGAGCACACGACGGAACACACACGGTCACGCTCAAGTGCTCAACCTACACGTGCATGCACACACATACTCAGCAGGGTGAGCTAGTGACCGTATAAACACCGGAAAATGTATATATTGAGCGCAATGAGCGTATTATGAAGTCCACTGACCGTATTTTTACAAATATACAGTGACAGACAGTGTATTTATCTCGTTTGAAATTATGCCATATTAACCGGAGAGGAGGCAGTATGGAGTAGCATTACTTTGCTGTGTCCCGTCAACTTGCCGAACGAGGAGAAGCTTGCAATACGGGAGAAGCTTGCGCGCGTTGGCTCGCAGGACAAGGAGAAACTTTTGACTAATGCAAGCTGTCCTTCGCTCAGGCGGTGGACGTGCAACAGTTAATTCAGTGTCAGATTGCCAGAAGCATACACTATACTAGTAGTACTATTATTGTTGCACTTCCTGAAGAGGCGAACAACCAAGCGCAAAGTTTACTAGTACTAGTACTACTACTATAGTCTATAGAGGTACTATACTAGTACTAGGAACCGGATGGAGGAGCGTCTGCACTCTTATTATATTTATAAAATCTGATAAAGCAATCGTCAACACATTTGGTTCTCTTCGAGGGTTCTCGCATGTGATAATGGAAGTTGATTGCGTGGAACACTCGCCATAATTCTGGCTCATATCCTGTTACAAATAGGAGTGCTTGGTAATATTTCCTCTTTTTTTGTTATTCAGCATGTAAACAAGTCAGCAAACCTTGCGACGCATCTTTGTGCGAACCGTGCTTGCTGCATTTTGAATGTGGCCGAGAGCTGGCTTGATGAAACACCTCGCTTCCTACTTCTTTTTTTGCAGGGTACCTCGCTTCCTAGTGACCAATGTCTTCGCTGATCGTCCTAAGAATGCTTATATATGAATAAATCTCTCTCATTTACCCGCAAAAAAGATTAAGCCATATTAACCAGAAAGGAGGGAGTATGGACTAGCACTACTTGTTGGTGTGTCCCGTCAACTCGCAGCATGAGGAGAAGCTTGCAAACAAGGTGAAGCTCGCTTACACCTTTTGACTAATGAAACGTACCCTCACCTAGGCGGTGGACATGCATCAGTTCATTCGTTGTCAGATTGCCAGAGGCATACACTATAGTACCGAACATGCGGAGTACCATCATTGTTCGACTTCACGAAGAGGCGAAGAGCCAAGCGCAAGGTTTAGTAGTACGAGTAGTACTACTACTAGAACCGCATGGTGAAGCCTCTGTACTCTTATTTTTCTTAATCTCTGATAAAGTACACATTTATTCCGGAGAAGGGCGGGAAATGGTAGCCCAACATGTAATGATGATATTGATCAACCATGCTCGAATATATCTTGGCCTCCGTGCGAACCCGTCTGTGTGTTCTCGCTCCTCGTCTCTCTCAAGGAACGGCGTGTTGGCCATTTTGCCATCAATTGAGATCGGTTTGCTCACACTCTGGCCCCACATGTCAGTGATATGCCAAGAGGAGGTGCGTTGACCGACTGGCCGTACGCGTACTTGGTTTTGCACCTTCATACTACTCCTCCCTCCATCATAGTTTACATGGCATGCTTCATTACGATGCATTTCCACCACCAGAGAGACTTTGGACGCGTTTGGTTTAATGCTCAATGAATTAGGGCGTGGTAACCTCAATTTTCTCTCGATGTAGTACTACGGAGTGGAGTAAGTGCATGCATGTGTGTACCCGGGGTGGAAGCACTGCATGCATGTGTGTACGCATTATTTCCTCTAGTAATAGACGCCGTGCTATAACTACCAATGTTGTTTTTCAGGCCGATCGCTAGTCACCTTGGTCCCAGAGATTTTCTCTTTTTCTGAAGCGTGCTCTATAAACAGTGACAGATGGAGTAGTATGAGCGGATTCAAAGAAGAGCGTATTGATGGTTGCTTCTTCCAAGAAACTTACAGTGGGAAAGATGGGGCTTATGATTTGACTGCTCATTACTCACTATTAATGCGGCGCAATGACCGGTCTGAGTCTCCCATGCGGCTGTGCACTACCTCCTCGGTTCTTAAATATACTCCGAAGTATTTGTCTTTATAGAGATTTCAACGAGTGCCTACTCAAATATTTGTCTTTTTAGATATTCAAATGGACTACTACATACATATGTATATAGACATATTTTAGAGTGTAGATTCACTCATTTTGATCCGTATGTAGTCACTTGTTGAAATCTCTAGAAAGACAAATATTTAGGAACAAAGGGAGTACACATACGACACAAAATGAGTGAATTTGTACTCTAAAATATGCCCATTTGAAATTTGTAAAATGACAAATATTGTTGATGACAGTTGCGACGACAAAAAAGAAGCATATTCCTTGTCCTAAGGGAAGATAACAACACGGTAGTGTTTGTCTAAAACGGTGTGAGGACGAGATTGCAATATGGAAAGTATGCCGGACGAGCTACATTTTGTGCAAAGAACTATGGAAGATCCACATGCAGCGATGTGGGAAGACGGGAAGTGGAGCAAGGCCAGAGGGGATACTTAGAGGTCGTCGGGATGTAACTAGGTGAGCGGCGGCGGGCGGAATCTGCCTATACTGCGTCAGCGAGCAGGTGGCGTAGGTCGTACCGCGCCGGAGCTTGGTAAGAGAGAACGACGTGTACCGTAGATCGGGGCGTGCTGCCTCGGCGCCGTCGAATGAAGAAACGATGCACATCCTCCCTTTCCGCCGGCGCACGGGATGCAGCCGGATCAGTGACCAACGGTGAGAGAGAGAGAGAGAGAGAGAGAGAGAGAGAGAGAGAGGCCACCACAGCCTTGTGTGAGATACTCTGAAGAGAGACAAAGCAGGCAGGGAGGCTCCATTGTATATAGTGGAGCGGACTACCTTTTTCTCCATAAAAATCGTTTTATATTCTGTGTACGTGGCATTGAGCGATATAACTTTATTTAAAAATAACGTGCCAACACATCAAGTCGAGTGGTACACGATCGCCGTAGGTAAACAACCGCTACACGTGTTCAAATTAGCACGTGGGCTGCCATTTCGTACGGAAATGAGCTCCATCGTGTACCCGCGCAAGTGTGGCTGGGCATGAAGCATGCGTACATGCACGGTGCACCTATTCTCTTCTTGTATACGTACACCACCTACGTGGGGTTGTGTGAGAGAGATACAAACGTAGACAGATATAGTGTGTGGGTTCGTGAGAGTTTTTTTTTTGGGGTCAATCAAAAAATGTAACATATGCAATGTGTGTGAAATAGAGTCCTGGATATATCATATCTATAGAGGGGGCGATCCACGAGAAGAGAGTGGATGTATCATTGACTTGAGGTGTCCATAGAATCGATGAGAGGGATGATGTGTGTGTGTGTGTGTGCGCGCGCGGTCGATAAAGAGTGCCATCGAATTTGTGTGTGCCCACATCGAAGATATAGAGTGGCTGGCCTACTAGAACGAGAGAGGGGACATGTGCAGTTTGTCTGTGTGGCATGGATACCTACCTACAACGCTCAACTATCGGTGTGTGGTGGGGGGGGGGGAGGCCTAATTAACTATAGAGGTACAACGGCTGGTATATGTGTGGAGGAGGAGAGAGGCCTACCTCGTGTATTAAAGGAGATCGATCTACCTCATGTATTAAGAGATCTCGCTCAACATCCATGCATATGTGTAGGAGAGGAATAAGGTTGGGAGAGAGACAGAGCTAGAGTGTTGGAGGGGGTGGTAGTGGAGTTGCTTCTAACAAATGGTGGGATAGGCTTGTTAGACAACTGGAGAGCACACCTGCAATATCAATAAGAGAGGGGATGGCTGCCTGTCTGTGCACGTGCGTGTGAGAGACGGGTCAGGAGGCATGCACGAATGATGAGGGGGGGACGATATGGCTGTGGTAAGCAGACATAACTATATAGGAAGACCAATCGTCCTTTGTCAGAGAAAGGAGAGACATAACTTGTGAGGTACGTCGATCGATGGGGGGCAACAGTTAAAGTCGACCTAGGTATATGTTGGGAGATCGATCGGTATACATGCATGTGTGTGTTAGAAGCAAATGAGGCACGGGGAGAATGATATATATATATATATATATATATATATATATATATATATATATATATATATATATATATATATATATATATATATATATATATATATATATATATATAGAGAGAGAGAGAGAGAGAGAGAGAGAGAGAGAGAGAGAGAGAGAGGGATACATCTAGGAGGTGGTGTGAGAGTCATACTATATCGAGGGGGGAGGAGTGTGTGAGTACGAGATCGATGAAAAGAGTGGTGGGAGTAAGGCATGGACGGTGAAAAGAGAAGAGGGGAAGCTTGTGTTTGTGCTAGGCACACCTGGCTAGAGAGGCATATCGATCGATGTGTGCCGTAAAGAAGGAGCTGGGGGGGCCTACACACACCGTGGGTGAACGACCTAAAGTGAAAAGACGAATTTACGCGATGGAGCTAGAGAATCCTGAGGGAGGGTGAGAGGGAAGCAGGTGTGTGCATGCACGAGAGGAAGTTAGCTCTAGCTAGCTACAAAGATAAGAGGATTGTGTGGGTGCAAAAGACGAACAGAGATCGTACTTCATTATAAAAAGCGAATTAGGTTATTTGAAGAATTTATCATAGTGTTTTACACCGACACATGTGTGAATATATATAACGATGATACACATGGTGTGGTTATGAACATGTTATACTACATATAATATGATGGTGTGCCTGGCATCCTGCAATATAGGCCGTCCGATTAATATCTGACGGATAGGAAGGAAACTATGGCAATTTTGAAAAAAGATACCCACACCCCTCTCCATATTTGCAAATTAGGATTCCCCTTGATCATGTTGATGTTCTATGGAACGCATGGGCATCTTGCTAGTACTACGTCTAATATATAGAACATTGATAATAATTTGGGCGCTTTTGCAGCTAAGGTCTAAATACTTGTCATAATGTAGGGGGCAGGGCACTATACTATGTGTGATAAACACGGTGTACACGTATGGAACATGGTTTTGATTATGAATATATAGTTAGTACATCAAATGTACTATTATTTGGAATCACATCAAGTGTATTCAAAAAATAGAATTCGAGTTCATGTAGTACACATAGTTCATATATATCTCTATAGTAATCATGTGGTGTGTTATTAAGGTAATACACGAATGATGGTTGAAGTTGGCAACAATCATGATTGTAGATTGTTATTGAAATAGAGAAATGAATTCAAATTCAGTTCGAATTGTAGCGGTAGTATAGACATTTGGAATGAACTAAAATGTTGGTATGAGTAGGTTACATGCATTATACAGCAAGCGAAAATATTTAATTGGACATAACATGGATTCATACTACCGAACAACATTTAATTACACTAAATTGTTGGTATGAGTTGCTTTAAATAGCATTTTTATAGTAAAACGGGGCAAGACTCTCTCGTTGTGTGGTGTGAATAGTTTTATTTTTTTCACTTTCTTTTTGGTTGTGGGAAGTGCGAATTGATTTGGTACGTACAAGTACAATATTACACGTTAGGCTTGTCCCTAAAATTCAACCCACGCCTTATTATATCCTGAAAATTCAGATATCGTGCTCCCAAAACTGTCACCTTCACAACCCGCGCCTTGCTATCCCGAAATTACAACGCGCGCGAAAACTCCCTCCAGCTGCCAAATCCCGACACGTGAAATCCCCCTTCTAATCTTGAGCCGAAAGGGCCGCTAGTTCAAATCGGTGGGGGGTACTTTTGTAACACACCCTGCATTTTGGACAAGCGTGTCCCTAAGTCATAGTTCACCCCCTCCCATCGCCTCCTTTTTGCCATTCGTCATCCCAGGCAGCCATAACCTCTCTGCTCCAGCCGCGAAACCCTACCCTCCTCCGCCCGCCACCTCACCGCTGCCCAGCCGGAGCCTCTTCCCCGTTGACGTCGTCCACCGCAATAGCTAGACGTCCCTCGTACACCTCCTCGGATGAGGATCCATCGTCCATCTCATCATCCCGCTGGTTCAGCTGCCCCGTCCTCCACCTCTAAGGAGCTGCTCCGACGATCGCCTCGTCTATCGCGGCTGCTCCATCCCCACAGCGCCGCCTTAACCTGCTCCACCGGAAGCGCAGCATCCTCACCGACTCCTCGGACGAAGCCGAGGCCTACTCGGCACCACCAAAGAGGTTGTACACTCATCGCATCGCACCTTCTCCTTAGCTCGACCTCCCGGCGCCGACGGTGCTTCATCCTGTACCCCCATGGAGCGGCTACCTTGAAGCCGGCGCCGCAGGCGACATCTCCATGGAGGCTCTCCCCAAGTGCGAGGCCCCTTCGGCGGCAGCGTCTATACCAGCCGGATCTGCTACTGCTGTTCCGGCTCTCGCTCGCTCGCTCGCGCTGCTGCTGCAGCTCTGGCTCTCGCTCGATCGCTCGCTCGCCCAGCTGATGCTGCTCTAGCTCTCGCTCGTGCTGCTACTGCTGCTCCGGCTCTCACTCGATCGCTCGCTCGCCCAGCTGCTGCTGCTCCGGCTCTCGCTTGCTCGCTCGCGCTGCTACTGCCCACCCACAGCGGGGACGGGGGCTCGCCGGAGAGGTACCCCACTCTCTATCTTAGGGTTCAGGGTAGGGGGCGGGAGGCCTATAGGGCTGGCCGGGGCGGCGGCGGACCGGTGGTGGGGAGTTGTTTCGGGGCGGCGAGGCGGCGTTGGGGCCGGCGGTTCGGCCGGTGGTGGCTGGCAGCTCAGGGGGGTGCAGGTTGAAGATGAATTGCAGGTCTTCCCTAAACTAATGTCAAGTGCCTCTCTGCTACCAGTGCGTTCAGTTTTGACAGTAACATTCAGATTCCACAGTAAATTTCAGTTTCGACAGTTAAGTTCAGGGTCAACAGTTTTTACCTCATCTGTTGTAGTCAGGTGGTTTTTGGTGATGTAAATTTTACATCATCTGTTGGAGATGCTATTAGAATCCCACTTGAGTTTGACGATGTTTGTCTTGTGCTGCTTCAGCCTTGACGTCTTACGGCTCACCGGGGCTGCTCCAACGACAGAATGATCCATCACAACAAAGCAGTGCCCTGGACGCCGTCTACAGATTCGTCAGATCTTCCTCGACACCTCCTACAGCCACCTCTGCCTCAACTGCTTCAGCGACCAACCCAATGATGCCGAGGTCGACACGGCTACGGCAAAGAGGTTGTGCACTTGTTGCATCACTTATTACTATACATTCATGTCGATCCATTAGGGCTATTTTGGTTCGACGGAAAAACATAGCAATAGGGAATTTTCCAATGGCACTCTACTATTCAATTATTCATGCATTTTTTTGAAAGGAATGAAGCAAAACATCCACCAGGACCTACTTTTCAAAATCCTACGCAGGAAAACAAGACCAAGTGCATTAGTGGCAGAATAACATTCTAACTGTACACGCTTTCATATGGTTTCACTTTATTTTGGCCATGTTTCTTTGCATTCCTCCGCTCTTCCAATTCCTGTAAACCAAACACCCAAGTCGACAGAAATCCCGTGTTTACAAATGCTATGTTTACCATGTTCATTCCTATCCTATTCCGGTGTTTTTCATATCCATGCGTTTTTAGAATCATGCAAGCCAAATGAGCCCTTACAGAATTACTTCAGTTACAGGTAGGTGTCGAAGGGAACTTTGTGTGGTTTGTCCTGCTCCTGCTGCGACGTCGTCCACCTCACCTGAGGTGCTCCATCGACAGAAACATCCACCAAACCAGACATCACGACTCATGACCGTCTTTTGCCGCCTCAGATCTCCTTCTCTGCCGCCGGCACCCACCGTAACGGCATCACCATCATCGACTCAGTAGATGAACCTGAGGAGTACACGGGTCCACAAGAGAGGTCGCACTCTTTCGATTCTGCTTATGTTATGCATTGCTTAAAATTACCTGTTACTTTATCATCCTGTTCACCTCTTGGACTCCAAGTGAGGTCCAAATTAATGTTCAAACTTGAGTTCTAAATTAGTTGTGGGCACATATCGAGGAAGCAATGAATAGTATCTCTATCTAATATATGGTTCACCTAGGGTATGCCTATGTTGTTCATCTTGGGTGGGAAGCAAATAGTAAAGCAATCATCATCTGTCGTTTTATTAAATTAAAGCAATCATCAGCCTGCTATCATTATTTTTGGATCCATCCACTGGTTGTTACCATCACTCTAAATTTCTGCATGCTCTCCTTTCATAATATCACCATATTTTTTTGTATGCATGTTAGATATTGTACACAGTCATGCTGAACATGTAGACAAAAAGAGAAGAGTTTTTCGCGGCAATACAATGTCATGCAGACATCGCTCCATGGTGGGTTCAATGGCAAACCCTCCCCACCCCTCTCCAGATTGTAATCCAGAGGAAGATATATTTTCTGAGGCGGATTCATACGCCGCTGACCACTCCTATTTACCCCCAAGGTGTTTGCTCTACCTTGGCATGATTATGTTAGTCATATTATGCATATGTTGCCTTGCAGTGCCTACTTTTGACATCATAGATGTCATCTGCTTAGTTTAGACATGTTCTGTCACCACCTGTTTAGTTTCCTTATCATATATGAGAATTATGTAGTCTCATGTCTTTTAGCCAGCCATAATATATGTGAAATGTGCAATGCCATCCTATTTAACCAGACATCATATATTTGAATGATATCTTGCCCATCCTTTTCTTCATTACATTTCCATTTGTCGACAATGTTTGTTCATTAAACTACTATTCCTGTGAATCGGCCATTTGGGTGGGAGATTGAAAAATCTGGAGTGAAAACAAGGCCTTCAGAGCAGACAGTGCTATGTGTCGAAGCAGATCTCTTGTTGGGTCCCGATAGCTCCTCGGAGATGGATTCAGAGATAGATGACCCGTCCTATTCCCCCACCGAGGTGTATGCTCTAACTTGGCACAGCGTTTTAGTTATTCATCATATCTTTGAATTATGTTATGCTATGCTATCCAGTTTAGATAGACATCATATATGTGAAATTATGTCATGCTATCTGTTTTAGTTAAACAATATACATGTCAACTATTTCATGTCCTCTTTTTTCCACACTATCTATTGCATCTGTCTCTCATACAATGTCTGTACATTCAACTATGTTTCCTGTTTATCAGCCAGTTGAATTGGAGCGGGTGATGCCAGCATCTAGCGGACTAAAAACACGGTCTTCAAATAAAACAATGCTACCTCTTGGTGGAGATAGCACCCCGGTTGTACATGCACGAGAAACAGCCCTACCACACATAACCCAAACTATCGCAGATTGTACCCCTACTGTGATGGACAGAGAACCAGCTTCACCCAATCTAACCCCAACCCCAGCAGATAGTAACCCAGTTCCTGTTGACACAGCACCATCTCCACCACAGAGCTCCCAAACAAGAGCAGTTAGTAAGGCAACTCCAGTGCCCAAAGGGCCAGTACTACCACGGCGAACCCCAAATCCACGAGTTAGTATGTCTATTTCTATGGAGGAAGCACAACTAGCTAGTCGTACTTTAGCATCTATCGCATTTGATGTTGTTAAATCATATGTGCATATCTTCCCATCTTGGAAATATTATACTGAAGATGAAGGAAAATGCCAGTTGCAGGTGTTTGTCCAGGAGTTATGTGTAAGTAATGTTATTCATGGAAATTACTTTGCTTTGTCCCATACATCCTACCTCCATGATGGTTATAATACAGCAAATTTTCCCATTCTTCTCTACAGAGAAGGACCGATTTGGAAACTCAGGATGAGGTAACCTGTGCTAATACCTCTGCTATCTTCAAGAATGCTTGGTGGCAGTATCAGAATTACCTGAAAAAATGTACTTCACCGGCAAAGAAACTCATCAAATTCCCTTACATTGTCCTGAGACACATTTACTGGAGGATGACTGGGAACGCCTTGTTCTGTACAGGTCCCGAACCAAGAATGTGGTAAGGTCTATGAGCTCATTTTCTATTTTTAAGTACTATATTCTTGCATCTTACTGTACTCTGTTCATGTAGAACAAGTGCCTAGACTTGAAGAACAACTGTTCTAATTTAAGATTCCATTGCTATCATAGTTGGAAAAAGTGCTAGGCGTTAATTATGCATTTTGCCACCGCCTTGTGCTTTACAGACCAAAGCGCATGCTTATGCGCAGTTATGCATAGATTAAGCTTAGTTATGCGCAATGCATTTCGCCAACGCCTAGAGCCTAGGCGCGCTTAAGCGCTCGCTTAGGCGCGCCTTTTTTTAACTATGATTGCTATCGTGCATACTGCTTTACTCTTGTATCATTGTATTTACTGATACAAACTTATTGTAAAATTGAAGGATCCAATCAAAACTCCAATGGCACAGCAGGTATGTTCACACATGTTTCTTTAACATGCTTGCTCTTATCAATAGCTCTGTTGATTTCAATTTCAATTGTGTATACAGTTGACTTCTCATATCATGCACATTACTAGCATCACAACAAAGCAAGTAGTGTTGTTGTACATGTAGACCCGTGGTACCCATATGAAATCTTGTTGTGCCGTGTAGTTTCCCACGCTTTGTATTCTTTCACTGCTGCTTTGTCTTGAACTGATATGATTTGAATTGTGCCTCTATTTTGATTTGGCAAGACAATGAAGTGACCATAGGACATAGATATATGTTTGTTTGATGCTTTTATTATGTACTAGTACTTGGCAATAGAAGACTTGGTAGTTTAATCCTGTCCACCTTACTAATGATCTGGTTCACCGAAATGAGTTTCATATACTAGTACATGCTAAACTGTTATGTGTCTGCTTGTTTCTTCTTTTAGAATGCTGGCAAAATATTGGGGAAGAGTGCCTTATTAAGCAATGGTAAAGGAAGTAATGCAGATAAGGTTCAGGATAGTGACACATCCTTGTTGGTCTCCAGCAAAGTTGATAAAACAGCTAAGGAAGACTATCTCGAAGGCAGCGAGACAACCCCAAAGTCCTGTCTTGGTTTAGTGTTGGAGTTACTGGCCACTACCGCTTGCCCAAGCTATTCAAACTCACTGTCTAAATCAGTTCGGTTTCTTGAGTCTCAACTACAAGCTGAAAGACATCGATCAGCTGTGCTGCGACAAGAAGCGGAAGGACTGCGGAAGTCCCTGGAGCATTCATATGCATACTTTCTGGTGCAATAACAAGCGTTGGAGGATTTTAGCGCCAAAAAGGACAAAGCTAATAAGCTTGCTAAGCTTATTGCCAGCATGGTGGATACCACGTTTCTTGAGCTCTTCTGAAGTTGTTTCAGTTATGCTCTTGTTTTGCTACCGCGTTTATTTGCATCGATGGCCAATTTTGACAGCCAGTGTATGTAATATGCTGCTTTGTTACCTATATTTGCACTAGTGGCGAACTTTGATGCCCAGTGGAGGTAATATGCGTAATAGCGGTAATGGGCTAGCGTTAATTGCTTGCTTATTTATTTCCTTATTGTCTTATTTAGTTGTTTGCTTGTAGTCACTGCAGTTCTTTTTCTGTGTTTTTCTAGTGGCCACAATAACCTATCTTTGGAAACTAGGCCAAAATAATCAGGGCAACACACGGACTGTTGTAACCATGGGCCACCTGCGGGCCGTATGATCCATGGGCCTTCTACGGCTCGTAGGATCCATTGGCCTTCTATACGGGCCATAGGATCCATGGTTCTTCTATCGGCCGTAGGAAACATGGGCCTTCTACGAGACGTACGATTCATGGGCCTTTTACGGGCCGTAGGATCCATGGGCCTTCTACGGGGTGTATCATCATTTCGCCAATCATGGGCCGTACTATTTGTGAACAATAACAGACCGTTAATAGGCCGCATTTGATAACTCTATGAAAACAGCCCAACATTTTTTTTGACATGAAAACGGCCCAACGTATTATCGGGCCACAAACGGGCCGACTGTAACCACGGGCTGAATTTGGCCCACAAGCAGAAAATGACAGTAACGAGCCGTAAGTAAATGAATGTGGAAATGAGCCCAATAATAAATGGGCCCCGAGAAGGCCAAAAGATAACATGGGATGGAAACGGCCCAACGGAATAATGGGCCGTTAATGGGTATAAAGTGACACACTGTTCATTACGACCCAATTTCACCACGTGCCGTTAATGGGTATAAAGTGATACACTGTTCATTACGGGCCAGTTTTACCATGGGCCCTTAATGGACCGAGAGTAATAAGGGCCTCATATGGGCCGAAAGATGGCAGCTGCACTCGGTGGTGTGGGGTGGCGCTTGCCTCGCATTGCCCTTGGTACCTGCTAGTCTTCGATGGTCTGGTCGATGAACTCCTGAGCACTTGGCGCTTCACACCTTGTGCTCTCGTGAGGGAAACGTGCGGTGAAGCACGCCTCCACATGGTGCCCGAGCGCCTCCCTCGTGACATTGGCTAGGTCGGAGGCCCTCCAAAGGAGAGACCCCGAGCCTAACCTGAGAGGGGCGCCAGGCGCGCCTCCATATGCGAGGGAGGGAGGCGCCTCGTCCATGGGAACGGATCTTGAGGCGCGGCCGTCCGGTGCTGCTTCCTCATGAGGCTCCTGGGCGAGCAACTACTTCTTATTCTTCGAGATGGCTTCAAGGGGGTAGATGATGCCTTCGTTGTCTGGGTTCTTGACTGCTGCAGCCTGATAGGCGCGCTCAAGGGAGCACACAACGTCCTTTTCCATGCACGCGATGGTGATGATGTCTCGGCTCCCTAGCATCTTGAGGACTTTGTAGCCATGGTGAGTCATTGCCCTGAACTTCGCCAGGGCCGGATACCCAAGAATGGCGTTGTATGGGAGACGGATGTGGGCGACATCGAAGTAGATGAGCTTGATGTGGTAGTTGTCGCGCTGGCCGAAGTTGACCGTGAGCCGGATCTACCCGATTGGGGTGGTGGAGCCGTCGGTCACTCCCGGAAAAGTCTTGGTGGGCTACAGCTGGTCATATGGCACTTGGAGATGGTCAAACGTGTCGATGGTGAGACATTGAAAACTGCACCGCCATCGATGAGGGTTTTCGTGACTTGGACGTTGTTGATGATGGGTGAGCAGAGCATCAGGAGTGCGCAGGTGGTCGCCGCGCACTTGAGCTGGTGAGCTGAGCTGAAGGTAACGGTGCACTTGGACCTCTTGAGCGGCCGCATTGTTTCTAGCCTGGAAGAGCCACGTTCACTTCTCAGGCGAACTGCTTGAAGATGCGCTGAGAGGCTGGAGCCTGCATACCTCCCAAGATGCAGGCGATTGCACGAGGCTCCTGGAAGCCCCCAGCCCCTTTGTCCTGATCGTCATTCCTCCTTGGTGGTGGTGGCAGCGGAGGGAGGCCAGCCTTGCCCTAAGGGCGGTCCACACGAGGCTGGTCCCTCCAGGCGCCCTTGCGAGGCTGGTCGTGCCAGCGGTCCTCACGAGGCTGATCACGCCACTCCTGAGAGGTCCGCGATCGTCCCAGCGCCCTCCAGCTCGGCTTCCTCCATGGCTATAGCCTCGGTCGTTGCGCTCGGGGCGTCGGCCGAAGCACCCTTCCCGGATGGCCCTGAGCTCCTGACAATCGTTGGTGTTGTTGCTGTGTACACTGTGGAAGGCGCAGAACAGGCGGCTGCTTTTGGATGACTCTGGGTGTGTCGGTGTTCTAGGAACGGGGGTACCCAGACTTGCCTGTCTGCGGCCCAGGGCGTGGCTCATCAGGTGGCCTGGTACTGACCAACATCTTCAGCGACCACTCAAGACCCTCGCAAGGGGCCAAGCCTCGTGAGGCGGACGACACAAGGCATCCCCTGGGGCGGCCTCACCAGGCAGGCTCGTGAGGATCGGAGATATCGAGGCGAGGGGCCCTTCGCGAGGTCCTCGTGACGTGAGCAGTGACGACCAAGGCAAGGTGGGCGACAGCGGGCCCAGAGTGCCAGTTTCCCCTTTGGTGCTTAAGGAGGAGGTGCATGCGAAGAGTCCCGAGGCATCAGGCAAAGGTTTATATGTCGGTGCAACAAGACCAAGACCGGCAGGACAGCAGGACGGAGGTCACCGCGGAGCCCACGGCGGCGTCACCACCAGAGCCTTTGGCAGGTGAAGACCACCTTTTGTCCGGATAGCTTGTACTGGCTGTCCCGCTTCAAATTTGGCCGTTGTGGGATCCCTTCCGACTCAATATTTGAGAAGAGGACCCGAGCCACTATAAATAGGACTAGCCACCACCATTGGGATCATCTCATCGGATCGAGAGTTGATCTCATCTTGAGTTGATCAGATAGAAGGCCACACACCACCAGCTCACTCGAGCACAAGAAGTCCTCTCCTCAGGAGGCAGTTCATCCATGTACTAGTTCTTCCCCAGCCTATAAGGCAATCCACCACACCACACTGGATTAGGGTATTACACCACAACGATGGCCCGAACCAGTATAAATCTTGTGTCACTTGTTCTTCGGATCTGACGAGCTAGGCCTAGGGTTGTTGAGTAGACGAGCTAGGGTGGAAGGAGAGATATTTGTGCACACCCCAGAGTTCAACCTTAAGGGTTTTGCCGGAACTCCAGATCCAACATTTGGCGCGCCATGTAGGGGTGCGCCGGATCTGTTCTTCTGTCACCGCCCTACAATGTAAGATGGTCGACGATCAGGGGGCTCATGCCAACTGCTGGGTGACCTGGCCTGCGCGGGCAGCACCGCCCACCCATGAAGACCTCAACCCCGCGCTCCAAGTTGCTCCTGCACCACCCGGCGCTGCCAGCCGCGAGCGGCGGGCGCCGGCGACCACCGCCTCAGCGTCCCAGCGTGCGTGCTCCGTGGCCCGCTCTACAAACCACGCCGCGGAAACAACACCCTACACCCGACGAGAGCAGGAGAACACGAGGGCTGCGCTCATCGTGGCGCGAGAGCTGCTACGATGCAGGCTGGACGAGGGCGGCCACTGAGGGAGTCCTGGTTCGATTAGGGGGGGGGGTCCTCATGTGGCCGGACAAACTCCTGGTGGGCCGGACTGGTGGGCCGTGAAGATTATTATAGAAGATCATCTCTCGTATCCAGATAAGACTCATGTATTCTTGTAATGGCAAGTTTTAGGTTCGGGTGTAGATTTTCCTTCCTCTGCAAGATGATATGTACAAACCCTAGGCCTCTCCGGTGTGTATATAAACCGGAGGGTTTAGTCCATAGAGGCTTGAGAAGAATCATAATATCCTCATAGGATAGACTTAGGGTTTAGCCATTGCGATCTCGAGGTAGATTAACTCTTGTATTCATATTCATCCATATTAATATAGCAGGAAGTAGGGTATTACCTCGATCGAGAGGGCCTGAACCTGGTTAAACATCGTGTCCCCAGCCTCCTGTTACCATCGATCCTCAGACGCATAGTTCGGGACCCCCTACCCGAGATCTTCCGGTCTTGACACCGACATTGGTGCTTTCATTGAGAGTTCCACTGTGTCATCGATGGAAGGACTGATGGATCACATCGTCAACTGCAATGGCAACGCCAAGGGAATTTTCCCTCCCGACCAACTCTTCGTGTTCGGCGGCTTCACACTCTGTGCCAACACTAAAGGCCACCTTGAGCAGATCGAGAGCTACACCCCTGGCCATCACGTCAGATTCGGAAGCTTGAACTACGTCACTGATATCCGCAAAGACTTGATTTTCGCCGGATTCGAGCCAGCGGCAGCCTCTCTCTGTCACCACGATGATCATGACCTAACTCTATCTTTGAACCAGGAAATAGCACTTGCAATAGTTCTGGCCCTAGATCCAGAACATATCGTGTCACCCAAAGACGGGAAGCTCAAGCCCGCCACGGGAGCCGCAGATTCTATGGTGTTGGAGCCGCACACGGACCTGACTATGAGCGAGGTCTATGTTACCGGAACCCCGGACTCAACTCCGGTCCCTGATTCTGAATTGCGCGTAACCGCGCCCTTCAAATCCGATCAGGCGCCTATCACCGAATTCTTTGATACATATATTTTCCATCACTCACCCCTAGGCGACATGTTCAGGTTTTTAAGATCTCTCTCCTTGGATGAGAGCGCACAAACGAATTATATCTGGTTTAGACTGGAGGCTGATGGAGAATTTTGTTCCCCACCCACCACCCACTTGGTAGCCACGGTCGAAGATCTAACCGATCTAATTGACTACGCTTCCGAAGACTTCGAAGGGATGTACCTCGAAGCTAAAGTGGATCCAGATCAAAGACGGCCCATAACGGGGCAGTGGAAAGCTACGTCTTCATACGACATGTATATGGTGGATACACCCAAAGAGGCAGAAGGCGACGGCGAAAACAATCCCATAGAGGATAAGCCCACAGAAGAACCTCTCAAACATTGGCGCCCAAAACGCTGAACTAAATCCCGTAAAGGAAAGGAAAACAACACCGTGACTAATGACGGTGACATTCCGGAACAAGCCGAAGACCCCGCAGACCCAGTGATAGAGGAGGAGGAGCGAGAGGACGGCGAACAGAGTCCGAAGCCGTAGTCCGATTACAGCGATGCCGAAGACGGTGACTATGAACCGGTCTCCGAGGAAGAGGCTAGCCTGGATGACGATGATTGTACCGTCCGAGAAGAACCCTCTGAACAAAAATGCTTCCATCGGCGGCTTATAGCCACCGCACAGAGCCTAAAAAGCAGCAAAGACAGCTTTGAGCTGCACAAGACACGCTCAATAATAGATGGAATGAGGTGCTAGACGTCGGACAGAAACATGGCTTTAACGGCCAAACCAAAGGCTATCCTAAGCGCAAGCTGCTGTCCGAATTCGACGACGAGGCCGCTGCGCCCGTCCCACCAAAAAATAACACCGCCGACAAGCCGGACCAACCACCTCGCGGACGGGGCAGAGTAGCTATCAATGGCGTAAACAAGCCCGCACCACCACCCCATAAAGGAAAGGAGGGTGTGGCCCAAGTCCGAAAACACGATCTGCGCGAGGACCTACACAAAAAAGCTAGCAAGACCAGGTCTATATTCGGACCTAGGGACCAAGCTCCCGCACAGTACGGCGTCTATCAAGCCAATCACGCCGGTGACATACAAGTTCGGGGTCAATACCGAACACCACAACCATCGGACATACGCCACGATATAGCAAGATATAGAGGAGCTTCACACCCTCTATGCTTCACCGATGAGGTGCTGGGTCATGATTTCCTAGAAGGGTTTAAACCCATGAACATCGAAGAGTTCGATGGAACGACAGATCCCGCCGTCTGGATAGAAGACTTTATTCTTAACATACACATGGCTCGAGGAGATGATCTCCACGCCATCAAATATTTACCCCTCAAGCTAAAAGGACCAACTCGGCACTGGCTAAACAGCCTCCCAGAGAACTCCATTGGGAGTTGGGTAGAACTTGAGGACGCTTTTCGGGCCAATTTTCAAGGGACTTATGTCCGGCCCCCGGACGCTGACGATCTAAGTCACATTATCCAACAATTCGGGGAGTCAGCCCACAAGCTTTGGAATCGGTTTCTTACTAAAAAGAACCAAATAGTGGACTGCCTGGATGCTGAAGCCTTAGCAGCATTTAAGTACAGTATTCAGGACGAATGGCTAGCCAGACACCTTGGACAGGAAAAGCGGAGGACAATGGCAGCCTTAACTACACTCATGACCCGCTTTTGCGTGGGTGAGGATAGCTGGTTAGCTCGTAGCAGCACCAGCGACCCTGGGACATCCGAAGTCAGGGATGGCAATGGAAAGCCACGACGTCACAAAAACAAACGTCGAAACAATTCTAGAAGCCCAGATGATACAACGGTAAACGCCGGATTCAATGGCTCCAGTCCCGGTCAACAGAAGAAGCCATTTAAAGGCAACAAAGACGGTCCATCAAGTTTGGACAGAATTTTAGACAGGCCCTGCCAAATCCATGGCACCCGAGAAAAACCTGCCAACCACACCAACCGTAACTTTTGGGTTTTCAAGCAGGTCGGCAAACTAAACGCCGAACACAAGGGGAAGGGGCCTCAGAGCGAAGACGAGGATGAACCTCGCCAGCCGAATATAGGGGGACAGAAGAAATTTCCACCGGAGGTCAAAACAGTGCACATGATATATGCCACTCATATCCCAAAGAGGGAGCGCAAGCACGCACTCCGAGACGTCTATGCCGTCAAGCCTGTTGCCCCCAAATTCAACCCATGGTCAGGCTGTCCGATCACTTTCGATCGCAGGGATCATCCGACTAGTATTCGGCATGGGGGTTCGGCTGCCTTAGTGCTCGACCCAATAATAGATGGATACCATCTAACCCGAGTCCTTATGGATGGCGGTAGTAGTCTCAATCTGATATATCAGGACACTATCCGCAAGATGGGGATCGACCCTTCAAGAATAAAGCCAAGCAGCACGACCTTTAAAGGAGTGATACAGGGCGTTGAAGCCCGCTGCACACGCTCTTTAACACTGGAAGTTTTATTCGGTTCTCCCGACAACTTTCGAAGTGAAGAGCTAATCTTTGGCATAGCTCCATTCCAAAGTGGCTATCACGCTCTACTCGGAAGAATGGCCTTCACCCGCTTTAATGCAGTCCCTCATTATATCTATCTAAAGCTTAAAATGCCTGGACCACATGGCGTTTTCACGGTCAATGGAAATATGGAGCGCTCTCTTTGTACGGAGGAGGACACTACGGCCTTGGCAGCCGAAGTCCAATGCGGCCTATTCAAGCCGGATAATCTATCAATAGCAGACACAACTAAACATGTCCGACACACGCCTCATTGTGGCAGCTCAGATGAACCTGAGCAAGATTGACAGCTGTGCCCCCATCGACCACCCCATAAGGTGATAGCATATGTGCCTCGAGTACATAATTATGCCTTAAAAATTCCTTGGGCGGCGACCGGGGGCACCTGCATATAGTCCGTAGTTCAGCTGGACCCTATTCAGACTCTAAACTTATTTTCTTTAGGTTTGTAAAACGAACCAAACTTGTTATGGCCACATTAGATCGATTTTTCTCTTCCAGGATTATTTTCCTTTCTTTTTTGTATAGATGGCCATCATACTCGCACCCTAAAGGACACATTACAGAAGAGGAAACGACGCAGACGTGCAGCAGGGACCCACACTAAGGTTTATTTTTATATTAGGACCCTGTGTAAACCTTTTTTCTCTTTCTTGTTATATACCTTCTTGGCATGTAAAATGTCCAAAAAGGTCATCGGCATTATCTGTAAAGTCTGCAGCTCGCAGTACTATAGAGGGATATTAATAGAGCAGTTTTATTCGTATTATGTCCAGAGTTTTATTCACTCATCGTGGAATCTTCTCTTCCTGCATCAGATTGCCATATGTGCCTTGTCAATAAGGGTTTATTACCAGGGGCTATAGTCAGCCCTGGTATATGTTGAAAAGACCGAACACATATAGGGAGTGTTCGGCGTCCTGGATATTTGCATTATATGCATAAGTTCCGAATCATGTCTTGGGTCAATAGTTGGGTTGCCCGGCTCCTGTGCTTACCCCTATGTTCCCGATTGTTCGGCTAGGGTGTAAAGGGAGAACTACTGCGATAGTACTTCTGGCTAGTCCGGTCAAGTACCTTAGTAGAGAAAGCCGAAAACTGACTGTCATGTTAAGCGAGAACCTGGTCAGCAATCTGATGACTTAGTTTTATACTACGATCGATAGAGATCTACCCCGTGTTATACGAAGGGCTGGTTCTTCGCCCAGCCAGGTGCAATTGATGCCTTAAGTAAGGTATACTATATCCGCACCAGGGGCTAGTACCTAGCCCCATATGTCAAACTCCTACGACTAAGTGAAAGCAATAACGCCGCATAGTCTGATTGCCTAGTTCGCTCCGCATACACCTCCTATATGAACCAAGACGTTGGATAAATAGTGTACATGCATATGACCGAACACCCCAAGTACTATGTACATGGGGGCTGAAGCCGATGACTGGAAACTTTCAGATTTAAGATAAACAGTCACACAGGAGGTAAAAGACGCTGATATTATATATAGCGCAAAAGTTATATACATCAGATTCATAAGCCTAGTCTTTATATCCGGATACAATCACTCAAAGACAACATCCTTCGAACACTGTTCTTCTACAAGGTTGGCGCCTTCGACGATGTCCTCGAAGTTCTTCTCTGGCTTGCGGTGCTCCTTGCCTGTGGGCGGGCTAGCAGTAGCTATGTGCACTGCGTTCATCTTCGCCCAATGCACTTTGACGCGAGCGAAGGCCATCCGAGCACCTTATATGCAGGCCAAACATGTTATTGCCTCGACCCGTGGACTCGCCTCGACGAGCTGCTTCACCAGTCCGAAGTAACTACTTGGGATTGGCTCAGCGGGCCATAGCCGGACTATTAAGTCCTTCATGGCCGAACCCGCTATGTTGTGCAGCTGGACGAGCTGCTTCATCTGGTCGCTGAGGGGCACTAGATGTTTTGGTGCATCGAACTGCGACCAAAACAGCTTCTCCGTGTTGTTCCCCTCCAGGGCTCGGAAATACTGGGCGACGTCTGCGCTGCTCCTCGGAAGATCAGCAAACACGCCTGGAGAACTCCACAATCGTGTCAGCCCAATATACTTCTGCCCTCCGAAGATGCTCTGTAAGAGAAATGTCTTACCAGATGCTATCTATCGTGCTTGCTTGATTTCCTCACAGGCACTACACGCCTCGCCTCGCCTCGCGCGTCCTGGGCAGACTTTATTGTCGCTGACAGCTCTGATGCTTGTTCCAAAGTCTTCTTCTCCAATGCCTCACTCTTCCGGATGTCGTCGTTAAGTTCAATCTTGACTTCGGACACCCGAGATTTGTGCCTCTCACACTCGGCCTTTTTGGCCTCCAATTCGGCAGCCGCTTTCTCAGCGGCTACCTTATTTGCCTCGGCCTCCTTCTTGGCCTTGGCAACCTCGCCCTTGAGGGCCTCGAGCTCAGCGGCGCCAGCTGTGTAATACAGAATACAATATTAGAGTTTATAAAAATACTAAATCAATTAGGTCTTATTGACATTTTAAAAATCCGCATACCTTGCGTTTCATCAAAACGCTGGTTGACACGGTCGAGGTATGCGTTCGCCACCTCGAGCTTTTGGTTTAGGTCGGCAACCTCTGCGTCTCGCACAGTTGCCGCAACTAGTGAAGCCTGCACAAACAGTACAACTCTATAAGAAGGCTATACTACGGATACTTCGTCCGATTATTTTCAGAATGACACAAAGCATTAGGGGCTACAGGTTATATACGTGTATTTAAAACAAATAAAATTTCTTAAAAGCATTACATTGCTTACCTCAAAGGGTATTAAAAGGCTGTTGAAGGCTTCATTCAGTCCGCCTTTGACGGACTGAATCTTCTTCATCACCGCACCCATCACGATGCGGTGTTCTTCAATGACGAAAGCACTTTGTAGTGCTCCCTCCATAGAATACGGCACCTCCGGATTAACTCCGGGTGCCACCGTACCCTCCTCCGCTTGAGGAGTTGGGTCTTCGGACCCCGGAACCACGCTAGGCTCCGAGATGGTGTTTGGTGGGCCCCCGGACTGTTCGGGCCCCACGTCCTCGGTTTGCATGGAGGTCATCTCCCCATGGTCAGCGACCGCCGAGGTATTACCTCCGACCGCCTTGTATCCCGCCCCGCCCTCATCTCCTTGGGCGGAGAACACCCCCTGGGATGACACTTCGGTGTCCCCGCCGATTACGGGTGAGGGAGCCCGGACTGGCGGGTCACTCTCCGTCTCTCCAGGCGCCAGAGAGTTCCCCTCCGATGAGGTAACATCAGGTTGTACACCGGGAGGATTGTAGGTCAGCGGGAGAAAAATATTAAGTAAAGTATCAAAAATACTAAATAAACAAAGATGCAACACTTGAATTCACATTGACTTACGATTCAGGCATGGGTTTCTCCCTGGGCTTCACCACAAAGCTATGTTCGGACGAATCCGAATTAGCTCCGAGGTTCAGTTTCCTCCAGGGCACGACCGTACCCGCGTCAGCGGCGGCCCCCCTCTTCCTCCCCCTGCCTTGCGCAGGGGTCACTTCTTCCTCCTCTTCCTACTCATCATCTTCATTCGCCTCGTCAGAGGAGAGGATATGGAGGTCCTCGGGCTTCTTACCCGAGGGACGGGGACTATCTCCTGTCCCCTTGCCCTTTGTCTTCTTGGGCTTCTTGGTCGACGCCTTGTACAACGTCGGGACCAGCATCACCGTTAGTAGAGGCAGTGTTGGCTCTTTGGGCAAAGGCGCTGGACACTTAATCTGGGTCGCCTTCTTCGTCCAGCCCTATATATCACGCAAAAATTCCAATTCCTATTATCATTAAATAAGGGAAAGGGTAAGTGTTCGGCAAGGATTATTGTTACCTCTGGGGAGGAAACTTCGGTGCTGAAGCCCGCATCCTCGGTCTCTTCGGGCCATTCCTTCTGGATCTTGAAGTGGTGCTTCCATATCTCCTTGTGCATAGAGCCGAAGAGATGCTTCAGCCGCTTGTCTCCTGCCAGATTAAACTCCCTTAGGGAGGAATCCCGGCTTTGGCAAGGGAGAACAAGCGGGGTTAGCTTCACCTGGACCACAGAGGAGAGCAGGTGTCCCTTGGAGATCACGTCAGACACACGGCTCACGAGAGTCGTCACCTCAGTCTGTGACCCCCAGTCCAGACTCTTTTTGTTCCAAGAGGTCAACCTTACTGGGGGTCCGGATCTAAAAGCAGGTTACGCCGCCCACTTAGTGTCGTAGGGTTCGGTGATGTAGAACCACTCCTGCTGCCAGACCTTGTTTGTCTCCACGAATGAGCCTTTGGGTCAAGTTGCATTCGGGAGCTTGCTAATCATGGCGCCCCCGCACTCCGCATGTTCCCCATCCACCACCTTCGGCTTCACGTTGAAGGTTTTAAGCCATAGGCCGAAATGTGGGGGGATGCAGACAAATGCCTCACATACCACTATAAAAGAGGATAAGTGGAGAATTGACTTCGGGGCTAGATCATGGAAATTTAGCTCGTAGGAGAACAAAAGACCCTGAACAAACAGGTGGAGTGGAAACCCTAGCCCCCTAACAAAGTGAGAGGTAAAAACCACCCTCTCACCCGCCTTAGGAACGAGAATCACCTGGCCCTTAGGGGGGACTCGGTGTGCGATGTCGCCGGCAAGGTACCCCGCGCTTCGTAGATCCTCCACGGTCTTTTTAGTGACCGTGAAAGCCTCCCACTTGCCTCTGGCACCGGATCCAGCCATTGCTAGGAAGAGGAGTAGTGGTTGAGGAACGAGGAGTGGTGGGCGCAGGAGATGAGAATAGGGGGCAAGGGAGATTGGAGAGCTCAACCTTGAGGAAGGCATGGGGCTGATGAAAGGGATTGGTGTCCTTTTATAATGCTGCGAATACAGAGTGTCCCCCCACTTTAGCCATAAAACTCGTCGGTTCCCAAAGCGGTCGTGCATAATGCGTGGCGTGGGTGCTCACATCACACTGATAAGGATCCCACAATAAGCGGGCACGATCTCTATTCTGATGGGACGTGTCACTGAGGATATACCTCGAAACACAAAACTAGGACCAAATAAGACGGTTCGATATGTTAGTGGGCTGGACGCGACGCTTCACCCAAAAGTGTCAGTAGAGACACACTATTCATTTTCTTTTAAGAGCCTTGCCTTCAAGGCTAATGGTTGTACTAATCTTGCAGAGCTGAACACAATCCACCTGTTTGCAAAAGATATATTCGGGGGAAGGAACACGCCTTCCAATGCCGAAGACAGTACGGAAGCCGAACTCATCGTCATCGAAGACATGTTCAGGGGCTACTGAGGGAGTCCTGGATCAGGGTGTCCTCATGTGGCCGGACAAACTCCTGGTGGGCCGGACTGGTGGGCCGTGAAGATTATTATAGAAGATCATCTCTCGTATCTGGATAGGACTCATGTATTCTTGTAATGGCATGTTTTAGGTTCGGGTGTAGATTTTCCTTCCTCTGCAAGATGATATGTGCAAACCCTAGGCCTCTCTGGTGTGTATATAAACCAGAGGGTTTAGTCCATAGAGGCTAGAGAAGAATCATAATATCCTCATAGGCTAGACTTAGGGTTTAGCCATTGCGATCTCGAGGTAGATCAACTCTTGTATTCATATTCATCCATATTAAAATAGCAGGAAGTAGGGTATTACCTCGATCGAGAGGGCCTGGACCTGGGTAAGCATCGTGTCCTCATCCTCCTATTACCATCGATCCTCAGACGCATAGTTTGGGACCCCCTACCCGAGATCCGCCAGTTTTGACACTAACTAGCCGTCGGTTTTGAACTACTGGGTTGCACTTGCGGAGGCGTGCCGCCGATCTGCACCTCACCACCACCCCAGGTTGCAGGTGGGGCGCTGGTGAGGCCCCGACAGGGGCGGGCGTCTTTTGGGGCGATTGGAAGACCTGACGACACCAACAGGAGTCTGGTGTCATCCTTATGACTGCAGCGACATCGTCACCAGCAAGAACGAGCACCGGTGGCCTGTCACGAGGGTACGCCGGGGTTCAACCCAGCGGACGCCAAGGCCAGATGCTGCAGTCGAGGGCTCAAGGCACGGGGCGCACAGGCGGTGCCCTTGGTGGGTCTGTCGATGAATCCTACGTGCCCTGCATGGTGGACCTGGCGTACGTGTTCGGGGAAGGCCCCGATGCTTTCCACGGGCCGAGGTGGAATGGCGAGGCTCTCGAGGAAGATGATTACCACGGGTCACCCGGGGACACCGTGGACCCATTCAACGATGATGACAGAGCACAACACGTATCACAGCAGCAGGCGTACGCTAACAAAGGACTGCATGTGAATTAGACCACGACGATGGTAGAAGATCTGAGTGTGACCGCTCCGCCCTCAACCGGGGCGGAATGCTGGGGCTGCGCATGGAATGCCTAGAGCCGCGGCCTCCCCAGCAACGCGAGGAGCAAGGAAGTATGCGAAAGTAGGTCCTCTGTCGGGGCGAGCCTCGCCAAGCTTCCCCCCCGGCAGAGGGCCCGTGGTCGCCGAGGGCGCCGCTGGCGTCGCCCTTTTGCCTCCTTGGTTCTGTCCTAGTTTCTGGACGCCCCAACGAAGGTCGGGGGTGGCGCAAGGTGGGGCCCTCATCTGGCGATATGAAGTAAGGCTCGCGCCTGTGAAGATCTCCGCGCGTGACACTCTCACGTAATAATGAGTGGGGCTGTACACGCCCCGGAGTCTCCGGAGAGCCGCCCTCGGGCCTTGAGGGCTCCCTCCCACGTCCTAGTGGCTGCACTTAGCTCCGCGCTGGTGAGAACACTGACGCCTAGATAGGAGCCGAACGCAGCTATTTGCTTTCCTTGCCTTCCCTTTTGTAATTGGATTCGCCGTGTCTTTCGAATTGAATTTGAAGTCTTGCTTGTTGCCAAAATGGGGGGAGTTTTCTTCTATTTCTGCTGGATTTTGCCACCTCTGGCCGTCTCGAAGATCTTACCCCGGGCCCTTCGGCCCGGGGGCTGGAATGCCAATCCCACTTGGTGTGCCATTGTAACCTCGGCAGGACCCTCTCGGGGCAATAGCCTACGCGCTGTACTTTTGCCACGAAGCCCTCCTGCCGCAGCCAGCGGAACGCCACTGGCCCTGTTCCCCGAAGTAGGGCCACGCCTTGCTCAGGAGGCTCATGGCCGCGGACCGCGAGAAATCCACCCTAGGAGGGAGGCAAGCTCACAGCTTCATAACCCTCACGAAGACAGGTAAGCTCTAGGTGAGGCACTACTACAAGTAAGCTCGAAAAGCTTGAGGACGCACGCCCCAGGTTCGGATTCAACCGCCAAACAAAAAGAAGAAAGTGGAATACCAATTTACACACATAGGGGGCTTCCCCTGTCAAAACTGTCTCACACCCTATGGGGCCCCTTGCGAGTCTATGCGTGCAGGATCAGGACGGAAGAATGCAAGCTCAACTAGACACATTGCTCGTGGAGCCGTCCGAGCCACCCTCATGTGCGCCGTCAACGCTGTCGCTGGACACATCTCCATCATCTTCAACCACACATCCTTCATCCGCCACAACCACGACCTCGTCATCATCGGTGGAAAAGGCCTGGACTAGGCATCCACGTGGTCATCCACCCAGTGCGCCAGGTTGTCTCGGACAGCCCCGGGCACAGGAGCGATGGTAGCGTCGAAGTCAAAGTTAGGATCAATTCTATGGAGGTAGCTGAAGACCTGGGAGAACGCACGACCCAGGGGGCCCCGACTCTTCTCTTCGACGAGGCGGCAGGCCTTCACGGCCTAGTTCTCCAGGCGCGTCACAACCTCGGTGAAGAAGACAAAGTGACCGGCGTAATCCTCCATGTTGGGGTCAGGGGCATTCTCCTCGCAGATGGCCTCCAACGCCGGCTTGGCCCTCACTCGAAGAGTCCGCAGCGTGGGGACATGCTCGTGTTGCAGTAGTAGTCGACGGCGAGCTTCGTCCTTGTTCCGTTGCACAAGGACTACAGTGTCGTCAACTTGTTGTAGAGCAAGGCCAAGTCTGATTGCGCGGAGGTCAGCTCAGCCTGGACGGAAGACTGAGCCGCCGCGGCGGCCCTCTCGCGCAGCTCCACTTCTTTCAGTCTCGCCCTGAGGGCAGCAGTCCTCCCTTCGTCTTCCGCTTGCTGGAGCTCCAACTTCAAGTTGTACCCCTCGGCGAGGCCCGCGCGGGCCTTCGCCACCCTCCGGTCGATTTCCTCATGGACCCTGGCCTTGCGAGTGGAGATGGCATCCTCGGCGAGGGACACGTGGCGCTTCCTCGCCTCCAGCCGCTGAAGCTCGAGGCTGCGCTCCGCGGCTTCCAGCATCAGCGCCTCCTCACGCTGCAAGACCTCCGCATCCTCGAAGGGCATCCCCCGCATCGACGCCAGGGCGGCCATGCGCACCTCGGCGCGCTCCTCCAAGTCGGCAATTAGTACCTGAAGCTCCAGGAGGCGCCCCTATGCAGCCTCACGATGGGCGTCGGCTTCCCTGGCCTCCTCCATGGCTTGGGCGTGGGCCTCTCGCGAGGCTGCGAGGGACGCATCTACCTTCGCATTGGCGCTCTTGTGCTGGAGGCGCCTGATACGTCTCCAACGTATCTACTTTTCCAAACCCTTTTTCCCTTGTTTTGGACTCTAACTTGCATGATTTTAATGAAACTAACCCGGACTGACGCTGTTTTCAGCAGAACTGCCATGGTGTTGTTTTTGTGCAGAATAAAAAGTTCTCAGAATCGCTTGAAAATCAACGGAGAATTATTTTGGCAAATATAAAAAATACCCGCACGAAGATCCACACCAGGGGGCCTTGGGCCAGCCCACGAGGGTGGCGGGCGCGCCCCCTGCCCAGGGCGTGCCCCCATGCCTCGCGCCCCCTGGTGCTCCACCGACGTCCCCCCAGATCCTATATATTCCGTTTCGGGGAGAAATTTTTTGGAGAGAAGGAATTATCGCATTTCACGAGATGGAGCCACCGCCAAGCCCTAATCTCTCTTGGGAGGGCTCATCTGGAGTCCGTTCGGGGCTCCGGAGAGTGCAGATCGTCGCCATCGTCATCATCAACCTTCCTCCATCACCAATTCCATGATGCTCACTGCCGTGTGTGAGTAATTCCATCGTAGGCTTGCTGGACGGTGATGGGTTGGATGGGATCTATCATGTAATCGAGTTAGTTTTGTTAGGGTTTGATCCCTAGTATCCACTATGTTCTGAGATTGATGTTGCTATGACTTTGCTATGCTTAATGCTTGTCACTAGGGCCCGAGTGCCATGATTTCAGATCTGAACCTATTATGTTTTCATGAATATATGTGTGGTCTTGATCCTATCTTGAAAGTCTATAGTCACCTACTATGTGTTATGATCCGGCAACCCCGAAGTGACAATAATCGGGACCACTCCCGGTGATGACCATAGTTTGAGGAGTTCATGTATTCACTATGTGTTAATGCTTTGGTCCGGTACTCTATTAAAAGGAGGCCTTAATATCCCTTAGTTTCCAATAGGACCCCGCTGCCACGAGAGGGTAGGACAAAAGATATCATGCAAGTTCTTTTCCATAAGCACGTATGACTATATTCGGAATACATGCCTACATTGCATTAATGAACTGGAGCTAGTTCTGTGTCACCCTAGGTTATAACTTCTACATGATGAATTGCATCCGACATAATTTTCCATCACCGATCCAATGCCTATGAGCTTTACCTATATTGCTTGTCGCTTATTTACTTTTCCGTTGCTACTATCACAAAAACTACAAAAACACTATCGTTACTTTTATTGCTGCTACCGCCACTATCATTTTACTTTGCTACTAAACTATCTTGCTGCAGATACTAAGTTTCCAGGTGTGGTTGAATAGACAACTCAAATGCTAATACTTAAGAGTATTCTTTGGCTCCCCTTGTGTCGAATCAATAAATTTGGGTTGAATACTTTACCCTCGAAAACTGTTGCGATCCCCTACACTTGTGGGTTATCAGCGCCCGAGATTGATGGCCACCCTTAGACGACGTCACTCGTCCAGCAGCTGAAGACCCTTAGCCTCAAGACAAGCGTCGACTCCCTTAAGCTCTTCCCCGAGTCAGCCCAACACGTTCATCGCCTCCCGAGAAGCTCGCGTCGGGCGGCCCCGCGCCTGCGCGTTAACTCGAACAGGAGGCCAGGGCCCTTCTTGGTGCCACGAGCAGATGAAGAAGTTTGGGGAGACCCATCTTCCCCCGGAGACAGAACTAGGGTCTCCTCCGTACCAGACGTCTCTTGGGCCTCGGCCGGGGCCCGGAGGGGCTGGGACCGACCACTTGAAGAAGACACCGGGGACGGGGCAGCCACAAGGCGTTCAATGACCATGGGAGGAGCCCTTGGCACGCCCCCAGCCCCCAGGCAGGGCTGCGAAGAAGGAACAACAAGAACGCGGGGTCGAGGCGCCAGGCCGGCGCATCCGGCCTCATGGACGGCCTCACAGCCAAGGTGGCGCATCGACCAAGGGCGCTTCGGGCCGGTGAAGAGCTCGGGGCTGTAGAGGCCTGCTTCTCGGTGGGCAGCATCACCTTAGCAGAAAGGGCCCTGAGGAATCATGGTCAGGAAGGAAGGCGATGCGCAAGAAGTTACAAAAATAAGCCACTCACTCGTCTACGGCGATGCGCTTCCTTAGCTTCGACGGTCAGAAGGCGACATCATCGCCACCTAGAGCATCCTCCTCTTGCGAAGAGCTTCGAAGTTCAGCCGGAGCCCCGGAAGCGATCGACGACACCAGGCACAACCAATGCATCTCCGGACAAAGAGGCCACAGGGGCTTCGGCCTTAGGAGCATCAGGCGGCGCTTCCGGGCGACTCCCCTGAGTTCCGGGGGGCGGCACTTTAGGAACCTCAGGAGGTGCCGACACGGGAGCAGCAGTGCCACCAGCACTCAGCAGTGGCCGTCCCCTTGCACCCAGTTCCAGGACGACCACCTCAACAGCAGCAAGCGAGGGATCCACACATACAGGGTTCTTGCGAGACCCGACAAGGCCGAGCGGGCGAAGCCCCCATTCATCAAAAGAGGGCATCTGCCTCACAAACTCCATCCTGTTTGAGCAACAGTACATGAGGCAGCCCTCCTCCAGTAAGCGAGCTGGCGTCGGATCACCCGTCAGGACCTTGAGCACCATGCGCCGTACCTCGCGAGGGAGGGCGGGCGCCTGGAGCCTCATGCGGTCCCCATGACTGGAGTAGGTCCACATCGTTTGAGAGTGGCACTAAAGTGGAGCGACGCGGCACTGGATGAACTCCCTCGCCACCATGGGCGCCGTCACACCAAGCCTCCGCAGCCTGGCGAACCGGAGTCAAACAGGAGCCAGCTTCCGATCAACAAGCCTCACGTGGTCCTAGCCGGAGCTCAGAGCGGCCGGGCTCCACGGTGGGAGCAGCAGGGGGCTGCGCACCCTGACATCGAAGAACACCCACCGCTCCCTGAAGCCGCCAACAATCATCGCAAGGTCGAAGTCAATGCCCGCGCCGGCCGTCGCCGCAATGGTCTGGTAGGACACACATCCGGAGCATTGGAGCACATCTGTCAGATGCAGCAAGAAGAAGAGGCGAAACAAGGCAACAGAGGGAGCAATGCCCACCATGGCCTCACAGACAAAGGCAAAAACAGCAAGGAGGACGATGGACTGAGGATCAAGATGCAGCGCGCTGATTTGGTAATGCGAAAGAACAACATTGAAGAAATCAAAGAAGGGAGGGATTAGGCCAGCCCAAAGGGTGTGAAGATGGAGGGGGGCCTTGGTGGCCGGCCAATCGATTTCGGCGCGGGAAGCGGGACAGACCACTGTCGCCCCCACTCATTGGAGCCGGGGGCGAGTGCCAGGCGCACCTTATCCATACTCCTCATTGATTACCTCCAACCGCTCGGTGGCGGGCCAGAAGACCGACGGCGAGGGAGCCAAGGCATAAGGCCCCACCCCCTCTTCCCTTTCTCGATTGGAGGCCATGATGACGATGGAAGTTGGTGCTGAATCAAGCCGGGGGAGGAGGTTCAGAAGACAAGGAAACCGCAGGACACGTCGCTGGCAAAGGAGGTGGAGCTGGGCAAGTAACAGTGGCCGTCCGGCCGGGCGAAAGTCAAGGCTATATGGGGAAGTGGAGACGCCCACGTCTCGTCAATCGCCACGCATCTGTCAAGGCCGCATGCTTTTGGGGCCCGCGGCGCTCCGCTCTTGGCCCTTGGCTTCGCCGCGAAGCCAAGCCCAAGCACACCTTGGGCCCGGGGGCTACTGTCAACGTTCTGGGAATGGGGGTACCCAGACTTGCCTGCCTGCGGCCTAGGGCGTGGCTCATCAGGCAGCCTGGTACGGCCCAACATCTTCAGCGACCACTCAAGACCCTCACGAGGGGCCAAGCCTCGCGAGGCGGATGACACAAGGCATCCCTTGGGGCGGCCTCACCAGACCGGCTCGTCATGATCGGAGATATCGAGGCGAGGGGCACCTCGCGAGGTCCTCGTGACGTGAGCAGTGACAACCAAGGCCAGGCGGGCACCAGCGGGCGCGGAGTGCCAGTTTCCCCTTTGGTTCTAAAGGGGCAGGTGCAGGCGAGGAATCCCGAGGCATCAGGCAAAGGTTTCCATATCAGTGCAACAAGACCAAGACCGGCAGGAGAGCAGGACGGAGCTCACCGCGGAGCCCACGACGGCTTCACCACGAGAGCCTGTGGTAGGCGAAGACCAACTTTTGTGAGGATAGCTCGTACTGGATGTCCCCCTTCAAATTTGGCCGTTGTGGGATCCCTTCCCGCTCAATATTTGGGAAGAGGACCCGAGCCACTATAAATAGGACTGACCAACACCATTAGTGTCATCTCATCAGATCGGGGGTTGATCTCATCTTGAGTTGATCAGATAGAAGGCCACACACCACCAGCTCACTCGAGCACAAGAACTCCTCTCCTTAGGAGGCAGTTCATCCATGTACTAGTTCTTCCTCAGCCTATAAGGCAATCCACCACACCACACTAGATTAGGTATTACACCACAATGGTGGCCCGAACTAGTATAAATCTTGTGTCACTTGTTCTTCGGATCTGACGAGCTAGGCCTAGGGTTGTTGAGTAAACGAGATAGGGCGGAAGCAGAGATCTTCGTGCGCACCCCATAGCTCGAACCTTAAGGGTTTTGCTGGAACCCCAGATCCAACAGGGTGGTCGCGGCCGCGCTTCATCTCCGGTTCTATCATGAGCACGACCTCCCCCTTGCACTTCACATCTTTAGCGTTGACCTTCTTGTCTTTTGGGTCAGCAGCGAGGAGATCTACGAGGGAAAGGCGACAGTCCTCAGCTCTCGTGCACTTGGTCGCCATGTTGAACAGCTCCAGGGCTATGCACAGGTCCTCGTGGATGGCGAGCTCCTCCTTCATCTTGACATCGTGGTAGCCATCGGAGAATGCTGAGATGATAGCCTCGTTCGTCACCTTGGGAATCTAGAGGCAGACGCTGTTGAAACGCTGGATGTACTTTTGCAGGGTTTCCCTTGACTTCTGCTTGACGCGCCATAGGTCACCCGCGGCTGGTGGGTGGTCGCGAGTGACTTGTAATTGGTGATGAAACGCTCGCGCATCTCACCCAAGTAGGAGATCAATCCCGCAGGCAGGTTCAGGAGCCACGAGCGCGCGCCATCTTTGTGAGCCATGGGGAACCAGTTCGCCATAATTTTCTCGTCGTCGTTGGCCACCTCGATGCTCAACTCGTAAAGCTCCAGGAACTCAGCAGGGTCGGCAGTGCCGTTGTAGCATGGATGCAGGTCAGGCTTGAACTTCTTGGGCCAGATGATGCTGCGTAGATCAGGAGTGAAGGCTCGGCAGCCTGATATGACCACCGGACCCTGTCATGGAGGCGGAGCTTGGTATTGGTTCTCGTGCACCGCCATCTCAGGGGGCGCATGGTCTCGACGTGGTGGTGGTGGGAGTGCAGGAGCTCCTCGTTGTGGTTGCTAGGCCTCCTGACAGCTGCCTTCTACATTCGCGGGCGCCCCCGCGCGGTGGGTCGCGCCGCAGGGCCACACGCCTTGGAGCGTGGGCGACATCTTGACGTGGAGGTGGTGGAGGCACTTCCTGAGCCACGTCGTCCACAAAGGGAGGCGGGTGAGGTAGCGAGAGGGACGGTGCAGGAGAGCCCCCAACAGCGCTAATGAGTTCGATGATGCGGTCTAACAAGTCCTCGTAGATGTTGTCGACGGGGCGGTAGCACAGGAGCTCGCGTGCAATGAGCAGTGCAGCCTATGCATCTGCGGGGTCCGCGCTGGCCGTGGGACGACAAGCTGGCTGGAGTCAGCGACAGGGTATCGGTGCGTCCATCCTGCTGCATCGAGGGGTGCAACGATGAGGCTTGCTGCTCGTGCCTCGTCGGGTCGATGGTGCGTTCGCGGCAGGTAATGGAGAATGGCGGCGGGGGGGGGGGGG
>LR738710.1:559455412-559515413 GCA_902687465.1 Secale cereale | reverse complement strand
GGTCCGCCGGCGGGAGTCATCTAAGCGACGTGGGCGGCGAGAGAGACCCTTCGCTCAGCACGAGCTCGACGAGCGTCAGCCTTGGAAGCAACGAAGCAGTGATACATCGACCGACGGAAGAGAGGTTTTGGCGCACCCCTACCTGGTGCGCCAAATGTCGAATTTCGGGTTCCGCTAACCCTAGAGAGGTTCGAACTCTGGGGTGCGCACGAGGAGCACTCTCTCCCCAGCGCACTCGCCCTATTATTCTACGGTCAAGGTCGGTGAACTCAAGGAACAAGAGACACATAGGTTTACACTGGTTCAGGCCACCTTGTGGTGTAATACCCAACTCCAGTGTGTGTGGTGGATTTCCTTGTGGGGCTGAGGATGAACTAGTATAATGGATGAACAGCCTCCGGAGGAGAGGTGTTCTTGGGCTCGGATGAGCTTGTGTTATGGTCAGGATGGAATGGATCTGATCCCTTCTATGGTGGGATCAGCCAAAGATGGGATGCCCCTCTATGGTGGTGGCTAGGTCCTATTTATAGTGGCCTTTGTCCTCTTCCCAAATATCGGCGGGACAAGATCCCACAATAGCCAAATTTAAAGGGAAACAACTAGTACATGTTATCCTGACAAAAGCGGTCTTCACCTGCCAAATGCTCTAGCGGCGACGCCGCGCCAGGCTCCACGATGACCTCTACTCCATCGTCTGGCGGTCCTTGGTCTTGTTGCACCGATATGGAAACCTTTGCTTGATTCCTCGAGACTCCGCGCCTACGCTTGCTCCCTTAGCACCAAAGGGGAAATTGGTATACTGCAGCCGCTGGCGCCCGCCTTGCCTTGGTTGTCATGGCTCACGTCACATGAACCTCGCGAGGTGCACCTTGCATAGATATCTCCGCTCCTCGGGAGCCAGCCTAGAGAGGCTGCCCCCAGGGAGGTCTTGTCACCATCCTCCTCGCGAGGGTCTTGAGCTGTGGTTGCTGAAGCTGGGCCGTACCAGGCCGCCAATGGAGCCATGTCATGGGCCAAAGGCAGGCAGTTCTGGGTACCCCCATTCCCAGGATACCGACAGTCCCCCCTTCTCAGATTTCTTTGAGGCGATGGTGGTGCTGTATGGGTTCCACCTTTTGGATTTCACGCCGAATGCAATTGTGTGCATGCCAATTTTTGCCCACTTGTGTGAGAACTTTGTTGGAGTCACCCCCAATGTGGTTCTATTCAGGCATTTTTTCGTCCTGCGAGCGGAAAACAAGACCCACCAATCCGGGAATATAAGCTAGGTTCCTCATGTGGCGAGGGAAAATTGGGATTATCTCCTTGGGCAGCAGCACAACAAATGGGAGGAGTGGAGGGCAGACTGGCGCTGGATCCAGGATTAGGAAGCCGTGGAGTACTACCAGGCGCGGACAGAGTGCCTCGTGCATGAAAATGATTGGAGGGAATTCAGCCTCGCTGACGATAGGCTTTGCCCGACAATAAACATGATTACCCATCTAAAACTAAGTTGTCATTGTTCTCCTGCCTCTCTTCATTGTCAGTGTCATCAAATCTAGCACGGATGATAGGTTGCTCCTGATATTCATCTTCCATTGCTTGTTTACTGACAGTATCTACAAGATCAGGGAACATATACTCATCCTCATCATCACTTTGAGGCCACAGTTCATCTAGCTCTGCATCTTGTTCTACATCGGCTGCAGCAGCGATAGGAGAAGTGGCACAAGAAGTGGCAGTGGACATTGTCGGCGTTCTGGGAATGGGGGTACCCAGACTTGCCTACCTGCGTCCCAGGGCGTGGCTCATCAGGCGGCCTGATACGGCCCAACCTCTTCGGCAACCACTCAAGACCTTCGCGAGGGGCCGAGCCTCGCGAGGCAGACGACGCAAGACCTCCCCTGGGAAGCCTCACTAGGCTGGCTCCGGAAGAGCGGAGATATCATGGCAAGGGGCACCTCGTGACGTGAGAAGTGATGACCAAGGCCAGGCGGGCGCCAGTGGGCGCAGAGCGCCAGTTTCCTGTTTGGTGCTAAAGGAGTAGGTGCAGACAAGGAGTCTTGAGGCGCCAGGCACATGTTTCCATGTTGGTGCAACAAGACCAAGACCAGCAGGACGGTAGAGCGGAGGTCATCATGGAGCCCACGGCAGCATCACCACCAGAGCCTTTGGCAGGCGAAGACCACCTTTTGCCAGGATAGCTTGTACTAGCTGCCCCCTTCAAATTTGTACGTTTGAGATCCCTTCCCGCTCAATATTTGGGAAGAGGACCCGTGCCTCTATAAATAGGACTAGACACCACCATTGAGCTCATCTCATCTAGAGTTGATCAGATAGAAGGCCACACACTCACGAGCTCACTCGAGCACAAGAACACCTCTCCTCAGGAGGCAGTTCGGGCCATGTACTAGTTCTTCCTCAACCTACAAGGCAATCCACTACACCTCACTGGATTAGGGTATTACACCACAATGGTGGCTCGAACCAGTATAAACCTTGTGTCCCTTGTTCTTCGGATCTGACGAGCTAGGCCTAGGGACCAGCGAGTAGACGAGCTAGGGCAGGAGGAGAGATCTTCGTGTGCACCCTAGAGTTCTTACCACAAGGGTTTTGCCGGAACCCAAGATCCGACATTTAGCTCGCCAGGTAGGGGCGTGCCGAAACTTCCCTTCCGTCGATCCGTGCTCCGTCATCCCATCAGTTCCATGGCCGATGCTTGCAGAGCCCGTGCTGAGCGGTGGGCTGCCCTTGCCGCCCGCATCGCTCAGACAACTCCTGCCGACGGACCACCCCGCCGTTCTCCCTCGCCTGCTGCCAATGCCGCCACCAAACCAGCGTGGCACGAACGGCGGGCCTCGTCCATGCACCCCTCCGTGCGGCGAGATGGACGTACCGCGACCCCGTCACTGACCCAAGCGGTCTCGTCATCCCATGCTCGTCGCGGACCCGCGGACGCGCAGGCTGCGCTGCTCATGGCACACGAGCTCCTGCGCTACCGTCCCGTTGATGACTTCTACTAAGAATGGCTCGACCGCATCATCGAGCTCGTCAGCGCCGCTGGGGGCTCTCCAGTGCCATCCCTCTTGCTACCTCATACGCCCCCACCCGCCCATGCGGACGTCGTGGCCCATGAAGCTCCTCTACTACCTCCACGCCAATGCGTCGTCCAAGACCAAAGGCATGTGGCCCCGTGCCGTGATCACCCACGTATGGCGCCCGTGCACGAAGAAGGAAGCTGCCAAGAGATCCAGCGGCCCCGTGGAGGAGCGCCAGCGCTCCCCCCATCGCCACGTCGAGACCACGCGGCCCCAGCCGTGGTGGCACGCGGGGACCAAGACCAAGTTCCTCCTCCCCGACAAGCTTCGACGTCGACAGCAGGCTGCAAGGCCCTCGCCCTCGAGTTGCACAATGTCAACTGGCCTGGGAAGTTCAAGCCTGACTTGCCTCCACGCTATGATGGCACCCCCGACCCTGAGGAGTTCCTGCAGCTCTACGAGCTGCGCATCGAAGCGTCCGGTGGCAACGAGAAGATTATGGCGAACTGGTTCCCCATGGCCCTCAAAGATGGCGCGCACTCATGGCTCCTGAACCTGCCCGCGGGATCGATCTCCACCTGGAGCAAGATGCGCGAGTGGTTTATCGCCAACTTCCAGGGCATGCGTGACCAGCCCTCGGCCACGGGTGACTTGCGGCGTATCAAGCAACAACCAGGAGAAACCCTACGGAAGTTCATCCAACGCTTCAACATCGTCCGCATCAAGATCCCCAAGGTCATGGACGAGGCCATCAATTCAGCGTTCTTAGATGGTGTCCGCGATGTCAAGATGAAGGAGGAGCTCGCCATCCACGAAGATCTGTGCTCGTCCCTGGAGCTGTTCAACCTCGTGACCAAGTGCGCCAGAGCTGAGGAGGGCACCTCTCCGTCGTCGGGCACCCCGCTGCTGAACTTAAAGACAAGAAGGCCAAGAGCAAGGACGTCAAGCGCAGAGGAGCGGCAGTGCTCGCGGCTGAACCGGAAATGAAGCACGGCCGCGACTACCTGGAATCATCCAAGAACAGTCGGGTGTTTTGCGCCTACCACAACGTGCACAACCACAACACTCACGACTGCCAAGAGCTCAGGGCCCTCCGCGAAGGACACATCGGCCAATACCCCGAGCGCAGCAACCGTAGCTACGGCCGTGGGGGAAGTCGGACCAGGGGACGATGGGACGGCCACAGCCCCCGCCAGGAGTGGCGTGGCCAACCTCGGGAGGACCGTTGGCGCGATCAGCCTCGTAAGGATGCATGGAGGGACCAGCCCCGTGAGGGCTCCTGGTGGGACCAGTCTCGTGAGGACTACCCTCAGGGCAAGGCTGTCCTTCACCTCTACCACCACCAAGGAGGAACGATGACCAGGACGAGGGTGCCGGGGGCTTCTAGGAGCCTCGCGCCATCGCCTGCATCTTGGGCGGAGCACATGCCCCAACCTCTCAGCATCTCTTCAAGCAGTTCGCCTGGGAAGCAAACACGTCTCTCCCCAAGCTCGAGACTACTCACCCACTCAGGTGGTCCAGATGCCCCCATCACCTTTAGTTCAGCAGACCAGCTCAAGTGCGCGGCCACGGTCGGCGCCCTCCAGATGCTTTGTTCGCC
Organism: Secale cereale; assembly: GCA_902687465.1. NCBI lineage: Eukaryota > Viridiplantae > Streptophyta > Magnoliopsida > Poales > Poaceae > Secale > Secale cereale. The sequence continues at coordinate 559,510,796 of LR738710.1, read as the reverse complement.
TGTCATCAGCAACGTCCAAGTTACCAAGACTCTCATCGATGGCGGCACATGGCTCAATGTCCTGTCCATTGAGGCATTCGACAGCCTCCAAGTGCCCTACGATCAGTTACTACCTACCAAGCCCTTCTCCGGAGTGACTGACGGCTCCACCACCCCCGTGGGGCAGGTCCGCCTACCAGTCACCTTCGGCAAGCGCGACAACTACCACACTGAGCTCATCGACTTTGACGTCGCCCACATCTATCTCCCTTACAACGCCATCCTCGGGTACCCAGCCCTGGCCAAGTTCATGGCGGTGACTCACCATGGCTACAATGTCCTCAAGATGCCGGGGAGTGGCAGCGTCATCACCATCGCTTGTGAAGAGAAGGACGCAGTGTGCTCACTCGAGGGCGCTTACCAGGCGGCAGCAGTCGAGGATCTAGACAATGACAGCATCATCTACCCTCCTGAGGTCGTTCCCAAGAAGAAGAAGCAGCTGCTCGCCCTGAAGCCGCATGAGGTTGTAGTACCCGGTGGCAGCACCTCAGTGCCTACACCTAGGGAGGGGCCACCTCCCTCCCTCGCATAGGAAGGCGTGCTCGGCGCCCCCCTCAGGCTGGGCCTGGGGGCTCTCATCTGGAGGGCCTATGACTTAGCTAATATCACGAGGGAGGCACTCGGGCACCATGTGGAGGAGTGCTTCACCGCACGCTTCCCTCCGGAGGCCTCAAGGCGTGAGGCACCAAGCACTCAGGAGTTCATCAGCCAGACCATTGAAAACCTACAAGTGACAAGGGCAATGCGGGGCAAGCGCCACCCGGCGCCTTAGATTGCAGTTGTCGCCCCAAGCTCAGGCGACGGGCTGCGCGTCTGCGTCAACGTCCCCGCGCTCAACACAATCGCATCTCAGGAGGTCTACTGGCCTTCCCAGGTGGGCCGGTGCGAGGGTACCCCTCACAGCTACGTTCGCATGCCTTTCGGCCTGTCGAACCAAGCGACCCTGCACTAGTGCCATATGCGGGAGGTCCTGGCGACTCGCGAGTCTAGGCATCAGGAGATCCAGGCGTAGTTGGACTCAGTTCTTCGCGAGATCTGGGAGGCCCCGGAGCCAGGCGGCGCATGAGGAGTAGCGTCTGCATCAAGCGTCTTCAGCTACGCCAACACTACTTCAGCAACTGTGCTAGGTGACATTTTCTGTTTTTTTTTCGTCTGGGAGCGCCCCTCGGGCTGCATCATTCCTAGGTCACACGGGCCTGTCCCTGTGGCGTGTATCCTTCTGCATCTTTAGTCTAGCTTGTTGGGGGCGCCCCTCGGGCTGCATCATCCCCATGCCACACAGGTCCATCCTTGTGGCATGCATCTCATTTGGCATTACTTGATTTAGTCCGTTTCCTCGTGCGATTTGCCTTACGGGCATCATCTACTCACCCATCACCCCTTCTGGTCTCCCTCGCTACTTAATGGATTTCTGCTCATCCCGCAACGGGGGCTGCACACGTTGGCATGACGCTTGTGCTCGGGTCCGTCCCTGCAACGCTAACAAACCCGAGGGACCGAGCTCTGACCCGCGGCCCGCTCCGCAAGCGTCACCTCACCAGGTCCTCGGTGCCCTCATCTTCCCGTGGAATTATCAGGAGCCCGACGGTAGGCGTGGTCCCAAGTTGTGCTGCTACATGCTAACCCGCAGGAGTCTCAGGAGCACGGCGACAGACGATCCCACAGGTCTCCCTTCCTCACGTAATTCGCTTGCGCGTTAAAGGGGGGACATCTGAGCACCACATCTCAGGGGTTCTTACCGACTCTCCGGCCCTCAACCCTTGGCCTTGACCACGGCATCGCGACATGACATACCAACGGTGGTTGAGCTTCGCTCGAGGGTCGGGACCCGAGGATGCAGAGCATCAAGAAGAATGGGAGAAGGGGAGGCTGGCTCAGAGAGCTCAGGCCTATTCGTACGTCAAGGGGGGCCCTTGGGCATCGTGACCCAAGGGATTAACTAGTCTCGTAGCCCCTCACTCCCTGGTTTTGTCCAGGTGATCCAGTCAAAGCCAGCGGCGGCTGAGGTACGCGCGGGGCCAGGCCCTGCCGACGCAGAACATCAAGGCCTAAGTCCAGCATTCCCTTCCTGAAGGCCGTTCGTACGTCAAGGAGGACTCCTAAGCATCGCGACTCAGGAGCCTAACTGGTCACGTAGCCCCTCACCCCTTGTTCTCGTCCTGGTGATCCGGACGATCCAACGGTGGCTGAGGTACGCGCGGGGATGAGCCCAGCCGACGCAGAACTCGAGGGCCAGCAGGGAGAAAATCGCGAAATCTCAGCCACGCGGCATCGGAAACAAGCCAGCCGCACCGCTTAAGGAATCACCTCGTCCTCGGCAAGATAAGTCACGAACTCTTTCAGTGCCCCATCATAACTTGAAGAACGGGATTCAACAGTCATGTGTCGGCAACTCCACCTCGCTTCTTCACCTTCGGAAGCCGCTTGCACGCCAAGGGGGACCTCTTGAGCATCACGCCTCAGGAGCTCTTACCAGACCTCGAGCCGCTCACCTCCTGGCCTTGACCACGGCATCGCGACCTGGCATACCAGCGACGGCTGCAGCTTGCCTTGGGACTGGGGCCTGCCGGCATAGAGCACTATGCTACCGAAAGGGTAAAAAGGAGCGGTATTGCCGAAACGGGGCTCACAAATAGGGTCTACTAGCAAGGATAATAAGACACGAGCAAAAGCACTACAAGTTCTTTACATGCCCTCACGGGGTTGGCCTCGAATCCTCGCAGGAAACGCCACAGAAGGATTTCGGGAGTTCCTAACTACGACCACCATCGTCGACGCCATTATCAATAGTGGGCCACGATGGCCCACCTCCGACCTCGCGCAGATCACCACCGGCGACGTGCTCGCGAGCCCGACGTGCTTCGGGCACGCCGCGAGCATGGGGCGCGTAGATATCGCCGCTCATCTCCGGAGACTCGTCAGCCTCAGGAGAGCTGCTGGACTCTCGGAGGCCATCGCTGCTGCTGGGCGAGCTGGTGGCACGGTCAACGGCTAGCGCGGCGCCAGTCGCTGCGCCGTCTCGACGATCCCCTCCAGGGCAGCACTCCAGGCGGCGTCCCTCCTCGTCAAACGCCTTGAAGAGCAGCACGGAGGCGCCGTCGTACTCAAAGTGGACAGCGAGGGCTCCTTCTGCACGGCAGACGCCGGTGACCTCGCCCCATCCGCGAGTCATGAAGACCTAACCCGGGGAGACGACCTCAACCTCAGCCCTCGTCACCGTGGCCCGGCACTCGGCGTGCTTCAACCGAAGCTCGAGCGGCATCTCCACGGCGAAGAATGGAGGGAAGCATATCCAGGATCTAGAAGGCACCGCCGCCCACACCACGAACGCGCGCGAGGAACCCCCGGTGTGCGTTCGCAGGGCGGCAGCATGCACCACGACGGCGCAATCGACGCGGTCAGGGCACGAGCGGCGCTGGGGGCTACCTTCCCTCCTGTGGCCTGGTGCCCTGGCGTACAGGGGCAGCGGGTAGCCAGGGGGAGGCCGCTCATGCCAAGGCCTCGTCCCTTCCGGCCTCATGGCGGCGCCAGGAGGATGGAATGGTCTTTTCTTCCGTGGGAGCACTTCTGGCTCCTCGTGAGGAGTCTTCCCCTTCTCAGCGGCAGAAAATCGCCAGATCGGCGCCATGAGCAGCTCGGCCAAGCAAAGAGCGAGGGAGAGGAAGAAGCGAAAGGAACGAAGGAAGAAGATGGGAAACAAGGACTCCGCCTGTCGTCTTATTTATAGCCAGGAGAAGGACAACCGCCAGCCTCCATAATCGCAGGTAATGATGATCTTTCACGCATGCAGGGCCTTGTCAAGTCACGCAGTCACCGAGGCTGCGTAGGGAAGTGGAGACGCCTGAAGGAAATATGCCCTAGAGGCAATAATAAAATTATTATTTATTTCCTTATATTATGATAAATTTTTATTATTCATGCTAGAATTATATTAACCGGAAACTTAGTACATGAGTGAATACATAGACAAAACAGAGTGTCCCTAGTGTGCCTCTACTAGACTAGCTCATTGATCAAAGATGGTTATGTTTCATACTACCTCCGTCTAGGTGAATAAGTCATTTGCGTAGTTCTAGGTATTCGATTTAAGGAATTAAATATGTGTTATATGTCCTGAAAAGTATATCACTAGATTTCTACACGGATGTAGTTTCTAATTATTTTTTTGTCACATATAACATATTTAGATAGTTAAATCGTCGACCTAGAACTACGTGAATGACTTATTCACCTAGACGGAGGTAGTAGCCATAGACATGAGTTGTCATTTGATCAACGGGATCACATCATTAGGAGAATGATGTGATGTACAAGACCTATTCGTTAGCTTAGCACTATGATCGTTTAGTTTTACTGCTATTGCTTTCTTCATGACTTATACATGTTCCTATGACTATGAGATTATGCAACTCCCAAATACTGGAGGAGCACCTTGTGTGCTATCAAATGTCACAACGTAACTGGGTGATTATAAAGATGCTCCACAGGTGTCTCGAAGGTGTTTGTGGTGTTGGCATAGATCAAGAATAAGATTGTCACTCCGAGTGTCGGAGAGGTATCTCTGGGCCCTCTCGGTAATACACATCATAATAAGCCTTGCAAGCAAATGACTAATGAGTTAGTCATGAGATGATGTATTACGGAATTAGTAAAGAGACTTGTCGGTAACGAGATTGAACTAGGTATTGAGATACCGACGATCGAATCTCGGGCAAGTAACATACCAATGACAAAGGGAACAACGTATGTTGTTATGAGGTTTGACTGATAAAGATCTTCGTAGAATATGTAGGAGCCTATATGACCATCCAGGTTCCGCTATTGGTTATTGGCCGGAGATGAGTCTCGGTCATGTCTACATAGTTCTCGAACCCGTAGGGTCCACACGCTTAACATTTGATGACGATCGGTATTATGAGTTTATGAGTTTTGATGTACCGAAGGTAGTTCAGAGTCTCGGATAAGATCACAGACATGACGAGGAGTCTCGGAATGTCCGAGACATAAAGATTAATATATTGGATGACTATATTCGGACACGGGAAGTGTTCCGGGTGTTATCGAGTAAAACCGGAGTGCCGGAGGGGGTTACCGGAACCCCCCGAGGGAGTATGGGCCATAGTGGGCCTTGAGGGAATAGAGAGAGGCTGCCCATAGGGCTGGACGCACCCTCCCCCTAGGAATCCTAGTTGGACTAGGAAAGGGGGGAGGCGCCCCTCTTCTTCCTTCTCCTCTCCTGCTTCCTTTGCTACTCCTACTAGGAATAGGAAGGGGGATTCCTATTCCTACTAGGAGTAGGAATCCTACTCCTGGCGCGCCATACTCGGCCAGTCGTACCTCCCCCTTGATCCTGTATATACGGGGGCAGGGGGCACCCAAAGACACACAAGAAACATTGTTCTAGCCGTGTGCGGTGCCCCCCTCCACAGAAACACACCTCGGTCATACTGTTGCAGTGCTTAGGCGAAGCCCTCCGCCGGTAGCTTCATCATCTCCGTCACCACGCCGTGGTGCTCACAAAACTCTCCCGTGAAGCTCAACTGGATCAAGAGCTCGTGGGACGTCATCGAGCTGAACGTGTGCTGAACGCGGAGGTGCCGTACGTTCGGTGCTTGATCGGCTGGATCGCGAAGACGTTCGACTACATCAACCGCGTCACTAGACGCTTTCGCTTTTGGTCTACGAGGGTACGTAGACACACTCTCCCCTCTCGTTGCTATGCATCTAGTAGATAGATCTTGCGTTATCATAGGACTTTTTTGAAGTACTACGTTCCCCAAATGTGGCATCATGAGCCAAGTCTATGCGTAGATGATATGCACGAGTAGAACAAAATGAGTTGTGGGCGATAATAGTCATACTGCTTACGAGCATGTCATATTTTGATTCGGTGGTATTGTGAGATGTAGCGGCCCGGACCGACATTACGCGTACGCTTACGCGAGACTACTTTCACCGTTACGAGCACTCGTTGCATAAAGGTGACTGGCGGGTGTGTGTCTCTCTCACTTTAGTTGAATCAAGTGTGGCTACGCCCGGTCATTGTGAAGGTTAAAACAACACATACTTGACGAAAAATCGTTGTGGTTTTTGTATGCGTAGGTAAGAACGGTTCTTGCTAAGCCCGTAGCAGCCACGTAAAACTTGCAACAACAAATTAGAGGACGTCTAACTTGTTTTTGCAGGGCATGTTGTGATGTGATATGGTCGAGACGTGATGAGTTATACGTTATTGTATGAGATGATCATGTTTTGTAAAGTTATCGGCAACTGGCAGGAGCCATATGGTTGTCGCTTTATTGTATGAAATACAATGGCCATGTAATTGCTTTACTTTATCACTAAGCGGTAGCGATAGTCATGGAAGCAATAGTTGGCGAGACGACAACGATGCTACGATGGAGATCAAGGTGGCGCGCCGGTGACGATGGAGATCATGACGATGCTTTGGAGATGGAGATCAAAAGCACAAGATGATGATGGCCATATTATGTCACATATTTTGATTGCATGTGATGTCTATCTTATTATGCTTCTTATTTTGCTTAGTACGACAGTAGCATTATAAGATGATCCCTTACAAAATTTCAAGGTACAAGTGTTCTCCCTGAGTATGCACCGTTGCGAAAGTTCGTCATGCCGAGACACCACGTGATGATCGGGTGTGATAAGCTCTACGTTCAAATACAACGAGTGTAAGACAGTTTTGCACATGCAGAATACTCGGGTTAAACTTGACGAGCCTAGCATATACAGACATGGCCTCGGAACACTGGAGATCGAAAGGTCGAGCGTGAATCACATAGTAGATATGATCAACATAAGATGTTCACCATTGAAAACTACTCCATCTCACGTGATGATCGGACATGGTTTAGTTGATTTGGATCACGTGATCATTTAGATGACTAGAGGGATGTCTATCTAAGTGGGAGTTCTTAAGTAATATGATTAGTTGAACTTTAATTTATCATGAACTTAGTCCTGATAGTATTTGGAAATTATGTTATAGATCAATAGCTCGCGTTATAGCTCCCCTATATTTTTTCATATGTTCCTAGAGAAAACTAAGTTGAAAGATGTTAGTAGCAATGATGCGGACTAGGTCCATGATTTGAGGATTTTCCTTACTGCTGCACAGAAGAATTATGTCCTTGATGCACCGCTAGGTGACAAACCTATTGTAGGAGCAGATGGAGACATTATGAACATTTTAACAAAAGCTCGGTATGATGACTACTGGATAGTTTAGTGCACCATGCTTGACGGCTTAGAACCGGGACTTCAAAAACATTTTGAATGGCACGAAGCATATGAGATGTTCCAAGAGTTGAAATTAGTATTTCATACTCATGCCCGTGTCGAGAGGTACAAGACCTTCAACAATACTTTGCCTATAAGATGGAGGAGAATAGCTCAACCAGTGAGCATGTGCTCAGATTGTCTGGGTACTACAATTGCTTGAATCAAGTGGGAGTTAATCTTCTAGATAAGATAGTAATTGACAAAGTTCTCTAGTCACTATCACCAAATTAGTATAACTTCGTGATGAACTATATATGCAAGGGATGACGAAAGTAATTCTCGAGCTCTTCGCAATGCTGAAATCGGCGAAGGTAGAAATCAAGAAAGAGCATCAAGTGTTGATGGTTAACAAGACCACTTATTCTCCCGTGAAGGAACCCAAAGCTAAACTCAAGCCTGAAACTAAGTGCTTCTACTGCAAAGGAAATGGTCACTCGAAGTGGAACTGCCCTAGATACTTGGCAGATAAGAAGGATGGCAAAGTGAACAAAGGTATATATTTGATATACATATTATTTATGTGTACTTTACTAGTGTTCATAGAAACCCTTGGGTATTTGATACCGGTTCAGTTGCAAAATTAGTAACTCAAAACGTGATTTGCAGAATGAACAGAGACTAGTTAAAGGTGAAGTGACGATGTGTGTTGGAAGTAGTTCCAAGATTGATATGATCATCATCGCACACTCCCTATACTTTCGGGATTAGTGTAAAACCCAAATAAATGTTATTTGGCATTTGCATTGAGCATGAATATGATTTGATCATGTTTGTTGCAATACGGTTACTCATTTAAAGTCATAGAATAATTGTTGTTCTGTTTACATGAATAAACCTTCGATCGTCATACACCCAATGAAAATAGTTTGTTGGATCTCGACCGTAGTAGTACACATATCCATAATATTGAAGCCAAAAGATGCAAAGTTGATAATGATAGTGCAACTTATTTGTGGCACTACCGTTTAGGTCATATTGGTGTAAAGCGCATGAAGAAACTCCAATCTGATGGGCTTTTGAAATCACTTGATTATGAATCACTTGGTGTTTGCGAACCATGTCTAATGGGCAAGATGACTAAAACTCTGTTCTCCGGATCAATTGAGCAAGCAACTGACTTGCTGGAAATCATACAGACTGATGTATGCAGACCAATGAGTGTTAAGGCTCGTGGCGGGTATCATTATTTTCTAACCTTCGCTGATGATTTGAGCAGATATGGGTATATCTACTTAATGAAACACAAGTCTGAAACATTTGAAAAGTTCAAAGAATTTCAGAGTGAAGTAGAGAATCATCATAATAAGAAAATAAAGTTTCTACGATCTGATCATGGAGGCAAATATTTGAGTTACAAGTTTGGTCTTCATTTGAAACGATGTGGAATAGTTTCACAACTCACGCCACCAGAACACCACATCGTAATGGTGTGTCCGAACGTCGTAGCCGTAGTTTATTATATATGGTGCCATCTATGATGTCTCTTACCAATTTACCACTATCGTTTTGGGGTTATGCATTAGAGACATCTGCATTCACGTTAAATAGGACACCATCTAAATCCGTTGAGACGACGCCTTATGAACTGTCGTTTGGCAAGAAACCATAGTTGTTGTTTCTTAAAGTTTGGGGATGCGATGCTTATGTGAAAAAGCTTCAACATGATAAGCTCAAACCCAAATCGTAGAAATGCGTCTTCATAGGATACCCAAAGGAGACTGTTGGGTACACCTTCTATCACAGAACCAAAGGCAAGATATTCACTTCTAAGAATGGATCCTTTCTAGAGAAGGAGTTTCTCTCGAAAGAAGTGAGTGGGAGGAAAGTAGAACTTGATGAGGTAATTGTACCTTGTCCCGAATTGGAAAGTAGCACATCACATAAACTAGTTCCAGTGATTCCTTCACCAATTAGTGAGGAAGCTAATGATGATGATCATGAAACATCGGATCAAGTTACTGCTGAACTTTGTAGGTCAACCAGAGCACATTCTGCACCAGAGTGGTACGGCAACCCAGTTCTGGAAGTTATGTTACTAGACCATGATGAACCTACTAACTATGAGGAAGCGATGATGAGCCCAGATTCTGCAAACTGTGCACTTTGGTTGACTTGCCATAAACGACAAGCCATTGAAAATAAATGGATCTTCAAGAGGAAGACCGATGCCGACGGTAATGTTACTGTCTACAAAGCTCGACTTGTTGCAAAAGGTCTTTGACAAGTTCAAGGAGTTGACTACGATGAGATTTTCTCACCCGTAGCGATGCTTAAGTCTGTCCGAATCATGTTAGCAATTGCCGCATTTTATGATTATGAAATCTGGCAAATGGATGTCAAAACTGCATTCCTAAATGGATACCTCAAAGAGGAGTTGTATATGATGCAACCAGAAGGTTTTGTTGATCCTAAGGGTTCTAACAAAGTGTGCAAGCTCCAGCAATCCATCTATGGACTGGTCCAAGCATCTCGGAGTTGGAATATACACTTTGATGAGGTGATCAAAGCATATGGTTTTATACAGACTTGCGGTGAAGCCTGTATTTACAAGAAAGTGAGTGGGAGCACTACAACCTTTCTGATAAGTATATGTGAATGACATATTGTCAATCGAAAATGATGTAGAATTTTATGGAAAGCATAAAGAGTGTTTGAAAGGAGTTTTTCAAAGAAAGACCTAGGTGATGCTGCTTACATATTGAGCATCAAGATCTATAGAGATATATCAAGATGCTTGATAAGTTTTTTCAATGAGAACATACCTTGACAAGTTTTTGAAGTATTTCAAAATGGGGCAGTCAAAGAAAGAGTTCTTGACTATGTTGCAGGGTGTAAAGTTGAGTAAGACTCAATGCCCGACCACTGCAGAAGATAGAGAGAGAATGAAAGTCATTCCCTATGCCTCAGCCATAGGTTATATAAAGTATGCGATGTTGTATGCCCTGCCCTGAGTTTGGCAAGGGAATACAATTTTGATCTAGGAGTAGATCACTGGACATCGGTCAAAATTATCCTTAGAGGATTAAGTAAATATTTCTCGGTTATGACGGTGATAAAGAGTTCGTCGTAAAGAGTTACGTCGATGCAAGCTTTGACACCGATCTGGATGACTCTGAGTCTCGATCTAGATACATATTGAAAGTGGGAGCATTTAGCTAGAGTAGCTCCGTGCAGAGCATTGTAGACATAGAAATTTGCAAAATACATACGAATCTGAATGTGGCAGACCCATTGACTAAACCTCTCTCACAAGCAAAACATGATCAAACCTTAGTACTCTTTGGGTGTTAATCACATGGTGATGTGAACTAGATTATTGACTCTAGTAAACCTTTTTGGTATTGGTCACACGAGGATGTGAACTATTGGTGTTAAATCACATGGTGATGTGAACTAGATTATTGACTCTAGTGCAAGTGGGAGACTGAAGGAAATATGCCCTAGAGCCAATAATAAAGTTATTGTTTATTTCCTTATATCATAATAAATGTTTATTATTCATCCTAGAATTGTATTAACCGGAAACTTAGTACATGTGTGAATACATAGACAAAACATAGTGTCCCTAGTTTACCTCTACTAGAGTAGCTCATTGACCAAAGATGGTTATGTTTCCTAGCCATAGACATGAGTTGTCATTTGATCAACGGGATTACATCATTAGGGATGTGATGGACAAGACCCTTTCGTTAGCTTAGCACTATGATGGTTTAGTTTTACTACTATTGCTTTCTTCATGACTTATACATGTTCCTATGACTATGAGATTATGCAACTCCCTAATACAGAAGGAACACCTTGTGTGCTATCAAACGTCACAACGTAACTGGGCGATTATAAAGATGATCTACAGGTGTCTCCGAAGGTCTTCGTGGTGTTGGCATAGATCAAGAATAGGATTTGTCACTCCGAGTGTCGGAGAGGTATCCTTGGGCCGTCTCGGTAATACACATCATAATAAGCCTTGGAGGCAAATGACTAATGAGTTAGTCACGAGATGATGTATTACGAAACGAGTAAAGAGACTTGCCGGCAACGAGATTGAACTAGGTATTGAGATACCGACGATCGAATCTTGGGCAAGTAACATACCGATGACAAAGGGAACACCGTATGTTGTTATGCGGTTTGACCGATAAAGATCTTCATAGAATATGTAGGAGCCAATATGAGCATCCAGGTTACGCTATTGGTTATTGACCGGAGATGAGTCTTGGTCATGTCTACATAGTTCTCGAACCCGTAGGGTCCGCACGCTTAATGTTTGATGACGATTGGTATTATGAGTTTATGAGTTTTGATGTACCGAAGGTTGTTCGGAGTCCGGGATGACATCACGAACATGACGAGGAGTCTCGGAATGTCCGATACATAAAGATTAATATATTGGACGACTATATTCGGACACTGGAAGTGTTCCGGGTGTTATCGGGTAAAACCGGAGTGCCGGAGGGGGTTACAGGAACCCCCCGAGGGAGTATGGGCCATAGTGGGCCTTGAGGGAATAGACAGAGGCAGCCCATAGGGCTGGCCGCACCCTCCCCCTAGGAATCCTAGTTGGACTAGGAAAGGGGGAGGTGCCCCTCTTCTTCCTTCTCCTCTCCTCCTTCCTTTCCTACTCCTAGTAAGAATAGGAAGGGGGATTCCTGTTCCTACTAGGAGTAGGAATTCTACTCCTGGCGCGCCATACTTGGCCAGCCGTACCTCCCCCCTTGCTCCTTTATATACGGGGGCAGGGGCACCCAAAGACACACAAGAAACATTTTTTCTAGCCGTGTGCGGTGCCCCCTCCACAGAAACACACCTCAGTCATACCGTTGCAGTGCTTAGGCGAAGCCCTGTGTCACTAGCTTGATCACCTCTGTCACTACGCCATCGTGCTGACGAAACTCTCCCGCGAAGCTCAACTGGATCAAGAGCTCATGGGACGTCATCGACCTGAACGTATGCTGAACGCGGAGGTGCCATACGTTCGGTGCTTGATCGGTTGGATCGAGAAGACGTTCGACTACATCAACCGCATCACTAGACGCTTCCGCTTTCGGTCTACGAGGGTACATAGACACACTCTCCCCTCCCGTTGCTATGCATCTAGTAGATAGATCTTGCGTGATCGTAGGAATATTTTTGAAATACTACATTCCCCAACAACGCCCATGTCTAATCAATCGCCACGCGTCAGTCAAGGCCTTGGGCTTTTGGGGCCCACGGCGCTCCGCACTTGACCCTTGGCTTCGCCGCGAAGCCAATCCTGAGTGCACCTTGAGCCCGGGGGCTACTGTCGGCATTCTGGGAATGGGGTACCTAGACTTGCCTGCCTGCGACCCAGGGCGTGGCTCATCAGGCGGCCTCGTACGGCCCAACCTCTTCAGCAACCACTCAAGACCCACGCGAGGGGCCAAGCCTCGCGAGGCGAACGACGCAAGACCTCCCCCAGGGCGGCCTCACTAGGCTGGCTCCTCAGGAGCGGAGATATCAAGGCAAGGGGCACCTCGTGAAGTCCTCGTGATGTGAGCAGTGATGACCAAGGTTAGGCGGGCGCCAGCGGGCATAGAGCGCCAGTTTCCTCTTTGGTGCTAAAGGAGCAGGTGCAGGCGAGGAGTCCCGAGGCGTCAGGCAAAGGTTTCCATATCGGTGCAGCAAGACCAAGACCAACATGACGGCAGAGCGGAGGTCATCACGGAGCCCACGACAGCGTCACCACCACAGCCTTTGGCAGGCGAAGACCACCTTTTGTCAGGATAGCTTGTACTAGCTAACCCCCCTTAAAATTTGGTCGTTTGAGATCCCTTCCTGTTCAATATTTGGGAAGAGGACCCGGGCCTATATAAATAGGACTACCACCACCATTGAGCTCATCTCATCTAGAGTTGATTAGATAGAAGCCCACACACTCACAAGCTCACTCGAGTAGAAGATCACCTCTCCTCAGGAGGTAGTTCAGGCCATGTACTAGTTCTTCCTCAGCCTACAAGGCAATCCACCACACCACACTGGATTAGGTTATTACACCACAACGGTGCCCCGAACTAGTATAAACCTTGTGTCGCTTGTTCTTCGGATCTGATGAGCTAGGCCTAGGGACCGGCGAGTACACGATCTAGGGTGGGAGGAGAAATCTTCATGCGCACCCCAGAGTTCGAACCACAAGGGTTTTGCCAAAACCCAAGATCCGACAGACATATTGTGACTTTCAGGACCACTAGCTCTGCTTGGTATGGACCTACAAGGAGTGTCAGGGTGCTCGCTATTAGTAGAGACAAAAGATTTCTGAAGAACCTTCCCCTTGTCATGTTCATTGCATGGCTGAAGCACCTCGATAAGGATTTTACGGAAGTGGCTTTTAGCACTAAAGTAAAGAGCAATCCAACATGCTCATCGCAAGTTCGTGGGAGAAATTTTTGCTTGGTACTACTGAAAAAATCAGTTCAGCGGCATCGGCAGGGCTCCATCCATATGAAGAATTTCGGAGCGTCGCGAGCAATTCTTTGAATGGCATACTTGTTTCTACCACCTTTGGATAGAAAAATCCGGTAACCATATGCGGTTTTCTACCGCGCAACACACTAACTTCCATCCTAACCGCCAGCCGGAAAGCAAGCACATGATCAATCCTATTCGATTTAAATAAGGAAAGGTTGCAGTTAGGCCGGGAACAATTCAGCAAAGTTTGATCGATTCACATGACTAGCACTCAAATATGGCCGAAATTATGTGTCAGCAAATTAGTTATAAGGTAAACGACGCTTATCCAGGTGTAATCCATGAATTATCCGCCATTGATTCGACCCAATGAGTAGAGCTTGTCAGAGTTAACAGGTGGCCCCGCTCGTCGAGTCCAATGGACGACACAGTCCAGTATGGCCCCACTTGTCAGAGTTAACAGTTAAACCATTGACTCGACGACATCCTACGCTATGACCATTTCTGAGGGTTTCAGACAAGGGAGTGGGGAAAATTGAGCAAAAGTTAAGACCGCGGGGATGAATGAGTAGAGCTAAGGAACCAGAGGCATAGATACAAAACCCCTAATACTTAAAGTCAATTTGGATCAAACCAACAATTACTAAATATTTTAGTTATGAGATATAACATATGTATGTCAAAGTGATTCCCGTGAGATGTAAATAGAACCAAGGTTGTATATTTCATATGGCCCAAGGTAATTTTATCGATCCAGAGGATGCTGGTAAATGTGCAAATTTCAAGAGATTTTGCAATGATGTAAAGAAAGCATAGTGAAGTTGGAATCTTTGTTTTGACGAATTGGTCAAATAATATGATTTCATCAATAGAGCCGAAGATGTTTGTATTTACAAGTAAGTAGGAGCATGATAATATTTCTAAACACTATGTGTGCATGACACATTGCTGATTGGAAATTATATAAATTTCTTGAAACAGATTAAGACTTTACTGAAATTAGTTTTTTAGTAAAGTACTTAGGAAATATAGTCCTTGTATTTGGCATTATAATCTATGGAGATATTAGTGTCTAATCAAGGCTTATCCAAAATACATATTGACAAAATACTAAAATAGTTTAGTATGAAAAATGCCAAGAAGAGTTTCTTGTCAAAGTCACATGGAAAGAGTTCTTACAAAGAATCGCTATCTTGAAATTCTCATGAGTGGAATACATGATTTCAATCACACTTGTGTTAATTCCATTGTATGTAAATAACGGGAGATGTCCCAGTACTTAAAGTAAGTTGTGAGTAAAGTTATCGGAATGGTCAAATTGTTGATCATAGGACAACAATGAAAATATCGTTAAGTACTAGCAACATCTTTCTCGCATACAGAGAAAAAGAAGAGATTAACGTAAGGAGTTACATCAATACATGCTTGATGTAAGTAGTACATTGAAAAACACTTCATTTGATGCTTCAAGAAAATTTCGATATCAATTAAATGATTTATGGTGGCACGGTAAAGTTGGAATTGATGCAAGAGAGTTATTGTGGTGATTCTATTAAAGAAGGCCAAGTATATTGTTGCTTTAGAAGCAACAATAGAAGGTGATGAATCAAAGGTTCATTTATGAACTTGGTATGGTTTCTATATGATTGAGCAAATAGCACATTGTTCTCAATAGTGGTTCTAAAGCTCAGATCTAAGGAATCAAAGGTCATGCTAGTGATTCAGTACATACGGAGCTAGTTTTACACAAATTATGAATTTATGTGAAAGCATGCCAGATGCACTAAAATGCAAATGAGACACAGGGATCTCAAGATTCTTAGATTCGATAGGATGAAGTCTACACCACAAGCAAAGCATGGACTAACACCAGATTGCCATTGGTGTAAAAGTTACAAATGCTAACTAGATTATTGACTCTAGTTCAAGTGGGAGACTATTGGCAATATGCCCTGAAGGTGATGAATCAAATGATCCTAGAATATGCGATTCAGTGGAAAACTCATATGCACGTGTGAAATGATAAAAAAGATAAAACAAAGGTTCCTAGTCTCGCCTCTAAGACTAGGTCAAGTGTTTTTGGTGATCACGTTTTATGGATCTTGGGATATCGTTAAGTGTAACGATAGTCCTAAAGCAACATTGTTATTATGACTTTGGAAGAACGATCATATTGAATCGACCCAATCTTGTTTGTTATGAATTGAGTTAATATCATGTGCAATCAATTGTAATAACATGTGACTTTGCTCCTTAGATCATGATAGTATCATAGTCACTTCTTAATGTATGGTGGGCTTTGGGGTTGCTCAAACATCACCAGTAACATGGTGATCATAATGACAACTTACAGGTTCATCAAAAAGTTTGAGAGTGGGATTTGCTCCTCCAACAATAGAGAGATATCCTTCGGGCCCTCTCGATATGATTGCATCTATCATCGTCTATCCAAACACATGTGACTTCGTCACAGTCATGCCGAAACACAATAACGAGAAAGAAGAACCAAGCCGGTAATAAGGATTTCGGTATTTTGAGCATGGTGTTGACTCGGGAGGATACCAACTTATCCCGGGTTTTTTGGAGTATCGCGAAGCAAAGGGAACATAACATGATAATGAAAGGTTCACTTGAATATCATTCATGTTCTCATGGGGATCGATATGGACATCCACAGTCCCGATGTTGGTCAATAAATGAAGGGATTTTGTTCATGTCTATGGGTTACCGAACCTACGTGGTCACAAGCTTAAGGCAATCACGATATGAGGAGTGTTATTAGGACGGGAGTCATGAGAATATATTTTTGGAATCATTTCATGAATATTCAGAATAGTTCTAAGAGGATCTGGAACCCTTGCCCAAAATACATGGACTCGGGCTAGATTTGTTTGACTATGAGGGTATTTTTTTGTCACGTGATAATTTCAGTTTAAACATTGCTATGCCTCAACTGCAAACCATTTAGCTATACTTCATACCATGATGCACATGAGAGAGATCTTCTCGCAAAGAGAAACCACCTAAATGGATGAGGCCATCTGGATCAACTTCACGCCTACAACAATCTGCCACCGCCCAAAGTCCTAGAAAAGAATTTGGTAATGAGCTTCGCACCACCGAAGCAATTTGTTACGCGGTCCAGTTCTATGCAAATTGCATACCTGATTTGGGTAAGGACATATACACCGACTGTCGGAAGGGTGATCATTCGACAGTCATCTTTGGCAACAATCGCGTCAACATACCAAAAAGGATATATGTATCATCAAGGAGTTGTGCCACACTTCCATGGTTTTTAGGCAGGCCTGTTTTCCCAATATCAACTACTACTGCTAAGCTTCTTGAATCTCACTTTCTTTCACTGCCCGAATAACAATTTTTTCCAGGTTTGCATATAAAAGCATTTTCCAATAAAATCACACTAAACATGCTTTCACCTTAACAAACCCTTTCATTATGCCAATTATATTTAGGCACTCAGTAGTACAATGAACCGCGCTTCATTCGAATTAGTGGACATGACATCATGCATCCGCTGGTGGGAACTAGCATGATTGACCATGAACGAGAATGCATCATTCTGCTGTGATAGAACCAAGTTAATTGGGATTCTAATCTAGTAATTCCATACCTTAATCACCGGCACATACTAGAGTATGATTTCTCGGTAAGACAATTGTATTTTTTCAAAGGCCTCTTACACGTAAACAAATCATTTATATCATTCCACTCCCCAACAGTTACCTAATGCTCCCACTTTACCTCCTAAATATTTGCATACGCTTGCTCTATCCAGCACAAGTATTTATGATCTCCTAGAGTTTCAGAATTAGTTTGTTGGCCAAACAGTCAAGCACACCACTGATTGTGCCAACTGGTAATAATCCATTTCTTTCAACTTGCTCCTACCGATCCAATTTCCTTTTTCAATCACTGAAACAAGAATATACCATAGCTTTGCATCTAACTGCCATGTAGTTCTACATCCCAGCAATCATACGTGACAGACGTGCATTGTATATTTGGGACATTCTTACTAGGATTATACAAGTATATGCCCCAGCAGGCTTAACCGACTTATATGCTGGGTGGCCAACCCCAAAGGATAACAGATCTATCACGTTTCCCCACTTCATGGACACAAAAATCACCATGTTTGTTCTTTCTTTGGTTTATTACACTTTTCACCCTTTTCGATCCCAGTTAGTGAACTATTTGGCGCATCCCTATCCAAAAACCATATTTCTCACCACATCTTCCATTTCTCTCATTTGCCAGAATAACGTGATGAAACCCAAGAGAAACCTATTTGCAAGAGGTGATGAAGCTTCAGGGAAACTGGTCATCCTTGCTGTCCGATGCAATATGGTTAGTCCTTGCTCCTAGTAGATGGGTTTGAAGACATCATGTGATGACATGCATCCAGGGTCTGCCAAACTTTGTTTTTGCATGTCTAGTTTTGCTGCTGATTAGACTATTATGCACTTCAGCTAACTATGTTGTACTAGAACACCGAACCTATTTTTTATCTGCCCTTTCATGAACCAGCTACCTAATCAGACAACAAATTATTACTTGTGGCACCCCAATCTGCATGGAACAGGGGGCCTTCGCACGTCAACCCAGGAATACACCTGACACACGACAGGTCCAAGATACAACATTCCAGGTACAATAATATTCATCAAATATCAAGGTATATGATTACATCATTGATGAATATGATTATCTGGCATAGCCCTAAGGCTATTTACATGGCGGCGGAAGTCTATTTAATTGGCGGCGGAAGTCTTGGTTTGGCGGCATAGCAACTCTGGCTGGGCTCCACAACTCACAGGACTGGCAAGATTACGGCCTAACGCGATGGAGCAAGCGATCCAAAACAAGTGTGACCTACAAAACTGGCATGACTCGCCAGGTCAGTACATTGAATGTACTTGCAAGACAACCAAATACATAGCATCCAAACAGGCAGAAGACAAGGCAAAAACCAAGCACATGCAACAAACTACCTCATATCCAAAACATAACATGAATTTAGATTAAATGAGCATGAACTACTACATAGCATCTACTAATCTAGTAATGACATGGCATGAACAATATTATTTCAACATGGTGATAGCAACATAATATACTATGTAAAGCAAGACATAACTTAATAAATCAAACAAAGCATGGTATGCCATCATGAGACTAAGCTGAAAATAAACTACTTTCCATACATAATCGAATGCAGACACAACATATTACTTTATACATCAAAATCTAGTACTACCATGGCTTCTTAAAAATGCAAATTATTAAACATGCAAAACAATCAAATTTGTACGCCGATTCCATCGGACTATATTACCAACGGTTATCTTACCACATAACCGCGATCTTTTCGGTGAACGCAACCACAACCAACACTTGGTCTCTAATATTCACCAAGAACTCGTCTCGTGATTACAACTTTGTCTTGAGTTCACACGACTGTTTCATTCAAGTTACCACATTAACAAATTTTATTATATCTGGTTTATCCTCTATTTCGATCGAGACCCGATAGTGTGACCTACTACGAACTGTGTGCTATCGATAGACTTTGTGAACACTCTGCAGAGGTAGCGCACTGTACCCACACCACGGAACCCATGGCCTCATCATCCCATTCGGGTGGACAAACGGTGTTCCGAATAAACAGAACTACGGTCATGACACTCTCCCGACCAATCCGACTCTTTCCCTACTGGGCTAGTCCTGGGTGGCCCTGTGTCTACCAAAGACACACCGACCACCGCCGTGGCCAAACTGTCCCAAACGGGGACCCGGTACCATAAAAAAACAACTACGGGCACACAAGGTCTATGCCCGCCTACCTGATCAGGGTAGTACGTGTCCATAACCTTCCCTCGTTGGAGGCACCGGCAAGAGGCACAACAATAGTTCGTATTAAGGCCTTCCCACAAAGGAAAATGTGGCTGCACCAAAAAAGTTCGATTTTGATGGCACCATGAACCGATCCCATCGATGACGGAGGAGTTTGTTATGATTACTTCATTTTTATTAACTCTCCATCATCATGAGCATATTACAAGAATGCAACAATGAGCATGGGACATACAAAAGCATATACAAAAATATCGAACTTCTCAGGTGCGCAAGTCTAGCATAAAGAATGTGACAATACTAAGTACTCGAATATTACGGTACATTAAAAGCATCATAGCAATTTATAACCATGGCATAAAAACAAGTAGAATAGTAGCATGTCATTATTAATAACAACATCCTAACTAGCATGGCAAGAGCTATCATGACAACAGAAGCATGCATGAACATACACAAAGGAAAGCTGGCAGCTGAAAAACAATAAGCCAACGACTGCAACTACACATGCACAAGGTACAAGGAAAGTCAACGTGCGAGTCCGGAGCTTATGATAAGAGGTTGGCTTGCCTGAGGTCGACAAATACTCCGGAGAAAGGTGCGGAAAGCTCGCGGAAAGAATCGCCGGAAACCGTTCTCTCTCGGAGGGGGCTGTTTACGGCAAGGGCAAAATGGTCATTTTCGCAATGCCAAAATATTATGAAAATGATACCATCGGAAAGAGCTCGACGAACAGAGAATGTGAGCGCTAGAATCACCTCAATCGGAGTTGCGGGTGAAAATATATGAAGGTTTGAAGTTCAGAGACTTGTCTGCAAAAATATAATCACAAACAAGTCCCTGAGTGGATAAGGCACAAGCCAAAAGTTAGAAATACGCTTTCTGTTTAAGAAAACGCATTCTGGGCTGAAACAGAGAGGAAATGCGCTTACCCCACGCGAAAACGTACTTCTGGTAGTACGCTTCCACTTATCCAGCGTGGCAGTGGGAGCCCGTGCGCTTGGGTCATTGACAGGCGGGTCCCACAAGTAGTGGCGCCCGTCACTTAACCGCACTGGCAACAGGGTCAACGCCCATGCGGCCGACAGGTGGGGCCTGCGGGGCTGGGTCGTCGTCGTCTTCCTCTCGCCCGTGCTTGCACGCGATCCAAAGGGAGAGGCGCGGCGTCGACGATGATTGTCAGCGGTACGGGCCACCATTCACGGCGCCTGGACCACCAACGTGCTCAGGGGAGTAAGGTGACTCCATCCTGGGGTAGCAGAGTCTCCGGGGATCGCCGGGCTGGTCGGGGCGTTGGCCACGGCGGACGGGACTTCGACCGTCGGCGAGGTAAGGGCTCTAGTGGGGGAAACGGGCGGGCGAGGCTACGACAGGACACGCCGGACCTTGAGGGATGCTATGGCGGTGGAAGAACGGCGAGGGGAGGCGCGGCATCGCCGTACTCAAGGTGGACAGAGACTGCGGCCATGGCGATGGTGCGGGTAAAAGAGGCTCGGGAGCTCGGGGGCGAGGCCTGGGAGGGTTTGTGGATTGCGGGAGAGCTGGAGGAGGGCTTAAAAAGGCGCGGGGCAGGCACAAGGGAGAGGGGAGGGGAGGACACGCGGCTCGCAACGTGTCCGCGCACCAGTGATGGCGCAGCGTCGGCAGACGCGGCCAACGAGCTCGGGAAGCGGCGGGAAGGCCACGAGGAGAGCGCCAGAGCTTCACCGAGTCAAGCACGAGCTCTGAGGCGAGCAGAGGAAGAAGACAGGGGAGGGGAACGCGACGACGTATAGTGACGCACTGTTCGACCAGTGGCACTGCTCGCCGGAGAAGAAAACGAGCGAGGCAGGAAGTCCAGGGGAAAGAAGACGGCGAGGGGATGCTATTTGGCAACAGTGGCGAAGCCAGGGCTGATCGAAGCAGCGATGCCGCCGACAATAGTGGCTAGACCACCGTTTTGGCTGGCACTCTGCACCACGGACCAGGCGCGCTCCAGAGTTTTTACCGAAGTAAAACCTTGTCCACTGCGCAGTCCCTCGAAGGTAGAGTTTTACCATGGTAAAGAAGTAGGCAGGGACAAAGTAGAATGAGTAGAATAAGCTCAACAAGGTTGCTGCTGCAAACTTGGCAGCATCCTGGAGGTGAAACTAGAGGAGTAGAAAAGTAATCAAAATGTCTGGGAGTCTTAGGTTAACAAGGACCATGATCCTGGGAGTTTTGAGGCCATTAGGGCAAGTCTTTAGCATAGTTGCTTATCAACTACCAAAATCTGTCTAGAAAACAAATGATGATGAAGCACTCACTAGGAGTGATGGATTGTGCTGAAATTTGGCAAGGCTTGATGGTTTGGGCATACAGTGATGCTGTAAAAAGATCACACCAATGGACTTGCCAAATTGGCATTTGCTTCATAAACATCATTTCTGATCAAAAGCTTAGGAAACATATAGGAAAATATTGGCTACATGGATTGAGCCAATATCTTGGGACGAGGAGTTATATGACTAGGAGATGGCTTGGGAATATTTTCAGCTAAAATGGAGCAAGGAAAAATGCACTTGCTTCACAAGCTGAAAAATTTGACAGAAAGCAAGAATTGCTTCTGTGCTCACATAACTCAATAAAATGAGATAAACTTGGGTAGAGTCTAATGATTTGGAGTGCTTGAGAGGATGGAAGAATTTCATCCCATTTGAAAATTTTATGAAGGTACTTCCTTCACAAACTTGCATTCTGGTCAGAAACTTTGAAAAATTGCCCAAGGGGCTAGGATGAGAGGATTGAGCTCATATTTGGTATCCATGGGTGATTCACCAATGTTAATCACCCTGCCAAATTAAGGCTCAATAGGAATTAAGAATAGGGCACTTCCTTTGCAATGTTTCAGAGAAGGCAGAAACTTGGATTGGATCATGTGCCAACAATTTGAACTGTGGGACATGATTTAATGATGGAACTAATGATTGTATAGCAAGGACAAGCTCCACAATTTATGGGGGGATTTTCTCTGCTATAAAAATAATAGCTCCTTTGAAAAGTCACAAAAATGCAATATTGACTAAAATAGAAAACGGCAATTTTCCTTTTTTTGCGGCCAATATTCTTGCCAGAGCTTGGATTTGGCATCAGTATCATCTCCACCAATCCTCATGGATTCTTGAGATGCAAAACTACGCCTTTGAATTTTATTCCTCAGACTGACAATAAAAGGAATAAATCACCATTCAAAAATATTGCATAGGGCTTGGCAATATTTTTGCATATCCAAGGAGTATGAAGATAAGATGGTCTCTAGGGAAGGATGGAATGACCAACAGATCAATGCAAATGATGGCTCCTTTGTAATCACAAAGGCCACCTAGAAATTCCAAAAGCTTGGAAATAGGGTTGAGAGATAATTGAGGTTATGCAAATGAGGTCTTGCCCACTGACAAAGACATGAGCAAGGTTTTGAAAGGTTAAAAAATGACCAGAAATCTCAGGGTCATCTAGAAATCCTCATGAGAAAAATTTGAAAGAGGGTTGCTAGGAAGAAATTACAGGACAAAAATTTGATAACCCAATTTTGAGGCTGTGACAACTCTTCCCTCCTTTAAAAGAATCTCGTCCTCGAGATTTCTAGGGTTACTGCAACCATTCAAGATAGCCATCCGGGGTAAAACCCCTGGGTTAAATTTAACCCTTTGGCTAGATACAGACGGGTTGGGGTACCGATAATTGATACACCCAAAGAGAGTCGTGGGAAAAACAGGGTTACCTCCACGCATAGGGGCACTTGAGATCAGACTCACGACAACTGCTGGATGCACCCCAATGAAAAGTGGTTTCACCCGCTGACATGTGGGTCCAGGGCCCGTCGGCAGCCTCCTTCTTCTACCTCCGGCTGGCTGCTTCATCTCCGTTGCTGCTCCACGTGCGGCTTAGCGCAGAGCGCATCTAGCTCCTAGGGCGATGAGGACCCTAGTGCCGTAGTGCGCGGCGTGCATGGCGACGGTGCCGCGAGCACTCACGTCGCGGGCCAGCACCTTGTCGGCACTGCTCGCGGATTCGCCTCCTGGACGCCGGTGATCGGGCGACGAGCGATTTCCCTGAACATCGTTCACCGTACGCCAGAGTTGGGCTATAAAAAGGCAGCGCAGCTTCTCCTCCAACACACCAACGCAATGCCGCTCTACTACCTCTTTGGTTTGGACGAGATCGATCCAAGCTCCTTCGGCGAGGCGGTGTTCTTGGTGCCGCTGCGGTGGTTCCTTGCTGCTCTGCTGGGCACGCTGATCGACTCGTCGTTCCTCCCGATGATACTAATTAGGAACGAGCGGGCTCGAGGCATTGCGTGGCTCGGGGTGATGGATCGAGGTGTAGAAGAAGATGGTGTACTGGGTGGTCCTCCGCCACGTTTGGTCCTCCGTCGGTTTGCGCCTTCGGAGTAAGTGTGTGCTGCGGTGGAGCGGTGTGGCGACTTGCCTGCGTTATGCAAGGCAGAGGTGAGGGTGATTGGGTCCATATGCTTGTGAGGTGGCTGCGCCAGCTCAAGATGCATACTGGGGTGCGGGAAAAGCTTTCGCGGATGATTCCACGAAAAAGTAGGTGTAGAGGTAGAATCGGAGTGGAAAACTGAATTGCAATTGATGTACTGGTGTGAGAGAAATAAAGTTGGCAGCGTGTTCTCTGGAAATGAAGTTGGAAACGAGATTTAGATATGGGAACTTACCACATGGAAAGGCCTCTGCAAGGCTCTGATTTTGGAAAGACGAGCACATGAGATGTGCACCGATAGAGAGAAACTAGGTGACTTTGCATGCCCACAAGTACTACCAGAAAGTACCCGTGGGCGAACCAAGTGTGCGTGTGACATGCAGTATAATCCAAACTCTCAAACAGATGCAATAATCATGGAATGAGAAACACACCAGACAAAATATTCTAAAGTGTTTTAATGCTAGCGGGTATATGTAATCCTGGTTCACATATACCTATACCAGCGCGCATTTTATTATTTTAGACTCGGGACGAGTCAATGTTAGTTTAGTGTATGTGATCTACTAAATAAAAGCTGGTTAGCAATATACCGCCAACCCTGTCAAACATTTCTGCTTGACAGAGCGACAAGCAAAAGCAAAACAAAACTCAAAAGCACCCAAACACACATATCATACGGATTACACTATTACAAACATCCAACAAAAGCACTAACGCGCTACGCACTACACGAGACTACTCTTTTCGGGATACAAAAGTTTACCCTCTTATCGAGGATGAACAGACTGACCCACTTGCAGAAACTCTTGCCTATGTGACTAAAGTCGTGCAGAAGACTAGGCTTGCCGGGGTTCTCCGGGAGGACGAAGACTGAGCCAATCTCCATCTTCATCGTCTGACAGCACTATGGGTGGGGATTCGGCTACTGCGGGTGTGGCTGAGGTTGATCCCAGTAAATTCTGTTGGTGGATCCGGTAAAGAGCTTGGTCGAAGGAGATCGGGGTTGGTCTAGGCCACATCACAGGCCGAGAAGGTAACACTGGTTCAGAAGGCATGGGCTGAACAACTTGAGATGCGAACCTACGAACTTCACGGTAAGCTTCCTTGACACCTCGTACCGCATCATTGTCCAGGGTCCTAAACTCGGCAAGAATCTTGGAAATCATCATCCCCTGAGCAGTGATATACTGCACCAGGCGAGCGATTGTGGGATTATCCCCTTGGATAACATGAGAAGGTTGCATTATTGGTTTTTCCATAATAGGGAAAAAGCAGAACTCCCGCTTCTCTGCCACTTGCGGGAACTTGGTTCGAAGGTGAAGGATGGCTTCCACAGCAGCGACCTGAATAGCCAAATCAGTAGTGGGCATGGCTCTGCCCTGGAGAACCAAGGACTGACCATCTGCTACGGGACCTGGGCAGATGTGCACTCTAGCATCATAGTGATGAAGGTGAGGGATGGGTGATGACTGAAACACCAGATATTTGGGGCTGGCGTTATAGCCCAAGGCTTTGTTGAGCATCTCAATGAGAAGAGGTGGAAAGCCAGGGTGATTGACAGCAAAGGTGCGGGTGTACAACTTGGAAGCTTTTAGGGCTATAGTCATGGCTGGAGTGTTACTAGCTAGGCTTCTCTGCATAGACATGGCGAACTAAGGAGTGAGCAGTCCGGCTAGCAGAAAGGGGTTTTTATAGGCAGCTGTGCGGGGCATGCCCACATGGTGCGGCACCTTACCCTGAAGGGTAAGCGGTGCGCCCGACCGAACAAGATAAGGGCGCTATTCGCCCCACGGATAACTAGGCGGGGACAGCGGGGTGAGGACGTGTCAGTCCCGACTATGCCACCTGTTGATTAACAGTGGCCATGCCGGATGCTGGGGACAGGTCAAATGCCATAGGGTCATTAAGGGTTGATGGTGGTGGTGATCTAAGGCTAGGATAATCCATGCCAGCCTGGCTGCTCTGATACCATTGTCCTGTGGCACCCCGATCCGCATGGAACAGGAGGCCTTCGCACGTCAGCCCAGGAATACACCTGACGCACGACATGTCCAAGATACATCATTCGAGGTACAATAATATTCATCAAATATCAAGGTCTATGATTACATCATTGATGAATATGATTATATGGCATAACCCTAAGGCTATTTACATGGCGGTGGAATTCTATTTAATTGGCGGCGGAAGTCTTGGTTTGGCGGCATAGCAACTCTCGCTGGGCTCCACAACTCACAGGACTGGCAAGATTACGGCCTAATACGATGGAGCAAGCGATCCAAAACAAGTGTGACCTACAAAGCTGGCATGGCATGCCAGGTCAGTACATTGAATGTACTTGCAAGACAACCAAATACATAGCATCCAAACAGGCAGAAGACAAGGCAAAAACCAAGCACATGCAACAAACTACCTCATATCCAAAACATAACATGAATTTAGATTAAAGGAGCATGAACTACTACATAGAATCTACTAATCTAGTAATGACATGGCATGAACAATATGATTTCAACATGGTGATAGCAACATAATAAACTATTTAAAGGAAGACATAACTTACTAAATCAAACAAAGCATGGTATGACATCATGAGACTAAGCTGAAAATAAACTACTTTCCATACATAATCGAATGCAGACACAACATATTACTTTATACATCAAAATCTAGTACTACCATGGCTTCTTAAAATGCAAATTATTAAACATGCAAAATAATCAAATTTGTATGCCGATTCCATTGAACTATATTACCAACGGTTATCTTACCACATAACCACGATCTTTTTGGTGATCGCAACTACAACCAACACTTGGTCTCTAATATTCACCGAGAACTCGTCTCGTGATTACAACTTTGTCTTGACTTCACACGACTGTTTCATTCAAGTTACCACATTCACAAATTTTATTATACCTGGTTTATCCTCCATTTAGATCGAGACCCGATAGTGTGACCTACTACGAACTGTGTGCTATCGATAGACTTTGTGAACACTCTGCAGAGGTAGCGCACTGTACCCACACCACGGAACCCATGGCCTCGTCATCCCATTCGGGTGGACCAACAGCGTTCCGAAGAAACAGAACTATGGTCATGACACTCTCCCGGCCACTCCAACTCTTTCCCTACTGGGCTAGTCCTGGGTGGCCCTGTGTCTACCAAAAACACACCGACCATCGTCGTCGCCAAACTGTGGCAAACGGGGACCCGGTACCAGAACAAAAAACAACTACGGGCACACAATGTCTATGTCCGCCTACCTGATCAGGGTAGTACGTGTCCATAACCTTCCCTCGTTGGAGGCACCGGCGAGAGGCAGAACAATAGTTCATATTAAGGCCTGCTCACAAAGGCAAATGTGGCTGCACCGAAAAAGTTCGATTTGGTGGCACCATGAACCGATCCCATCGATGACGGAGGAGTTTGTTATGATTACTTCATTTTTATTAACTCTCCATCATCATGAGCATATTACAAGAATGCAACAATGGGCATGCAACATACAAAAGCATATACAAAAATATCGAACTTCTCAGGTGCACAAGTCTAACATAAAGAATGTGACAATACTAAGTACTAGCATATTACGGTACTTTAAAAGCATCATAGCAATTTATAACCATGGCATAAAAACAAGTAGAATAGTAGCATGGCATTAGTAATAACAACATCCTAACTAGCATGGCAAGAGCTATCATGACAACACAAGCATGCATGAACATACACAAAGGAAAGCTGGCAGCTGAAAAACAATAAGCCAACGACTGCAACTACACATGCACAAGGTACAAGCAAAGTCAACGTGCGAGTCCGGAGCTTATGATAACAGGTTGGCTTACCTGGGGTCGAGAAATACTCCGGAGAAAGGTGCAGAAAGCTCGTGGAAAGAATCGCCAGAAACCGTTCTCTCTTGGAGGGGGCTGTTTACGGCAAGGGAAAAATGGTCATTTCCACAATGCCAAAATATTATGAAAATGATACCATCGGAAAGAGCTCGACGAACAGAGAACGTGAGCGCTGGAATCACGTCAATCGGAGTTGCGGGTAAAAAGATATAAATGTTTGAAGTTCAGGGACTTGTCTGTAGATATATGATCACAAACAAGTCCCTGAGTGGATAAGGCAAAGGCGAAAAGTTAGAAATACGCTTTCTGTTTAAGAAAACGCATTTTGGGCTGAAACTGAGAGGAAATGCGCTGACCCCACGCGAAAACGTACTTCTGGAAGTACGCTTCCACTTATCCAGCGTGGCAGTGGGGGCCCGGGTGCTTGGGTCATTGACATGCGGGTCCCATGGGCAGTGGGCCCCGTCACTTAAACGCGCTGGTAACAGGGTCAATGCCCGTGCGGCCGATAGGTGGGGCCCACGAGGCTGGGTCGTCGTCGTCTTCCTCTCGCCCGCGCTTGCACGCGATCTAGAGGGAGAGGCGCGGCGCCGACGACGATTGCCGGCGGTACGGGCCACCATTCGCGGTGCCCGAACCACCAGCGTCCTCACGGGAGTAACAGTCTCCGGGGATTGCCAGGCTGGTCGGGGCGTTGGCCGCGGCGGACGGGACTTCGGCCATCGGCGAGGTAAGGGCTGTGGTGGGGGAAACGGGCGGGCGAGGCTATGGGTGGACTCGCTGGACCTTGAGGGATGCTCGGGCGGTGGAGGAACAGCGAGGGGAGGCGCGGCATCGCCGGACTCAAGGTGGATAGAGACGGTGGCCATGGCGATGGCGCGGGTCAGAGAGGCTCGGGAGCTCGGGGGCGAGGCCTGGGAGGGTTTGTGGACTGCTGGATACCTCGAGGAGGGATTAAATAGGCGCGAGGCAGGCTCGAGGGGGAGGGAAGGACACGCGGCTCGCGATGTGTCCGCGCACCAGCAATGGCGCAGCGTCGGCAGCCGCAGCCAACGAGCTCGGGAAGCGGCGGGAAGGCCACGAGGAGAGCGCCAGAGCTTCACGAAGTCGAGCACCAGCTCTGAGGCGAGCAAAGGAAGAACGCGACGACGTACAATGATGCACTGTTCGACCAGTGGCACTGCTCGCCGGAGAAGAAAACGAGCGAGGCAGGAAGTCCAGGGGAAAGAAGAGGGCGAGGGGATGCTATTTGGCAACAGTGGCGAAGCCAGGGCTGGTTGAAGCAGCGATGCCGCCGACAATAGTGGCTAGACCACCGTTTTGGTTGGCGCTCCGCACCACGGACCAGGCGCGCTCCAGAGTTTCTACCAAAGTAAAACCTTGTGCATTGCACAGTCCCTCGAAGGTAGAGGTTTACCAGGGTAAAGAAGTAGGCAGGGACAAATTAGAATGAGTATAATAAGCTCAACAAGGTTGTTGCTGCAAACTTGGCAACATCCTGGAGGTGAAACTAGAGGAGTAGAAAAGTAATCAAAATGTCTGGGAGGCTTAGGTTAACAAGGACCATGATCCTGGGAGTTTTGAGGCCATTAGGACAAGTCTTTAGCACAATTGCTTATCAACTGCCAAAATATGTCCAGAAAACAAATGATGATGAAGCACTCACTAGGAGTGATGGACTGTGCTGAAATTTGGCAAGGCTTGATGGTTTGGGCATACAGTGATGTTGTAAAAAGACCACACCAAATGGACTTGCCAAATTGGCACTTGCTTCATAAACATCATTTCTGATCAAAAGCTTAGGAAAAATATAGGAAAATATTGGCTACATGGATTTAGCCAATATCTTGGGAACATGAGTTATATGACTAGGAGAGGGCTTGGGAATATTTTCAGCTAAAATGGAGCAAGGAAAAATGCACTTGCTTCACAAGCTGAAATTTTTGACAGAAAGAAAGAATTGCTTCTATGCTCACATAACTCAATAAAATGAGCTAAACTTAGGTAGAGGCTAATAATTTGGAGTGCTTGAGAGGATGGAAGAGTTTCATCCCATTTGAAAAATTTATGAAGGTACTTCCTTTACAAACTTGCATTCTGGTCAGAAACTTTGAAAAATTGCCCAAGGGGCTAGGATGAGAGGATTGAGCTCATATTTGGTATCCATGGGTGATTCATCAATGTTAACCACCCTGCCAAATTACAGCTCAATATGGATTAAGAATAGGGCACTTCCTTTGCGAAGTTTCAAAGAAGGCAGAAACTTGCATTGGATCATGTGCCAACAATTTGAACTGTGGGACATGATTTAATGATGGAACTAATGATTATATATCAAGGACAAGCTCCACAATTTATGGGGGAATTTTCTCTTCTATAAAAATAATAGTTCCTTTTAAAAGTGGCAAAAATGCAATATTGGCTAAAATAGAAAAAGGCAATTTTCCTTATTTTATTTGCGGCCAATATTCTTGCCAGCGCTTGGATTAGGCATGAGTATCATCTCCACCAATCCTCTTGGATTCTTAAGATGCAAAACTATGCCTTTGAATTTTATTCCCCGTACACACAATAAAAGGAATAAATCACCATTCAAAAATATTGCATAGGGCTTGGCAATATTTTTGCATATCCAAGGAGTATGAAGATAAGATGGTCTCTAGGAAAGGATGGAATGACCAACAGATCAATGCAAATGATGGCTCCTTTGTAATCACAAAGGCCACCTAGAAATTCCAAAAGCTTGGAAATAGGGTTGAGAGAAAATTGAAGTGATGCAAATGAGGTCTTGCCCACTGACAAAGACATGAGCAAGGTTTTGAAAGGTTGAAAAATGACCAGAAATCTCAGGGTCATCTAGAAATCCTCATGAGAAAATTTGAAAGAGGGTTGCTAGGAAGACATCACAGCACAAAATTGATAACCCAATTTTGAGGTTGTGACATTACTGGTCATGTTTTTTGTCATGACCATAATCCATCACATCTTGGTTCACCATTTTTTGGAAAACTCATGCTTACCGAAGCATTACCTATCTTCGATTATGTTTTAGTAACCTAAGCATCCATCCAATGATGCATAACTTTTGTTTCCAAATTAGTTTATATCACCACACTAACCTACATATTATAATTTCTCCCTAAATAACACATATGACACTTGTCTCCACTATTTTCTCTATAATATATATAGAGAGACCCCTCATGCATGTCTGTAGGATTGAAAATATGTCTAGAGGTGGGGATATTAGACTACTTGACCAAATAGAAAATCTAACATTTTCCGAATTTTAGTTGTGGGCAGATTAGCAAGTTCTACTAGTCAAGCAATCGACCCACACATAAAATTCTAAGAGTGTAGCAGCGGAAAGTAAAACAATACATATGAAAGTAAAGGGAAGGGTTTGGAGAAAGCAAACACAATGGAGACACAGACTTTTTGGAGTGGTTCCGATAGGTGGTGCTATCATATGTCCATGTTGATGGAGACTTCAACCCACGAAGTGTAACGGCTACGCGAGTCCATGGACGGCTCCACCCACGAATGGTCCATGAATAAGCAATCTAATCTATCCCACCAAGGCCACCGTCCAAGAATGAATTTCCTCACCCGGGTAGATCTTCATGAAGTAGGAGATCTCCTTGCCCTTACAAACTTCTTGGTTCAACTCCCCAATATGTCGGAGGCTCCAAGTGACACCTAACCAATCTAGGAGGCACCACTCTCTAAAAGGTAATAGATGTTGCGTTGATGATGAACTCCTTGATCTTGTGCTTCAAATGATAGTCTCCCCAACACTCAACTCTTTCTCACAAATTTGGATATGGTGGAAGAAGAATTGGAATGGAAAGCAACATGGTGAAGGCTAGAAATCAAGATTCTAGTGGTAGGATTGGAATGTCTTGATCTCAACACATGAGTAGGTGGTTCTCTCTCAGAAAATGAATGGTGGATGTGGAGGCACATTCTGATGGATCTCTCTCTCTCTCTAATGGAGAGGGGGTGGAGGGGTATATATAGTCTCCGCACAAAATCCAATTGTTACACACATTTGACCAACCTCGGTGGGACCGAATAATGCAACTTGGTGAGACCGATCAGTTCAAACATGTGAATGTTAGAATCTCGATGGGACCGACTGGAACAACTCGGTGGGAGCGATGTGCTAGGGCTTAGGGAAAACATCGTCTCGGTGGCGCCGATTGCATCAACTCGGTGAGACCGAGGTGAAGCAATAAGCAATAGACAATTTGTCAAGCCAACTCGGTGAGACCGATTGCATAAACTCGGTGAGACCAAAGTGAATGCAACTGATCATAGTGCTTTGGCAGGGCCATCTTGGTAAGACTGAGATCCGTATCGGTCGGACCGACTTGTTAGGGTTTCTAGCAACGACTATGTCAAATTAACTCGGTGGCTCCGGGCGGAAAGAATCTATGGGGCCGAGTTTGGAAATAGGGTTTGGACATACCAGCAATATCACTAAGTACTTGAGGAACCAGATCATTAAGCAACACTTCATCCCCTTTTAATAGTTTTGGCTTTCCTATGGACTCAATGTGATGTTGGATCACTAAAATAAAGATGAAGAGTCTTGAGATTTTACCAATCTTTGTCCTTAGCATTTTGAGGGGTGCACATATCTAATCCATGCCATGCCAATCATTGAACATCCTAAAATATTTATCTTGAATGGATGTTAGTTCAATGAGCTATATGTTGTTATGAATTACCAAAACCACTCGAGGATTAGTTGAAATTTCATTCTCCCCCTTTTTGGTAATTGATGACAACATGTAGATCAAAGCTTTGAAAAATGATCAAATGAATGAAATACATCGTCGCTTTGAGAAGTATGTGATAAGCAAGAGCTCCCCCTAAATTTGTGCATTATTAAAAATTTGTGTTTGAATGCAAATGCACAATCAATTAGGATCATGGGTCACTCTTCCATGTCACATACATCTGTGTGGAGTGCACAAAATGATAAGAGTGAAATAACATGCATGCATCACCACATCATAAGTGAATGTTCATACATATAATTGATAGGGATAAGCATTAAGCACACATTAAGCATAGTATGATCAATCGCACAAACAAACATAGTATCTGATGAGCATCAAGCAAATAGGTTGCATGAATCAAACGAATGAAGTAGCAAGGCAATAAAAACCAAAGAGGCTAAAGAATCCCTTTCTCTCTCTCTCTCTCTCTCAAAGCCTATGATCTATACATTTTTCTCCCCCTTTGGCAACAAGTTAGCAAAAATCTTGAAAACATATAGAGCTATACGTCTCTCTAGGCACGATCCTCTGGAGCTCCGGAAGGGGTATTCTTGCTTGTGGCTCCAGTGTGCATAGATGGCGTGGAGCTAACTGCATCTGCAAAGGTTTCTGATGATGTCTGCTGCAATAGTGGTGTAGACACTAGAGGTGGCACTAGTGTAGTAGTGGCAGCAGCAGAATGAGTGATCCTCATGTTTGCAACTGGCATGGCTGGCGATCTAGCTGCCCTTGGCATAGTCTGAAACCTCTTGGTAGTGGTGTGTTCAGATCCATCCTCAGCATCTTCTCGATGCTTTTACACAACAGACTGGATCTATGTGACCTTGACATCAAGATTATAGATCTTGTCTTGCACTATCCGCTCTAGGCTCTCCTGATTCTTGGCTAAGTTGGCTAGAATTTGCTCAATTCTGAGTGTTGCTTCCAGCAGATATGTCATTTGGTCTTGGTTAGACTTGAGATTAGCTATTGGGGAATTTGGTGCAGTGGTTTCCTTTGCTGCTCTTGTTGTTGATGTTGGCTGGGCCTTCTCTTGGGCCTGAACTGATGTAGGGTGTTAAAGATCCAACACCCTACATTGTCCTCGAACTATGGCTAAAGAGGGAGGTGCTCACTATGTAGTAGATATGTGCATGTACCAACCAAGGAGTGTATAAGCATCTGAATATGCAGGGCATATCCACATGACCTCTTCTGGTCAGCAGTTATCCACTTGATTGTCTCTACAATCAAACTCATGACCTTGAACTTTCGTGGGACATCAAATAAGTGAAGAAAGTTGATGGAATGGACACAGATCATTCTCTCGTATCCAAATTTGGGCAATAGGGTGTGCCTCAAGATATAGTTTGTGGTGCCCAAACCAGCAAGCAAGTGATAGATAGATCCAAGCTTGTGTGTTCCCAAACCTTGTCAGGAATGGGCTTGTACATGTTGGTCATAGAGTTGTGATCCATCCTGGACTTGCCATACACATCAACATATCATTCTGCTTCCTTAGGGGCATGAATGAGTGCAGTCCACTCAGAGATAGAAGACTGGTATCTGGTGCCCTCATTCATCTGTACAATCCTCCCATCTAGATAAAAGTGTGATGTGGAATAGAACTGCCTGATCATCTCATCATTCAATTTGGTTAACTTCGGTCCAACAAACTTGTCAACACCTGTAATTCTAAAACTCTCATGAACATGGGGGAAGTAGTCTTCATTAGCACCAATATACTTCCTATCCATCCATTTCATGTCACTGATGATGGGCTTCTTGTCAAGCAACAATGTCTCATAAAAATCTTGTTGTTCACAGGTGTGGAAACGGTAATTACAAGTTATCCTTCTCCTTGCAGTATATGGATCAATTTTCCTCCATTCTCTCAGACCACTGTACTTCCTGATATTCATGTTCTCAACAACTGGATGAGCATCATTGTGATCTGGAATCTTTGGCTTAATTTTATTGAGAATTGGTGGCTCCTCATCACTCTGAACTTCAGGAACTGGTGCCTTGTTCTTCTCAGAAGCTGGAATGATCCTAGTTGACCTCTTGGGTGCATAAGTATTAGGCATGGACTTGCCTTGGAGGGAGTAGAAGTTGACTTTATGGCATCTCCCATGAGTTTATGTGCCTTAGCTGGAAGTGTTATAGCTTGCTCTTCCTCCTCCTCCTCTTCTTCCGCATTATCCCTCCTCATCTAAGGCTTTCCAAAAATTGTGGTTGTCGTCTTCCTAGAGCTCTTCTTCTTCTTACCAGGAGGTTCCTTATCACTTGGATCCTCAAGTGTGAATTCCATTACTTCTTGTACAACTGAAGCTTTTCAAGGTTTTGAAGTGGGAACTCTCTTCTTAGCAGTCTTCTGCTTTGCATTGGAAGTGGCTACAGCCTGCAGAGACATATTCCTTTTTTATCATAGACTTATTCTTAGAAGTGGTCTCATTTGAAATAAAGTCCTCATCCTTACTACGTGAGGTTCTCTTCTTCTTTTTCTTGGTAGCAGCCTTTGGCAAATTGCTTGGAGTACTTCTGCTGCCCTCACCATAACTCTCACTACGGCTTGAGCCCTCACTAATATCAACAACATCTTCAGATATGTTCTGGTTGTCACTGCCACTAGACATGTTGCAAACATAACCCCTTTGAATAGATGGATATACATAGAGTAGATGAGCATTGCAAAAAGCAGACATTTTTCGAAAAAACTGAGTCCAAACTTTAGTTTTAGCTTTTCACATAATTCATTTCGGAGCTACTGAGTTGTACTAGTGCAATGGCCAGAGCCAATCGGTGGGACCTAAAATTTCATTTATGTCAGCCCGAGATGAGTTCCGCGGAAACCTAAACCTAATTTTTTTGTCAAATATATTTTAACGGATTTCTTTGGTGTATAGATGAATCTCATACGTGGCAAGAAACTAGGCAAAATCCGTGTGCATTGAATCGGAAATGGGATAGCACGAGGAGATCGAATCGTACCCTAACTTGGTGACGATCCTCTACGGCGACAACATCGATGGAGATTCCCGTTGGTGGCAGTAGATTCCTGCGACAAAGATGCACATGAGACGACGGTGACGATCCGAAGACCAAGGGTGCAGTAGCAATGAGGTGCGGCACGTGACATTTGAAGAAGCGTTTCAACCATATGGGTCCTTGAATTATATACACATGTGCTTTCGGTGGCACCGAGTGGAACTAATCGGTGGCACCGAGATGCAAAACTGCAAGCAGTTACTGCAACTCGATGATACCACGTAGGTCTAATCGGCAGCACCGAGATAGAAAACCTAGATCGGTCTATTGCTTTTAGTGAGACCGAGTTGGAATTGTTGGTCTGACAGAAATGCACTAGAAAGTTTTGGTAGGCAGCCCTTGTCAGATCGATGACTCCGCGTGCTCCTCACCCGGAGGGTCCGAAAAGACTTGTTCAAATGTTTTGATGTAACATGAATAGATTTTGAGACAAGAAGATCATAGATAGCTAGAGAAAGTTTTTAGGCATTCTTGCACATCCATTTGGCCAATAAAAACCAAACAATCAAAACAACAAATGGATGTCCTCGAATGAAGAAAATATGCAACCAACATGCTCACACAATATGATATGAAATGAAATATGTGTCTAGGCATGCACAAACAATTGTAGCATCTACCAAGCAATTGCCGATGACTAGGTCATCTATATATGAGTATATTGACTTAGGAGTCAAATGAGAGCATTTGATCATAGGTCATACTCATCGTTTAAGCACAAGCGAGATTACCACTTTTACATAAAAGCATTAATGTGTTCACACCATTAAAGTTGCTTTAGTTTAATTTTTAGAGCAATCTCCCACTAGATGTGATATCCCCCTAAGAGCGATAAACTAGCCTTGGGTTCTGTCTATAATGACTTGATGTAGATAGTGAAGATGTGGATGATCAATGTTGATGTAGATCATTTCACTGGTACATCGAGGTGATATACAAACGGTTCTTAACCCCTTTCCGCGAGGGCATTTTAAACTGTCGCCAAGTGAGTGTGGGTGATAAGGGGATCCTTCCCACACGGCCCAAAAACCATCGGGGATAGGCCCTTCGGTCACACACGATGGGCAAAATGAGCGCATGTGCGATTGGGCTAGCCATCTCATACAATTATACAAGCCCAATCATTTATGTTCGTATGTACATCCCATACAGTGATACCCAGAGAAACGTTTATGTTTGTCTGCACAACCCACACAGTCAATCCATTTGAAACATTTCCATTCGTCTGCATATCCCACATAGTTAATCCCAGAGAAATGTTTCCGTTCGTCTGCACATCCCACACAGTGAATCTCGGAGAAACGTTTCCATTCGTATATACATCCTGCACAGTTTTATGTATAGCTCGTGTGTGATAGGTGTAACGATCACACATGCTCTGCCTCCGTTAACCGTTTGCTTTATTCAACTATATCACACACGGTTTGATGAAGAAAACTATATGGCATTGGGCTATCCATCACAACCGCTTTTACTGCTAGAACCGTTTGGAAAGTTCGATGACCCATTTAGCAGGTTTATTAGTTTACAATTAATAATTCTAGTATTAAGCAAATTCACATTTCATACCGAATAGTTGTTTGCCAATTTCATATCAGGCATATTAATACATTTTAACATCGGAGGACGATAGCTACCTGAAAAGAACATAGTATATCATATAGCTAATTTACCTTTATAAGGAAAATATTATAATATATTTGTTTCCCTAATCGAGTGATGCATGATCAGCCAGGTTTGTCTTCTCCACCTCTGCTTTCAGTTCAGTAAGAACCTGTTTTGCACTGACCAACTGGGAAAGTGCCTCCTCTCACGCCAACACCATCTTAGCAAAGTCCAATATTAAGTATCTGAGCTCATTCTTCATCTTCCTCTTTTTTTGTCGCATCTTGAAATACATCTTTAGTGTTGAAAACACTTTCTCTAAGCCTATCTCTCTTCTCTTCCTCATACATGCAACCCACTCCAGGTAAGAACACTTCTGATAGAGGCAAAGTTGTCCCATCTTTCGATGAGATGGTGGCTATAGTTTTCGGTGGAGTAGACTTCGATGATCCGACTACGAACATGCGAGGACGTCGCGCCTTAGTAATAGCTAAACCAACTCCGAGAGGTTATTGACCACGCCGGAGCACGATCAACCTGACCATGAGGGTCTATTTCATGCAAGCAAATGAAGAACAAGCAAGAAACTAAGATTTAAATCTGGATATTGCGAATATAAGAGGAAAGCTTTATTGATCAAGGTGAGGTTCTATGACGTCTTTGTCTGTTCATTGAACACAAATGAAGTACGCGAAGTTACAACTATGGTGAACTTTAATCTAAACAAAACCCATAGTCTAAACGACGCCCTAAGGTCTATATATATGGAGAGAGAGGGGGAGAATTTCATGGCCCCTTGGAGAAGGGGTCCGAAACCAACCCTAACTCTGTTTTCCCCACACATACGGACTCTAAAAACAACCTATACTTTAGTATTTCGAAATTACATGGTCCTAGCCCAAAAATAAGGTGACGCAGCACCTAAAATAAGCTATGGACAATATTTATGAAGGGGCATGTTGTATATTTCGTCCATGTCCTTGTAAGTCATCACGGAAGCTTAAAAGTACTCAAATACGCACTAGAAATGTCGTTCTGGATCCCTTCGCGCGCGCCTTCATCTCCATGCTTGATCCTACTCAATTGTTCATCCCTCTTGTCCATGCAAGGCCCTTCATTAGTAATCAACACAAATGTATCCAATTTAGGGACTAACCCCAAAATCTGCAGGCAGCTCAAGTTTATATGCATTATCATTTATTTTCTCTAACACCTTAATAGGACCATCAGCATGTGGCATTAGCTTTGACTTGCGCAAATTAGGAAACCTATCCTTACGCAAATGTAACCAAACAACATCTCCGAGTGCAAAATCAACACATTTTCTACACTTATCTCCAGCAAGTTTATATTTAGCATTCATGCGCTCAATATTTTCCTTAGTTAACTCATGCATTTTCAAGATCAATTCAGCATGTTGTTTAGCATCAAAATTAACCTTCTCCAAAAATGGAAGAGGTAACAAATCAATAGGTGCATGAGGTAAGAAACCATACACAATTTCAAAAGGGCACATCTT
This sequence comes from Secale cereale, assembly GCA_902687465.1. Taxonomy (NCBI): domain Eukaryota; kingdom Viridiplantae; phylum Streptophyta; class Magnoliopsida; order Poales; family Poaceae; genus Secale; species Secale cereale. The sequence continues at coordinate 559,471,902 of LR738710.1, read as the reverse complement.
AGTAGTAGAATGCAGCAAACGATTATAAGCAAATTCAATATGAGGCAAGCATTCTTCCCACATTTTCTTATTATTCTTCAAAACAGCCCTAAGAATAGTAGACAAAGTTCTATTAACTACTTCAGTTTGTCCATCAGTTTGGGGGTGACATGTAATACTAAAAAGCAGTTTAGTCCCCAACTTAGCCCAAAAAGTGGCTAAGAAATTTAGTATCATGATCTGAAACAATAGTATTCGGCACACCATGCAAGCAAATAATTTCATGAAAGAACAAATCAGCTACATTAGCAGCATCGTTGCTTTTATGACATGGTATGAAGTGTGCCATTTTTTAAAATCTATCCACGACAACAAATATGCTATCCCTCCCCTTCTTTGTTCGAGGTAAACCCAAAACAAAGTCCATAGATATATCTTCCCAAGGAACACTAGGTACAGGCAAAGTCATATATAAACCATGAGGATTGAGTCATGACTTAGCTTTTTCACATGTAGTGCAGTGAGCAACAAAACGCTCAACATCCCGTCTCATCTTTGGGCAAAAGAAATGTGTAGCAAGTACGTCCTCCGTCTTCTTCACGCCAAAGTGTCCCATTAATCCTTCTCCATGCGCCTCCTGCAACAACAAAAGACAAACGGAGCTAGCTGGAATGCATAGCTTGTTAGCACGAAACACAAATCCATCATTAGCGACGAACTTGTTCCATGTTCTCCCTTCTGTACAATTCTGCAATATATCTTTAAATTCAGCATCATGCACATATTGATCTTTGATGGTCTCCAAACCAAATATTTTAAAGCCAAGTTGTGAAAGCATAGTATAACGGTGAGACAATGCATCACCAATAACTTTCTCTTTACCCTTCTTGTGTTTAATGACATAAGGGGAAGTCTCAATGAATTCAACCCATTTAGCATGTCTACGGTTTAATTTAGCTTGACTTTTAATATGCTTCAAAGATTCATGATCAGAATGTTTAACAAATTCTTTGGGCCATAAATAATGTTGCCATGTTTCCAAAGTCCGAACAAGAGCATATATATAATTCCTTATCATAAGTAGAATAGTTCAGACTAGGCCAACTCAATTTTTTAGAAAAGTATGCCACAAGTTTACCATCTTGTAATAAGATACCTTCTAATCCAATTCCACTAGAATCACATTCAAGCTCAAAAGTCTTATAAAAATCAAGAAGTTGGAATAATGGAGCATGTGTCAACTTATCTTTCAATATTGTGAAGGCTTCTTCCTGTGCAATACCCCAAACAAAAGGCAGATCCTTCTTTGTAAGCTCATTGAGAGGTGCGGCAATGGTGCTGAAATCTCTCACGAAACACCTATAGATACAAGCGAGGCCAAGAAAACTCCTCATGTGTGTGACCGTTTTGGGATGCGGCCAACTCTCAGTAGCTTCAATCTTGGCTTTATGAACCTAAATTCCCTGTGGAGTAACAACATAGTCAAGAAAAGATACTCGGTCGGTGCAAAAGGTGCACGTCCCAAGGTTACCAAACAAGCGTGCATTGCGTAGAGAAATAAAAACAGCATGTAAATGTTCTAAATGTTCCTCCAAAGATCTGCTATAAATCAATATATCATCATAGTAAACTACCACAAATTGTCCAATGAAAGCACGTAAAACTTCATTCATTAATCTCATGAAAGTACTAGGTGCATTAATTAACCCAAAAGACATGACTAACAAATCATATAATCCAAACTTCATTATATATGTTGTTTTCCATTCATCTCCCAATTTCATACGAATTTGATGGTATCCACTACGCAAATCAACTTTGGAGAAAATAGTAGAGCCACTTAATTCGTCAAGCATATCATCTAGCCTAGGAATAGGATGACGATAATGAATGGTAATATTATTAATGCCTCTACAATCAACACACATACGCGATGTACCATCCTTTTTTGGCACTAGAATAATAGGAACATCACTAGGACTAAGGGATTCGTGTATATAACCTTTATCTAGTAGCTCATGTACTTGACACATAATATCCTTCATCTCCTCTGGATTGGTACGGTATGGTGCACGGTTGGATAGCGATGCACCGGGAATTAATTCGATCTGATGCACAATCCCTCGAATAGGTGGTAATCCCGGTGGTACATCTTGTGGAAAGACGTCAGTGAACTCCTGCAAAATGTTAGTGACAGCAGGAGGCAAAGAGGAAGGCACATCCTCGAATGAAAATAATGCCTCTTTGCACACAAAAGCATAGCAAAAAGATTTGCTGAAATCTAGATCATCAATATCAGATTTGGTGGCAAGTAAACATCCACTTTTTAATTTAATTTCAGATGCAACATGAGATGGTGGTGTGTTATTAGGCTTCATTTGTTGCTCAAATTCTTTTGCCACAATCTAATTTTCACTCTTATTTTGCTCATGTTTTGCATTATTAGCTCTATTAATATCATCTTTAAAAATGGAATCAGGAGACATAGGAAGCAAAGTAATACGTTTATCCTTATGAACAAGAGTATACTGATTGTTTCTACCATGGTGTACAATTTTTTTATCAAATTGCCATGGTCTACCAAGTAATAAGGAACATGCTTGCATGGGTACAACATCACAATAAACGTAATCAACATATGTACAGATACTAAAATGCACATATACAGTACGTGTTACCCTAACCTTGCCGATGTTGTTGAATCATTGGATGCAGTAAGGATGTGGATGTGGACTTGTGGTGAGAAATAGCTTCTCCACCATCTCCATGCTAGCCAGGTTGTTGCAGCTCCATCCATCTATGATGACGTGAACAGAACGTTCCTTCACAACTCCCTTTGTATGGAACAAATTATGCCTCTGATTTTGCTCCGCTTGTGTGACCTGAACACTCAAAACACGTTGAGCAATTAAACATTCATATTTGTCATCTTCTTCAAGAGCCATGTATTGCGTCTCATTTACAAAATCATCTCCACCGTGTTCTTCCCATGTAATAAGAGCCAAAGTCTCCTCATCATAGTCACTAGCGGACTCATAACCACCTTCCTCAGTAAACCTACATGACACGTTGAGATGGGCATTTGCTCGCATAGTGACCACGACCAGTGCAACGATGACATATAACATCATGTGTTGGCCCTGTGGATGCCATGGATGAAGAAGAGCTCTGCGTAGGACTAGAAGGTGTACTCCTAGCCGATGGTGGTGGTGCCTGTTTGCTTTTATCACGGCAAGAAGTGAGGGATGAAGTAGGCGGTGGTGCAGCTGGACATGTCATAGTAGAGGATGCACGCGGTGTCCATGATGAAGGTCGACCTGCAGAAAAATTAGTTCGCGCCAAGTCCTGTCGATCCTGCACTTCACGTTCAGCTTTGCAAGGAAGATGGAATAAACGAGTGATATTATTATACTCCATATACTCTAGAATTGTTTGAATCTCTCTATTTAAGCCACCCATAAAATGTGCAAGTATAGCCTCATTATCCTCAACAATACCACATCTAATCAGGCCAGTTTGTAATTCTTGATAATATTCCTCTACAGAATTTTTTTCCTTGTCTTAGACGCTGCAATTTCTGAAGTAATTTGTGTTGATAATATGGTGGAACACAACGAGTACGCATAATAATTTTCAAAGCAGCCCAAGTATTCGGAAAATTATTCCGATATAATCTACAATATTTAGACCACCACACATAAGCAAAACTAGTGAAAGAACAAAGAGCAGTAGCAACACGTCTCTCCTCGTGATATTCTAAACATGTAAAACGTTGTTCGGTTTCTAACTCCCAAGTAAGATATATATCAGAAACATATCTACCCTGAAATGGTGGAATATTCAATTTTAGTTTAGGAAGATGGTCATGATCTCGTACCTGAGGGTGTGGTGCAGCCCTACCATTGTGATTATTGGCATGTGGACGACCTGGTGGTTGTGGTGCTGGTTGTTGCACGTAGTTCTGATTTTGATCAACCTCATCCTTGTAATATCCTTGGTAATCGTCCTCATCCTCAGCAGCAGCAGGAGCCACAGAAGTATCAACAACAGCACCAACAGTTTGGCCAGGCTCAAGAGGGACACGGGTCGCTCGGGCGGAGGGCTGTTTCCCGACGTGGAGGTGGTTGTTGGGGTTGTTGTTGTTGTTGCAATGGTGCAGCAGGTGGAGGTAGACGTGCAAGCACTTCATCGAATTTGGCATCCAACTTGGTGGTAATTCACTTCTCAATGTCATCTATCCTCTATAGTGCGTCGCCAAAACTGGTCATCACATCTTCTACCTGTTGACCCAACATTTGCTGAAATTTATCATGCAACTCCTTGTTCGTCATGTTCTCCCAGTCAGTCTCATCGACTTGTGATCCTACCATGGTTAGCAACAATACAAACACACAAAAATATGATCCTACAGACAACTAGAAAATGGTGGTGGTGGGGTGTCACGAATCCGTCAAGCAAATCTCAACTTCTTACCAGTTATTACCCAGCAACAGGTGGTGATTAGCAACCGTGGTAGTCAAAACTCTCAAAGCTTGGATAAAGTGATTACTAGGGAGAGTCAAACGCACGACGTAGATGTATGTGGAGCTAGGAAGGCTTATAATATGGTAGCAAAAAGGGTCAGCAATAATCAATTCAGAGATGCAAAGTTGAATAGATGCTCAACGACGGTACTGTGCTGGACCTAGGCTAGACCGTACTAGAGACACGAGCCTAGACACTAACAAAATCACGGCGCTGCATGTAACAAGGGAGGAGCACCCTCTGTTTTTTTTTTCACTTTTTTGCACTTTTCCCCTTTTTTTTGCTCCGCAACAATTGTTTTTTCGAAAAAAGTATACGAATGGTCTAGAAACTGCCTAGCCAGAATTTTCCAGACTTAGTTTTTTTTAAACTGGAACTATTTTTCTTCTGCGGGTATCACCGATGTTGGGAGTCCGACTTGGTCATGATTCGAAGTATCGCGTGATCCGGAAATCTAAAACAATGCGAGTAAATAATGGACTCGGACTAGGACTGGTGGCGGAGATGAAACTGGTGGAACTGGGACTGGTGGCGGATATATGCCGGGGCAGTGGAACACGGACTGGTGGCGAATTTGTGATGGAGGTGGACACGGATTGGAGAGATGGATATGCGATGGTGGTGTATGGCAGCGGTGATGACGATGGTCGTATATGGCAGCGGTGGTGGTATGGCAGCAGCGATGAATATGGTGCGGCAGTGGCGTGACAAACTATGAACAGAACTCGAAACTCTAAAGAACTAGACGCTAAGACCAGCAACTCGCAACGACGATGCAACCGCAAATTCAACTAAGCAAACACGGAAAAGATTATGCAATGGCTCAGACTGGTTCAAATATGAAGAACTAACCATATTTTTTGGCTTTTTCGTGGACAGTGAACAGAACACGAAACTCTAAAGAACTAGACGCTAAGACCAGCAACTCGAAACGACGATGCAACCGCAAATTCAACTAAGCAAACACGGAAAGTATTATGCAATGGCTCAGACTGGTTCAAATATGATAACCTAACCGTAATTTTTTTTGGCTTTTTCGTGAACTGTAGGTATGAAGAACAAACTCGATCTAATCTACGAAAAACTGTAAAATCTCACCGAGCAACCTGGAAATCTGATACCACTTGATAGAGGCAAAAGTGTCCCTTCTTTCGATGAGATGGTGGCTATCGTTTTTGGTGGAGTAGACTTTGACGATCCGACTACGAACGTGCGACGACGTCACGCCTTAGCAATCGCTAAACCAATTCCGAGAGGTTATTGACCACGCCGAAGCACGATCAACCTGACCACGAGGATTTATTTCCTGCAAGCAAATGAAGAACAAGCAATAAACTAAGATTGCAATCTTGATATTGCAAATATAAGAGGAAAGCTTTATTGATCAAGGTGGGGTTCTGTGACGTCTTTGTCTGGTCGCTGAACACAATCGAAGTATGAGAAGTTGCAGCTATGGCGAACTTTAATCTAAACAAAACCCAAAGTCTAAACGATGCCCTAAGGGCTGTATATATGGAGAGAGGGGGGGGGGATTTCGTGGCCCCTTGGAGAAGTGGTCCAAAACCAACCCTAACTCTGTTTTCCACACACATACGGACTCTAAAAACAGCCTATACTTTAGTATTTCGAAATTACATGGGCCTGGCCCAAAAATAAGGTGACATAGCACCTAAAATAAGCTATGGACCTAATTTATGAAGGGGCATCTTGTATATTTCGTCCATGTCCTTGTAAGTCATCACGGAGGCTTCAAAGTACTCAAATACGCAATAGAAACATCGTTTTGGATACCTTCGCGCGTGCCTTCATCTCCATGTTTGATCCTACTCCAGTGTTCATCCCTCTTGTCCATGCTAGGCCCATCATTAGTAATCAACACAAGTATCCAATTTAGGGAGCGTCATATTCTCATGAACATTAGAATTGTTACCAAGAAACGAAAGTACCTGGTAATTCAATTGGCGTGCGCGAGCTTTGGTAATTGGTCCAGTATGTATAATAGCAGGGGCGGTGGGTGTAACAACGGTATTGGTGTCCTCATCAACTTCCCTTTGTCTTGTGATATTTAAAACTAAATCAGTAACAATTGTATGGAAAATGGGTTTCTAGCAACATTGAAAATCACCAAATACATATTTTGAAAAACTGAAGAAACGGGTTAATTATGACATATCTTCACAAAAAGATCAATGTGCAAATGAAATAATTGCTACTGAGACAACAACCAAATTCAGAAACAATAGAAGCTATAATTAAATTCAACAGTGCTACAAGTTCTTAGTCATGTACTATAAATAGCAAATTGAACATTTTATGAGGAAGCTAAATATAACTACAACATCATAGCGCGAGTGATTGGATGACAACAAATTGATACTAACAGGTGTACACGCACAAATTTAGTGACATGGAACTAATATCACTAAGGTCGTCCACTATATATGCCTAAACCGGTGTTAATACAACTGTTGGTACATTTGGTAGCGGTGCCCTGCACTGGCAAGCCGATGCAGAGGAATAAATCAGGGAACCGGACCGAAGCACCTAGTTGCTCTGATGCCCAGTTCCTTCGTGCCACAAAATCTTAGTATTTTACTTCTTGGCTGCTCAGATGTGTGGACCAAAGTAGGTTGCACAAATTGCTGAAGCGGTGCCAAATAATTTTCTAATGGCACCGCTGATGAGATGGCAACATTTGTAGATACAAGGTAGAAACTATGACACTGTCTTAATCACATCCAGAATAACAAAGCACAATGACTGTGTCTGAATCACATCTAACAAATGATTTGTAACAAAGAAAGTGGGGCTAACCTTCTTTGCACATGCCAAAAACTTCCTCCCACTATCCGTAGATCCAAACGCAAGTAACTTCACGCATGGAGATTGATGATGACAATGAGCAGACAGATCATCAGCCACCCCGCTCCATTCATTGCAACTGATGGTCCTAGGGAGCTAAAGAGGAAGACATGACTCAAATCGACCGCTGGGTTAAAATCCTTCATTCCAAATCATAACCCAAGAGACAGAGAGATAGAGAAGAGAGGCATACCCGGATGGTGAAAGAGTCGTCATCGGAGGAGGAATCGTTGGACAGGTCATTGAAGAAGACCATGGCGACTGTGGCGGTCGTATGTGAGACGGTGAGAGCGAGGAAGCCAGCGAGGAAGCGGCTATTGCTTGGGTAGGAAGGAAGGAGGAAACAGGGGAAATGTGACTTGTGGTCGGGGAGAAAGGGGGGTGGGGAAGGGGGGAGTTAGATATTTCGGCGGTAGTCAAAAAAATTCAAAAGGTCGAGGGAAACTTTGTGCGCGGAGCCATCAGACACCATTTCATGTTGAACGAATGTGTGCATCGCAAACGATTCTTCTGCTTTACGCGCATGCGATGAGTTTGATCAGTCAAGTTTTGGTGGAAATTTCCTGGGTACTGTCCTCATCCACGCCATTGCAGAATTTAACAATGCTTGCTAATTTGGGCAGACAAAAGAGCCTACAGCACAGAGACCACATTTCTGAATCGAGCAATTTTAGTAATTAAATAGAGGCAGTTAACCTAAACATTGCTCTAATAACAGACCATGTTATAAACAAAGGCTAAGTACGCATAATTTTAACAAAGGCGCTGCCGAGCTACCCTATGCCCCGTCGGTGTAAGATGAGACGTCGATGACTTTTCTTGGCGACATGCCGCCATTGGTGGACTCCGTGTCCCCCCGGCTGAAGTCGAGCACGTCGTTGTCCCCGTCCTCGGTGCTGCCCTCAAGGTTGTAGTACTCGTAGTAGTGGTTCCGCCAGAGCTCGCATTGATACTCCACCGCCGATTCCTTGACGGACTGGCTCTTCTCTACCTCATCCTCAGCCACGCGCAACTCCTCCACCCGGCGCTCCTCGATCTCCGCCGCCTCCTACATCTCCACCTCTCGCTCGGAGATCTCATGAGGAAGCAGGTGCTCCATGGCCTCTGCCACCTTTTAGGACGTGGGTGGCTTGCTGGATTCCGAGGTCGCCAGGAATATCTTGGCATGTTCGTCCTTGATATGGGTGTGGATGGCCTCGACCCGGGCCAAGGCAACATTGGTGGCGCGGGCAGCAGCTCGAGTGCCCTCATCGTTTGCAGCCGCCATTGCAGCTGTCTTGGCTGCTACAGCTGCCCTGTCAGCTGCCTCAAACACCATCTCGGCAGATGCGGCCGCGCACAATGCGGATGCGGTCACCCTCTCGGCGTAGGCGGTTGCGCTCTCGGCGCAGGCGGCGGCGCTCGAGGAGGGCGCGGCCATCATGTGGGCCCTCACGAAGCGTTTCCACGGCGTCATTCTTTGCAATAAGGGGTTGTGTGAATGGGGATCGAGGAATCCTGGACTCAGGGGTGACCGGCACTAGAGCAGACGAAGCCGGTGAAGCTTATGGAGGAAGATTTAAATAGACCCACGAAATCTCACATTCACCTCTGGAATCTTTGTACTGCTGCCACCAATCAGCAGCTTGATCTTTGAGTTGGAAAGTGGCAAACTTGACATAATCCTCTGGTCTCACGTTACTGCATTCAAAGTGCTTTTTGATGTCTGTGATCCACTCTTCAGCATCTAGCGGGTCCACACAGTAACTGAATGACTTCGGTTGGTTTGCCAGGAATTGGTTGAGAGTCGCAAAGTGAGGTTGATTGAACAGATTGCCTTGGCCTTGGTTCCCATGATTTCCTTGATTTGCTTGGTTGGCTTGAAAGTTCTGCATCATTTGCATAAGCATCTGGGTGTTCTGGTTTGTCGCTTGCATAATTGCTCTCCATGCCTCAGACGGAGGAGGAGGGGAAGGAGGACGTTCAGGAACACGCTCTTCTTCACCCTCTTGGTTAGGGTTGGGAACCTTCTTAGGAGCCATCCTGAATGAGATGACAACTATTAGCCATTGATGGAAAATATCTGAGCTGAATCAATGGCTAGAAATTGCAACATAAGTCTTCACAAGAACATTCGAACAATATGAACGAATGAATTCCACAGTTAAATGGTACAACAATCTTCTCGAGAAGCCACTTGGGAGATCAAAAGGTAAATAAAAAACAACAAGGAGTAGATGGAACAAATACATGATAGAAGCTTCGTTCCACATGTTCGTGCTGAATGCTCATGGAACGTGTTACAAAAGGGTGTTGCAATGCCCGGATCAGCATAGCCAAGGACCCTTTAAGAAGCAACTCCCAATTGGAACAACGCCCATGAAACCTCTTCACTTGATGTTGAACCCCAAACCTCATACCATGGACTCGTTGGAAGAATGCCTATGAGCTACTAGAAGAACCCACCTATTAATTCCCGAAGGTTTCCGGTTATGCAATCGGGTGTTGGGGATACAGGGGAAGCACCGCACACTCAACTCTAAACCTACATCCAGTTGTATCCATCCTTCAACACATAACCAGTCGTCTTCGGAAAATATTTACCTCGGACCTTCGAAACGCATCCGCTATACTAGCTGTGGCAATACTCCCGAACTATCCCACCAGTACTGGGTGACGTCGGGGTTATCTCACCACTAGCCGCATAAAAGAGTTTTCGATGTCGGTCGTCTTAAGTATTCTAGAACCGCTGCGATACATTTGTGACGACAACACCTCGGAGCTCAACTCCCCGGGACACTGCCACAACCCCAAAATGACAGGAGGCATCGAGAACAATGTTCTCGTCACAAACATATCGGAACAATCCAAACAATACTTGCGTGATCCTAAAAAAATTAGCGAATTTTTGAGAGTAGAAGAGATAGAACAACGTCAGGAGTCCTCACCAGAGCGATGAAGGGATGAGGAGTAAAAAGAAATCCTACTCTACGATATATATAGGACTCAAAACATTTTTATGTGTGTGCCTAGACTCAACCGTCAACGATTCAATCAATCAGGGGGGCTCCTAGGTCGGAGAAGGCTCTGAATACCAACTTGTAATGCCCAGTATGCGGCTATGTCCCCCACGTGTCGAGGCACGACTTAAGGACATAAACGCATACTAGAATGATCTCAAGTATGGTATCTTTGCACGACTCATGTAAAAACAGGGATGAAAGTGTAAAATGGTAGTTGGCTTACACTCGCCACGTCACACAATGTAATACATTAACATACATCATCCAAATAACATCAGAGTCCGACTACGGACAAAATCGAAACGAAAAGATAACATGAAACAACACAAGGCCCGAATCATCCTAGTAAGAGCCACTACTAATTGTCGGGATAAGACACATAGTAACGTCCACGCTCTTCATCGAACTCCCAATACAGCTCTGAACCACCACCTGTGTAGTTCTCAACGGTACCTACATCTGGTGTTGTGTAGAATCTGTGAGCCACAAAGGACTCAGCAATCCCGTTCCCGGGTAACAAGACTATCAAAGACTTAGGTGTGGAATGGCTTAAAACAAGGTTGCAGCAGCACTAAGCATTAACTTACGAATTTAGAGCGAGAAGAGAACAAGTGCCAACGATCGCCAAGTTGATCACGAAGTGATCCTAGCAACTCACGATCAAACATAACCCCACCGTGTTCACTTCCCGAACCCCTTCGGAAAGAGACCATCACGGTTACTCACGTATGTAGTGTATTACAGAACATGGGGTCAAGTTATCTACAACCAGATATTAACAAATTCCCATCTGCCACATCACTGCGGGCATGGCTTTCGAAATATCAAACCCTGCAGGGGTGTCCCAACTTAGCCCATCACAAGCTCACGAACTGCGGAGTCGCAACTCCAAGGTGGGAAGACCCTAGTATTCTCCGAATCCCGTGCTCAAGATATTCCGACAAAGGTAAAACTAATCCAGCAAGACCTCCCGGCGTGCCGACACCCTGACAGTAGCCGCGCGTATCTAGTCTCAGGCCACGACCGGATGGGACATCCTACAGGTGTATACCAACCCTTGAGTTTCCTCGAGGTGGCCCCGCAGGCTGCCCAGTTTGGACCAACACTCATGAGGAGCACTGGCCCAGGGTTGTTAATTAAGTACTCGGGTTTGCAATGCCGTATGCAAGTTTTAGTTATTAGGCAAATGTAAAACCAATGTTGGGCCTTGCTGGAAAAGCTTTAGCACTGAGCGAGTTATCAAGGGGGGGCCATAAACCCCAACCGTGTTAGGGACGCAAAAACAAGGAACATAACACCGGTTTAACGGTTCCTAAGGTGGCATGAGTGGAACAAAACACCAAGCAAGAGGCTTAGCCTTCCACCCATTACCAATATATAGATGATTTAGTTTAACAAATTATACATATATTTTGATATCCCAACAATGACTTCATCACGAAGCAAGAATCTTCAAATCTTCACCTGCAACTAACAATGCTATAAGAGGGGCTGAGCGATGCATACTTAGCCAAACAACGGTTTGCTAGGAGGGTGGTTAAAGAGTTTCATGGCAACAATAGGAGGGCTGACAAACAGACATAGGCATCGAGGCAATATCTAAAGAGCAAGACATCTAGCATAGGCAAATATAGTAGTGATATCTGGGTATGGTCATCTTGCCTGTTGATTCCACGGAGGGGTCATAACCTTGCTCCTCAAACTCAACCTCGGTAGGAACCTCGTACTCCGTATCGTCACCGGGCTCTAACCAACACAACAAGCAACACCGGAACAACAATCAATCAACATGCAATGCTCAACCACATGATGCATGGACATGATGCACATGGACATGAGTAGATATGATGCATGGCCTAGGGAAACAAGAGTGCAATAGCATCATAGCAAACATGATCATTCACATGAAAGAAACAAGCAAAAGAACAAAACTAACAAGTTTATGTAGATTATTCAAACAAGCACCCAACAAGTTTAAAGGAGTTGGTTAACATGGCAAGGGTGCAACTAGGACTACAGCAACATGCTAGCATATTTAAATGGGTTGGAAATAACAAACAATAATTTCCAGAAAATCCCATAATTAAATAAATACATTTGGGACAGATCTGGAAAACTTTTGTTATAAAGTTGTTAAACATGCAAAACAACAGCACCATAATATTCTACACATTTTGCACCCCAAATGCATATAAAGTTTGTTACATTTGGAGTTGTAGACATTTAGTTATGATTTTTACAAGTTTTAAGCATTTTAACACAAGAATAATTCAAACATCATTTTAAATGTTTTTAAACATGGCAAAAAACATCATATTCATAATCTACATGAAAAACTAAGCAAGTTTCACATACAACTTATTTCCATCACAGGCATATATCACTAGATATTAATTAACAAAGAAAAGGCAGAAAAAGAAAAAGAAAAACAAAACAGAAAAGAAAAATAGGCACAAAAGGTCAAAAGTGACCCAGGCCTATACTAGCTGCAGCCACTGACCTGTGGGGTCAGGGCGCTGAGGTGGCAGCAGCTGGGTGCGCGGGTGGGTGGAAGGGGCTGAGAGGCTGACAGGTGGGGGCCACTGTCAGTCCCACGCGGCAAAAGTGGGGGGATAAATCCCACTGCACCCGGGCGGAATCGAACCCGCGTCTCTCTGCTAAGTGACGAAGGGGCTAGCCACTGGGCTAGGCAAGTGTTCTCGACAGAACACAGGTGCAAAACCTGAAGACATAACTGAAGACGTGAGCGGCAGGTGAAAGTAGGGGCTCGTCGGAGCTGCTCCGGCGACCTTAAGGGACGGCGGAGGGGTGCGGGCAGTTCCTTGGGGAACGCCGCATCCACTCAAAGCACTCGCGGCACCTAGCAGCCACTACACCTCCAGCGACGCGCACATGACAGAACGGCGACGGCGGACAACTACGAGACGAAGTAACGGCCTAGGCGGAGTGATGACTGCTCTGGCAGCATCTACACGACAAGGCGAAGTGGACGGGCAACAAGAGACGGCCTACGGTGGTCGAGATACTCGCTGGCAACGAGTCCCGGCGGCAACAAGCTCGGGTGCATGATGAACTCGAGCCTAGATGGCGCTAAGGAGGGGGAAAAGTGCACGGGAAGGTGGCGACGCTCACCACGAACACGGCGAGGTGTTCGGCTGCCCTGGAGGTGGTCGGAGACGATGACGGCGACGCTCGAATAGCTAGGGCCGCCGGAGTGGATGAAGAGGAAGAAGACGACGACGACGACGCGATCGGCTCCTTGTAGAGGACGTAGTCGACGACGGGGAAGTAGCTCGGCAAGGTTGGCGAAGCCGAGGTCGCCGGGAGGCACGCCGGTGACAAGCTCGGGCTCCCAGATGCATGCGGGGCGGCTATGGAGCGGTGGATCTGGTGGATCTTAGCTTCCGAGGGGGCGGGAGGAGGTAGGAGGAACCCTAGGGAGGAGGTTGGACAAGCTGCAGGTATAAAAGGGGGGTGCTGATCGCGAGGCCTCGACGTCCGTGATCACGGCGCGATGGCGACCTCGCGCTCTGTCTCAACAACGCATGACGGAGGAAGACGGCGACGTGGGGTGTGAGGCTGATGTGTGGGGCCGCGGGGAAAAAGTGAACGGCGCGACTGCGCGCTGGCTGGGCCGCTGCGGGAGAGAAGAGGTGGGCCGCGGGGCTGCTGTCGAGAAGGACTGGGCCTGGGGGAGGAGGAGGAGGCCCAAGCCACTGCTACTGCTGTAGCTAATTCCTTTTCTTTTCTATTTTTCTTCAGACAGAAAATTAAAGAAAAGTGCAGACTCAAAGGAAAAGAATTAGGAGATAAAGAAAATATCCCAGGCTCCTTGATTTATGCCCTATTTAATAAAATTGGCTTGGACATTTTTATAGGCAGAAAAATAATACAAGTTTGAATAATATTCAAACTTGTGCCATTTTTGAACCCAACCAAGACAACTCCAAAAAGGATGAAATCTGGCAGAGAGGGTGTAGACATGGTGCAAGGTTTTTGGGAAAAGAAAGAACATAAATGGACTAGACTAGGTGACTTGCAAAAATAAATAAAGAAAGGAAGGGAAGGAAGAAGGAAGAGGGAAAACCATAAGGAGGGGGTCTAGGGTTTGCAAGGGCATGACTAGGCACCAACACTCACACACATCACAAGGTGCCTCACATCACAACCACAACAAGAAAAAAAAATAAACTAAGGTGACTAAGATGCCATGATGATGAAGCAATGCATGGATGCAAAATGAGATAAAATAAAATGATAATGCAAAAATAAAATGAGCTCAAATGACAAGAATCCCCAAGGATAAGGACAAGGATCAAATTGAGAATGCTTTATTGCCATTATAGGAAAGTATCACGTATGGGGTGTTACAAACCTCGTGAGCGCTGAAGTTTCTGTTTTCTACAGCATGATCGCATAAACTTCACCCAAGTCTTCCCAAAGGTTCTACTTGGCACAAACAGTAATTAAAATACAAAACCACATCTAACCAGAAGGTAGATGAATTATTTATTACTAGACAGAAGCAAAAGTAAATAAAATAAAATTGGGTTGGCTCCCAACAAGCGCTATCGTTTAACGCCCCAAGCTAGGCATGATAAAAGAATAGATCTACGTATTGCCATCTTTGGTAGGCAATCCATAAGTGGCTCTAATAAAAGATTCATAAGGTAATTTGATTTTATTTCTAGGAAAGTGTTCCATGCCTTTCCTTAATGGAAATTGTAATCTAATATTTCCTTCTTTCATATCAATAATTGCACCAATTGTTCTAAGGAAAGGTCTACCAAGAATAATAGGACATGTAGGATTGCAATCTATATCGAGAACGATGAAATCTACGGGCACATAATTCCTATTGGCAACAATAAGAACACCATTAATCCTTCCCATAGGTTTCTTAATGGTAGAATCCGCAAGATGCAAATTGAAAGAACAATCATCAAGTTCATGGAAACCTAGCATATCACACAATTTTTTTGGAATAGTGGAAACACTTGCACCCAAATCACACAAAGCAAAGCATTCATGATCTTTAATCTTAATTTTAATAGTAGGTTCCCACTCATCATAAAGCTTTCTAGGGATAGAAACTTCTAATTCAAGTTTTTTTTCATAAGATTGCATTAAAGCATCAACTATGTGTTTAATAAAACCTTTATTTTGACTATAAGCATGGGGAGAATTTAGCACGGATTGCAACAAGGAAATACAATCTATTAAAGAGCAATTATCATAATTGAATCCCTTGAAATCCAAGATAGTGGGTTCATTGCTATGTTAAGTTTTGACTACTTCAATCCCACTTTTAACAGTTTTAGCATCATGATCTAAAAACTCCGAATCATTGGGACGCCTTTTAGCTAAAGTAGACTCATCTCCAGTCCCATCTTTATCAAGAT
Source organism: Secale cereale (assembly GCA_902687465.1). NCBI lineage: Eukaryota > Viridiplantae > Streptophyta > Magnoliopsida > Poales > Poaceae > Secale > Secale cereale. Next base: position 559,456,133 of record LR738710.1, on the reverse strand, counting down.
TCATAGTAGAAAACAAGGATTTAATAGGAGACACGTCAATCACTTTCAGATCTTCATCCTTATTTTCATGCAAACTAGAAGAACACGCTTTCACAAAGCAATCTTTTTTAGCACGCATCCTAGCGGTTCTTTCTTTGCAATCATCAATGGAAATTCTCATTGCTTTGAGAGACTCATTGATATCATGCTTAGATGGGATAGATCTAAGTTTCAAGGAATCAACATCAAGAGAAATTCTATCCACGTTCCAAGCCAACTCATCAATCTTAAGCATTTTTTCTTCAAGCAAAGCATTGAAATTATTTTGTGAATTCATAAATTCTTTAACACTAGTCTCAAATTCAGAGGGCATGTTATTAAAATTTCCATAAGAGTTGTTGCAGGAATTACTATAACTATTAGAGGAATTACTAGGAAAAGGCCCAGAATTAAAGTTTCCTCTATAAGTGTTGTTACCAAAATTATTCTTACCAACAAAATTCACATCTAAAGATTCATTATTATTCTCAATCAACGTGGACAAAGGCATATCATTAGGATGAGAAGAAGCACTCTAAGTAGCAAATAATTTCATAAGTTCATCCATCTTTCCACTCAAAACACTAATCTCTTCAATAGCATGTACTTTTTTACTAGTAGATCTTTCGGTGTGCCATTGAGAGTAATTAACCATAATATTATCTAGGAGTTTAGTAGCTTCTCCTAAAGTGATTTCCATGAA
>LR738710.1:559400823-559455371 GCA_902687465.1 Secale cereale | reverse complement strand
GGCCGAATATAAAAGATTTCTAGAAGAAAAAATTCAAGCCAGCATAAAAGTTTTGTATAATCATCCATAAGTTCAAACCATGTGTAGGGTAATTACGTATCATTAATTTCATTCTCTCCCAAGCTTGTGAAACATGCTCATGATCTAGTTGCTTAAAATTCATAATATCGTTTCTAAGAGAGATAATCTTAGAAGGAGGAAAATACTTAGAGATAAATGCATCTTTGCACTTATTCCATGAATCAATACTATTTCTAGGCAAAGAAGAGAACCAAGTTTTAGCACGATCTCTAAGCGAAAAAGGAAATAACTTTAATTTGAAAATATCATTATCTGTATCCCTCTTATTTTGCATATCGCACAAATCAACAAAGTTGTTTAGATGGGTAGCGGCATCTTCACTAGGAAGGCCAGAGAATTGATCTTTCATGACAAGATTCAACAGAGCAGCATTCATATCACAAGATTCAGCATCTATAATAGGAGCAATCGGAGTGCTAAGAAAATCATTATTGTTGGTATTGGAGAAGTCACACAATTTGGTATTGTCTTGAGCCATAGTGACAAGCAAGCAGTCCAACACACAAGCACACAAGAAGCAAGCGAATGGAGGCAACGAAACAAGAAGGGCGAATAAAACGGCAAAGGTGAAGTGGGGGAGAGGAAAACGAGAGGCAAATAATGCAGTGCGAGGGATAAGGGTTTGTGATAGGTACATGGTATATGACTTTTGCGTAGATCTCCCCGGCAACGGCACCAGAAATTCTTCTTGCTACTTCTCGAGCTTGCGTTCTATTCCCTCGAAGAGGAAAGGGTGATGCAGCACAGTAGCGTAAGTATTTCCCTCGGTTTTTGAGAACCAAGGTATCAACCCAGTAGGAGACCACACGCGAGTCCCTCATACGTGCACAAACAAATAAGAACCTTGCAGCCAATGCGATAACCTCGGTTGTCAATCCCGTCTCGGTCACTTACAAAAGTGAGATCTGATAGAGATGATAAGATAATATTTTTGGTATTTTTGATATAGATTGAAAGTAAAGGAAACAAAATAAAATGACGTCAACAGAAATTGGCAAGTTGACGGGAAACTAATTTGATGGAAGATAGACCCGGGGGCCATAGGTTTCACTAGTGGCTTCTCTCATGATAGCAGATTTCTACGATGGGTTAACAAATTACTGTCAACCAATTGATAGAAAAGCGCATAGTTATGAGAATATCTAGGCATGATCGTTGTATATAGGTATCACGTACATGACAAGTAGACCGAAACGATTCTCCATCTACTACTATTACTCCACACATCGATCACTATCCAGCATGCATCTAGAGTATTAAGTTCATAAGAACGGAGTAACGCCTTAAGCAAGATGACATGATATAGAGGGATAAACTCAAGAAATATGATATAAACCCCATCTTTTTATCCTCGATGGCAAAAATACAATACGTGCCATGCTGCCCATGCTGTCACTGGGAAAGGACACCGCAAGATTGAACCCGAAGGTAAACACTTCTCCCAATGCAAGAACTACCGATCTAGTAGGCCAAACCAAACCGATAATTCGAAGAGACTTGCAAATATATTTAAATCATGCAAAAAAGATTTCAGAAAAGAATCCAATATTGTTCATAGATAATCTTGATCATAAACCCACAATTCATCGGATATCGACAAACACACCGCAAAAGATTACATCGAATAGATCGAGGAGAACTTTGTATTGAGATCCAAAGAGGGAGAAGAAGCCATCCAGATAATAACTATGGACCCGAAGATCTATGGTAAACTACTCACAACTCATCGGAGAGGCTATGGTGTTGATGTAGAAGCCCTTCGTGATCGATGCCCTTTCCAGTGGAGCTCCGGAACAGGCCCCAAGATGGGATCTCACGGGAACAGAAGGTTGCGGTGGTGGAATTAGGGTTTCATGGTGCTCCCCGATGGTTTCAGGGTACGTACGTATAAATAGGAGGAATAGGCACGTCAGGGGAGCAACATGTGGCCCATGAGGGTGGGGGCACGCCTACCCCCCTGGGCGGTCCCTGCCCTCGTGGCCACCTCCTTCGCTTCCAGGCGTGTACACCAAGTCTTCTGTGTTGATATTGTTTAAAAAATAACTCTCCTGAAGGTTTTATTCCGCTTGGACTCCGTTTGATATTCCTTTTCTGCGAAACACTGAAATAGGCATAGCAATTTGCACTGGGCCTTGGGTGACAGCAACTCCATATCGTAAAACACGATGAATCCTTCTCTCTGATTTTTTTCTCCCTGAACGTGAATATTTTGAGTTGGAGTTGAGGTCGGTGGAGCTGCGGGGACCCATAAGGCAGGGTGCGCGCCCTCCACCCTTGTGGACAGCCGGTGGGTCCCCTCAAGTAGATTCTTTCGCCAATATTTTTTATATTTTGCAAAAATATTCTCCGTGAATTTTCAGGTCATTCCAAGAACTTTTATTTCTGCACAAAAATAACACCAAGGCAATTCTGCTGAAAAGAGCATCAGTCCGGGTTAGTTCCATTCAAATCGCGCAACTTAGAATCCAAAACAAGGGCCAAAGAGTTTGGAAAAGTAGATATGATGGAGACATATAAACTCCCCCAAGCTTAACCCATTGCTTGTCCTCAAGCAATTTAGTTGATAAACTGAAAGAATAAAGAAAAACTTTTACAAACTCTGTTTGATCTTGTTGTTACAAATATGTAAAGCGAGCATTCAAGTTTTCAGCAAAGATTATGATCTAACTATATTCACAATAACATTTAGGCGTCACATTTACTCATGTCAATGACACAATCAACTAGCGAATAGTAATAATAAATTCTAGATGACAACACTTTTTCAAAACAATCATGATATAATATGACAAAGTGGTATCTCGCTAGCCCTCTCTGAGACTGCAAAACACAAATCCAGAGCATCGAGAAGATCAAGGGCTGAATAGACACTGTAATTTATGGTAAAGGAGATCCAGTCACACTCATACTCAACATCAATTAATAACAAAGCGTATAAATGATAGAGGTTCTCTCCAGCTGGTGCTTTTTATAAGAAGATGATGACTCAGCAATAAAAGTAAATAGATAGGCCCTTCACAGAGGGAAGCAAGGATTTGCAGAGGTGCCAGATGCTAGTTCTCGAGCTTGTGTTGTATTCCCTCGAAGAAGAAAGGGTGATGCAACACAGTAGCATAAGTATTTCCATCAGTTTTTGAGAACCAAGGTATCAATCCAGTAGGAGACCACGCGCGAGTCTCTCGTACCCGCACAAACAAATAAGAACCTTGAAGCCAAAGCGATAAAAGGGGTTGTCAATCTCTTCTCGGTCACTTACAAAAGTGAGATCTCATAGAGATGATAAGATAATATTTTTGTTACTTTTGATATAGATTGAAAGTAAAGGAAACAAAATAAAATAACGGCAACATAAATTGGCAAGTTGATGGGAAACTAATATGATGGAATATAGACCCGGGGTCCATAGGTTTCACTAGTGGCTTCTCTCATGATAGCAGATTTCTACGGTGGGTGAACAAATCAATATCGAGCAATTGATAGAAAAGCGCATAGTTATGAGAATATCTAGGCATGATCATTGTATATAGGCATCACGTCCTTGACAAGTAGATCGAAACGATTCGGCATCTACTACTATTACTCCACACATCGACGACTATCCAGCATGCATTTAGAGTATTAAGTTCATAAGAACAGAGTAACGCCTTAAGCAAGATCACATGATGTAGAGGGATAAACTCAAGCAATTTGATATAAACCCCATTTTTTTTCCTCAATGGCAACAGTACAATACATGCCTTGCTACCCCTGCTGTCACTGGCAAAGGACACCACAAGATTGAACCCAAAGCTAAGCACTTCTCCCATTGCAAGAACTACCGATCTAGTAGGCCAAACCAAACCGATAATTCGAAGAGACTTGCAAAGATATTTAAATCATGCATAAAAGAATTCAGAAAAGAATCCAATATTGTTCATAGATAATCTTGATCATAAACCCACAATTCATAGGATCTCGACAAACACACCGCAAAAAGATTGCATCGAATAGATCTCCTCGAAGATCGAGGAGAACTTTGTATTGAGATCCAAAGAGAGAGAAGAAGCCATCTAGCTAATAACTATGGACCTGAAGGTCTATGGTAAACTACTCACAACTCATCGAAGAGGATATGGTGTTGATGTGCAAGCCCTCCGTGATCGATGCCCCCTCCATTGGAGCTCCGGAACAGGCCCCAAGATGGGATCTCACGGGAACAGAAGGTTACGGCAGTGGAATTAGGGTTTCGTGGTGCTCCCTAATGGTTTTAGGGTACGTAGGTATAAATAGGAGGAATAGGCATGTCACGGGAGCAACATGTGGGGCACGAGGGTGGGGGCGCGCCTACCCCCCTGGGCGTGCCCCTACCCTCGTGGCCACCTCCTTCGCTTCCTGGCGGGTACTCCTAGTCTTCTGTGTTGATATTGTTCCAAAAATAACTCTCCTGGAGGTTTTATTCTGTTTGGACTCTGTTTGATATTCCTTTTCTGCGAAACACTGGAATAGGCAAAAAACTGTAATTTGCACTGGGCCTTGGGTTAGTATGTTAGTCCCAAAAATAATATAAAAATGTATAATAAAGCCCATTAAACATCCAAAACAGGTAATATAATAGCATGGAATAATCAAAAATTATAGATACATTGGAGACGTATCACCAGAGCTCGGGTTTCTGAAACAGAGATGAATATAATTTTGAGCAATATGATTTCATTGTCAATGCAACGACCAAGAGTTCTCAATATCTTCCATGCTAAATACATTATTGGCGGTTCCCAAATAGAATGGTAAAGTTTAACTCCCCCTCCACCATCAAACACACTCCACTATGTGTCCGAAACAACGGGTACCACCCATACCAACAATAGTCTAGGGGGAGCTTTGTTTAATTATATTTTGATTTGATTTTGAGCATGGGACTGGGCATCCCGGTTACCAGCCATTTTCTCGTGAATGACAAGCGAAGTCCACCTATCATGAGAATAACCCACCTAGCATGGAAGATAAAGACAACCCCCAGTCGCCACATGAGCGATTTGGGCATACAAAACAGAATATTATTCGAAGGTTTAGAGTTTGGCACATGCAAATTTACTTGAAACGGTAGGTAAATACCGCATATAGGTAGGTATGGTGGACTCATATGGAACAACCTTGGGTTTATGGAAGTGGATGCACAAGCAGTATTCCCTCTTAGTACAGGTGAAAGCTAGAAAGAGACTGGGGAGCGACCAACTAGAGAGCAACAAGAACCATAAACATGCATTGAGATTAACTAACATTGAATACAAGCATAGGTAGGATATAAATCACCATGAACATAAATATCGTGGAGGCTATGTTGATTTTGTTTCAACTGCATGCGTGAACATGTGCCAAATCAAGCCACTTGAATCATTCAAAGGAGGATACCATCCTATCCTACTACATCGCAACTATTTTAAAAGCATGTTGGAGTGCAAGGTAAACAATTATAAACTCCTAGCTGATTAATCATGGCATGAGTAACTATAATCTCTAATTGTCATTGTAAACATGTTTCATTCATAATAGGCTAAATCTAGAACGACGAGCTAATCATATTGACAAAAACAAAATAGGTTGAGTTCATACCAGCTTTTTGCCATCTCAATCCTTTCATCATATATCATCATTATTGCCTTTCACTTGCACAACTGAACGGTGTGGATAATAATAATAGTGCACGTGCATGGGATTAAGCTAGAATATGCAAACAATAATTCAAAGGAGAAGCAAGGTAATATGGTCTCTTCATTAGATCATCAATAATGCATATGAGATCCACTCAACATTGTCATCGTGGTCTTCTCCTCTCGAACCCAAGGAAAAGAAAAAGAATTTCAAAGAAACACATTGAAATATTTTTGGAGTTTTTGTTTTTCTGAAGAAGATAAAACAAGAAGGAGAAAAACAATTTACACGGGAAAGCTCCCAACAAACAAGAGAAGAACGAGAAATCTTTTTGGATTTTCTTTTTAATACTTCAACCTACTAGAAGAGCAAGCAAGAAAGAAAAGACAAAAAGGAGCGAGAAATATTTTTGGGTTTTTCCAAAGTTTTTCGAACACAATAAGAAAGCGAGAAGAAATAAACTAACATGGATGATACAATGAAAAAGTATGAACACCGACAACTGGAATGAATGTGTGAACATGAATGTAATGTCGGTGAGAAATATGTACTCCCCCAAGCTTAGGCTTTTGCCTAAGTTGGTCTATGGCCACGGTTGTCCTGGCGGATATCCAAAGTTGTAGTCGGGGTTATACTGTGATGCGGCAACTATGGCATGAAGGGATGCAGCATGGAGGCGAGCGGCCTCCGCCTCTCTCATACTCGTTTGCCTCTTCTCTAGTTATGAAATATCTCCCCTTTACCTGAAAGGTAAAGAAGGCGGGAGCAGGAAGAGTAATATGGACGGCACGCTGTCGGTCAAAGATTAGTCGGTGCACGAGGCTCTATTCGTTCCTCACAAGAAACTGGTATGGTACCAAAGCATTGTAATCAAGAAAAGCAGGCTGTAATTCAATGCCATACCCCTTCATAGGCACTCCGAGATAATTGGCTAAACAAGTGGCATAAATTCCCCCGAATAAATCTCCATCTTTAACATTAAGATGCAACCTCCTTGCAATAATATCCCGTAAGTTATATCGTTTATCACCCAACACTACACGCTTGAGGATACTAAGATCTAGAACGCAAAAGTGGCTATGCTCATGTTACTGTTAATGCATCTACCTATAAAGAGAGCAAAATAATGTATAGCAGGAAAGTGAATGCTCCCCATGGTAGCTTGCGTAATATTTCTAGTTTCTCCCACCGTGATGCTAGCAAGGAAATCATTATACTCAGTTTATGAGGTTCACTAAGAATGCCCCCTTGTGAAATTTTGCAAGCATCACTAAAATCTTCAAGGTCCATGGTATATGATTTGTCATAAAGATCAAATAGAATAGTATGTGTATTGTGTTGAGATGTAAATTTTAAATCTTTGAGCAAATGAATCAGTGAGGTGATAGTACTGTCTGCACTTATCTTACGCAAAGTCCTCAAGGTCAGCAGTTCACATGTATGCCTCAAATTTCTCCTTGAAACCTGCACGAACCATGAATTCGTCTGACGGCCACTCACAGGGTCGTACTTGAGCTTCTCTTGGTGGTTCAAGGTCTGGCTCACGTATCACGAGCCTTGGGGCCTGCTTCCTTGATGAACCACCTTGGTATATTTTCCTAGACATATTTCCTCCTCTGAAAAATTTCTGAAATTTTTAGTGACTCAAAATAAAAGTGATCCAAACTCAACAAAAATTGTAGCAACTACAAGTGTCTAGAGGCTATAGCATGCATCAAAACTACTTTGGGACATATAAATTTGACATGCAAGCTCAAGAACAAGGTCACCACATCAGCAAAAATTTGCAATAAATAAAGCACTAGAACAAAAACTAATTGGACCATTGGAGGAGTCACACACTACTGCAGGATGCTGCTAACGCGACACTACGATCGGAGACTCTTTGATGAAACTATGTGCAATGCATTAATCACAAACGATGATGTAAAATAACTGTCAAAAAAGATGCAAAACATTTGCGATTAAGGATACATCAAACACAGTTCATATTTTAGTTGCGTGTGCCATGTGGGGCTTACAGTTCAGTTCAATTAACTGTTTGAGATGAGGCGGGCCAAAAGAAAAGGGCAGCCAGATGAAGGCGTGTGTGATATATGACATATAGTTCACACGGATAAACTGTTTGTGATGAGGCGGAACAACAGAAACATGTAGCCAGATGAAGGCGTGTGCGATATACGACATATAGTTCACTCGGATGAACTGTTTGCATTGAGCCAAGAGAACATAAATGATTCAACTTAACAAGATGTGTGTGATCGGGAACGTGTGGGAAGACCAATGACAACATAGATGATTCATGTTAACAAGACATGTGTGTTGTGAGCAAATGATTGCTAGTATACAATTGTTAGTGATTGATGAAATCATCACAAACGGGTTCCATTATGTAGTCCGTGTGCGATGTGATTTGCTCTGTCTACAGAGCATCAACATATATACTTAAAAAGACAACATTGCAAAACCAAATGGCAGGCGATGCCTGAATTCTTGAGAACCTTTACATCGTTGGTGATGTCCACCATAGCGAACATGTAGTTGGGGGCTGTTGACAAACCTGGTGAAACGCTTTTTTTGAAGCATGTCGTAAAGTAACGCGATAGACCTTAGATTAACATGTGTTGAAAAATGGCTCATCTTGCCACTACTAGAAAAAAGGCTGTTAGTGGCGCACCTATTTTGGCCATTAATGGCGCACTATAGGTGCGCCGCTATTATCACGCCACTACTAATAAATAGTAATGGTGCATGCCTGGTGCGCCATTACTATCCCAGACACTAATGGCGCACCATCTGGTGCGCCATTACTACCCCATACATTAATGGCGCGCCTAAAGTGCGCCATTACTAGGCATCGAAGTGCGCCACTACTGTTACTCCAAAGGGGCCATGTGTACCTTGTGCTTTGGGTTATTAATGGCACACTTTTTGATAATGCGCCACTCGTGTGTTTATTTCTGTGCGCCAGTCAAGTGCAATATGGTGCGCCACTACTATGAATATTAGGAATTATTAATTATTGCTTTTCTAATATTTGCAGAGGTCAAAAAATACATTACAACACATAATATAAACAACACAACATATAAACAGCAGATTTATCGAATACAATAGAAGATTAGTCTCCGGATACAATTCATCATATTAGTCTCTCAATTCAAAATACCGAACAAAGTTAGAACAATACAAGTCTCGAGACCGCGAGTAGCGAGTTTGTCTTCACATTACAAGTCAATATCAAAACTACCATCACATAGAAGAGGGTTGCGGTGACAATGAGCATCATCGCGATGAAACTGATCTTCATCCGGCTCCTCCTCCGCTCCCTCCTCTCTCCCGCTAGATAGCGCGCATATCTAGCTTCCGCCTCCGCCCTAGTGGTGTACCCTTTGTAACTGTTACCGCTGAAACGGTGAACCTGTCTCCGACACTCCTCCCAGTCGTCGTAGACTCCGGGAACCTCAACCTAGTACACGACATACGACGACATCTCTATGCACTAGACAAACAAAACGTTAGTAGCAATTCACAGATAATATAGAAGCAATATATAAGTATGCAACAAAAGGATCGGAAGAGAAAAGGAACACACTAATAGCACGATTCATGGTCCTACTAATAAATAGCATCGATTACATATAAGTTGAACGACTGTCCAAACTAAAGAGACATACAAGTTCATTAAAGTTTAATTACAACACGAGCTAATCGATATTTCACAACTACATAGCATCAATACTGCTTTCGACTCGACTCCGGGACCGGAGCGTGGATGAAGCCGCCGTCTTTCGTGATGGTCATGAATGTGCGGTCGTTGTCAGCCTACATTTGTAGCGTTGTATCTATTTCACTGTTGGACGGTTGATATTTGAGGTAGAACTGCCCCGAGGTACTAAGGACATCTTGATAGATGATTTCCGCAAACTCCGACTGGATGCGAAAGAATTCTTGTCTGATGTCCTCGTCCTGGATTGCCGACAAGCGTGTGGCCCATTCTTTGAGATCATTTGGTAGCATAAGGTGAGTATGGTTCCGTACGATCGCCCGCATGTGATGGAGGGCGTAGTAGGCATCCTTCTGACAGCCAGGCGGTAGCTTGACGCAGGGTAACATCGTTACGTGGGTGAACACGTGCCTGCCGTACCTAAAAATTGGCCTCTTGAAGGTGCCTCCAGATTTGGCGTAGCCGGGGAGAGCATCATAAAGAACTTTCTTCAAATTTGCGTAGTCTTTCTTCGACTGACAGTCCGAGTCGAAATACGTGGCCATGGAATATTTCGGGCTTAAGACAATGAGTGTGCAAAGTGTGTCACTGCAGAAGACACGGAATGTTAGAAAAAAAAAGAACGATCGAAATCTAAGAAATCATCTGTTACGGGGCGGTGAGGGGATGACTTACTCGGAAAAGTAAGGCACGAGGAAGTTATCCTTATCTGGGTTCGCCAGAATGACGCCTTCAAGGTATGAACTCGCGACTTGCTGGTCCCCAGCACTACCCAATATCTTGGCACACATGTAGAAGGGGTCGACTATCACGATGTCCGGGGTCTCGTCTCTAATGATCTTGTAATGCCCCAGATGTAACACTTTCCAATTATGGCAATATATGAAACTTTGACTTCATCAATTCCATTCTAGGCTCTTCTTTCATTCCGGGTTTCTTCGTTTTGTCGTGTGCGTGTGTGCATTTCATCCATGTCATGTTGTCGTGTGCATTGCATTGCATTCATGTTGTCACTTGCACCCGGTCCCACTCGTCTCTTTCCGTTGTCCGTTTTGAGTTCCGACGCTCACACACGTGCCCGTGGCACCCGGAGTCCTTCTTTCATGTGTGGCCATGTAATGTTTCCGGAATGAGTTGAGACTTGTCGTGCGATGTTGTTTCGGTACCAAGTTTCGTCGCGCTTGGAGCTCGTTTGGTACTCCAACGATTAACCTAGTGGGCTAAAAGAACCTCTTCTTTAAGGCCCAAGACCCCCTCCACAGAAGCCCACTAACCCAGCACAACCACTCCCATCATCTCGGTCTTCGAATCGTGATCGCGTGGCCGAAAACCGCACCCCATTTGGTACTCCTAGCTCCCTCTGCCTATAAATTAGTCCCCCACGTCCATTTTTCGGGTAAACCCTAGCCTCCTTCCTCTGTCCGCCGCCGGATACGTCCGTGCGCGCGCCGGACACGTCCGCCGCCCGCCACGCCCAATCGTGGGCTGCCACGTCACCCGCCGTTGCCTCTCTCTGCTCCCCGCGCCGCCGGCCCGCCGGGCCCAGGCGGGGCCCGCCCGACCCGTTCGTCGCCGCCGCGCCTTCGTGCGTTCCCGCTGCCGCCTGACATCTCCCGCCGGCCTCACCGCCACCCGGGGCCGCCGCGCGCCTCGCCGGCGCCCTCCAGCCGCCGGCGCTCCTCCGCCCCGCCGGCACCCTCCAGCCGCCTGCGCTCTTCCGTCCCGCCGGCGCGCTCCGGCCGCCGCCCCGGGCCGCGTCTTCCGCCGACTCGCCGTACCTCGGCCCCGCCGGCCGCCGTCTCAGGCGGTGCTCCGGCGAGCCGCCGCCGCCGCCGATCCGGATCCAGATCCGGGGGTGGATCAGATCCATCACCCCCGCGATCCAAACGCCATGCCTCTGCCGCTCCATTCCGTCCCGGGATATGCCCATCCCACGTTGACCTTTGTGTGAGGTATAAAACATCTAAGTCCCAGATCTATAATAATTTGTTGCCTTCTTTCCATGGTTGTAACTTTTAGTGTGTTTGTCCAAATTGTGCTTATGATATATCAAAATGATCGTGGTGATGTGCTCTACGGTTTCTTCCATTGTGGCATGCTTGTTTGAGTTCATCTAGATGACCTAATCTTTGTGACAAGAGTGCTACTTGTTATAAACGTATGTTACTTGTTATTTTGTTGCCATGTTTGAGATGTGATAACATGGTGCATGTTTATCCAAATGGAGCAAATGATATGTCAAAATGTTCATTTTGAAGTGCTCGACATGATGGTTGTTGTAGCATTCATGTTAGGTTTCATATTGCCATTCTAATCTCTGTGGCAAAAGTGCATGTGGCTATTAAGTGCTGAAACTTGTTATGAGATGTTGTTTTGACATGCTCTTTGCTATTGATGTGTTTGTCCCCATGTCACATGTCAATATGTTTTAGAAGCACCATCATATGATCTTTGCTGTGGTGCAAACCACTTTCCATGATATGACTTGAGGTGACTTAAACATGCTTGTGAACATGCCATGCCAATGTTACTGTGTTATACTTAGTGAAAATTCTGCTAAGTCTAGAATCTGTTTTAACCTGATGCTATGTTTGCTTGATGCCCTAGTCAAATCCATGCTTGTTTTGGAGTGGCCAATGATCATTCCTTGTTATACATGTTTTTTTCTATCCATCCATGCCTTCACTTGCACATATGGCTTGCTATAGCTTATTTATTTCTTGCTCTCAAGTTGCTATAAATTATATCTGTCAGGTTTTTAACATCATGATCAATTTGGCGTAGCTTGTTGCTATTGATCCATGCCTCCTATGGAGTTGTTCCAATGGAGTTGTCTGTTATAGAACATGTCTATTTCATGTCCATGCTTCTTGTCATCATGTTTGGGTGCTGTAGAGTATATATCTCTTGCTCCAAAGTTGCTATGTGGCTGTTAACTTATGCCTTGCATTGTATCTTGTTTCGTGTGTATGTGTTGAACCGTTGCTCCGTTGAGCGTGCCCTATATGAAACTTGTGTGATTTTGCATGTAGAATCGTAATATCATGTTGTTTACATGTTTGGAGAGTGTTTTCTTGATGTTTGGGTGCATCTTGCACCGTTGCCATGCTTGTCTTGTTTTGCTCATATCATAGACCGTAGCTCCGAATTAAACAAACATTATATGAAACTTGACTAGAATTTCATGTAGATCATCATGGTGCATGTTAACTTGCTGTTTAACAACTTTAATTTAAGGTTTGTTTAGATTTGGACCAATTTCAAAAAAAACATGTCAGGACTTACCGGATTTGCTATATGTTGATTCCGGCCTCATTTAAACTTGTTGTTTTGTGTTGTTCTTGTGTGCTTCATCCCTTGCCATGAAATGCATCATACTTGCATCATGTTGATTATGCATTGCACCTTCTTTGATTTCGTGACATGTTGTGTTCTTGTGTTGAGTAGAGCCGGGAGCCGAGACCGAGAACGAGGGTCCTACCGAGGTTGAGTACGAGGAGCCGTCTTACGATCCCATCAACGACTCGACAGGCAAGATGACCTGACCCAGATATCATTACTATCTTTGCCTATTGCCAGATGTCTCGCTCTTTATCTTATTGCCTCGATGCCCATGTTTATTTGTCAGCCTCCTATTATAGCCATGAATCTCTCTAACCACCCAACCTACCAAAACTTTGTTTGACTACGTAAGCTTCGCTCAGCCCCTCTTATAGCATTGTTAGTTGCAGGTGAAGATTTGAAGATTCTTGCTTCATGTTGGAGTTATTGTTGGGATATCACACTATATAATCTGTTAAACTAAATTATCTATATATTGGTAATGGGTGGAAGGCTAAGCCTCTTGCTTGGTGTTTTGTTCCACTCATGCCACCCTAGGAACCGTACAAACCGGTGTTTTGTTCCTTGATTATGCATCCCTAAGACGGTTGGGGTTTATGGGCCCCCCTTGATAACTCGCTTAGCGCTAAAGCTTTTCCAGCAAGTCCCAACATTGGTTCTACATTTGCCTAACAACTAAAACTTGCATAGGGAGTTATAAACCCTCTTCTTAATCAACAACCCGGGCCAGTGCTCCACATGAGTGTTGGTCCAAACTGGGCGTGCTGCGGGGCCACCTCGAGGAAACTCAAGGGCTGGTAAAAACCTGTAGCTTGTCCCATCCGGTCGTGGCCTGAGACGAGATACGCGCGGCTACTATCAGGGTGTCGGCACGCCGGGAGGATTTGCTGGATTAGTTTTACCTTAGTCGGAATATCTTGAGCACGGGATTCCGAGAACACTCGAGTCTTCCCACCTTGGAGTTGCGACTCCGCAGATTGTGAGCTTGTGATGGGCTAAGTTGGGACACCCCTGCAGGGTTTGATCTTTCGAAAGCTGTGCCCGCGGTTATGTGGCAGATGGGAATTTGTTAATATCCGGTTTGTAGAAAACTTGACACCATGTTCAGAACACACTACCAGCGTGAGTAACCGTGACGGTCATTTTCCGAAAGGGGTTGGGGAAGTGAACACGGTGGGGTTATGTTTGACGTGCTTAGATAGGATCACTTCGTGATCACTTTGATGCTCGTGGCACTTCTCTTCTCGCTCTAAACACGTAAGCTAGTGCTAGTGCAGCTACAACCTTTGTTCTTCAGCCTTGTTCCACACCCAAGGCTTAGATAGTTTTGCTACCCGGGAACGGGATTGCTGAGTTCTCCGTGGCTCACAGATTCTACACAACACCAGATGCAGGTACTATGGTGAACTACACAGGTGACGGCACAGAGCTGTACTGGGAGTTCGATGAAGAACGTGGGCGATACTATGTGTACTATCCCGATGATCAGTAGTGGCTTCTACTAGGGGCGATTCGGACCTTGTGGCTTTATTTATTTGGTATCTTTCATTTGGATCTTCGTCCGTAGTCGGACTATGATGTTATTTGGATGACGATTGCTTATGTAATGTATTGTGTGATGTGGTGAGTGTAAGCCAACTACTCTTTTGAAATTTCATCCCTCTTTTACATGAGTCGTGCAAAGATACCATACTTGAGATCATTCTAGTATGAGCTTATACCTTTAAGTCGTGCCTCGACACGTAGGAGGTATAATGTTATACTGGGCATTACAAGTTTGTAACAGAGCCTTTTCCGACCTAGAAGCCCCCACTGATTGATCGAATCGTTGACGGTTGAGTCTAGGCACACACTTGAAAATGTTTTGAGTCCTATATATATATCGAAGAGTAGGATTTCTTTTTGCTCCTCATACCTTTTCACTCTGGTGAGGACTCCTGACGATTACTTGTCTCTTCTACTCTCAAAATTTCACAATTTTTTTTAGGATCACGCAAGTATTGTTTGAATTGTTCCGATGTCTTTGTGACGAGAACATTGTTCTCGACGCCTCCTGTCATTTAGGGGTTGTGGCAGTGTCCCGGGTAGTTGAGCTTCGAGGTGTTGTCGTCACAAATATATCGCAGCAGTTCTGGAATACTTAAGACGGCCGACATCGAAAACTCTCCTATGCGGTTAGTGGCAAGATAACCCCGACATCACCCAGTATTGGGGAGGTAGTTATGGAGTATTGCCATAGCTTGTATAGCAGATGCGTTTCGAAGGTCCGAGGTAAACGGTTTTCGGAAATAACTGGTTATGTGTTGAAGGATGGATACAGTTGGATGTAGAATTAGAGTTGAGTGCGCGATGCTTCTCCTGTATCCCCAACACCTGATTGCATAACTGGAAACTTTCGGAAATTAATAGGTGGGTTCATCTAGTAGCTCGTAAGAATTCTTCCAACAAATGCATGATATGGAGTTCGGGGTTCTACATTGAGTGAAGTGGTTTTATGGGCGTTGTTCCGACCGGGAGTTGCATCTTAAAGGGTCCTTGGCTATGTTGATCCGGGGATTGCAAAACCCTTTTGTAACATGTTCCATAAGCTTTCAGCACGAATATGTCAAACGAAGCTTCTATCTTGTATTTGTTCTATCTGCTCCTTGTTGTTTTATTTACCTTTTGTTCTCCCAAGTGGCTTCTCGTGAAGATTGTTGTATCATTAAATTGTGAATTACATTCATTCATCTTGTTCGAATGTTCTTGTGAAGACTTATGTTGCAATTTCTAGCCGTTGATTCAACTTACATATTTTCAATCAATGGCTAATAGTTGTCATCTCATTCAGGATGGCTCCTAAAAGGGTTCCCAACGCTAACCCAGAGGGTGAAGAAGTTCCTGATCGTCCTCCTTCCCCTCCTCCTCCGTCTGAGGCCTAGAGAGCAATTATGCAAGAGACGAACCAGAACACCCAGATGCTTATGCAAATGATGCAGAACATTCAAGCAAATCAAGCAAATCTAGGTGGTCATGGGAACCAAGGCCATTTGTTCAACCAACCTCACTTTGCTACTCTCAACCAATTCCTGGCAAACCAACCGAAGGCATTCATTTATTGTGTGGGTCCGCTAGATACTGAAGACTGGATAACAGATATCAAGAAGCATTTCGAGTGCAGTAACATGAGACCTCAGGATTATGTCAAGTTTGTCGCCTTCCAACTCAAGGACCAAGCCGCTGATTGGTGGCAGCAGTACAAAGATTCCAGAGAAGGACGTGAAATCTCGTGGACTGACTTCTGCAAGGATTTTCACTCTCACCACATTCCAACTAGTGTCATCGAAGGTATGCGTGAGCAATTCCGCAACCTGAAGCAAGGCTCCATGTTCGTCTATCAATACAATGTCAAGTTCCAGAACCTTGCCCGCTATGCCAAGCAAGACATCCCATATGCCAAGAGCAAGATTTATCAGTTCCGTGGTGGTCTGATGGATGAACTCCAACTAGCTCTCACCTTGTTCGAGCCGGATGAATTTGATCAATTCTATAACATGGCCCGTAAGCAAGAGGCAGCCCAGCTCAAGGTTGAGGCTTCCAAAAAGCGAATCAGAGATGCTGTCAACTCCTCCTCTTCTTCCCAAGTGGTCGCAAAGCAGCAGAAGTTTTGGCTTCCACCTCCTCTAGTGATCCGACCTTCCAACAACAACAACAAGCATTCTGGTGGCCGTGGTTTCTCCCACCCACCCAACCCAAGACATCAGTCAAAGAATCACTTTGAAGCTTCGAAGTCAAGTGCTCCTTATCATCGTCCTCTCTCAGAAGTGGTTTGCAACAAGTGCACTCAGAAGGGTCATTATGCTAACAAGTGCCCCAACCCAAGGCGCCTTCCGCCTCCTCCACTTGTCAGCACTGCTATTGTCAAGAACAATCCAAAGGTTGCAAGAGTGAATCTGATGAATGCAGCTCAAGCAGAGAACTCTTCAGATGTGATACTTGGTAACCTTCCAGTCAATCTTAAACCTGCTAAAGTTTTGTTTGATTCTGGTGCATCACATTCTTTCATGTCATATCCATTTGCATTCAAGCACAATGTGGGCACAGTGGCTTTACCAAGGGAGTTATCAATTACTTATCCGGGAAATCAAATGAATTCTAGCTTGTATGCTCCGGATATATCTATTTATATGGGTGATTACTGCTTTCTGGTTTCTCCGGTTATTCTCGGCAACTCCGACATTGATCATATTCTTGGGATGGATTGGCTCTCCAAGCATGATGCTCACATTGATTGTGCAAATAAGGAAGTCAAGCTTACTCATCCTGACGAAGACATGATTATCTTCGCCTCTCGAGATAACACAATCAGGACATTCTCTCTCAATGACAAGGGCGAGATTAATGCCATCTCTCAAATTCCGGTGGTCAATGAATATGAAGATGTTTTCCCTGAAGAGCTTCCAGGCATGCCTCCGCATCGTCAAGTTGAATTCGTCATTGAACTCGAGCCCGGTACCGAGCCGGCATGTCGGCGTCCGTACAAGATTTCCCCTGAAGAGTTGAAGGAGCTGAAGAGACAACTCGATGAGCAAGATCGTATGGGTCTAATCAGGCCTAGCACTTCTCCTTGGGGTTGTGGTGTTCTATTTGTCAAGAAGAAGGATGGCACGGAGCGCCTTTGCGTTGATTACCGGCCATTGAACAGGAAGACAATAAAGAACAAGTATCGGCTCCCCAACATCAATGAATTGTTCGAGCAGCTCAAAGGAGCAAAAGTGTTCTCAAAGCTCGATCTTCGGATGGGTTATCACCAGATCCGTATCCGTGAAAAGGATATTCACAAGACTGCATTCAGAACAAGCTACGGCTCTTATGAATACACGGTCATGTCTTTTGGCCTCGCAAATGCTCCACCCACCTTCTCGAGGATGATGCACTACATATTCAACCCCTACACCAATGAATTTGTTCTTGTCTATCTGGATGACATCTTGGTATTCTCCAAGAATGAAGAAGACCATGCCAAGCACCTCCGTTTGGTTCTGGACAGACTCCGTGAACACAAGTTCTATGCGAAGTTCTCTAAATGCAAATTCTGGCTGGATAATGTCTTATATCTTGGCCATATCATCTCTGCTGAGGGTATATCCGTCAACCCCAAGAAATTTGAAGCCATTGTCAACTGGGAACCCCCACAGAACGTAAAGCAACTCCGTAGCTTCCTTGGTCTCGCTAGCTATTGCAGAAGGTTTGTTGAGAACTTCTCCAAGATTGCCAAGCCTCTCTCCAACTTGCTGCAGAAGAATGTCAAGTACAACTGGACTCCGGATTGTGATGTGGCATTCAAAACACTCAAAGAAAAGCTCATCTCTGCTCCGGTTCTTACTCCTCCGGATGAGTCCAAGCCCTACGAAGTATTCTGTGATGCTTCTCTTCAAGGACTTGGTGGTGTTCTCATGCAAGACAAGAAGATTGTGGCATACACTTCCTGTCAATTGAAGCCAAATGAGAAGAACTACCCCACACATGATCTCGAGCTAGCAGAAGTGGTACATGCCTTGATCACGTGGAGACACCTTTTGTTGGGCAGAAAAGTGGACATCTTCACCGATCACAAGAGCTTGAAGTACATCTTCACACAGCTGAACCTGAACCTTCGCCAGACTCGTTGGGTTGAGATGATCCAAGAGTATGATCCAAGCATCGAATACACACCTGGCAAGGCCAATGTCATTGCAGATGCCTTGAGCAGAAAGGCATATTGCAACAGTCTCCTTCTCAAGCCGTTCCAGCTTGAGCTTTGTGAATCATTCAGGAAGCTCAACCTCCAAGTTGTTCCGCAAGGTTTTCTTGCAAATCTTCAAGTGGCTCCTACCTTGGAAGATCAGATCCGTGAGGCCCAGCTTAGTGATGTTATGGTGCAGAAAGTGAAACATGGTATTGCAAAGGGTACTCCCAAATACAAGTGCTATCGCGTTGATGAGAAAGACACTTTGTTCTTTGAGGACAGACTTGTGGTTCCCAAGGGTGATCTCAGGAAGCTCATAATGAACGAAGCACATGACTCCCTCCTCTCGATTCATCCTGGAAGTTCTAAGATGTACCAAGACCTCAAGCAATCTTACTAGTGGACTCGCATGAAAAGGGAGATTGCCCAATTCGTGAATGAATGCGATGTCTGCAGAAGAGTGAAGGCAGAGCATCAACATCCAGCCGGTCTCCTCCAACCTCTTCCTATTCCCGAGTGGAAATTCGACCACATTGAAATGGATTTCGTCATTGGGTTTCCTAATTCCAAGAAGGGGGATGATGCTATCTTTGTTGTGATTGACAAGCTAACCAAAGTAGCTCACTTCCTTCCCGTCAAACAATCCATCAATGCAGCTCAGTTGGCAGAGTTGTACACTTCCAGAATTGTGTCGTTGCATGGCATTCCTCAAGTTATCTCCTCGGACCGTGGAAGTTTGTTCATATCCAAGTTCTGGGACTCCTTTCAGTCAGCCATGGGCACTAAGATCCGTCTCAGCACTGCGTTTCACCCTCAGACTAGTGGTCAAGTTGAAAGAGTGAACCAAATCCTCGAAGATATGCTCAGAGCTTGTGTCATCTCTTTTGGCATGAAGTGGGAAGACTGTCTCCCGTTTGCCGAGTTCTCTTCCAACAACAGCTTCCAAGCAAGTGCCGGCAAAGCTCCTTTTGAAATCCTCTATGGCAGAAAGTGTCGTACCCCTCTCAACTGGTCCGAGACTGGTGAACGTCAACTTCTTGGCAATGACTTGGTCTCAGAAGCCAAAGAAATGTGCAAAGTCATACGTGAGAGTCTCAAGGCCGCTCAGTCGCGTCAAAAGAGCTACTATGACGGCAAGCATCGTGATTTGGCCTTCGACATTGGGGATCATGTCTATCTCCGTGTTTCTCCTATGAAAGGCACCCAAAGATTTGGTATCAAAGGAAAGCTTGCTCCAAGATACGTGGGCCCTTTCATGATTCTTGGCAGAAGAGGCGATCTAGCCTATCAACTTGAGCTCCCCTCCAACTTTGCAAATGTTCATGATGTGTTTCACGTGTCTCAACTCCGCAGGTGCTTCAAGACACCTGAACGCACCGTTCCGTTCGAGGAGATTGATCTTCAACAAGACTTGTCTTACCGTGAGCACCCTGTTGCTATTGTTGAAGAAACTGAGCGCAAGACCCGCAACAAGTCAATCAAGTTCTTGAAAGTTAAGTGGTCACACCATACCGATCGAGAAGCTACGTGGGAATGAGAAGATCACCTTCATTCCGAGTATCCTTCCTTCTTCCAGTCCTAGATCTCGGGACGAGATCTTTTTCGTAGTAGAGGAGAGTTTGTAATGCCCCAGATGTAACACTTTCCAATTATGGCAATATATGAAACTTTGACTTCATCAATTCCATTCTGGGCTCTTCTATCATTTCAGCTTTCTTTGTTTTGTCGTGTCCGTGTGTGCATTTCATCCATGTCATGTTGTCATGTGCATTGCATTGCATTCGTGTTGTCACTTGCACCCGGTCCCACTCGTCTCTTCCCATTGTCCGTTTCGAGTTCCAACGCTCACACACGTGCCCGTGGCACCCCGAGTCCTTCTTTCGTGTGTGGCCGTGTAACATTTCCGGAATGAGGTGAGACTTGTCATGCGATGTTGTTTTGGTATGTGTAGGCCGCCTGTCAAGTTTCGTCGCGTTTGGAGTTCGTTTGGTACTCCAACGGTTAACCTAGTGGGCTAAAAGAATCTCTTCATTAAGGCCCAAGACCCCCTCCACAACAGCCCACTAACCCAGCACAACCACTCCCATCATATCGGTCGTCGAATCGTGATCGTGTGGCCGAAAACCGCACCCCATTTGGAGTCTCCTAGCTCCCTATGCCTATAAATTAGTCCCCCACGTCCATTTTTTGGGCAAACCCTAGCCTCCTTCCTCTGTCCGCCGCTGGAGACGTCCGCCGCCCGCCACGCCCAATCGTGGGCTGCCACGTCGCCTGCTGCCGCCTCTCTCTCGTCCCCGCGCCGCCGGCCCGCCGGGCCCTAGTGGGGCCCGCCGGGCCCTAGTGGGGCCCGCCCGGCCCGTTCGCCGCCGCCGCGCCTTCGAGCATTCCCGCCGCCGCCCGACATCTCCCGCCGGCCTCACCGCCGCCCGGCGCCGCCCCGCCGGCGCCCTGCAGCCGCCGGCGCTCCTCCGCCTCGCCGGCGCCCTCCAGCCGCCGGCGCTCCTCCGTCCCGCCGGCGCGCTCCGGCCGCCGCCCCAGGCCGCGTCCTCCGCCGCCTCGACGCACCTCGGCCCCGCCGGCCGCCGTCTTCGGCGGTGCTCCGGCGAGCCGTCGCCGCCGCCGATCCGGATCCAGATCCGGGGGTGGATCAGATCCGCCACCCCCGCGATCCAAAAGCCACGCCTCTGCCGCTCCGTTCCGTACCGGGATATCCCCATCCTGCATTGACCTTTTTGTGAGGTATAAAACGTCTAAGTCCCAGATCTGCAATAATTTGTTGCCTTCTTTGCATGGCTATAACTTTTAGTGTGTTTGTCCAAACTGTGCATATGATATATCAAAATGATCGTGGTGATGTGCTCTAAGTTTTGTTCAATTGTGGCATGCTTGTTTGAGTTCATCTAGATGACCTAATCTTCGTGATAAGAGTGCTACTTGTTATAAACTGCTGTTACTTGTTATTTTGTTGCCATGTTTGAGATGTGATAACTTGGTGCATGTTTATCCAAATGGAGCAAATGATATGTCAGAATGTCAATATGTTAGGTTTCATATTGCCATGTGTTGCGAAGTGCTCTACATGATGGTTGCTGTAGCATTCATGTTAGGTTTCATATTTCCATGTTAATATCTGTTGCAAAAGTGCATGTGGCTGTTAAGTGCTGAAACTTGTTATGATATGATGTTTTGACATGCTCTTTGCTATTGATGTGTTTGTCCCCATGTCACATGTCAATATGTTTTAGAAGCACCATCATATCGTATTTGCTGTGGTGCAAACCACTTTCCATGATATGCCTTGAGGTGACTTAAACATGCTTGTGAACATGCCATGCCAATGTTACTGTTTTATACTTAGTGAAAATTCTGCTAAGTCTGGAATCTGTTTTAACCTGATGCTATGTTTGCTTGATGCCCTAGTCAAATCCATGCTTGTTTTGGAGTGGCCAATGATCATTCCTTGTTATCCATGTTTTTGTCTATCCATCCATGCCCTCACTTGCACATATGGCTTGCTGTAGCTTATTTATTTCTTGCTCTCAAGTTGCTATAAATTATATCTGTCAGGTTTTTAATAGCATGATCAATTTGGCGTAGCTTGTTGCTATTGATCCATGCCTCCTATGGAGTTGTTCCAATGGAGTTGTTTGCTGTAGAACATGTCTACTTCATGTCCATGCTTCTTGTCATCATGTTTGGGTGCTGTAGAGTATATATCTCTTGCTCCAAAGTTGCTATGTGGCTGTTAACTTCAGCCTTGCATTGTATCTTGTTTCGTGTGTATGTGTTGAACCGTTGCTCCGTTTTGAGCGTGCCCTATATGAAACTTGTTAGATTTTGCATGTAGAATAATAATATCATGTTGTTTACATGTTTGGAGTGTGTTTGCTTGATGTTTGGGTGCATCTTTGTCACACCCTGATTTCCATGTCACATTGCTTAAGCTTATTTTCATGTTAAAAATGTGGATTTGCAAAAAACTTTTGAGTGTTTTTGACCTTGCATGATTTGACTTTTGTCTGCTGTTTGCTAGTGCTCTAAAAATCAAATAAATCCTCCAACTCTTATACTTCATCACCTTGACCCAAAACCTTTTCCCAATGACCATGCCATGTGTATAGACCAGTATAGAATTTTCTTATAAAAATATTTTGGCCAAATGGTATTTTCTAAAATTAGTTTTCCAAAAACCCCTGAATTGAGGTTTGCACTGCAAATACCTTATTTAGGGTGTGAAAAATCTTTCAAAAAGTTTATTTGAATCCTATTAGGTATAGGACTCCCAAATACCACAAAAGTATAATTTTAAAAGTTATTTTTATATTTTATTTTAAAGCTTTTTCTTAAGGCCAGAAATGGTCTTTAATAGGGAAAAATTATTTAATCATTTCAAAAATATTTGCCAAAATTCAGGGAGACTCATAGGACATATATTGTCCATATATAAGAGTTTCAACACATGGTCATGTTCAAAATATTGGGCAAATCCTTCCAAAACCCTTTCTGGATATTTCAAGCTTTTGAAATATTTACAAAGGAAATATTCTCCAAGAATTCCAGGGAAATTCTATCATGTCATATATGACATATTTGATGATCTTGCAAAGCCTCATGCCTTGAAGATCTAGGAAACATCCTCAAACCCCTTCAAAACCATTCTGTCCATATTTGAAGTTTGAGCAACTCTACATTGCCAAACTTGTCCAAATGCTCTCAAATTTGGTGCACATGCTAGAATGGCCTAATAAGGCATCTAGACAAAATGGCACAAGATTTGGAAAAGAGCAACTTGATCAGATCACCTCAAAACCCTTTCTGTTCAAATGCAAATTTGAACAACTTTACATTACCAACTTTTTATCTGGAGCCTCAAACTTTGTGGGCATGTTCATAACCCCAAATGATGATGCTACACCAAGTGGTGCATCAAGGGGAGATGATTTGCTTAACTCCAACATGGTGAAACCATTTTTGTTCATTTCTAGGGTTCACCAAAGTTACATTGGCCACTTTGCCCAAATGAGCTCAAATTTGGTGTAGGGGCCTAATTATATGTGACACTTGATCCTGTTAAGTCCCATGTCAAGTGGATGTCATTTGCTAGACCAAACACTGATCAAACACCTTCTGTCCAATTACCAAAACAAGTGGTTGGACCTCTTTTACTATTTCCCCTTACCTCAAATTCTTACCACAGCCTATTCTGATCATCATCTACCCCCAGTAACATTCCCTTGGCCTCAGCTCATTTATTGGAGGGGGTAAAACCCCAAGTTACACTGCTGGACAGCGGGTTTCACCTTCTTCCTCACCTCTCTCCTCATCCCAGAGGCTCCCCAGAGCATCCGAGACTACCTCCCCATTGTTTACTACCCCCTCTACCCTCTGGACACGGCTGGACACAAGAGGACACGCCAATGACACCATGTGCATGCCAGGGCATGCAAAGTTCGCGCTCTGGAGCACGCTACAGTGCCCTGGCGCACTGTAGCCACCTCCAATCAGGGGCACCCGACAACCTTGGGCTTCCCCCTCGTGTCCCCCGAGGAGGCCTCGACGTCCGCAACCTGCCAGGCGGTCGGCTCCCTCCTCTCTCCCCCTCTCTCACCTCTGCTCGCACGTGCGTCGTGGCCGCCCGAGCGCTCCAGTGAGCGAGCTCACACGCGCGGCCCTCTGACGCCTCCCCACTCCTCCTTTCTCTTCCTCCGGGCGTGGACCAGCTCCAGGAACGCCCCGGACACCCTGCGGCAGGCTCGTGTGGCCCGTGGCAACGACCACGACCTCGCCGGCGCACGGCGCCTTGGTGGACCGGCGCCCACCTATAAATTGGGCACCCCGAGCGCCCCTTGCACCTCCTTTCGCACTCTCCCACTCCCGTGCAACTCCCAAGCCATCCCACTCCTCCTCCCGTGCCCTCCAGCCTCCTCCCTGGCCGAAGCAGAGCCGCCGGCCGCCGCTCGAATTCGGGCAACCCCGAGCCTCTCTCTTCCTCCTAGCCGCTCCAGTGCTGCCTCAGCATCGTCCCAGGCTCCCCCAAGCTCCAGCTCTTCCTTCCCCCGCCTCTTCCCCGCTGCGCTGAACTTCACCGACGGTCGCCTCCGCGGTCCTCCGAGCCGTCGCCGCTCCAGCCTTCCCCGGCGTGCGTTAAGCCCACGGATGGATGCGGCGTGCCCTCCTGAGCACAACGGTGGGCAGAGCATCGCCGGAGATGCCCTGCAGCGCCGGCAAGCCGCCGGCGGGCATCGCCTCTGTTCCACCCTGCCGCGCTGCGCGGGAGGAAGAAGACGGCCTGCCACCGGGGGCCCGCAGGTCAGCGACCCCGGGGGGCCAGGCCCACCCGTTTAAGTGGAGGCGGCTTCGGCCAGCCCGCCTCCCCCGCGCGGTGGCGCCCTTCCAGGCGGGCGTCTTCGACGTGGCCCCTCTGCACACGTGCGGCCGAGCTGATGGGCCGGCCCAGTCACAGTGCTACTATTCCTCGCCCTGTGCGCAAGGGTATAACCCCTTTTCTTTTTATTTTTCTGTTTCCAGCAAACTTCTAATATCTCCCAAATATTCAAATGAGCTCCAAACTTGATGATTCAAATTTCCTATGACTCCATAAATCATGCTCTATCACATGGTGCTACATGCACATTATTCTAGAGACTTTTCCTTCACACATATTTATCAAATGCCCATTTTCCACCTTTTGTGATTAACTTTAGAAAATCACAGAGAGCTCAATATTGATCCAAATGCAGTGATTCAAGTTCCTAGATGCTTGTCATGTCCAAACTTAGTTTTGGAACATTTTTAATAATAGTTTCTGTACCCCACCAAATATTGAGCCATTTCTTCCTATTTATCAGCTTTGCAAAATCCTAGGAAATTCATTTCAAATCCAAATCCAGTGAAACCAACTCCTAAAGGCTTCTAAAATCATGACTTGATGATGGGTACCTTTGCTCATCATTCAAGGAAATATTTCTGTATACTTCTTCCAACTCCATAAACCCTTTGGTTCCATCATATTGAAATGTTCCAAGCTACCCATTGATCCAACACCTATGAAACCACCTTGGTCATTTCTAATATGACCAGAGGTATCCTAGAAAAGTCCAACTCCTATTTTTAGAGCACTTTTATTTTTGCTTTGATTGTGTTGCTTATTGTGATTGTTTCCATCGTTAGTTGACGTAATAAACGGAGTATTCGGAGATGGACCAGAAGATTTGAAGACTCAGAAGAATAAGGCAAGCAGCCCTTTGACCATGTTCAAGAGACCTTTTTATGCATGTCTCATAACACCTTATTATTCAATGCATCGGAATCATGTTGAGGTGGAAACCACTTTGGTTGCTACCTTTGTTACCTTACTGTTGAAACTTGCATCAAACATGACCCTACCTTCCTATGAGGGTTATGTGGGTGGGAGTAGTTAGGTTGCTTTACTAGTGGCTACGCAAATGGGTCGGGTATATGCATGGTGACAGAGGCAGGATACTTTCAAAAGACTTTTCGAAAACCCCGTCGGGTGCCATTTATGCCCGAGGGAGATGGTGAGATGGGTAACCACTTGATGACGAAGTGGTGTACCGAGGAAAGTGTGTGTGTTGTTTTGAAAAACGGATTGGTTTAAGTTGCGACCGTTATTCCAACCTTACATGCGCAACCACTCTACCCTTATATGGGAAAGGGCATTATTGATTACCTAGGTCGATACTAGCATGGTGCCCGCATTACTAGTGACGGGAGTGACATGAGGTCACTCTTGGGACGGGGTCGCGCTTGGATAGGCGGCCATGACTGTCTTTACAAGGCACTGGACACACCGTTGGTACCCCGTGCTTGTGATATGTGATGAATTCGGAGCGAGTCTCCACAAACCTTGAGATGTGAAATGTTTGGCACGGGGCTGTTACCAATCGAGTGGACTCCATATTAGTGTCACCTAGGGAAAGATAGTGATCTGGTGCTTACCCCGGGTACTTGAGGTACCGCGGGTCGTGGATGACACGGAAGTTCCCCGGATCTTGTGGGTAAAGTGTGCAACCTCTGCAGAGTGTGAAACTATTCGAACAGCCGTGTCCATGGTCAGGGACAGTTGGGTAACCGCTCTTGGGCTACGTCCAATGTTTGCGAAACCTGGTGTGCGTGTGTGAGGAAACAACACGGTTCAGTGATATTGATGATGTGATACTTGAGGAAGTTACAATGAGCTCGAACATGAGTTGATTACAACTCTTTCTCGATATGATGTCTGTGACCTCCTGATACTTGTTACAGACACATGCATATCCATGTTATACGTTGATCATACTTGCATATGAAAAACTAGCTTTTCGCAAAACTGCCAACCTAGCAGTAGAGCCTTGCATAATTATTCTGTTACCACACTTGGGTTACTTGCGATTACATTCAATGTACTCATTGGCTTGCCACTGGTTATTTTATTGGCCAGGCAGGAGAGAACAGGTTATGATGAAGATTTCTTGGTGACGAGCATGCGAGCTAGGACGCTTCCCAGTCAGAATGCCTGTAGGGTTAAGGCAGATGGCATGGGTCCCAGTTGTCTTTGAAGATTTTCCGCTGCGATGTTATACTCAAGGCTTGACCACTATGGTCCTATTTGTGTAATACGATATGTATGGATGTAAGACTCTTGTTATTCAGCTTTTGTGTGTTCAGTGAGCATTGATCTCTGGGATCACTGTACACGTGCATTCGGTGATCACGACTTATGAGTCGGGGTCCCCACAGAGCTGGTATCAGAGCCATCCTGACTGTAGGAAGCCTTAGTTATCATGGTCGTTAGTTAGGGTAAAACTATTTTCAAAAATATTACTAGTTTTCAAAACTATCTATACTTCTCTTCCCTTCTCAGTTTTTCGAAAACTAGGCTATGCTTGATCTCTTCCCCTTCAAAACCTTGGTCGCTAGAACCCTTATGCCCCAGACCACTAGATTTTCTGTGATCCTCGTGGGGTGCACCTTGCCGAACACTCACCGACCACTTTTGCACGCAAGATCGGTGACACCACGACAAGACGATACCAACGGAAGTTACATCCTCGATGGATAAGGACATGAAGACCCAGAAGATGGGGGACACCCTTGACAAGAGCCCCCAAGATGGTGCAACCTTGGCCTACAAATGACCAGGGTATAGGTTATGCAAAATCATGATATGCATCGCTAATAGAGTAATCCTGTCGCTACCGTTGTTGTATCGGCAACCACCGATGGATGAGAACCTTGCCATTTGGTCCGCCTCACTATAGTGAGCAGGAAAACGGTTCTCTTCGTCCCCCGCTCTTGGTGTCGATGTTTTCATCAACGAACCCGACATGGTGTACCTCTATTACGCCTTGTTAATTGTCATTACATATGGATTGCCTACCTGGTACCCTCGACGCCCCAGAAGGCACAAGGGATAGTCATGATTAAAGAGACAAGAGAAGACAAGTCAACACCAGCTACAATGAGGCACCTTCACCACATCACCTCATCAGGCGAGAAGTTGTTGAAGATTCTTCAGGATCAACCCGGATCATTCATCAAGCAACTACAAGGGACATAGCAACATCCGAGGAAGCTCAGAAGACTGCACGAGGCACAAGTCACGACACTGAGTCTGAGAACCCCTAGGGTAGGATGAGTCGTGTACCCCCTATGCGCAGTCGAGTCCATATGATGGTTCGGATAGAACCATGATTGTGTGTTGTTTGCTTTTATTCGCTTGTGTTTTGATATAAGTCGCACTTTTGCCCCAGGCAATAAGTGCATGGCTATATCACCTTCCTTGCCTTGTTTCTTTGTTCTGCCTATTTGCACCTGTTTGTTGCACCTGCACTATAGAACCCCCCCCCCTTTTAGGCATTTCCCGCCTCTACGCTGCTTCTTCCCTCTATTCTCTCTCTCCCCAATTGAAGACCCGCAGGACAAGATGCACCAAGGATTCTACCTCGACGGCCAACTGGCACTGAAGACTTCTGCTACAGCCTCCGCGATCTATTGCAACCCCGTAGAGTTATGTTTAACCCTCCAGACCAGTAACCCTCTTCCTAGACCCTTTGAGACTTCCTGAAACACTGCAGCACGAATCCTTAACCATGTGCCTAACCCATGGTAAAGCGTGAGAACCTGTTAAGCCTTTGTAACCTTGCACAACACTGGGTTCGTAAAGGAGCTAGTGGACACGATGAGTGAGCACGATTTCATCCTGGTATAGCACAAGGTCTGACGATGCCATAGATAGACCGGTTCGAGGATATTGGACGGATGACTTGGTGGTTTATATCAGTGACTTCGAGGAATTATCTGAGACCTTGATGGATTGTGAGGTTTTCATATTGGTGAGATCATGGATTTGGGGAAGCATGTAGGAGTACCCGTTGGGCATGAGATTTGGATTTATGTAGGTGATTCTGGTTGGTATAATGCTGGATATGTCTACATGTTTCGGAGTAAGATTGGATTTAGGCCTATGATTTTGGTTATGATATCATGCTTCTCGGTGGACGATAACCTAGGAGATTGGATTATTTGTCGGAGTTGATTTAGGGATCTATTTAATCGTGATCTTGGAGTTTACTTGACCCAGATGAGGGGAATTTGGTGGATTTACTATCGTGATGCATAGTCCTTCCGAGTATTTGGGGATTATAGGGACTTGAGATCTTGTGGAGCACCGTAGACATCGGATTTGTAGAATTGTTGGATTATGTGGTGATTGATGGTAATTACCGGGCTATTGGAGTTGACCTATAGGAAGGAAACAAATCTTGGAGTGGCATATGACGTGTTTCCTTAGATTGGTGATGCATTATCGTGAGCCTTGCAAGATTAGGTTGAGTGCTTGGATTGTGGAGTTTAATTTCAGCTCAGCAGCATGTATGATCTACCTTTGGATTTTAGAGGTAGGCATACATATAGATTTGGGGATCATAGACAGTAAAGTTTTGTTAGACCGTCTCTTGAGAATCATGAGGATATGCGTGGCATGAGTGGTGATTGAAGTTGGTCTATGCGAGAGGCTGCTTTTTCCGTTCGGAGTACTAGATTGGGCTATTGGCATCTCAGAAACTGTGCTTAGGGATAAGATGATATAAGTTCACTCACTCACTAGAATCCTTGAAACCCTTAAGCCCCACCGAGACCACCACCAATACCTCAGCTTGCCTTGCGTACCCCTTAGACCTCATGGAGTAAGTGGACAAGTTGGGTAACATCATCATTTGATGGCCTACTTGTCTGCCCGAAGACAAGAAGAGACGGACAGCTGGACGGAAGACATTTGAAGACCGCCCTGAAGGAAGATCTACACCGACCACCGTCATCAAGAAGTAAACTTCTGCGTTGAAGACCGGGCGTGTCTGCAAACCACTCCTCCCGGAGGAACCGAGCAATTCCGTGTCGAGGAACGCTCACACCAAGATGTATCAAGACTTGAAGGCACGATTCTGGTGGCACAGGATGAAAGAGAGATTGCAACCTATGTTGCAGAGTGTGATGTGTGCCAAAGGGTCAAGCTGAATATCAGCGACCTGCTGGATTGCTTCAACCACTCAAAGTTCCTGAGTGGAAGTGGGATAAAGTCGGAATGGACTTCGTCACTGGATTACCAAGGTCGGATGGAGGACATGACTCTATCTGGGTCATAGTCGATCATTTGACCAAGGTGGCCCATTTTCATTCCTGTCAAAACCACTTATGATGGCCACCGGCTGGCAGCTCTCTACATCGACCAAGTCGTAAGTCTTCATGGTATTCCCAGGAGATTGTGTCAGATCGAGGAACCCAGTTCACCTCAAGGTTCTGGAAGAAGTTCCAAGCAGCCTTGGGAACCAGATATCTTTCAGCACGGCTTTCCACCCCCAGACCGGAGGTCGGACTGAATGAGTCAATCAGATTCTTGAAGTCATGACTCCGAGCCTGTGTCTTGGCATATGGAGCCAAGTGGGAGGATTGTCTCCCTTTTTGCCGAGTTCTCCTATAACAACAGTTACCAGTCGAGCCTTCAGATGGCACCATTTGAGGTGTTGTACGGACGCAGATGTCGCACACCCCTCAACTGGTCAAAGACTGGAGAAGGGCTAGTCTTGGACCGGATATTCTCCGCGCAGCGGAAGAGCAAGTCCAACTAGTCAGAGAACGTTGGAGGCAGCCAAGTCAAGGCAAAAGAGCTATGCTGACACTCACCGTCGGAACATGAGTTTCCATATCAGGGACCACGTGCACCTGCGGGTAACTCCTCTGAAGGGAACCAAGCGTTTCCACGTCAAGGGGGGAAGCTCGCACTAAGGTTCATTGGACCCTTTGAGATCACTGCAAGTCATATAGTAGACGGCTCCCCAGCTAGATCTACCACCTGAGATACCCTCCGTGCACCAAATCTTCCACGAGCCCCCACTCTGGAAGTACTTCTTACCTCCTAGCTAGCCCGATGCCCGCAAGGACATCGATCACCGAGCCTTTGGCAGCTAACCCAACCTAACCTATGCAAGAGACCCCTCAGCAACCTCCATCAAGGACGACATCAAGCAAGAAGCCATACCATCAAGCACTTCAGGATTCCAAGGAGCACCGCTCGGAAGCAGAACCAACAAGAAGAAGTGAAGACTACCCCGTATCCAAGACTCCGCCTTTCTTTCCACGCCTAGTCTGGGAATCTCGGGGACGAGATTCTTGTAAGGGGGTAGGTCTGTCACACCCTGATTTCCATGTCACATTGCTTAAGCTTATTTTCATGTTAAAAATGTGGATTTGCAAAAAACTTTTGAGTGTTTTTGACCTTGCATGATTTGACTTTTGTCTGCTGTTTGCTAGTGCTCTAAAAATCAAATAAATCCTCCAACTCTTATACTTCATCACCTTGACCCAAAACCTTTTCCCAATGACCATGCCATGTGTATAGACCAGTATAGAATTTTCTTATAAAAATATTTTGGCCAAATGGTATTTTCTAAAATTAGTTTTCCAAAAACCCCTGAATTGAGGTTTGCACTGCAAATACCTTATTTAGGGTGTGAAAAATCTTTCAAAAAGTTTATTTGAATCCTATTAGGTATAGGACTCCCAGATACCACAAAAGTATAATTTTAAAAGTTATTTTTATATTTTATTTAAAAGCTTTTTCTTAAGGCCAGAAATGGTCTTTAATAGGGAAAAATTATTTAATCATTTCAAAAATATTTGCCAAAATTCAGGGAGACTCATAGGACATATATTGTCCATATATAAGAGTTTCAACACATGGTCATGTTCAAAATATTGGGCAAATCCTTCCAAAACCCTTTCTGGATATTTCAAGCTTTTGAAATATTTACAAAGGAAATATTCTCCAAAAATTCCAGGGAAATTCTATCATGTCATATATGACATATTTGATGATCTTGCAAAGCCTCATGCCTTGAAGATCTAGGAAACATCCTCAAACCCCTTCAAAACCATTCTGTCCATATTTGAAGTTTGAGCAACTCTACATTGCCAAACTTGTCCAAATGCTCTCAAATTTGGTGCACATGCTAGAATGGCCTAATAAGGCATCTAGACAAAATGGCACAAGATTTGGAAAAGAGCAACTTGATCAGATCACCTCAAAACCCTTTCTGTTCAAATGCAAATTTGAACAACTTTACATTACCAACTTTTTATCTGGAGCCTCAAACTTTGTGGGCATGTTCATAACCCCAAATGATGATGCTACACCAAGTGGTGCATCAAGGGGAGATGATTTGCTTAACTCCAACATGGTGAAACCATTTCTGTTCATTCCTAGGGTTCACCAAAGTTACATTGGCCACTTTGCCCAAATGAGCTCAAATTTGGTGTAGGGGCCTAATTATATGTGTCACTTGATCCTGTTAAGTCCCATGTCAAGTGGATGTCATTTGCTTGACCAAACACTGATCAAACACCTTCTGTCCAATTACCAAAACAAGTGGTTGGACCTCTTTTACTATTTCCCCTTACCTCAAATTCTTACCACAACCTATTATGATCATCATCTACCCCTAGTAACATTCCCTTGGCCTCAGCTCAATTATTGGAGGGGGTAAAACCCCAAGTTACACTGCTGGACAGTAGGTTTCACCTTCTTCCTCACCTCTCTCCTCATCCCAGAGGCTCCCCAGAGCATCCAAGACTACCTCCCCATTGTTTACTACCCCCTCTACCCTCTGGACACGGCTGGACACAAGAGGACACGCCAATGACACCGTGTGCATGCCAGGGCATGCAAAGTTCGCGCTCTGGAGCACGCTACAGTGCCCTGGCGCACCGTAGCCACCTCCAATCAGGGGCACCCGGCAGCCTTGGGCTTCCCCCTTGTGTCCCCCGAGGAGGCATCGACGTCCGCAACCTGCCAGGCGGTCGGCCCCCTCCTCTCTCCCTCTCTCCCACCTCTGCTCGTACGCGCGCCGTGGCCGCCCGAGCGCTCCAGTGAGCGAGCTCACACGCGCGGCCCTCTGACGCCTCCCCGCTCCTCCTTTCTCTTCCTCCGGTCGTGGACCAGCTCCAGGAATGCCCCGGACACCCTGCGGCAGGCTCGTGTGGCCCGTGGCAACGGCCACGACCTCGCCGGCGCACGGCGCCTCGGTGGACCAGCGCCCACCTATAAATAGGGCACCCCGAGCCCCCCTTGCACCTCCTTTCGCACTCTCCCACTCCCGTGCAACTCCCAAGCCATCCCACTCCTCCTCCCGTGCCCTCCAGCCTCCTCCCTGGCCGGAGCAGAGCCGCCGGCCGCCGCTCGAATTCGGGAAACCCCAAGCCTCTCTCTTCCTCCTAGCCGCTCCAGCGCTGCCTCAGCATCGCCCCAGGCTCCCCCAAGCTCCAGCTCTTCCTTCCCCCGCCTCTTCCCCGATGCGCTGAACTTCACCGACGGTCGCCTCCGCGGTCCTCCGAGCCGTCGCCGCTCCAGCTGTCCCCGGCGTGCGTTAAGCCCACGGATGGATGCGGCGTGCCCTCCTGAGCACAACGATGGGCAGAGCATCGCCGGAGATGCCCTGCAGCGCCGGCAAGCCACCGGCGGGCATCGCCTCTGTTCCTCCCGCGCAGCGAAGACGGCCTGCCACCGGGGGCCCGCAGGTCAGCGACCCCGGGGGGCCAGGCCCACCCGTTTAAGTGGAGGCGGCTTCGGCCAGCCCGCCTCCCCCACGCGGTGGCGCCCTTCCAGGCGGGCGTCTTCGACGTGGCCCCTCTGCACACGTGCGGCCGAGCTGATGGGCCGGACCAGTCACGGTGCTACTCTTCCTCGCCATGTGTGCAAGGGTATAACCCCTTTTCTTTTTATTTTTCTGTTTCCAGCAAACTTCTAATATCTCCCAAATATTCAAATGAGCTCCAAACTTGATGATTCAAATTTCCTATGACTCCATAAATCTTCTCTATCACATGGTGCTACATGCACATTATTCCAGAGACTTTTCATTCACACATATTTATCAAATGCCCATTTTCCACCTTCTGTGATTAACTTTAGAAAATCACAGAGAGCTCAATATTGATCCAAATGCAGTGATTCAAGTTCCTAGATGCTTGTCATGTCCAAACTTAGTTTTGGAACATTTTTAATAATAGTTTCTGTACCCCACCAAATATTGAGCCATTTCTTCCTATTTATCAGCTTTGCAAAATCCTAGGAAATTCATTTCAAATCCAAATCCAGTGAAACCAACTCCTAAAGGCTTCTAAAATCATGACTTGATGATGGGTACCTTTGCTCATCATTCAAGGAAATATTTCTGTATACTTCTTCCAACTCCATAAACCCTTTGGTTCCATCATATTGAAATGTTCCAAGCTACCCATTGATCCAACACCTATGAAACCACCTTGGTCATTTCTAATATGACCAGAGGTATCCTAGAAAAGTCCAACTCCTATTTTTAGAGCACTTTTATTTTTGCTTTGATTGTGTTGCTTATTGTGATTGTTTCCATCGTTAGTTGACGTAATAAATGGAGTATTCGGAGATGGACCAGAAGATTTGAAGACTCAGAAGAATAAGGCAAGCAGCCCTTTGACCATGTTCAAGAGACCTTTTTATGCATGTCTCATAACACCTTATTATTCAATGCATCGGAATCA
Organism: Secale cereale; assembly: GCA_902687465.1. NCBI lineage: Eukaryota > Viridiplantae > Streptophyta > Magnoliopsida > Poales > Poaceae > Secale > Secale cereale. Next base: position 559,420,812 of record LR738710.1, on the reverse strand, counting down.
TGTTGAGGTGGAAACCACTTTGGTTGCTACCTTTGTTACCTTACTGTTGAAACTTGCATCAAACATGACCCTACCTTCCTATGAGGGTTATGTGGGTGGGAGTAGTTAGGTTGCTTTACTAGTGGCTACGCAAATGGGTCGGGTATATGCATGGTGACGGAGGCAGGATACTTTCAAAAGACTTTTCGAAAACCCCGTCGGGTGCCATTTATGCCCGAGGGAGATGGTGAGATGGGTAACCACTTGATGACGAAGTGGTGTACGAAGGAAAGTGTGTGGGTTGTTTTGAAAAACGGATTGGTTTAAGTTGCGACCATTATTCCAACCTTACATGCGCAACCACTCTACCCTTATATGGGAAAGGGCATTATTGATTACCTAGGTCGATACTAGCATGGTGCCCGCATTACTAGTGACGGGAGTGACATGAGGTCACTCTTGGGACGGGGTCGCGCTTGGATAGGCGGCCATGACTGTCTTTACAGGGCACCGGACACACCGTTGGTACCCCGTGCTTGTGATATGTGATGAATTCGAAGCGAGTCTCCACAAACCTTGAGATGTGAAATGTTTGGCACGGGGCTGTTACCAATCGAGTGGACTCCATATTAGTGTCACCTAGGGAAAGATAGTGATCGGGTGCTTACCCCGGGTACTTGAGGTACCGCGGGTCGTGGATGACACAGAAGTTCCCCGGATCTTGTGGGTAAAGTGTGCAACCTCTGCAGAGTGTGAAACTATTCGAATAGCCGTGTCCACGGTCATGGACAGTTGGGTAACCGCTCTTGGGCTACATCCAATGTTTGCGAAACCTGGTGTGCGTGTGTGAGGAAACAACACGGTTCAGTGATATTGATGATGTGATACCTAAGGAAGTTACAATGAGCTCGAACATGAGTTGATTACAACTCTTTATTGATATGATGTCTGTGACCTCCTGATACTTGTTACAGACACATGCATATCCATGTTATACGTTGATCATACTTGCATATGAAAAACTAGCTTTCCGCAAAACTACCAACCTAGCAGTAGAGCCTTGCATAATTATTCTGTTACCACACTTGGGTTGCTTGCGAGTACATTCAATGTACTCATTGGCTTGCCACTAGTTATTTTATTGGCCAGGCAGGAGAGAACATGTTATGATGAAGATTTCTTGGTGACGAGCATGCGAGCTAGAACGCTTCCCAGTCAGAATGCCTGTAGGGTTAAGGCAGATGGCATGGGTCCCAGTTGTCTTTGAAGATTTTCCGCTGCGATGTTATACTCAAGGCTTGACCACTATGGTCCTATTTGTGTAATACGGCATGTATGGATGTAAGACTCTTGTTATTCAGCTTCTGTGTGTTCAGTGAGCATTGATCTCTGGGATCACTGTACACGTGCATTCGGTGATCACGACTTATGAGTCGGGGTCCCCACAATCTTGCACCTTTGCCATGTTTGTCTTGTTTTGCTCATATCTTCTAGACCGTAGCTCCGACTTAAACAAACTTTATGTGAAACTTGACTAGAATTTCGTGTAGATCATCATGGTGCATGTTAACTTGTTGTTTAACAACTTTAACTTAAGGTTTGTTCAGATCTGGACCAATTTCATAATATGCATGTGAGGACTTACCGGATTTGCTATATGTTGATTCCGGCCTCATTTGAACTTGTTGTTTTGTGTTGTTCTTTTGTGCTTCATCCCTTGCCATGAAATGCATCATACTTGCATCATGTTGATTGTGCATTGCACCTGGTTTGATTTCGTGCCATGTTGTGTTCTTGTGTTGAGTAGAGCCGGGAGCCGAGACCGAGAACGAGGGTCCTACCGAGGTTGAGTACGAGGAGCCGTCTTACGATCCCATCGACGACTCGACAGGCAAGATGACCTGACCAAGATATCATTACTATCTTTGCATATTGCTAGATGTCTCGCTCTTTAGCTTATTGCCTCGATGCCCATGTTTGTTTGTCAGCCTCCTATTGTAGCCATGAATCTCTCTGACCACCCAACCTAGCAAAACTTTGTTTGGCTATGTAAGCTTCGCTCAGCCCCTCTTATAGCATTGTTTGTTGCAGGTGAAGATTTGAAGATTCTTGCTTCATGTTGGAGTTATTGTTGGGATATCACACTATATAATCTGTTAAACTAAATCATCTATATATTGGTAATTGGTGGAAGGCTAAGCCTCTTGCTTGGTGTTTTGTTCCACTCATGCCACCCTAGGAACCGTATAAACCGGTGTTATGTTCCTTGATTATGCATCCCTAACACGGTTGTGGTTTATGGGCCCCCCTTGATAACCCGCTTAGCGCTAAAGCTTTTCCAGCAAGTCCCAACATTGGTTCTACATTTGCCTAACAACTAAAACTTGCATAGGGAGTTATAAACCCTCTTCTTAATCAACAACCCGGGCCAGTGCTCCACATGAGTGTTGGTCCAAACTGGTCTTGCTGCGGGGCCACCTCGAGGAAACTCAAGGGCTGGTAAAAACCTGTAGCTTGTCCCTTTCGGTTGTGGCCTGAGATGAGATACGCGCGGCTACTATTAGGGTGTCGGCACGCCGGGAGGATTTGCTGGATTAGTTTACCTTAGTCGGAATATCTTGAGCACGGGATTCCGAGAACACTCGGGTCTTCCCACCTTGGAGTTGCGACTCCGCAGATCATGAGCTTGTGATGGGCTAAATTGGGACACCCCTGCAGGGTTTGATCTTTCGAAAGTCGTGCCTGCGGTTATGTGGCAGATGGGAATTTGTTAATATCCGGTTGTAGAAAACTTGACACCATGTTCAGAACACACTACCAGCGTGAGTAACCGTGACGGTCATTTTCCGAAAGGGGTTCGGGAAGTGAACACGGTGGGGTTATGTTTGACGTGCTTAGATAGGATCACTTCATGATCACTTTGACGCTCGTGGCACATCTCTTCTCGCTCTAAACACGTAAGCTAGTGCTAGTGCAGCTGCAACCTTTGTTCTTCAGCCTTGTTCCACACCCAAGGCTTAGATAGTTTTGCTACCTGGGAACGGGATTGCTGAGTCCTTTGTGGCTCACAGATTCTACACAACACCAGATGCAGGTACTATGGTGAACTACACAGGTGATGGCACAGAGCTGTACTGGGAGTTCGATGAAGAAAGTGGGCGATACTATGTGTACTATCCCGATGATCAGTAGTGGCTTCTACTAGGGGCGATTCGGACCTTGTGGCTTTACTTATTTGGTATCTTTCATTTGGATCTTCATCCGTAGTCGGACTGTGATGTTATTTGGATGATGATTGCTTATGTAATGTATTGTGTGACGTGGCGAGTGTAAGCCAACTACTCTTTTGCAATTTCATCCCTCTTTTACATGAGTCGTGCAAAGATACCATACTTGAGATCATTCTAGTATGAGCTTATACCTTTAAGTTGTGGCTCGACATGTAGGAGGTATAATCTCATACTGGGCATTACAATCCGCATCTCCATACTGAGCGAAAATAGCCGAATGAAGGTGTAGTGCAGCTGATGAAGGTTAAACATAGCGAAGATGTCATTAAACCGCAGGACGATCATACGCCCGATGGTGCTATCGACAAAGCCCTTGCCCTCGGGCACCTTGGCCATGAAAACCGGGTATGCCACATCATTCTCGAAGAGACGTCGCTTCTCCATATAAAGATCACATTCATGCAGGTTCCACATAGCATCGGTTGCAGCATTGAGCAGATTAGTCGGTAGCATCGGCCTACCCGCCACATGCACCCTCCTCGAGATATCCTTAGGTATTGGTGGCCCGTCCTGAGCACGGATCGTACTTGGTGCCGGCTGGCTCCACCCTTGTTATTTTTTTGTTTCCGTCCCTTCTGCTTCTTCTGCTGTAATGGGATCGAGTTCTGCTCAGAGACCACCTTCTTGAGTGTGTTGGGGCTGATAATATTTCGCACCTCGGCTATTTAAGTCTCGGTGAAGGCGGTAGTTGGAGGCGTCTCCTGAGAACTGAACGCCAGACGACGCCTGTTGCAATTGGGTTTCTCCACGGTACCGGCTAGATCGCGATCATCTATTGCAGGGTTGGGTTCTTGAGAAGGAGGCCCCAAGAATTCTTCACCGTACCCTTGTTCGTTGATGTACTTATCGATGTTGAAAAATGTACCGTCGTCGTCGTGCGGATCCTGTGCCATATGGACATCCGGATCAGCTGACGGCGGTAGCGTTGCGGCAGTCTTGCCATGGCTTGGCGCCGGCACGACTGGCGGTGTTGTCTGTGGGGTGGTGTCCCCCGCCCCCAAACGAATCTAGCTCTTTGGCCAAAGCATGGACCAGTTTAGGCGGGCGCTGAGGGTCATCACAACATCTTCTTCGCCCCAGGGGGTCGATACAGAGGTAACAAGTCGTCGTAGCCCCGCAACACCCAAACTAGTTTAACCCTATACACGGTGGGTGGCATCGTAGTACCGTGGAACACGCGGTTGCCCGATTCAACGATTTTGGCCTTGGCGACATAGATCAACTCGCCATCCACGAAGTGCAGGAGAGTGCATGAAACATTGTAGGCGCACAGCGAAAACATGTAGGGCGTCAGGGATGCCCAGTCAAAGGCAAGGAGATGAAGTCATCGCCCGAGGCTTAGTTACCGTGATGGCGTCAAGCTCGGCTAATGTTGAGGCACCGCCAATAGCGGGCGTGCAAATGACGGAGGGGCCGCTTGCTGCCGAGGTGCCGGCCGGCGTGTTCTTCCCACACCCGGGTGCATTAAGCTCCAATGCCGGTGCCTCCGCCGGAGACACCAATGCTGCCTCCGCCGGGGACACAAATGTCGGCACGTTGTGCGAGTTGTTGCCCGTGATGCTAGGAATCAAGGGCGTCCCCTATTGGCTGCCCGCAATCCACCCCCGCAGCCCCTCAAGCAAGGAAGACATAATGGCGGTGATCGTTGCTCCCACTTGGTCTCGCACTTGCTCTTGGGCTATCTCCAGAATCCGCGCCACTTGTGCCTTGAGTTCTTTAACCTCGTGCTCCTGGCTTTCAGTCTTTCTCTCCTTTCCCAGCCTTATAGTATTCTGACCATTTCGTGGACAAGCCTTTGCCGGCCACACGACCAGCTGACGACGGCATACTGAACTTATCCTTGTGTTTCATTACGTTCAACGCCCTATTTAAAGTGGTGTCCCAAGGGGCAAACGGGGAGCCCGCGCTACTGCTTTCAGTTTCCTGCAGAAGGAACGTGAACCATTTAAAAATTTGGCTTCATTAATTAGAATACAACCATATGGAGCTAATTACGCAGGGGTGTATTCCTTACCAGAACAAGCTCAAGCGCCTTCACCTTCGGATCCGTGGTAAGCTCCTTTGTTTTCGGGTCCACCTTGTACCGGGCCCTGACAAAGTTCCTGGTCTCCTTTTTAGGGTATTTATCAAAGAGGGGCGGTAGGCCTTGCTTGGCATGCTCCGCGTCCTTCTTGTCCCATTTAGGTTCCGCCACTCTGTAACCGCCGAGACCAAGTGTGTGGACCCCTAAGTTCAAGTCCCACATATCTTTCCCCCACTGACTTGATTTCGCGGATGTGTTGCTCTCGCACTTGATCTTGAACTCCAGGTAGTCAGCTTCGTTGATCGAAGGATTTCTCTCTTTGATCTTCTCATAACTATCACCTCTTAGAATCTTTCTCTTCACCGCAGCCCTCCAAGTAGCTAGGGCCGTGCTCATCTTCGTGAGGGCGGCACTGTCCACTTTATTCCCTAAGAGGCGTGTGTTTGCGAAGTCACCGAGGAACTTGTATCGTTCGTGCAGCTTCGTGAAGAGGAGGTTGCGCAAATTCCCTTGGTCACAATGCCTTAGGTTCTCGGTGTTCATCGAGACAGTGCTCCGGAGAATGCACCCGAGTTGTCCCGCGTACCCACTGACTAATTCTTTGGGCGCCGTTGGATGCCCACTGGAGGACACTTCAGTAAATTCGTCCTTGACGGTGCCGAGCACGTTCGGCTGCGGTCCTTCCGTTACCTCTTCGGTTGGCTGCCATCTATGCGTTCGCTGCCATCATCAGTGGTGGCATCCCCGGCGGCACCATCAGTGGTGTCTTCCCCGACGCCACTAGGGTTTGTGTAGTCGGGATCGGTGTCTTCTGCGACGTCATCATAGCAGTGAGGTTCTTCCTCCATCTCCTGGGACAGCTCCTAGAATGGCTTGCCCGAACCACCGGCATCATCGTTGTCGGCCATGTTCGCTCTAAATAGGAAAAAGGCTACTAGAGTTATTGGATGAGATTAGGGTAGTATCTATTCTTCTATCCTATATATTTTCACATTATAGGTTATAAACAATCCTTTACCCAAAAGATTGTTCCAAGTGCACTTTTGCTATCCTACTAAGTGCACTATTGCAGGTTATATACTTTCTATCCTACTAAGTGCACTATTGCTCTTGCTGCATGAAGAAAAAATAGTTTGCATTTCAACTTAAGGGAAAACTATAAAAGCCACTTAGAAATATTTGCTTTGTAGAAATAATATTGTCTATAAATGGTGATTAATTTTTGCTTCGGTTGAGAATCGGGCATCTTCTAGGTAAAGAAAATTTGGCATGACCTTTGCTAATTTTCTTGACCTAGGAGTGCCCCATTCTCAACCGAAACGGAAATTAATCAACATTTCAGGAGAAAGGGGTAACTATTTGTCCCTGCACAAAATATTGAACTGAAGGAGCCTCAGTTCAGTTGTGGCACCCCTGAAATTTTGGGGAACTTGCAGCAGATAGATTCAGTAAATTTCAGTGCATAACCAGTAGCAGCAGTAGCAAGAGGCAGCAACTAATTAATAGCTTAAATTGAGTAGCAAGCATCAGCACAAGTTGTAGCCTTAACAACATCAAGAAGCAACATAAGTAGTAGCAACAAGAAGCAACACTACATCACTACACTAGCTAATTAGGACTACATTAGCTACCTAAGCAGTAGCAAGCAGCAACACTAGAAGTACACTAGCTAATTAACAACTAATTAGCACTACACTAACAGTGTAGCAGTAGCAGCAGCATACCACCACCACCATCAACAGCAAGTGCATATAAAAATAACCACCAGCAGCAGAGTAGGAATAGCTCACCAGCCGATGCAAAGAAGAGCAGTGCAGCAGCAGGGGAGCTCGATGACAAGCAGCACCCATACAACAGAGAAGCTCAGGGAAGAACAACTACATCAACGGTGGCAACATCAGCAACAACAGGTCATGATGGGCAAACCGAAGAACTGAACTTAAACTTATGATATACCAGAATAAATAATGCATGTGAAGATAGATGGAGATCACACGGGCGAGAGACACTCATTATCACGAAGAATATAATGATGAAGTTTGAACACTTTCTGCTGTATCTGCCCGAAACTTAATTGTGTGTTGTTCATAAGCATGATGCAGATTCATTGAAGTAGCTAGCTAGCGCCTTATTTATCAGGACGAAAAAATGATGCTCCAGGCAGTTCACATCATTAAATTAAACTAGCTACCAGCATAGCCTGAATAACGAGCTAGAATTGACGCAAACAATTCTGCAAGCAGAATTACTACTGATTGTTCAATCTGAAAATGAAAAGCAGAGCAGCATATATGCAAATTACTAGTTACTACCTGTAGCTCTTGGTTGGGCAAGAAATAAAGAATGTAGGGAAATCAATCAATCATTTTGTCGGCCACAGCCGATGAGTTGGGTTCAGAGGGTGCAGTTGTTATTAATAGATAAGATAAAACTAATCTAATATCTGTTCAACTGCAGTAGAAAAATGGTGTATTTGCTGCAACCCTAGGCTAATCTAAATCAATCAATTATTTTGCCGATCACGCCGCATCCATCACTGCCTCCCATCCAAATCTAATCTAGGCATCTGCCGCATAAAAAACATACATACATACTACTCCTACTACTAGATGCAAGGAAGGAAACGTTTCCTTGGTCACATAGACTTGGCTGGATCAGATCCATCGGCGGCGCACAAGCAGAGCAGACCATGAGGGGGGTCGATCCGAGGCGGGGGCTTACCTTACCGACAAGGAAGGAAGGAAGATCTCTGGTGCGCTCCATCACTTTTTGAAGCCGATTAGCGAGCAGTTTAGTCAAAAACTTCAAACACGTGTTGGTCAAGGATATGGGCCGAAAGTCTCCAACCACTTCCGGACTTAGCTTCTTGGGGACAAGAGTGATTAAGGAAGTATTAAGACTTTCCAAATTGCACCTGCCCTCATAAAACTCCTTGACAAGTTGCGTGAAATCCTCCTTGGGAATAGACCAGCACTTTTTTAAGAAAAGACCTGTAAAGCCATCAGGACCCGGAGCACGATCAGACGGCATGTTCTTAATTATAGCCTCAACCTTAGAATCCGTGAACGGCAAAGATAAATCCTCCAGACCATCAACTCTCTCAATTAAAGTGTGCAGATCAAAACCCATTTGTGTTCCCTTTGCTTGGCCCATACGCTGGTTGGAATCAGACCAAAACATGCTCGCCAACAATTGGTGATCAGAAACCACCTCACCTGCTGAATTCTTGATTGAAGAAATAATATTCCTTCGGTACCTTTCTATGGCCATGGCGTGATTTTTTTTTGAATTTTCCTCGCCCACCTTAATGCTTCGGATTGTACAGTGCTGCTTCCAATAAACATACTGCCAGTGTAAAATATTCCAAATGCAACTTTACAATTCGCTTAAACCTGAATTCAGGCTAACTTAACGGTCGGGTCTCCTCCAACTCATCAAAGAAGAGAATGACTGTGTTGCAATCAGAAATGAGCGCTTTAACTGTGGATAGCTTTAAATGCCATTTCTTTAGGGCATGCCTGAGAGCTTTGAACTTCGAAGATATAGTTAAAGTAGCCGTGGGTTTACTCACCGACCTGCCCCAAACCTGAGCAACACACTCATTAAAGCCAGGTAAATCAGTCCAATAATTTTCAAAGCGAAAAACTTTAGCTTTAGGAATGGCCGTGGCAATCTTGACCACGCAAGGAACATGATCAGAGGCCGATCGTGCAAGAGGCAAAACTAAAGTGTTGGGATGATCCGAAGTCCATGCAACCGAAGTGAAAAACCAGTCAACTTGTTCAAGAAGGGGTTCAGATTGCATATTAGACCAAGTAAATTGCCTTCCCTTAATTGGCAGTTCAACAAGACCCAAGTGACCGATGATTTCATTAAACAGAAAATATCATTGATATTACGACCAGGCAGGTTACGGTTTTCAAGCGACCTCATAAAGTTGAAATCACCCAAAAGAAGCCAATTGTCGTCAGAATTAATGTCCAGGTTTTATAACCACTGCACAAACTCATCACGGGCTGGACCCTGACATGGACCATAAACAGTAACTAGCGTCCAAACTTCAGATGTATGTTTGGAATGGAATTCCACAATGATACCATAAGGTTTAGCCGCAATTAACTTGCCCTCAAAAAAGGAAGAATTCCAAATAACGACCATGCCAGCTGATGCACCCACCGAAGGCACATAAGCAAAATTATCAAAACGTCGTGGATAGAACCTCCTAATGAACCTATGATCAATATGCATACAGTCAGTTTCTTGGAGGCAGATCACAGAACAACCACTTTCATCAATCTTCTGCTTAACAGAAAGTTGTCGCGCTTCAGAATTAAGACCATGTACGTTCCAACATAGAACCTTCCAATCTTTAAACCCAGGCTTATTCATTACAAACCATAATAAGGTTCAGCAAAAGTAGATCACGCAATGACCTACAGAGACCACCTAAGCATAGCAGAATGACAGAGTTCCAAACATAAAAACAGAAATAAAGATAGATGACGTTTAAAGTGTCACGCCATGGACCAGAAAGCTACCTTATGCAATCAATCATCGAAACTCTTGCTGCTGGTAGATTTAGCTGGATTAGCCACAAGCTTATCCGTAGTGATCTTCTCCGGAGCGATGCGCAGACGAGCCCCAATATGCTGGAGATCAGCAATGGTAGTTGGTGGTGGCACTATCGAAGCTCCATGAGACTGAGCCGACTTGGTCTTGTGCTTCTTTAGAATGCGAGGAGACCTGTTCTGACCTTTAGACCTGCTAGTGCCACTGCTTGGCACATTATGGTAGCCATCGCATAAAGCACTGAGACGTGCACTGCGACGAACCTCAGTGTCCAGCAAAACTGCAGTCTTCTGCTTTCGGTCACGTTTTAGAGTCACTTTTGGGGTAGCAATGAACTCAAAGGATTCAGTGACAGGTGCAGAAAGATCATCAAAGCAGAGTGCCCGTGCAACTAGCCTTTTAACTGGGGAAATAAGACGAGTATTGATGCTGGAAGAAGCAGGCACAAGCGGTAGAGCAAAGCTGAGATCAAAGCCATAGTAGCAAATGTCCCAAGACCTGTTAGCAAGCAAGAGGGACCCAATTCCAGACTTGAACATGAACTTTGGGATTTCAGCAAAGCACAGAGATGGCATCAACTTCTCAAATGAGCTTTGCCACTGCATGTTAGGAGGCAGGACTGGCCCAAAGACTGTGAATACATGCCCAATATGCAGAGGAGGCTGCTGTGGTCCTATTGAGGGCTGGTAGATTACTACATCCGCAACATCAGGAGCAGTCCAAGATATCCTAGCCCCACCAAAGTCAGTATACTCGCGGAAAACCACATCCCTGGGCACAAGAGATGGAGCCGGAAAAGACACATATGCCAAAGTGCGGACTCTCATCAGATCATATTGGTGCCAGTGATGGAAACGGCCAAAAGTGCTAACAGCATCAGCAATATATTGTGTGCGTCTGTAATCTAATGGCACACCTAACATCATGATCCATCCACGACGAAAACCCAGGGTTGCTCTGAAGTTCCGACCTTCATCATGCGGAACAAATCTAACGAATCTATCATTGCCCACATCAAAGGGAGGGTGATCAACTAGTGCTTGCCTAGCCACAGCACTACGAAAGAGGAAAAGACCAACACCTTGAATCCATGGATGTGCCTCCAAAACTGCCCGCACAAGAGTGTTAACAACAAAGTCACTGACCATGTTCCTGAAGATGAGTTCCTCCTCAGGTAGCAGAGCCGGCTCGACAATGGCAATTGCGAAGTCCTCATGCTGACGATATGGTGCTCCCGCCGGCAAGAAGAAAGTGCGGGGAACACGATGCTGGCCGCCCCCGATCACTTCAAAGCATGGAGGAGCAAACTCCATAGGATCAAGTGGGAAGTTGGCCATTGATGGCGATGGGACAGCAGCTGGGGTGGAAGCGGAGCTCAAATTTGCGGCGTGCCAGTGAGGAGGTGTGGCCGGCGGTGGCGTTGTGGGCGGTGGAGGTGGGGCTTTGGGCGGCGGCTCTGCAGGTAATGGTGGAGGGGATGGGGTGGCAGACTTGACGGGACTGGGCAAAGACCCATTATTATAGGCGACAGTAGAAACCGAGGCGTCGACGGCGATATTCCTGCTGACCGACCCGGAGAGCCTGCATTGACCCGCGGGGCCCACTTGTAAGTTGGAGAGGGGGTAGAATCTGAACAGCCCTTGGCCCGGTGACCCAGCCTAAAACATCTGCGGCACCTAACTCGATTAGTACAGGAGTTGGTTAAATGTGCCATAGATAAACAATTCTGACACTTCCAAACTTTAAACACCATATCATCAACCAGGTCATCCAACCGACCCGAATCATTAGAGGAGTCCATTATAATATTATCTTGGAGAAACTCGTTGCGTGTGGCGATGGTAGATGATATAATATCCTCTTCAATCAAAGAATTAGGATATTGGACTTCACCTGATATGGTTTGGGCTGTGTCAACTACGTGGGCTGGAGTTCCAGGCCCACGAGAGTCCAAACTAACGTTGTCCCCATGCACATGCAGGTTCACGTCCAAGCGAGTTGGAGCAGCCACTGAAATCCCAGCCTGAGAAGTAGTGTGGAAGTTAACCGTTCAAAAAATGATGGGTGGCGACGCCACCGTCCACTGAAGCTCAGTCGCCGGCGGCGAGGGGGGAATGACCTTCTCACGATCATTAATGGAATAACCATCATCAACAATTGTGTGAACACACAGTTCCTTAGCTGGGTATCTATAGCCCTTGCAAACATCATATTGTTGAAATGTGGCAAAGGAAAGTTTCTTCTTTGTTGAAGATCTAGAATACAAAGAAAATTTCCTAGGAGGCTTATGCATGGCAATCATACCGAGGGCAGCACGCCTTTTGGAAGGACTTATTAAAATCCACTTCGCATCACATTCTTTCTTGCAAATGATAGATTCACATTTCCAATTAGGACCACCATTTCTCCACAGATGGAAATGACATTTGAATTGCGGGCAGGCAAAATAACGTAATTGCAGAATAAAAAGTCCAACCTTTTTGCAAGAAAAAATGAATGAAAATACCTTGTCTTTAATGAGCTGAACAGACAAATCAATAGCAGATCCACCAATAGCTGACTCCAAAGCCGCCGCCACTGAATCTTCATTAAGATGGAAGATATGCCTGTTGAAAGACACAACCAGACTGAAATGGCCCGTGTCATCCGTTGGGTGGATGCATTTCCCACAAGCTCTGAAAACCTCATCCGCAAAAGCCAGCCCTTTGGAGAAATCCAGATCTAAAGTTGATCCACCATGAGAACCCATGTGAGATGGGTATGAGAGGGTAGATCAGAGGACGCCGGAGGAGATGAGCGGAGAGAAACCAAGATTCACTGGTTGGAGAGGGAGATCGCCGAAGAGCCTAGTGCGTGGGTGGGAGGGGAGGTGAGAGCCATCCTTCCGCTATTGGTTATTCGAATTGAACAGTCGTTGCTGCATCACACTTGCTAACCGGCTCTGCTTCAACCCACTTGGTAAACTTATCAACCGCCACCAAAAGGTGGGTTTTCTTATCCTTGGACCTCCTGAAAGGCCCAACCATATCAAGCCCCCAGGTCGCAAACGGCCAAGTAATTGGAATCATCCTCAATTCTTGAGCCGGAACATGAGCTCGTCGTGAAAACTTCTGACAACTGTCACATCTGCTGACCAAATCCTCACCATTAGCATGAGCTGTCAACCAATAGAACCCATGACGAAAAGCCTTAGCCACAAGAGATTTAGAGCCGGCATGATGACCACAATCTCCTTCATGGATCTCTCGCTGGATCTCACAGCCTTCTTCAGGAGAGACACAACGTTTAAATGCCCCTGTGACACTGCGATGGTGCAATTACCCATTGACAATTTTCTTTGACTTAGATCGCCGAGTTATATGTCTGGCCAAGATCTCATCTTCAGGTAACTCGCCGCGGGTCATGTAAGACAAATATGGAACTGTCCAGTCAGGAATGGCATGAAGAGCCGCCACCAATTGTACCTCCGGGCCAGGAAAAGCAAGATCCTCCTCCGTAGGTAATTTGACCGACGGGTTAAGCAGAACATCCAAGAACGTGTTAGGTGGCACCGGCTTACGGAATCAGCCGCTTCATACTTCCTTCGATCAATGTGCTCAACTTGGTAACCCTTGAAGTGACCCGCAATAGCATCAATCTCTCGACGATAAGCCGCCATGAGCGGATCCTTGGAATCCCAAGTGCCAGAAACCTGCTGAGCTACCAGATCTGAGTCACCGAAGCATCTCACCCGGCTTAAGTTCATCTCCTTAGCCATCCGGAGACCATGGAGCAAGGCCTCATACTCAGCTGCATTATTAGTACAAGGGAACATTAACCAGAGAACATAAGAAAATTTCTCACCTCGTGGGGATGTTCAGACAACTCCAGCCCCCGAGCCTTCCAATTGCCTGGATCCATCAAAGTGAATAGTCCAATATGTGTTATCCGACTTTTCCTTAGGCGTGTGCAACTCTGTCCTATCATTGATAAAAATCCATGAGTGCTTGTGACTTGATGGCCGTACGAGGCACATACTTTAAACCGTGGGGTCCAAGCTCAATGGCCCACTTGTCTACCCGAACTGTGGCTTCTCTATTTTGGATGATATCCCGTAAGGGAGCAGAAATCACCATTGTAATGGGGTGACCTAGAAAATATTGCTTGAGCTTTTGGCTTGCCATGAAGACCCCATACACCAGCTTCTGCCAATGTGGATACCTCTGCTTGGACTCAATAAGTACCTCCCTGATGTAATAAATCGGTCATTGAACCGGATACTCCTTGCCTGCCTATTTTCTTTCCACCATGATGGCCGCACTGACAACCCAGCTACTGGCAGCCACATATAACAACAAAGGCTCCTTATCAATGGGAGCAGCAAGAACAGGTGGCTCAACCAGTTGCTTCTTAAGTGCCTCAAATGCTTCATCGGCAGCATCACTCCAGAAAGAATCATCCGTCTTTTTCATCATCTGATACAAAGGGATAGCCTTTTCTCCTTGGCGGCTTATGAACCGGCTCAAAGCCGCTATCCGACCTGCCAAGCATTGGACGTCATTAACACACTTTGGCCTAGCCAGGGAAGTAATAGCCTTGATTTTTGTCGGGTTAGCTTCGATGCCTTGTTCTGAAACCAAAAAACCTAAAAGTTTGCCTGCTGGTACACCGAAGACACACTTGGCCGTGTTAAGCATCATCTTGTAAACCCGGAGGTTGTCAAACGTCTCCTTCAAATCGTCGATCAGGGTCTCCTTATTTTTGGATTTCACCATAATGTCATCCACGTAAGCATGAAAATTACGCCCGATCTGATTGTGAAGGAAATTCTATACTCACAGCTGGTAAGTCGCTTGGGCACTCTTGAGCCCGAAAGGCATAGATACATAACAGAAGGCTCCAAACGGAGTAATGAAAGTTGTCTTCTCCTGGTCCTTAACTGCCATCTTGATCTGATGATAACTGGAATAAGCATCCAAAAAACTCAAATGCTCACAACCCGCCGTAGCATCAATGATTTGATAAATACGAGGGAGAGCAAACGGATCAGCCGGACAACCCTTGTTTAAGTCCATATAGTCCACACACATTCTCCAAGTGTCGTTCTTCTTAAGCACCAATACCGGGTTAGCCAACCACTCAGGATGAAATAATTCAACGATAAACCCGGCCGCCAAGAGTCGGGCCACTTCTTCACCAATGGCCTTCCAACTCTCCTTGTTAAAACGACGAAGGAATTATCTGATCGGCTTAAACTTCGTATCAATATTAAGAGTGTGCTCAGCGAGATCCCTTGGTACACCCGGCATGTCTGAAGGCTTCCATGCAAAGATGTCCCGGTTCTCACGGATGAACTTGATGAGGGCGCTTTCCTATTTCGGGTCTAGATTAGCAATGATACTGAACTGCTTAGACGAGTCACCAGGAACAAAGTCAACTAGCTTCGTGTTGTCCGCGGATTTAAACTTTAACAAAGGGTCATGCTCTATGGTTGGCTTCTTCAAAGACGCCATATCCGCCGGGTCAACGTTATCCTTGTAAAATTTCAACTCCTCTGTGGCACAAATAGACTCCGCGTAAGCAGCATCGCCTTCCTCACACTCCAGGGCTACCTTGCGACTCCCATGCACCGTTATAGTGCCCTTGTGACCCGACATCTTAAGTTGCAGCTAAACGTAACACGGCCTCGCCATGAATTTAGCATAAGCTGGTCGTCCAAACAGAGCATGATACGTGTTGTGGATCTTAACAAACTCAAATGTTAGAGTTCCTGTTCTAGCATCATACTCATCCCCATTGGTTACCTTCAAATCAATTTTGCCCACCGGGTACGCCGACTTACCAGGCACCACTCCATGGAAAACAGTATTGGATGGTTTAAGATTTTTGCCACTTAATCCCATGCGACGGAAAGTATCATAGTAAAGGATATTGATGCTGCTGCCCCTATCCATGAGCACTTTAGTGAACTTATATCCTCCAACCTGAGGCGCCACCACTAAAGCTAACTGACCCGGATTATCAACCCGCGGTGGGTGATCCTCACGACTCCACACAATGGGCTGCTCGGACCATCGTAAGTAACGGGGAACAGCCGGTTCAACGATGTTCACAGCCCTTTTATAAAGCTTCTGATCCCGCTTGCATAAATTTGTGGTAAAAACGTGGTATTGCCCACTGTTCAATTGCTTCGGGTTGCTCTCATAACCAGACTGCTGCTGATTCCCTTTATTATTCTACTGATTGTTACCACCTTGATTGCCTTGGTCGCCACCTCCATGACCTGGACCATGAGAGCCGGACCCTGAACCGCCGTTCGGACCATGGGTGTGCTGGATAGACTCCCTGAAATGTCTCATAATGCTGCAATCCTTCAACATATGGGTAGATGACCTCTCCTCAGTTTCGTGCTTCGGACACTGCGGATTCATTATTTCTTCAAGGTCATCTTTTGTCCCTTGATCCGGCCTCCCCTTACGACGCTGGTTATAATTCTGCGCATCGGTGTTAGCTACAAAATCATCAGCTTTGCGCTTACCGTAACCGCCCTGATTGGCCGGGTTAAACTGATGTCCCCTCATGCCGCCACTCTTCTTTCCCTTTCCTGATCTTTCATCCTCAGAGTCGGGGTACTTGGTACTATCAGAGTCAGCATATTTGACAAGAGCCGCCATGAGCTCCCCAATATCATCGCAATGACGTGTAAGTTGCCCAAGCTTGTGTTTGAGTGGAAGGAAATGGCAATTCTTCTCCAACATTAAAACTGATGAGCCAGCGTTGATCTTATCTGAAGAATTTATAATGGTCGAGACCCGGCGCACCCACCTGGTCGTCGATTCACCCTCGGCTTGAACACAAGAAGCTAAATCCACAATTGACATAGGCTGCTTGCACGTATCCTTGAAATGTCGGATAAACTTGGGCTTCAGCTCTGCCCACGACCCAATGGAGTTGGCAGGCAGTCCTTTCAACAAATTACGAGTTGTCCCTTCCAGCATCATGGTGAAATACTTAGCATATGTAGCTTCACTAACATCCAGCATCTCCATAGCCATCTCATAACTCTCCACCCAAGCCTCTGGTGCCTGATCTGCTGTATAATTAGGCACATTATGAGGGCCCTTGAAGTCCTTGGGCAAATGCTCACTTCATAGAGCCGCCGTTAAACACGGCACACCCCAAGTTCTAGAAGCCAAACCTACCTCCACTGAAGCTGTTGGGTAAAACGGCGCATGCTGATGAGCCGCCAGCTCGGCCTCTCGACGCGTTCTGCCCTGATCCACCAAATCTTGAGCATTGGCACAATTGCGCGCCGGGTCATTTCACCGAGGTTGGTTATGGTGCCGCTCAGTACTCAAAACCGCTGATGAGTCAATGTGCCTACTGTAGCTCTGGCTTGGACGAGGGGTCGAATAAATCCGGTCACGACTGTAAGAATAAGCCTGCTGTTGTGCCAGCACTGTCTGAAGAAGTTCTCTGGCCCTTCGGGTTTCAACCGCCACCGGAGTCTCGCCCTCGACGGGTAGAGCCACCAATCGCGTAGCCGCAGCAATCATATTATCCACAGGATTGGAGTAATGACCCGTCGGTGTCACCGGGTGATGAGGTGGGGTGTTATTCATATGTGGAGAACCTGCCATGCACGGCTGAACCGGTGCCCCACCCCCTGGTGCTTCAGCCGTTCGGTTTATCACCGGCAGGTTACTGTTCCCTGCTCCAGTTGTATGAAAAAGATTCCTCGGCTCATAAACGAAAGGCAGTCGACTCCGGTGCTTTCTCCTCATGACTTCATTGGAAGCGTTCTCATCCAGCGTGAGCCGGTACGAGTCTGCTTGAATCCTTGTGCTTGAGCGTTCAAAACGGCCTGCTCTGCGGCCATCCTAGTGTTCTTCGCCGCCATCTCTTCCTTTGCTTGTGCTATCTCATCATGCAGTTTAGCCACATCCACTTTGTGTTGTTCCTAGTTGTCCGAGGTTACCTTCGCTCCCATCAGAGTCGCCAAAGCCTCCAATAAATCTGTTAAAACTTGAGCCGCCGGGTGTGCTGGTCCGCTTGCGCCTGATGCCGTCATTGCTGCTGCGCCGGGGGTCATAGCCGTGGCGGCTGTTGAACCGAGAATCGGCTGGGTGCCCGTCATGAATACTGTTACCATTGGAACAACCCCCAAGTGGTCCGTTCTGAAGCTGATACATTGAGTCGGTCTCGCATGTGGATGATTCAGCATCAGAGTAGATGGTCGTCTCCCCGCGAGATCCAGAGCCTTCCAATTTAGCCACATGGATACATCCAACAAAGGCACGCCTCACGGTAGGTCGCACATGCTGAGCTGGCTCGATGATGTCAGTGCAGATGTCCGGCTCAGGGCCCTGTTCGCTGATCTTGTTGATGAAGACGCGGATTCCGCCAAAGGGGGTGCGGTACCCGTACTCAAGCGAGCCGGCCTCGGGGCCCCAGCCTACATCGTCGATGTAGAGCTTGCCACGACGACTCTTGGGCATCCAGCCCATGGCGTATCCCTTGATCCCTTTGAAGCCGCCCTTCAAGAAATCGAAACCACCGTGCGCAGGCCCCACGGTGGGCGCCAACTATTGTGGAGTTGTGACGGCAGATGTCCTGGGGAAAGGACTTAGTTGTGGATCCATTGCGACATAGTTAGCTTAAAGGGGTTAAAATGGGACAAAAGACACGGAGAGTTTATACTAGTTCGGCCCCTTGCGGTGAAGGTAAAAGCCTAATCCAGTTTGAGGTGGTATTGCTAGGCTTTCGATTGCCAGGGAGCGAATACGCTAGCCTAGCTTTCGATTTGTTGTTTCTTGCCCCAAGCCGCTGTCGGGTCGTCCCCTTATATACATGGGTTGATGCCCCGCGGCTTACAGAGTCCCAATCGGCTCATACAAACGTGTCCGGCCTGGTGACTTATCTTACATGCCTTACGGTAGAAGTCAAACATACATGTCGGTTTACACTTGCGGGCTTTTAGCTGCTTTGGGTTTTGAGCCCTTTTAACTAGCCTACTACATGAACTGCCATCTTCAACACGCTCCTGGGCTTGGCCCATGAACCGCCATTGGGGTAACCCGGCCCCTCCTAGGTGGGTCATACCGAATAGTCATATCCCCAACAGTTAGATTTATCTTAATTCTTCTTTTGTAGTTGTTGATGCTTGTGAGAATGGGTAATCATAAGTTGGAGGCTTGTTCAAGTAAGAACAACACCCAAGAACTGGTCAACCCACATATCAAATTATCAAAGTAACAAACGTGAATCAAACAAACATGGTGAAAGTGACTAGATGAAATTCCCGTGTGTCCTCAAGAACACTTTACTTATTACAAGAAACCGCTCCGGCCTCTCCTTTGCTACAATAAGGACTGGGATACCTTTCTGAACCGTTGTTACTGTTACAACTTATTTCTCACTACTAATTACCTTGCCATCAAACTATTATTTACCGATAATTTTAGTGCTTGCATACAATACCTTGCTGAAAACCGCTTGTCATTTCCTTCTGCTCCTCATTGGGTTCGACACTCTTACTTATCGAAAGGACTAGTATTGATCCCCTATCCATGTCGTTCATCAAGTCTCTTTTCTGGCATCATTGTCGGAGAGTGAAGCGCCTTCGCTAAGTGAAATTTGGTACGGAAACACTTATATTACGTGCTGAAATTTACTATCTCTTGTTACTATGCAAAACAATCCTTTGAGGAGTTCGCTCAGGGTATCTTCACCTTGACCGGAAGAACAAAGAGTTTATCCTCAACCTAATGCACCTACTGAAAATGTTTATTATGAGATTAATTTGGGTATTATAGAGAAACTGCAAGCTGATCCTTATGCAGGAGATGGAACAATACATCTTGATATGCACCTAATCTATGTGGATGAAGTTTGAGGATTATTTAATCTTCCAGGTCTACCTAGAGATGAAGTTAAGAATAAGTTTGTCCCTTTATCTTTGATTGGAAAGTCATTAACACGGCATAGGCTATGTGATGTTATTGGAACACGGGACTGGAACTGATTCAGATGGGAATTTCATCAAAAGTTTTATCCTATGCATCTAGTTCATCGTGATTGGAATTATATATATATATATATATATATATATATATATATATATATATATATATATATATATATATATAT
>LR738710.1:559363572-559400809 GCA_902687465.1 Secale cereale | reverse complement strand
ATATATATGCCTCGTGAAGGAGAAAGTATCGCTCAAGCTTGGGGAGGCTTAAGTACATGATGCACACATGCCCTAATCACGAGATTTCGAAAGAAATTATCTTACATAATTTTTATGCTCGACTTTCTCATGATGATCAAACCATGCTCAATTTTTCTTCTACTGGGTCTTCTGGAAAGAATGAAATGCGACTCTGAAGATTGGGAACTCAACAAAGGTAAAGAGTCAGGTATAACGCTAAAGTTTGATTGTGTTTAATCTTTTGTGGATATCGATGTTTTTCATAAGTTTAGCACCAAATATGGACTCTGAGGTAGTAGCGTCCTTTTTGTGAATCATTTTCTACTCATATTGATCTCCCTAATGAGAAGTGGTTTAAATATCATACACCTATTAAAGAAAAGATTGAAGAACACGTTATAGTTAAATATGAAACTATCATTTACAATGTTGACCAGTTGTGCCTACCGCTTATATTGAGAAACCACCTTTCTCTGTTAGGATAAAGGAACATGATAAAGTTTCAACTATGGTTAATAAAAGTAATATTAGAGCACCTAGACCCCCTGATCAAATTAAAGTTGAACCTAATGTTGCTCTGGTTAAAGATCTCTTGGTTGATAATATTGATGGGCATGTTATTTACTTATGTGGTAAAGCTACTAGAATAGCCAAACCCGAACCTAGAGATAAGAATAAACCGGTTGTTGGCATGCATGTTGTCTCAGTTAAAATAGAGATCATTGTTACCATGGTTTATGTGATTTTGGTGCTAGTGTGAGTGCTATTCCATTTACACTATATCAAGAGATCATGAATGATATTGCACCTGTTGAGATTTAAGACATTGTTGTTACTATTAAGCTTGCGAATAGAGGTACTATTTCACTGCTTGGGATTAATAGAGATGTTGAAGTCTTGTGTGGAAAAATAAAATACCCTACTAATTTGCTAGTTATTGGTTCTCCATAAGATGATTTGTGTCCCATTATATTTGGTAGACCTTTCTTGAATATAGTTAATGCTAAGATCGATTGCAATAAACAAATTGTCGGTGTTAACTTTGGTGATGCATCTCACGAGTTTAATTTATATAAGTTCCGTAGACAACCTAATGATAAAGAATTGTCTAGGAAGGATGAAATTATTGGTCTTGCTTCTATTGCCATACCTCCTACTGGTTCGTTAGAATAATATTTTCTAGACCATGAAAATGATGTGCACATGAATGAAATAAATGAAATAGATAAGATGTTCATTGATCAACCACCTATCCTTAAACACAATCTGCATGTTGAAACTCTTGGAGCTCCTCCTCCACCTAAAGGTGATCCTATATTTGAATTAAAACAATTGCATGATACATTGAAATATGCTTATCTTGATGAAAAGAAGATATATCATGTTATTATAAGTGCTAATCATTCAGAGCATGAAGAAAACGGGTTACTAAAAACTCTAAGGAAGTGTCATGCCGCTATTGGATACACTCTCGATGATCTTAAGGCATTAGCCCCACTCTATGCTAGCACAAGGTTAATATGGAACCTGATGCTAAACCAATTGTTGTTCACTAACAACAGTTAAATCCTAAGATGAAGGATGTGGTAAGAACTTAAATATTGAAGCTTCTGGAGATAGGTATAATTTATCCTGTAGCTGATAGTAGATGGGTAAGTTATGTTCATTGTGTTCCTAAGAAAGGAGGCACTACCATTGTTTCCAATGATAAAAATGAGCTTATCCCACTGAGAATTGTAATTGGTTATAGAATGGTAATTGATTTTAGGAAATTAAACAAAGCTACTAGAAAAGATCATTACCCCTTGCCTTTTATAGATCAAATGTTAGAAAGACTATCTAAGCACACACACTTTTTCTTTCTTGAAGGATATTTTGGTTTCTCTCAAATATCTGTGTCACAATAAAAGAAAGAAAAAACACTTTTACTTGCCCTTTTGGAACATATGCTTATTGATGTACTCCTTTTGGTTTATAAAATGCTCCTGATACCTTTCAGAGATGTATAACTGCTATATTCTATGATTTTTGTGAAAAGACTATTGAGCTTTTCATGGATGCCTTTTCCATTTACAGGACTTGTTTTGATGATTGCTTAAGAAACCTTGATCGAGTTTTGTAGACATGTGAACAAACTAATCTTGTCTTGAATAGGGAGAAGCGCCACTTTATGAAACAAAGGTATTGTCTAGGGACATAAAATTTCTGACGAGGCATTGAAGTAGATAAACCTACAGTTGATGCATTGAGAAAATGCCATGTCCTAGAGATTTAAAGGTATAAGAATTTTCCTTGGTGATGATGGTTTCTATAGAAGGTTTATTAAAAATTTCTCTAAGATTTCTAGGCGTCTTACCAATCTTTTTCAAAAAGAAGTTCCATTTGTTTTTTATAATGATTGTGTAGAAGCCTTTGAAACACTTAAGAAAGCCTTAACCTCTACACCTATTGTTCAATCACCTGATTGGAACTTACCATTTGAAATTATTTGTGATGCTAGTGATTATGCTATTGGTGTTGTTTTAGAACAAAGAGTTTATAAGAAATTAAATGTTATCCATTCTGCTAGTAAAACTCTAGACATTGGTCGAAGAAATTATGCTACTACTGAGAACGAATTTATAGCAGTTGTGTTTGCATGTGATAAATTATGATCTTACATAGTTGATTCTAAAGTGATTGTTCACACAAATCATGTTGCTATTAAATACCTCATGGAAAAGAAAGATGCTAAACCTAGACTCATTAGGTTCTATTGCTACAAGAATTTGACTTACATATTACTGATAGGAAGGGAGCTGAGAATCCCGTAGCTGATAACTTCTCTAGGTTGGAAAATATTCTTGATGACCCACTACATATTGATGATAGTTTTCCTGATGAACAACTAGCTGTTATAAATGCTACTCGCAATATTCCTTGGTAAGCAGACTATGCTAATTACATCGTTGATAAATTTATACCACCAAGTTTCACATACCAACAAAAGAAAAAAAGATTCTTCTTAGATTTAAGACATTACTTCTGGGATGACCCACATCTTTATAAAGAAGAGGTAGTTGGTATTATTAGATGTTGTATACCTGGGCATGAACAGGAACAAATCCTACGGAAGTGTCATTTCAAGGCCTACAGAGAACACCATGCTGGAGACAGAACCACACATAAGGTATTACAATCTGGTTTTTATTGACCTCTCTCTTCAAGGATGCTCGTAAGTTTGTCTTATCCTGTGATGAATGTCAAAGAATTGGTAATATTGGTAAATGCGAGGAAATTCCTACGAATTATTCACTTGTTATCGAACCATTTGATGTTTGGGATTTGATTATATGGGGACTTTTCCTTCCTCTAATGGGTATATACATATTTTTGTTGTTGTTAACTAGCAGAGTGGCCTGCCCAATGTGCGGGCTAGAATTTCTAAGTTCTATCATGGTAATGCATTATTTGATATGTCTATAGAAATTTGGAACCTAATGTCATAACCACGCCCCTAACCCAATAACCATCATCTTTATGGTGTTGAACTCGGTGTTAAGGCATCATTTTAGCATCGGGGGAGTTTATAAAAAATATGTATTTGTTCTATCCTATGTAATAATGTTAGTATAGAAAATGTGATATAATTTATTAATACATATAATCAAAGTTTGGATGCCGTGCTAGGTGAGAGTTTCTACGTGACATTACATGAGTAGGAGTCGAGATCTTGTAGTTTGTATCTGGTACTCGTTGTATACAAAATAAATCATCCCCATTGAGGCAAATGAATATGTTTATCTTATCTAGATATCTTTGTCTCATTTACACTCTTGGTTCCAAGATACATCACCTCTTATTAATAATTTGTAAGATAAAATTTTGACCATTGTTTGAATTGATAATGAAAATAGCATTTTAGTGGAATGTTGGAATACTTTTGAGCAAAAATCTAATCATGTTGTTTTCTTTTGACCAATCCTAGCATCTATTTAAATCGATGGTGGAAGTAAATAAGTTGCGTATCCAAACTTGTGAAGAAATTTTGCTTTAAGGCACCATCTTATCATTTTAAAACATAAATATTATTATCTTTTCTGTTGTGCTTTACTCTATATGTTACGTCTTATTCAGATAATGTCTCCTTCGCATCATCATATGCACTACCTAAGAGAATCATTAGTATTGCTACCAATTATCCTGCAGTGTCGCATTATCATACAAAAAGATTGCCCTAAGCAGTGCCAAATTCTTACATTGGAAGATATGAACTGACACATGGAAATTGACAGGCCAAGAATGCAGGTACAAAATAGATTACTCGTAGGTGGCAAATTTATCCACCAAAAAGTGCATCTTTTAAGCTCAGAAACATTATGTTTAGAAAGTTAAGAACAAAAAAAAAATACAATAATTTTATAATGGAGGCAATAACAATTATATGTGCACATCCCTCATGGATGACATATAGATTATTCTGTGACAGTCTGTAGAACCACAAAAGGTACATAGTGTATTAACCATTTTAATAAGTAGTTGTACCAAAGGTTCTAAGCATAGCACTACCACTACAAGAAATATGTCAACTTATGACCTTTTGTTAGTGACCCTGGAAGAATTGGTCATAGATCTATGACCATTTCAGACCAATTGGTCAAAAGCTGTTCGAGGGGCTCCAAACCCTAAACTATAACGACCATTTTGGTCAGAAAGGTCATAATTTCCTTACACGAAATGGTCACAAAGCAGATAGCACTGGTTCGCTGCCTTATTTCTAGCTGTTCATGACCAATATAGATGGTCATAACCTTGAAAATTGTGGTGGGTTGCTACGACTAGGCGCCACCTCATCAGTTTTGCCTATGTGTCATGTCCATGTGGCAGTTTTTGCCCTAGGTTGTGAAGCAACCTATATTTCTGTCATTCCCAAAATTCCCCAAAAAATCTCATAAATTCTTTGGGTCATATCTTCGTCAAATATGTAAAAAACCTTCCTTGCCTAGTTCAAAAATAATTCAAAAATATTCATTTTCCTATTCTGTTCAAAAAAACACTTTGTGAAGGAAGTACCACTTTGGCATGTCCAAATGGTATCCATTTTCTACAGTGCTTTCCTATGCCCAAATAACTATCCTCCACCAAATACCACCTCAATCCATTCATTATTTTGAGCCCATCTTCAACATTCGTATTAATGTCCAGTGTGGTACTTTGCAAAGCAAGTACCACCTAGACTCCTCCTTTTGAGCTGAAAATTTGTGAAGACGGTCTTCTTAGTAACTGATCATCCTCAACCAAAACTCACGCCCATTAGCCATGTGCATTTTCCGTACCGCTAATCAAACACTTGGCTGCTAATTCATGTTTGAGCATCGATCGGTCTCCTCGTGAGAATCTTATGTTGTAATTTTCTTCCTAGCACCTACCTGGGGAGTGGCCAACCCACTAGACATGCCTAGACCGCCCAGAACACATGGCAACACCACAGTCACGCGGTGACCACGCAGCGGGCATGCGAGTTTACGCGCTCTAGAGTTGGGGCCCTCGACCACCGCCCAAACCTCGACGTATCGCCACCAAACCATGTATTTATGATTAAATAGGTACTTATGTACCTAGAAATGATTTTTGGAAAAAATAAATAGCAAACTATGAGGCAGCCGCAGTTCAAATTTGACCCGCTTCCAACTGAATCGGCGGAAATTTGTCTTTTTCACGAGAGATGGATCAAAACTTTTTTACACTCAACCATTTTGTCAATTGTGCATTAAATATGTCCTAGTATTTTAGAAAATTGATTTGGTCAAATTTTACAACAATTATTTGGGAGGTCCTTCACAAAAAAACCTCCTTTTGGGCACTCGAAAAATGGAAAATGAATTTTTCGTCCAAAGAAAATGAAAACTTCCTTAGGCAACATTGTTTGCCATTCCAAGATGCACCCTTGTGCACGATATGAGATCATTTGAATAAACTATGCGATGAATATGCCCATAGGATTGATCATTTGGCTTGAAAGCCATGAATCTTCACGCATGATAGCTCATTTCTGAGAACACTTTTTTAATAGAATTGTCGTATTACAAGTTTATTATTTTTCCTGGTAACTTGGTCATATATAATGACACAATGCGAAGGTGTTCCAATTTTTTGATTTTTTTTGAATTTTTTATGCCCGTTTCAAAATGCGGTCAAAACGGCGGGAATGACCGTTCCTAGCTAGTGGTTGAATCTTGGAATTTTTTTGGTGTTTCTCTGATTAAATAGATACTTATGTACCTACAAATGATTTTTGGAAAAAATAAAAAGCAAACTA
Organism: Secale cereale; assembly: GCA_902687465.1. NCBI lineage: Eukaryota > Viridiplantae > Streptophyta > Magnoliopsida > Poales > Poaceae > Secale > Secale cereale. Next base: position 559,394,490 of record LR738710.1, on the reverse strand, counting down.
TGAGGTAGCTACAGTTCAAATTTGACCAGCTTCCAGCTGAATCGGCGGAAATTTGTCTTTTTCACGAGAGGTGGATCAAAACTTTTTACACCCAACCATTTGGTCAATTGTGCATTAAATATGGCCTAGTATTTTATAAAAATGATTTGGTCCAATTTTGCAACAATTATTTGGTAGGTCCTTCACAAAAAAACCTCCTTTTGGGCACTCGAAAAATGGAAAATGATTTTTTCGTCCAAAGAAAATGAAAACTTCCTTAAGCAATATTGTTTGCCATTCCAAGATGCACCCTTGTGCACGATATGAGATCATTTGAACAAACTATGCTATGAATGTGCCCATAGGATTGATCATTTGGCTTGAAAGCCATGAATCTTCACGCATGCTAGCTCATTTTTTAGAACACTTTTTTAAAAGAATTGCCGTATTACAAGTTTATTATTTTTCCTGGAAACTTTTGACACCCAGTCAGTTGGTCAATTGTGCATTAAATATGGCCAAAGGTTTTATAAAATTGATTTGGTCCAAATTCGCAACAAATATTTGCTAGGTTCTTCACAAAGTACTCATTTTGGGCACTCGGAAAATGGACGAGAGATGGACGAAAAACTTTTAAGAGGGAACCATTTGGTCAATTTGTACATAAAATACGGCTGATTTTTTTTAAAATTGTTGCGGTCTAATTTTGCAACTAATATTTTATAGCTTCTTCACATAGGTGAAAGCAAAGAGGAGAAAAGAAAAGAAAAAAAAAACAGATTTACATAAGCTTAATTCTCATTCGTGGAGATGTTTGTGCCATGGATTGATGACATGGCACACATCCATCCACCCATCTACCCATCCATCCATTCATCTGAAGACAAAAAGGAGAAAATGAAAGAAAAAGAAAACCGCACCCGCAGCCCACAACCCAAACCCTAATTCAGATCCCCTCCCCCGATTCAGATCCACCAGCTGCCGCCGCCGCCCAGCGAGAGATGCGCCACACCCTGCCCTTCCCTTTCTCACGCAACGGAGAGAGAGGCGCCGCCGCCCAGCGAGAACGGAACCTAGCTAGCTCCCCCTCCCCCACCCAAAAATCCGCAACCCTAGAGGCGAGCGACGACCATGGAGCCCGTCGGCGACGGGGGCGCGTCCTCGACGGCGGAGCGCTACTGCGCGGAGGCGGCGCAGGCGTTCCAGCACTACCGCGTCAAGGGCGGCTGCTCGTCGACCTCGGCATCCTCCTCCTCGCCGCCTTCGCCGTCTTCTTCTCGCTACAGGTCTGTCCTCCTCCCCCCTCTCCGATTCGAATCGATTCGATTAGGAACCCTAGCTGACCCATCCCCATCCTACTTCCACGAGGAGAACATGGCGTAGTTTGACTCCAATCAATCATGCTCCTCCAAAGCTGCTCGATTTCCGCTGATTGATTTATTGATTGATGATGCAGTGCTGGCTAGTGGCCAAGACGGCTCCACCGCGTGTGGCTCCGGCTCTTCCCGGCGTCCCGGGTCACTCTGGCCTGCCTCGTGTCGCCCCTGCTTCGTCGTACGCTGAATAATGGGGCACAAGAGTACGACATCTCTGCGCCGTCGCTGCTGCTGCTGCCGAGAGCCTCTCCCTTAGAGAACGGCTAAGCACGCTCGGCTTGATCTGCCGCCAACTTCATCGTTGGACGGTGGTGATCATTTGGAAGGTGGTCGGAAGAATCGTGCCCGGACCGGGATCCAGTGGCCATGGCCAGGATGAGCTGCTTCTCCATCCTGCTCACCGGCCGGAGACAGAAACGAGTGGTCAGTGTTTCAATGGTTTTGTGTACGTGTGAGTTTGGAACTTTGGGTCGATGAAGCTTTGGCTTGCTTGTTCTGATTTGGTGTCCGTGCTCTGTTCAGCAGGTTGGTGATGCCGACAACGGTGGTGGAACTGAGAACGAGCGCCAAATGGCGAAGCTGGTGGCGGTGGAGCCTACTGACGCTCTGCCCGCGGTTGCCGCTGCCGTGGTGGAGAAATGCGGTGACAAGATCGTCGCCGATGTGGTCATCGTGGTGGCGCGCGTCATGGCCGAGATCTCCCTGCTGCCCACCAACGTGCGCGTCGCCGCCGACCGCCGCCCCGTCGCCATGGCCGACGGCGCCGTCGACCGCTCCTACAAGCAGGCCGCAAGCAGGTGCTCGTCGTCGTCACCTCCGGCTGGGCCGTCATGTGCTTCGACCACAACCTCAACAAGCTCTGGAAGACGAGCCTCGGGGACGACTTCCCGCACGCAGCGCACCACCGCGAGGTCGCCATCTCCGTCACCAACTACACCCTCAAGCACGGCGACGCCGGCCTCGTCATCATTGGAGGGAGGATGGAGATGCAGCACCATGTATGTAGGCTATAACCACTGTCCCTGATTCTCTGCTTCTGCCTGCATTACCGTGCTTAAAATCATTCAGAAAAAAAAATGTAACCTGTTGATCAGTCCGCAGATCTCTTCAATGACTTCATGACCTCCGAGCACGGCAGGGAGGAGCACCGCAGAAGCGCCACCGAGAAACAGGTCATTTCCTCGAGCTCATCTTTTTTTAGCCTATACAATTTATTGTCCTGTTTCAAAAATAGAGAGTGGCAATATTTCTTGATGATGGCTCCTCAACTTGGTAGAAACCTAAGCTGTTTAAGCATTGCGCTTTTATGTACGTCCTGCAGGCTTCGGAGGCTGGCAATGTAGACGTGCGTCATTTTGCGCTTTATGCCTTCTCTGGCCGTACCGGTGCGTTAAGATGGAGCCGGAAGAATGAGGTATGCCCCGTGTTTAGGAAATTTTTTTCATGTACCATAAATGAATTTAATACCACTGTCTCTTGTCACATGGTGTCAACACTTCTGTGTGTGTCCTCTATGTTCCAATTTTAGCATGTGAATAAGCTATGGGCAAAGGTCTGATTCATCATATTATTGTTATGGTTTTCTCTTCACATGGCAGAACATCCAGGCACAGCCATCAGATGCTTCGGCAATGATACCACAGCATAATTACAAGCTTGACGTTCACTCCCTTCTATTTGTCAATCGCCTTCTATTTGACTAGAGATTTTGCAATTATACCTATTTATTGGTTTATACTGAATTTTGCAAAACTGAACCTTCCAGTTTCATTATTTCATCTTCATCACTTTTTGTTTATAGCATGTCAACCAAAACCTGAGCTCAAGTTTTCCCCATTTGTCCATTTTGATACTAGATCTTGTCAATGTAGTTGTGTTGATGAAGTTCCATTGGAACATACGAACTTTGCAGATTGTATAATAACAGCTTATAATTAGGATTTCACATGCATAGTCTAGCCAGTTTATATAATGGATGCATTTCACAATTTATTGTTCTGTAATAATAAAGCTAGCCTCTCTGTTATGCAGGATGCGATTGAAGAATGCCTTTTTTTGTGAACCAAGTGTGCTGGCAATGTGACGTTCCTGTGTTACTTTGAACCAAGTGTGCACGGATGTGTTATGCATTGCCAAGGTTGCCAATGCTAATGTGATCTGACCACTACTAGTGCTCTCCCTATATAAAATTGTGGTGGTTCCTCTTTTACAGAAGCTCAAGTGTGAAGTGTGAAGCCATGAAGTGTGAAGCCAAGTGTGGAGCCGTGAAGTCCAACTCAGTAAAGAGTAGCATATTGTAGAATATATGTGTTGTAAAGATTGTAATAAATTTAATTAGTGGTATATTTGATGAATTTATGTGCTCTTTGTTTTATTTGAAGTATTGATTATGTATGCGATTTGAAAACTCGTGAAATGGAAACCTGTCCAGTGGGGCCACTTATGAAAATAATTTGTCAAATTTGTACATTTCTGACATGTGGGACCAATCTGAAAGATGAACATGACAAGTGGGACTAGCTTGAATATATAATGGTTGAAAATAGAAAATCAATAGACTAAAAGGATATGACCCAGAAAATAAAAAGGCCGAATTGTTGGGCTAGGCCCATGTAGGTGATCATAATTGATAGGAAAAAAAATCATAGATGGGCTAAATTAATGGGCTCGGCCCATATAAACACCGAATTGGACCGGGCTGAATCTTGTGCCACATCAGCTTGCCACGCTGGATGCCTACGTGGCGTGGAGAGGCTGCTAGTGACCAAAACACGACAGTAGGCATATTTTGGTCATAAACGTCTATGACCTTCTCACAAAGAAGGTCGCTATAGTCAGTTTATGACGGCCAGCTTTTGACCTTATGTTTTTGGTCACAAAAAGGTCACAAATGGAAATTTGTGACCATTCAGTGACCAATAGTGGTGGTCACAAGTTGACATATTTCTTGTAGTGTACTTTTATTCCCATTGACACCACTATGTGACTGAAGCAACCTACAATCGAACCATAAATTAATCGATTTATCCCTAAGTGCATGCAGTAGCCAGTATCAAACAGAACAGAAAGTCAGCACTGTAACTTGATCTCAGAACAAAACATTGGAAAAGTGATCAGAATTACAAGGACATGCTAGGAAAGCATATTAAATGATTAATCAACATTGGCATAAATAATTTGGTCTTCTGCGTTGGCAAACAAAAGGCATATACATAGATGTATGGAGTGCAGTGCACAATAGGTGCTTATAAATTAACCGAGCGAACCGAATAATGGGTGTACTTGAGGACTGAGGAGTTGTTATATCCTTCTGAATTTCTCTAGATCCACAAGAATTACTCACAAATTAATAGGTCACTTGCTCCTGTACATAACCCTCATTTACCATCAGCGCAATAGCCTCAACCGCACATTATATAATATAAATGTACGCGAATACCTACCTTGGGTAGGAAACTCTGATTACCATGTTCTTTTGTTCCCTCATTGAAACTGAAACTACGCCAACCTATACCATGAATGTCCCATAAACATCTCAAATGTTTCCAAGTACCTAGACAAGTCATCCATATTGTGGCATTAAGATTCCAAGTAAGGGCATAACACTAAATCGTACATCTGCTATTAGTAGATTACCAGGATGCTAAACAATTGAGGATGTGTGTGACCAAAAATAACATTATTTTCCTACATCCAATTGAGGTGCTATGCAAGAACACTAAGTAATTGAGCATAAGTCGATGAAAACACCATGTGATCTAGAATGAAACATACATCTGCATTTATTTAATCATCAAAACACCATTAGTAGGTACTTAATATGTTCATGTAAGATGAACCAACCTCATGCTTCATGGGACCATGATGGCGATGCTATTGAAGAGCTCGACTGGAAAATCTCCAGGCTCGTTCCGCTACCATGCCCGCGCAGCCACGCTTTCGTTGCTGGCTCGTTCCTCGAACCATTATGTTATGCCTATTCCACTGGTTCACTCATCAATTATGTTGCCTCTTTAGGTGTCGTGTGTCATCGGCGGCGGGGATACCATGAGTATCTAATATCACAGACTGTTTTAGTTACACTGAGTTGCAATACTCTTCCTAGCAATATCAACATGCACATCTGGACTATGCATCAGTACGTATGTAGATTGAAATTTGGAATATGATATATCGATGCATACCTTTGCATGCATACTTGACTCTTTTTTCTTATGGATTAACGTAGATTTGTACTTGGTAATGCTGATAATGCATCAACATATATATATATATATATATATATATATATATATATATATATATATATATATATATATATATATATATATATTTATATAGGTTGGAATTGCATAATAGTAATATGAACATGAAGGGCTATGCATTATGTAGATTGGAATTGGAGAATGTCTAGGCATACCTTGCACCAGCATCATAGCTAGTAAGCTAGCACGGCCCTAATTAGGACAATCCTGTGCCGTCAAGACCAGGACAATAGCGATGCGCCTGACTATGATGATGAAAATGAGTTCATATTCACCTGGAAGAGGGATTGTTAGAAAATAACACGTTCCTTCCTCCGGCTGGCCAGCCACAACGTCCATCCCCTTCTCCTACAAGAAAACATATTCATACAGTGACATGATCTGAACTTGGAAATACATCTCTCAAAATTAACAAATAGTATGAGAAAATACGCTTTCTGCAACTCATTATTCTCTGCTATGATGTATATATATCATGTCAGGCAAGGATGCAAGTAGGTTGGATAAGACTGAAAGTTTCATCGACAGATGGTGTCTTACTGGAGTGTTGATTTTTATGGCATCTGAAACATTAACTATATTTTTTTTCCTATTTCACTTAATTTCATTAATTAAGCATCACTCTACATTGTCTTTTTTACATAGAATTTACAGCATAGGAAAAATAAGTTGGTGCTGCTAATGCCATAGTCGTCGAGTCAAATAAAATACCTTGAGACACTCCATTCAATAATGGCATGTCCAATGCATAGGCGCTTCGGTAGACTCTTTAGGAATTAAAATAATTAAGAAAAACGTTAGCGCTAATGTAAGAGCTTGTGCCTCCATAGCAGAGTCGCTTTATCTATCATATCGAACCAATTATCTAGCCCACTAAATACACTCGAAGCACCGGCTGCCAAGTCTGGCATCGCTGGCTGGGAGACGCCCGAAAAATCTTTCCATATTGTACATGGCCTAGGCGCCCGCTGTAAGCGCCGCATTGTACATGGCCTAACACTCAATGTATCGGCTTCATTTTTTTCCAAAATTTTATTGTTATAATTCCCTAGATCCAAACAACGTACATACTGGATGGACTCATAGCCCAGTGTTCGGATCATTTGGAGTCTCCCTAACAACTTGAGTTTGACTGGGATTTTATGTCTCACATATTCTCTCCTGATATATTGCCCCAAAGCTCAGCACCTCTTTCCTCAAGGTACATACATATAGAAAGTTAAAATAATAAACAATAATAACACAACTACCTCCTGAAGCTGGCACTCCAGCAACTCCTTGCTAAGTGACCCGGGACATGAATAAAGGATGGATGGGTGGCAGCACCATGTATTTCACGAACTATTGAGGAAGGAGATGCACATATGCATGAAAAGCGAGCAGCTATGTTAAGTACATCAATAAATCTGCTAGCATCAAGTTCACTTCATGATTTGGGCAGCCGGCATGCAGCTTCTCTGCCAGTTACCTGGACCAATCAGCATCACATCCATGTAAATCCGGTAATGTTGAGGTCATGGTTGGTCCCACCGATCGGCGCAATCGTCTCTGCTATGCACGTCATCCCGTCTGCATCCACCTAAATCTGGCGACGATGAGTTAATGATTTGGCCAGCCGCCAACGCAATCTTCTCTACTACGTAGGTCAATCAATCTCCCAGCCCATCCACGAAAAATTGGTGGCTATGAGGTTTGGTGATTTGGGCAGCCGCCGGTGCTATCTTGTCTCTGTAAGTGACACAAATCAACATGGTGGAGATCGAGGGGAAACCCATGGGACGCCGGACATGTGTACGATGAATTGGAGAGGATCAAATCAACCTGGTAGAGATCGAGGGGAACCCCATGGGATTTTCTTCTCTTTTAGTCGTTCGCCGTGTAGGTACGGAACATGAGCGCGAGGTTGAGATCTAAATTTTTGTAGGGGTTGAGATCTATTTAAAACGTGTTATTTTTGGAGGAGATAAAACATGTTTTTTTGGAGGAGATAAAACATGTAAATCTATCAGAGTTGTCTCGTGTAATTCACAAAAAATAGGTCTCAGGTCCACCATGTTATATTACGCGGATCCTACGGTCACGGTTTCATAATTTAAGAGATCCTCTATATTAAGGGTTGGTATTTTCTAATAAATGTGGGATTTTACAACATTTCTCTTGCTTCTGGTTAACCCGTCAATTACTTTTTATATATAATAGATTACGTTACTAAGTGGGTACAAGCTATTCCAACTAGTAGTTCTGATCATAACACCTCTATTAAAATGATTAAATAAGTTATTTTCCCGAGGTTTGGAGTCCCTAGATATCTAATCGTTGATGGTGTTTCACATTTTATTCATGGTGCATTCCGTAAATTGCTTTCTAAATATGATGTCAACCATAGAATTGCATCTCCTTATGACCATCAATCTAGTGTTCTAGTTGAATCGAGCAGTAGAGAAATAAAGTTAATTTTGCAAAAGACCGTCAATAGATCTAGAAATAATTAGTCTAAGAAACTTGATGATGCACTTTGGGCTTATAGAACTGCTTAAAAGAATCGTATGGGTGTGTCTCCATATAAAATGGTTTATGGAGAAGTCCGTCATTTACCTCTTGAGTTAGAATATAAAGCATACTGGGCAATTAAAGAAATTAACTATGACTTCGAACTTGCTGATGAAAAGAGGTTATTTGATATTAGCTCGTTAGATTAGTGGAGAACCCAAGCCTATGAAAATGCTAAGTTCTTTAAAGAAAAAGTTAAAAGATGAAATGATAGAAGAATCCAAAAATGGGAATTTAAAGTGGTTGAATATGTTGTATTATACAACTCTCATTTCAGGTTCTTTGCAGGAGAACTTCTCTCTAAATTGGAAGGATCATATATCATTGAAGAAGTCTATCATTCTGGAGCTATTGAGATCAACAACTTCGAAGGCACTAATCCGAAGGTAGTGAATGGAAAAACAATAAAGCATTATATCTCAGGTACACATATTAATGTTGAAACTAACAGTATTCAAATTATGATACCAGAGGAACACATAAGAGAGACCTTCCAGAATACTCCAGAACTCTGAAAAGGAATAGGTATGTGATACGGTAAGTAAACCGGCTCCAAAAATTTCGTAAAAATGTTTTGTGTCAGTTTTGGAATATTAGAAAAAAAATACCAAAATAAGAAACAACCAGGGGACACACGAGGTGCACACCAGTCACCTGGGCATCCCCTGGTGGCTCATGGGCCCCTCATGTGCCTTCCCGACTCCATTTTCTCCTGGAATACTTGTTTTGCAAGATAAACATTCTTTATATATATACCCCCGGATGTTTTGACCATCGTATCGCAAAAGTAGCCTCTGTTCTTGTTTCATGATGTTTTATGTTAGATTTCCCAAGCCAGGCATCATGTCTTCTTCCTCCTCCGACAACGTGGAAGATGATGCTTGGTTGCTTCAGATAAAATTAAGGAGAGAGGGAAATGAGGAGGGCGCTATGGAGGAAGATGAAGGATACTCATGTGGATTCCACCCTCTGGCCTTTGAGAGGGGCACGTTCGCTGGCATCTCCACTACTCCGAACCCCCATCAAGCCATGAGGCCGATGACTGACAAAAGGAATCATGAAGTGCAAGGAGAGCTTCCCCCTAGGATTCCCCTACACATGTTACATCAAAACAATTTTCATAGTTTGGTTCGTAACTATGGGGTTAAAAATACTCCTCGTATGCAAATACCTTCCAATTTGGACATATCTCGCCCAAGAGAAAGTGATGTAGGAACAAACTCTTGTGGGCAGAGAATAAGCATATTATGGATGAGGTGGAAAAGAATACTGAGTTAACTCATCACTTGCTCTGGGAAATTCAAAGTTTGAGGGGTATCTCATGAGCATTGTGGAGAACAAGACCACTACTTCATCACCAATGTCATCATCAAAGAAAGAAACTTGAGTACACGGGTATGGGCACTCCCCTTGTCTTGTGCCAAGGATGCCCCGGCATCGTATCACCATCACTTTTATTATCTTTTCCTATTTTAGTTGGATCCTTAGCTATTTCATGATTTAGTTGAATAAATTTTTTGTATGATCTATTTTTGAGTGCTAGTTCCATGATCTATCTATCTATGTAATCGAGTTGAGATATATATATTTATATATAATAAAGAGTAGTTTGAGTTTTGCTTCTTTTACTTTTATGTTTCAATCTTAGCAATGAAAATAATTGAAAGGTCATATGCTAATCTTATGGAAACTAATGACATTACATAAAGAAAAGTGTAAGTGGTAAAATTTATTGAAAGTTAACAAACATAGCATTGGTCAACGATGTAATTCAGAAGAGAAGATCCACATATAATTATACTACCTTGGACATCTTTTATGATTGTGAGCCCCCATTAAGTATTCTATGTCAAATTGTTGGTGTTGGATAAGGAAGACAACGTAAGTTATGTTTGCTTATATTCACAGAGAAGTTATATTGTTATAGACCCTCCAACATGTGGTGCTTGTTCAATATCTTTGCTAGCCAAAAATCCACACCAAGTAGAAATACAACTTATGCATCCAAAATCCCTTAAACCCAGTTTCATGTCATGAGAGTCCACTATACCTACCCATGGATTGAATAAGATCCTTCAAGTAAGTTTTCATCGGTGCATTAAGAAATAAAAATTGCTTCTAAATATGTATGATCTTTTATTGTAAAGGAAAATAAGCTTTGAACGATCTTATGATGGTAAATAAATAAAAGCGCTGGACTGCATAATAAACGTTGCTATCACAAGGAGTGATATAAAGTGACGTTCCTTTGCATTAAGAGCTTGCACATCCAAAAATAAAAAGCGCATGACAACCTCTGCTTCCCTATGCGAAGGGACAATCTTTTACTTTTATGTATTTACTTTCATGCAACAATCAATAGTGTTCTCCTCTATTCCTTTTTCTTTTTTTCTTTTGCAAGCATCATGTGGTGGGGAAAGATCTAGACATATATATCTAGTTGGATATGAGTGACCAAGAGTTATTATTGTTGACATTACCCTCGAGGTAAATGAGTTGGGAGGTGAAATTATAAGCCCCTGTCTTTCTATGTGTCTGACTGAAACTTTTGCTCCATATATATTTCGTGAGTGTCAGCAATCATAGAAGACAGAGTGATGGTTGAGTATGTGGACTTGGTAAACAAAAGCTCCTACATGAGACTCTTCCTCAACACATGATGAATTGTAGTTGCCTTGTTGACTGAGAACATAGCTTGTTAGTTTTCTAGAAAGTTTATGCCTTATACTTTGTTGTTGTGATGAAATTATTACTTGTTGATGAGAAGTTTAATGATGCTATTTATTGCTGTTATAATAATGATTATGATGCTACTATGTCCATTTTGCACCATGTTTTATTACTATTATTTATGATGTTTCTGATCAATATAATACTTTGCAAAGCAAGTCTAATGCCTTTTCTCTCTTAATTTGCAAGATTTTCATGAAGAGGGAGATTGCCGGCAGCTGGAATTCTAGACCTAAAAAAGGCTATGTTAGAGCCACCTATTGTGCACATCTCCAAATGAGCTAAAATTTCACGAAGAATTATTTCAGAATAAATAAAACTTATTGGAGAAAATAAATACCAGAGGGGGCCACCCAGGTGCCCACGAGGCACCAGGGCACGCCCACCCCCTAGGCGCGCCCTGGTGGCTTGTGGGGCCCCTGGCCAGCCTCCAGTGCCCATCTTCTAGTATATAAGGCCATTTGTCCTAGAAAAAATAAATAGAGGACTTTTAGGACGAAGCACCACCGTCTCGAGGTGGAACCTGTGTAGGAGCACTTTTGCTCTCTAGCAGAGCGATTCCGCTAGGGATACTTCCCTCCGGGAGGGGGAAATCATAGCCATCATCATCACCAATAGCCCTCTCATCATGGGAGGACCAGTCTCAATTAACATCTTCACCAACATCATCTCATCTCAAACCCTAGTTCATCTCTTGTATTCAATCTTTGTCTCAAAACCTCATATTGGTACCTATGGGTTGCTAGTAGTGTTGATTACATCTTGTAGTTGATGCTAGTTGGTTTATTTGGTGGATAATTAAATGTTTAGATCCTTAATGATATTAAATTCCATTTTGGTGTTGAACATGAATATGATTTGTGAGTAGTTACTTTTGTTCTTGAGGACATGGGAGATATATGTTGTTATAAGTAATCATGTGAATTTGGTATTCGTTCGATATTTTGATGATGTATATGTTGTTGCTTCCTTTAGTGGTGTCATGTGAATGTCGACAACATGGCACTTCACCATATTTTGGCCTAAGGGAAGTCATTTTGGAGTAGTAATTAGATGATGGGTTGCTAGAGTGACAGAAACTTAAACCCTAGTTTATGCGCTATTCCGTAAGGGGCTGATTTGGATCCATATGTTTCATGATATGGTTATATTTATCTTAATTTTCTTCTTTCCTAGTCGTGGATGCTTGTGAGAGGGGGTAATAATAAGTGGGAGACTTGTCCAAGTAAGAGCATCACCCAAGCAGTGGTCCATCAACATATACAATTATCAAAGTAACGAATGAGAATCAAGCAAACACGATGAAAGTGACTAGATGAAATTCTTGTGTGTCCTCAAGAATGCTTTAATTATTATAAGAGACTATTCTAGCTCGTCCTTTGCTACAAAAAGTATTGGGATACCTTGCTGCACCTTTTTTACCATTACTACTTATTGTTCACAAAAATTTCCTTGATATCAAACTATCTCATTTTCAGTTGTCTCTTTCATCCTTAATTGGCACTTCTCTAGTGAATTAAAATTTTAGATGACACGCCCATTCAGTACGTGCATAAATGGACGGCGGTACTGCAATTCTACCGAGCTGTTCGATGAGAGTAATCACACACTCACACGACTACAATATAAGTATGGGCAAGGGGTCTGATACGTGCATTTCTTCAACGCAAGCGTTGTGCATTGTGAATGACCATGCATGCATGCACGCATATGCCGGCCTCACGTCGTCTGGTGCAGTGTTACCTATAACTTCAATGCCTGCAAACAATACCTTGCTGAAAACCGCTTGTCATTTCCTTCTGCTTCCCGTTGGGTTCGACACTCTTACTTATTGAAAGGACTACGACTGATCCCGTATACTTTTCGGTCATCAACAATCCACAAATTCCTTCCACATAGATTAAGTTCATATCAGGATGTGTTGTTCCATCTCTTGCATAAGGATTAGCTAGTAGTTTCTCTAACATACCTGAAGGAATCTCATAATAATTATTTTAAGTAGGTTTATTAGGTTGAGGGGGAACTCTTATTACTTCCAGTCTAGGTGAAGATACCCCGAACGAACCCCTCAAAAGATTATTTTCCATAGTGACAAGTGACTGTAAATTTCAGCATGTAATATAAATGTTTTCTTACCAATTTCCACTTCCCGAACGCGCTTTACTCCCCGGCAATGGCACCAAAAAAGAGTCTTGATGACCCACAACTATAGGGGGAAATCATAGTCCTTTCAATGAGTTAGAGTATCGAACCCAACAAGGACTAGAAGAAAACATATATAAGCGGCTTTCAGCAAAGTATTCTCTACAAGTACTCGAAGTAGCGGTGATAGATTGTTTTGTAGCGAGATAATTCATAACAAGTAACGAGTAGAAATAGTAACAAAGGTGCCGCAAGGTGGACCAATCCTATTTATAGCAAAGGACAAGCCAGAAAGTTCTCTTATATAATGCAAAGTGCTCTCGAGGACACATGTGAATTCTTGTCACGGTACGTTCACCATGGTTGATTCGTGTTCGCTACTTTGATAATTTGATATGTGGGTGGACCCATGATTGGGTGTTGTTCTTACTTGAACTATAAACCCACTTATGATTAGCCCCTCTCGCAAGCATCCGCAACTACGAAAGAAGAATTAAGATAAATCTAACCATAGCGTTAAACATATGAATCCAAATTAGCACCTTATGAAATAACGCATAAACTAGAGTTTAAGCTTATATCACTCTAGCAACCCATCATATACTTATTACTCCACAATGCCTTCCTTTAGGCCCAAGTATGGTGAAGTGTCATGTAGTCGACGTTCACATGACACCACTAAAGGAAGCAACAACATACATATCATCAAAATATTGAACGAATACCAACGTCACACGATTACTTATAACAAGACTTCTCACATGTCCTCAAGAACAAAAGTAAATACTCACAAATCACACTCATGTTCAAGATCACAGGGGTATTGAATATTCTTGAGGATCTGAGTATTTAATCTTCCACCAGATAAACCAACTAGCATCAACTACAAGATGTAATCAACACTACTAGCAACCCACATGTACCAATCTGAGGTTTTGGGACAAAGATTGAATACAAGAGATGAACTAGGGTTTAAGATGAGATGGTGCTGGTGAAGATGTGGATGAACATTCGCCCTCCCCTGATGAGAGGACCGTTGGTGATGTCGATGGCTTCGATTTCCCCCACACAGAGGGAAGTTTCCCCGGCGGAATTGCTCCGTCGAAGAGCAAAAGTGCTCCTGCCTAGCTTCCACCTCGAGACAGTGGAGCTCCCAAAACTCTTCCTTTTTTTAGGGAAAATGGCTTCATATAGCAAAAAATGGACACCGAAGGCCTGCCAGGGGGCCCACAAGCTCACAGGGCGCGCCCCCTGAGCTTGTCGCTCCCTGGTGCCCCCCTCCTAGTATTTCTTCCGCCAATATTTTTTATATATTTCAAAATAATTCTCCGTAAATTTTCAAGTTATTTCGAGTTGTGCGGAATAGCTATCTATGTCGTAGCCCTTTTTGGTCCAGAATTCCAGTTGTTGTCAATCTCCCTCTTCATGCGAAACTCGCAAAATAAGAGTGAAAGGGCATAATAATTGCATCATAAAGTGGAATAACAATCCAAAATACAATGAATAAGTGTAGGAAAACATGATGCGAAATGGACGTATCAGCCACGTGCGCGGAGCCGTGCATAAGAGGGCCCACGCGACACGACAATACCCACCACAGAGAGGTGTCCCCTGTCGCGCCCCTAGGAAATCCAGCCCTGTCTGAGGTGACCGTGGAGATCAGATGGCATGGAGCGCCATGGAGCCCGTTGAGAGAGGCCATCGCGAAATGAATGTCGTAGGGGACATGCACCCTCGCACGGAGAGGCCACTAGGAGGTGGGTACTCTGGTATCCTTTATAGGAGTAATTTTCATTCGGATGTGAAGTGGATGCAGTTAATTTTGACTATATTTTGCAGCCAACTAACTTTGCTCACTTTTCCCCTCCACCGCGCCGCCCACCCTCACCAATGCCCAAACGGATGTTTGTCGTTGGTTAAGGGAGTTGATTGTTAGTCGTCGCCTTTACTAATGTGTGGGACACTAATACATCCCCAACATATCTATATTTTTTTATTGTTTCATGCTATTGCTGAAAATATGCCATAATACGTCTCCAACGTATCTATAATTTTTATTGTTCCATGCTATTATATTATCTATCTTGGATGTTTTATATGCATTATATGTTATTTTATATGATTTTTGGGACTAACCTATTAACCCAGAGCCCAGTGTTATTTTCTGTTTTTTCCTTGTTTTTGAGTTTCACAGAAAAGGAATATCAAACAGAGTCCAAACAGAACGAACATTATGAGGATTTTTCTTGGACCAGAAGACACCAGAAGGACTTGGAGTACACGCCAGGGGAACCTCCAGGCGGCCACAAGGGTGGAGGGCGCGTCCTGGGGGATAGGGCGCGCCCCCTACCTTGTGGGGCCCCCGAGACACCCTTGACCTACTTATTTCGCCTATAAATTCTCAAATATTCCAAAAACCCCAAAACATCCATCGAAACTACTTTTCAACCGCCGTAACCTTCTGTTCTCGCGAGATCCCATCTGGAGGCCTTTTCTGGTACTCTGCCGGAGGGGGAATCAACCATGTAGGGCATCTACATCAACCCTATTGCCCTTCCGATGAAGTGTGAGTAGTTTACCACAGACCTACGGGTGCATAGCTAGTAGCTAGATGGCTTCTTCTCTCTCTTTGGTCCTCAATACCATGTTCTCCTCGATGTTCTTGGAGATCTATCCGATGTAATCTTCTTTTTGGTGTGTTTGTCTCCGATGAATTGTGGGTTTATGATTAGATCATCTATGAATATTATTTGAGTCTCTTCTGAATTCTTATATGCATGATTTAATATCTTAGTAATTCTCTTCGAACTATCAGTTTGGTTTGGCCAACTAGATTGGTTTTTCGTGCAATAGGAGAAGTGCTTTGCTTTGGTTCAATCTTGCGGTGCTCAATCCCATTGACAGTAGGGGACATGACACGTATTGTATTGTTGCCCTAGAGGATAACAAGATGGGGTTTTCATCATATTGCTTGAGTTAATTCTGCTACATCGTGTCATCTTGCTTAATGTGTTACTCTGTTCTTATGAACTTAATACTCTAGATGTAGAATCGTTTTGGTCGATGTGTGGAGTAATAGTAGTAGATGTAGGCAGGAGTCGGTCTACTTGATACGGATGGCCACCGGGTCTATTTTACATCTTATAAGTTTCCGATCTACTATCTTGCAATCTTTTACTTATCAATCTATAAACCAAAAACCCAAAAAATATTTACTTTACTAGTTAATCTATCTCTATCAGATCTCACTTTTGCAAATAACCGTGAAGGGATTGACAACCCTGATAACCCACAAGTGTAGGGGATCGCAACAGTTTTCGAGGGTAAAGTATTCAACCCAAATTTGTTGATTCGACACAAGGGGAGCCAAAGAATACTCTTAAGTATTAGCAGCTGAGTTGTCAATTCAACCACACCTGGAAACTTAGTATCTGCAGCAAGATAGTTTAGTAGCAAAGTAATATGATAGTGGCGGTAGCAGCAATAAAAGTAACGATAGTGTTTTTGTAGTTTTTGTGATAGTAGCAACGGAAAAGTAAATAAGCGACAAGCAATATAGGTAAAGCTCGTAGGCATTGGATCGGTGATGGGAAATTACGTCGGATGCAATTCATCATGTAGAAGTTATAACCTAGGGTGACACAGAAATAGCTCCAGTTCATCAATGCAATGTAGGCATGTATTCCGAATATAGTCATACGTGCTTATGGAAAAGAACTTGCATGACATCTTTTGTCCTACCCTCTCGTGGCAGCGGGCTCCTATTGGAAACTAAGGGATATTAAGGCCTCCTTTTAATAGAGTACCGGACCAAAGCATTAACACATAGTGAATAGATGAACTCCTCGAACTACGGTCATCACTGGGAGTGGTCCCAATTATTGTCACTTCGGGGTTGCCGGATCATAACACATAGTAGGTGACTATATACTTGCAAGATAGGATCAAGAACACACATATATTCATGAAAACATAATAGGTTCAGATCTGAAATCATGGCACTCGGGCCCTAGTGAGAAGCATTAAGCATAGCAAAGTCATAACAACATCAATCTCAGAACATAGTGGATACTAGGGATCAAACCCTAACAAAACTAACTCGATTACATGATAGATCCCATCCAACCCATCACCGTCTAGCAAGCCTACGGTGGAATTACTCACACACGGCGGTGAGCATCATGGAATTGGTGATGGAGGAAGGTTGATGATGACGATGGCGATGATCTCCACTCTCCGGAGCCTCGAATGGACTCCAGATCAGCCCTCCCGAGAGAGATTAGGGCTTGGCGGCGGCTCCATCTCATGAAACGTGATATTTCCTTCTCCCTAATTTTTTTCTCCCCAAAACGGAAGATATAGGATCTCGGGGTACGTCGGTGGAGCACCAGGGGGGCCACGAGGCAGGGGGTGCGCCCTGGGCAGGGGGCGCGCCCCCACCCTCGTGGATAGGCCCTGGGCCCCCTGGTGTGGATCTTCGTGCAGATATTTTTTTATATTTTCCAAAATAATTCTCCGTTAATTTTCAGGCGATTCCAAGAACTTTTTATTCTGCACAAAAACAACACCATGGCAGTTCTGCTGAAAACAGCGTCAGTCCGGGTTAGTTCCATTCAAATCATGCCAGTTAGAGTCCAAAACAAGGGCAAAGGGGTTTGGAAAAGTAGATACGTTGGAGACATATCAACTCCCCCAAGCTTAAACCTTTGCTTGTCGTCAAGCAATTTAGTTGATAAATTGATAGTGATAAAGAAAAACTTTGACAAACTCTGTTTGCTCTTGTTGTTGTAAATATGTAAGCTAGCATTTAGGTTTCAACAAGATCATGAACTAACCACATTCATAATAACTTTCAGGTCTCAAGACTACTCACATCAATGGCATAATCAACTAGCGAGCAATAATAATAAACCTCGGACGACAACACTTTCTCAAAACAATCATGATATGATATAACATGATGGTATCTCGCTAGCCCTTTCTGAGACCACAAAACATAAATGCAGAGCACCTTTAAAGATCAAGGACTGACTAGACATTGTAATTCATGGTAAAAGAGATCCAGTCATGATCATAATCAATGCAAATTAATAGTAATACATGCAACGATAGAGGTGCTCTCCTACTGGTGCTCTTTGATAAGAGGATGATGACTCTGCATAAAAGTAAATAGATCGGCCCTTCGCAGAGGGGAGCAGGGATTTGTAGAGGTGCCAGAGCTCTATTTTAAATAGAGATTGAATAATATTTCGAGCGGTATACTTTCATTGTCAACATAACAACCAAGAATCTCGATATCTCCCATGCTATGCTCATTATAGGCGGTTCCCAAATAGAATGGCAAAGTTTATACTCCCCAACTACCAACAAGCACACTCCACGGCTAGCCCGAAACAACGGGTACCGTCCAAACCAGCAACGGCCCTGGGGGAGTTTTGTTTAATTATAATGATTTTGAGCATGGGACTGGGCATCCCGGTTACCAGCCATTTTCTCAAGAATGATGAGCGGAGTCCACTCATCGTAAGAATAACCCACCTAGCATGGAAGATATAGACAGACCTAGTTGATACATGAGTTGTTCGAGCATACAAAACAGAATTTCATTTGAAGGTTTAGAGTTTGGCACATACAAATTTACTTGGAACGACAGGTAAATACCGCATATAGGAAGGTATGGTGGACTCATATGGAATAACTTTGGGGTTTATGGAAGTGGATACACAAGTAGTATTCCCGCTTAGTACAGGTGAAAGCTAGAAAGAGACTGGGAAGCGACCAGCTAGAGAGCAACGACGGTCATGAACATGCATTAAAATTAATCAACAATGAATGCAAGCATGAGTAGATTTAAATCACCATGAACATAAATATCGTGGAGGCTATGTTGATTTGTTTCAACTACATGCGTGAACATGTGCCAAGTCAGATCACTTAAATCGTTCAGAGGAGGATAGCACCCATCATACCACATCATAACCATTTTAATATCATGTTGGCATGCAAGATGGACCATTATAAACTCTCAGCTAATTAAGCATGGCATAAGCAGCTATGATCTCTAATTGTCATTGCAAACATGTTTCATTCATAACAAGCTGAATCAGGAACGATGAGCAATCATATTTACAAAAACAAGAGAGGCCGAGTTCATACCAGCTTTTCTCATCTCAATTAGTTCATCATATATCATTCTTATTGCCTTTCACTTGCACGACCGAACGGTGTGGAAAATAATAATAGTGCACGTGCATTGTACTAAGCTGGAATTCCCCCAAGCTTAGGCTTTTGGCTTAAGTTGGTTTATGGCCACGGATCGAAACCACTCCCTCCAATGTACTGAGATGTGTCCTCTGGATGCCGCTGGTTGGCGAGCTCATCCAGGTCCCACCCATAAACAGATTGACAGGAAGGATCAAGTGGTGGTTCTGGCTCAAGTTCTGAAGCTTGTTCCTGGCCTTGGTACTTGTAGAAGGCATCTGATGTAATGAGATACTTGCCTGTGGACAGATCAAACAAAGATGGTGCAGGCAAGGTAACAATTTCACAGTATATTTCATCAAACCTTAACTTATAATTAAGGTGCATATTCCTATCTTTAACAATAAAATCATGAGCTACCATGCTCTTGTAGTCTAGATAAATAGGGGCAAGCAATTTTTCTTCCTTCTCATGATGCCTAATAGGTATATTAAAATATTCAGCAAGGCGAGAAGCAAATATGCCTCCAAAGACGGGCCCCTTTGGGCGGTTCAGGCTCAATCGTTTGGCGACGACGGCGCCCAAGCTAAAAGTTGTGTCTCAAAACAAAGCATGGCGTAAAATGATAATATCAGGTGCAGAGAGATTCCCATTGTTCCCGCGACCAATTAAACATCTACTAGCAAATAAAGCAAAGTATCATAGAACAGGGAAGTGTATACTAGTGATTCTTGCCCCTGAAACTTGTCTCATTTCCCCAATGGCTATCATGTCAATGAACCCTTCAACGTCTTCACGACGTGGTTCATCAAGTCTACCTACAAAGGTTACTTTGCATATTTCACAAAAGTCTAAAAGTGATATCTCCTTAATCACATCATATAAACGAAACTCCACCGTAGGTGGTGTTTTCCTAGAATGAAAATGAAAGCTTTGCGTGAAAATATTGGTGAGTAAGAGATACTATTCTTTCTGGTCGTTGAGGAAGTCGGTGAGGCCTGCATTATTTGCCAACCAATAAAAGTCTTCGTAAATACCGGTGGACATCATGAAATTATTACAAGGCCATTCGCACGGTCGAACTTCCGCCATACGAGGAAGATTATACATGGGCTTCTTATTTTTTTTCTTTCTTCTTCTCCTCTGAACTCCTGCTGGAGGAGCCCCTCAATAATCTCTTTATCATTTTTCCTATTCTGAAATTTCTGAAATTTTTAGTAACTTCAAAATAAAAGTTAACCAAACTCAACAAGATTGATGGCAACAACTCCTATAAGTGCCTAGAGGCTATATCATGCATTAGAACTACTTGGGACCAAGAAAATTTGACATGCAAGCTCAAGAACAAGGTCACCATAGCAGCATGAATTTGCAATAAATAAAGCAGTAGAACAAAAACTAATTGGACCAATGGAGGAGTCACATACCAAGGAACAATCTCCCCAAACAGTTTGGTGAATGGTGCTTTGAGCAAGGAGATCGAAAATGGTAGCAAGATGAGCTAGAACTCGGGTTTGAGCTGGTTGGGGATTTTTTTTGGGTGGAAGAAGAAGAGCATGGGTGAAAGGATAAGTGGAGGGGGGCACGTGGGGCCCACGAGGCAAGGGGCGTGCCTTGCACCCTCGTGGCCACGTGCTGGTTCCCCTCGTTGTGTGTTCAGTGCCATATTTTCTTCAATATTCTAGAAAAAATCATATTTCATTTTCATGGCATTTGGAGAACTTTTATTTTCGGGTTATTTTTTTATTGCATGAATAAGTCTAGAAACAGACAGACAATGCTATTTTTTTATTTAACCTAATTAACTAAAAGTAAAAGGAGGGTACAAAAGATTGTGCCATCTAGATTCACCTATCCCATGCTCATCAAAAGGAATCCATTAACAAGGTTGATCAGGTCTTGTTAATAAACTCTTTCCGAGTAACATGAAACCGGAGAATTTTCGAATAACACTAAGTTACCTCAATGGGGATATGTATGTCCCCAACAATAAGAATGTCATATGCCTTCTTGATAGTAGGAATAGGAAACTCAAAACCTCCAATAGTAATAGTTGAAGTTTTTCTAATATCATTGATACTATGGACCTCAGGTTGTTTCCTTGGAAAGTGTACCGTATGCTCATTACCATTGACATGAAACGTGACATTGCCTTTGTTGCAATCAATAACAGCCCCTGCAGTATTCAGAAAAGGTCTTCCAAGAATAATAGACATACTATCGTCCTCGGGAATATCAAGTATAACAAAGTCCGTTAGAATAGTAACATTTGCAACTACAACAGGCACATCCTCACAAATACCGACAGGTATAACATTTGATTTATCAGCCATTTGCAACGATATTTCAGTAGGTGTCAACTTACTCAAGTCAAGTCTACGGTATAAAGAGAGAGGCATAACACTAACACGAGCTCCAAGATCACACAAAGCAGTTTTAACATAGTTTCTCTTAATGGAGCTAGGTATAGTAGGTACTCCTGGATCCCCTAATTTCTTAGGCATTCCACCCTCAAAAGTGTAATTAGCAAGCATGGTGGAAATTTCTATTTCACGTATCTTTCTTTTGTTAGTAATAATATCTTTCATATACTTAGCATAAGGATTTGTTTTAAGGACATCAGTCAAACGCATACGCAAAAAGATAGGTCTAATCATTTCAGCAAAGCGCTCAAAATCCTCATCATCATTTTTCTTGGATGGTTTCGGAGGAAAAGGCATGGGTTTCTGAACCCATGGTTCTCTTTCCCTACCGTGCTTCCTAGCAACAAAGTCTCTCTTATCATAACATTGATTCTTTGATTGTGGGTTATCAAGATCAACAGCAGGTTCAATCTCTACATCATTATCATTGCTACGTTGAGCATCATTATGAATATCATTATTAATGTTATCACTAGGTTCATGCTCATTACCAGATTGTGTCTCAGCATCAACAACAGATATATCATTGGATTCTCACGTGTGTGAGCTACAGGTTCACTAGGAGCATGCAAAGTCCTATCATTTTTGTTTTTCTTCTACTTAAAAGAACTAGGTGCATCTAAATTAGCTCTCTAAGAATCTTTCTCAATTCTCTTAGGGTGGCCTTCAGGATACAGAGGTTCCTGAGTCATTTTACCACCTCTAGTTGCAACTCTAATAGCATAGTCATTATTCTTACTATTTAATTCATTGAGCAAATCATTCTGAGCCTTAAGTACTTGTTCTACTTGAGTGGTAACCATAGAAGCATGTTTACTAATAAGTTTCAGTTCACTTTTAGCACTAGACAGATAATCATTCAAGCGTTCAATCATATAAGCATTGTCTTGTGATTGTCTACCAACATAAGCATTGAAGTTTTCTTGTTTCACAATGAAATTGTCAAACTCATCAAAGCATTGGCTAGCAGACTTATAACGAGGAATATCATCTTCATAAAAAATATAAAGAGAATTTACCTTTACTACCGGTGTTGGGTTATCAAGACCATGTATTTCTTCAATAGGTGGTAAATTCTTCACATCTTCAGCTTTAATACCTTTTTCTTTCATAGATTTCTTTGCCTCTTGCATATCTTCAGGAGGAACACCTCTTTTCTTTGGAGTTGACTTAGGGGCTGGTTCAGGAAGTGTCCAATTATTTTCATTGGCCAGCATATTATTCAATAGTAATTCAGCTTGTTCAACTGTTCTTTCCCTGAAAACACAACCAGCACAACTATCCAGGTGGTCTCTGGAAGCATCGGTTAGTCCATTATAAAATACATCAAGTATATCATGCATCTCAAGAGGATGATCAGGCAAAGCATTAAGTAACTGGAGAAGCCTCCCCCAAGCTTGTGGGTGACTCTCTTGTTCAGTTTGAGCAAAGTTATATATTTCCCATAAGGCAGCTTGTTTCTTATGAGCGGGAAAATATTTAGCAGAGAAGTAATAAATCATATCCTGGGGACTACACACACAACCAGGATCAAGAGAATTAAACCAAGTGTTAGCATCACCCATTAACGAGAACGGAAATAGCTTAAGGATATAGTAGTAGCGAATCTTTTCATCATTGGTAAACAGGGTGGCTATATCATTCAACTTAGTAAGATGTGCCACAACAGTTTCAGACTCATAGCCATGGAAAGGATCAGATTCAACCAAAGTAATTAACTCAGGATCAACTGAGAATTCATAATCCTTATCAGTGACACATATAGGTGAAGTAGAAAAAGCAGGGTCATGTTTCATCCTAGCATTCAAGGACTTTTCTTTCAGCTTAGCTAATAACTTCTTAAGATCATATCTATCATTGCAAGCAAGAAAATCTCTAGCAGTTTCTTCATCCATAACATAACCCTCAGGAACAACAGGCAATTCATATCTATTGGGAGTAGTTTCATCATCACTTTCATAAATATCATCAACATTTGCACTCTCCCTAACCTTAGCAATTTGTTCATCTAGAAATTCACCTAGTGGCACAGTATCAGGCATAGAGGTAGTTTCATCATACATAGCAGAAGTAGCATCATCAAGAACATACGACATATCAGATTCAATAGCAGGAGTAGGTGTCGCAAGTTTACTCGTAATAGAAGGAGAATCAAGTGCAGAGCTAGATGGCAGTTCCTTACCTCCCCTCGTAGTTGAGGGTAAGATCTTAGTTTTTCAGTCCTTCAAATTCTTCATAGTGATCAACAGATATAAATCCCAAGTGACTTAAAGAAAAGAGCCATGCTCCCCGGCAACGGCGCCAGAAAATAGTCTTGATAACCCACAAGTGTAGGGGATCGCAACAGTTTTCGAGGGTAAAGTATTCAACCCAATTTTGTTGATTCAACACAAGGGGAGCCAAAGAATACTCTTAAGTATTAGCAGCTGAGTTGTCAATTCAACCACACCTGGAAACTTAGTATCTGCAGCAAGATAGTTTAGTAGCAAATTAATATGATAGTGGTTGTAGCAGCAATAAAAGTAACGATAGTGTTTTTGTAGTTTTTGTGATAGTAGCAACGGAAAAGTAAATAAGCGACAAGCAATATAGATAAATCTCGTAGGCATTGGATCAGTGATGGGAAATTATGTCGGATGCAATTCATCATGTAGAAGCTATAACCTAGGGTGACACAGAACTAGCTCCAGTTCATCAATGCAATGTAGGCATGTATTCCCAATATAGTCATACGTGCTTATGGAAAAGAACTTGCATGACATCTTTTGTCCTACCCTCCCGTGGCAGCGGGTTTCTATTGGAAACTAAGGGATATTAAGGCCTCCTTTTAATAGAGTACCAGACCAAAGCATTAACACATAGTGAATACATGAACTCTTCAAACTACGGTCATCACCGGGAGTGGTCCCGATTATTGTCAGTTCGGGGTTGCCGGATCATAACACATAGTAGGTGACTATATACTTGCAAGATAGGATCAAGAACACGCATATATTCATGAAAACATAATAGTTTCAGATCTAAAATCATGGCACTCGGGCCCTAGTGACAAGCATTAAGCATAGCAAAGTCAAAGCAACATCAATCTCGGAACATAGTGGATACTAGGGATCAAACCCTAACAAAACTAACTCGACTACATGATAGATCCCATCCAACCCATCACCGTCCAGCAAGCCTACGATGGAATTACTCACACACGGCGGTGAGCATCATGGAATTGGTGACGGGGGAAGGTTGATGATGACGATGGCGATGATCTCCACTCTTCGGAGCCCCGAATGGACTCTAGATCAGCCCTCCCGAGAGAAATTAGGTCTTGGCGGCGGCTCCATCTCATGAAATGAGATAATTCCTTCTCCCTAATTTTTTTCTCCCCGAAACGGAAGATATAGGATCTAGGGTACGTTGGTGGAGCACCAGGGGGCCCACGATGCAGGGGGCGCGCCCCCCACCCTCGTGAACAGGCCCTAGGCCCCCTGGTGTGGATCTTCGTGCAGGTATTTTTTTATATTTTCCAAAATAATTCTCCGTTGATTTTCAGGCGATTTCGAGAAATTTTTGTTCTGCACAAAAACAACACCATGGCAGTTCTGCTGAAAACAGAGTCAGTCCGGGTTAGTTCCATTCAAATCATGCAAGTTAGAGTCCAAAACAAGGGCAAAAGGGTTTGGAAAAGTATATACGTTGGAGACGTATCAAACCCCTTTATAGCGTTAGGTGCAAGTTGTTTGGTTGTTTGTGCAGGTATTTGGCGATTTGTGCGTAATCTCCTACTGGATTGATACCTTAGTTCTCAACCTGAGGGAAATACTTACTCTACTTTGCTGCATCACCCTTTCCTCTTCAAGGGAAAAACCAACGCATGCTCAAGAGTTAGAAGGAAGAATTTCTAGCACCGTTGGCGGGGAGAGCTATGCCAATTCAAGACCTACCAAGTACAATTCATTAAACTCTCATCTCTCGCATTTACATTATTTGCAATTCACCTCTCGTTTTCCTCTCCACCACTTCTAAAATGATCTTCGAATTTTTTTCCTTTTCTTTGCCCTTCTTTCGTTCGTCTTGTTTGCTTGCTTTTTGTGTGCTTGTGTGTTGGATTGCTTGCTTTGCCACGATGGCTCAAGAAAATACTAAACTGTGTGACTTTTCTAACACCAATAATAATTGTTTTATTAGTACTCCGATTGCTCCCGCTACTAATGCAGAATCATGGAAATTAATGCTGCTTTATTTATTCTAGTCATGAAAGAACAATTCTCTGGCCTTCCTAGTGAAGATGTTGCTTCCCATCTGAATAATTTTGTTTATTTGTGTGATATGCAAAAGAAAAGAGATGTGGATAATGATCTTGTTAAATTAAATCTATTCCCATTCTCACTACGAGATCGGGCTAAAACTTGGTTTTCATCTTTGCCTAAAAATTGTATTGATTCATGGAATAAGTGCAAAGATTCTTTTAATCCCAAGTATTTTCCTCCCACTAAGATCATCTCCCTTAGGAACATTATTATTAATTTTAAACAACTTGATCATGAGCATGTTGCACAATCTTGGGAGAGGATGAAACTTATGATAAGAAATTTTCCTACGCATGGCTTGAATTTATGGATGATTATACAAAAAAAATTATGCCAGATTAAAGTTTGCTTCTAGAAATCTTTTAGATTCGGCCACGGGCGGTACTCTTATGGAAATCACTTTAGGAGAAGCTACTAAACACCTATATAATATAATGGTTAACTATTCTCAATGGCATACCGAAAGATCTTCCACTAGTAAAAAAAGTGCATGCAATTGAAGAGATTACTGTTTTGAGTGGAAAGATGGATGAACTTATGAAATTATTTGCTAGCAAGGGTACTAATATTGATCCTAATGATATGCCCTTGTCCACTTTGATTAAGAATAATAATGAATCTATGGATGTGATTTTTTTTGGTAGGAACAATTTTGGTAACAATGCTTCTAGAGGAAATTTTAATCCTAGGCCTTTTCCTAGTAATTCCTCTAATAATTATGGTAATTCATACAACAATTCTTATGGAAATTATAATAAGATACCCTCATATTTTGAGAATAGTGTTAAAGATCTTATGAGTGCTCAAAAGAATTTTAGTGCTATGATTGAAGAAAAATTGCTTAAGATTGATGATTTGGCTAGGAGCATGGATAGAATTTCTCTTGATGTTGATTCTTTGAAGCTTAGATCTATTCCACCGAAGCATGATATCAATGAGTCTCTCAAGGCTATGAGAATTTCCATTGATGAGTGCAAAGTAAGAACCACTAAGATGCGTGCTAAAAAACATTGGTTTATAAAAACTTGTTCTTCTAGTTTCCATAAAAATAATGATGAAGATCTTAAAGTGATTGATGTGACTCCTATTGAATCTTTGTTTTCCAAAATAAATCTTGATAGAGATGGGACTGGAGATGAACCAACTTTAGTTAAATGGCGTCCCAATAATTCAGAGTTTTCACATCTTGATGCAAAAATTGATAAAAGTGGGATTGATGAAGTCAAAACTTTAAGTGGCAATGAACCCACTAGATTGGATCTCAAGGAATTTAATTATGATAATTGTTCTTTAGTATATTATATTTACTTGTTGCAATCCATGTTGAATTCTCCTCATGCTTATGATCAAAAGAAAGCTTTTACCAAATATATCGTTGATGCTATGATGCAATCTTTTGAAGAAAAGCTTGAGTTAGAAGTTTATATCCCTAGAAAACTTTATGGTGAGTGGGAACCTACTATTAAAATCAAGATTAAAGATTATGAGTGCCATGCTTTGTGTGATATGGGTGCTAGTGTTCTATGATTCCAAAAACTATATGTGATGTGCTAGGTTTCCATGAAATTGATGAGTGCTCTTTAAATTTGCATTGTGGATTTCACTATTAAGAATCCTATGGGAAGGATTAATGATGTTCTAATTGTTGCAAATAGGAATTATGTGCCCGTAGATTTCATTGTTCTTGATATAGATTGCAATCCTACATACCCTATTATTCTTGGTAGACCTTTCCTTAGAACAATTTGTGCAATTATTGATATGAAAGAAGGAAACATTAGATTTCAATTTCCATTAAGGAAGCGCATGGAACACTTTCAAAGAAAGAAAATTAAAAATATCTTATGAATCTAATATGAGAGCTACCTATGGATTGCATACCAAAGATGATAATACCTAGATCTATTTGCGTTTTATGCCTAGCTAAGGGCGTTAAACAATAGCGCTTGTTGGGAGGCAACCGATTTTTATTTTTTGCTTTTTTACTTTTTGCTTCTGTTTTTCAATAAATACACATTATTACTTCTGTAGTAATTGTGTTTTGGTGTTTTAATTAGTGGTTGATCCAAGTAAGACCTTTGGCATGGCTTATGGTGATCGTTGATTTGATTTTGCTGAAAAACGTAAACTTTTGCACCCAGTGCAGAAAATTCAAGAATTCACTGGAACATCGAAACCTTCTAAAAAATTTACACAAAATTGATATACAAATGCCCCACGTCGTCCTAATTTTCAGAATTTTTAGAGTTACAGAAGTATGCGAAGTTTTCAGATTTCTACAAACTGTTTTGTTTTTGACAGATTCTATTTTCTATGTGTTGTTTGCTTATTTTGATGCATCTATGGCTAGTATCGGGGGCAATGAACCACGGAAAAGTTAGAATACAGTAGATATCACACCAATATAAAATTACAATAAGATCACAACAGTACCTTGAGTGGTTATTTGCTTTGTTTTACTAATGGAGCTCCTGAGATGTCTGTTGAGTTTTGTGTTGTGAATTTTTCAAGATTTGGGTAAGGATTTGATGGACTATGGAATAAGGAGTGGAAAAATCCTAAGCTTGGGGATGCCGAAGGCACCCCAATGTAAAATTCAAGAATATCCAAGAGCCTAAGCTTGGGGATTCCCCGGGAAGGCATCCCCTCTTCTGTCTTCATCCATCAGTAACTTTACTTCAGGCTATATTTTTATTCACTACATGATATGTGTTTTGCTTGGAGCGTCTTGTATGAAATGATTCTTTGCTTTTTAGTTTGTCATAGTCATTCTTGCTGTACACACCTTTTGAGAGGGACACGCTTCAATCGTAATTTATTAAAATACTCTATGTGCTTCACTTATATTTTTGAGCTAGGCAATTTTTCTCTAGTGATTCACTTATATATTTCTAGAGCACGGCTATGGTTTTATTTTATATAAATTTTAGAACTCTCTTGCTTCACTTATATTATTTTGAGAGTCTATAAAACAGCATGGTAATTAGCTTGGGTTATGAATTTAGTCCTAATATGATAGACATCCAAAGTAGGTATAATAAAAACTTCCATATGATAAGTGTGATCATTTTGAGATACGAGGATGGTAATATTAGAATCATGCTAGTAGTAAATAGTAGGGTAGAGAAAATAATTGTGTTAAGGTTCGTGATTCCCGAAGCATGCATGTATGGTCTCCAAAAAGTGCTAACGAAACGAGATGCTTGTGTCTTGATTGTTCACCTTTGTGTGAAGGTTGGGGGCGCACGATGGTTAACTCCTACCAACCTCCCCCCTAGGGGCATGCTTAGTAGTACTTTGCTTCAAGGGCTAATAAATCTTTTGCAATAAGTATGTGAGTTCTCTGTGACTAATGTTGAGTCCATGGATTATACGCACTCTCATCTTTCCACCGTGCTAGCCACTCTAGTGTCGCGCAACTTTCGCCGGTGCATAAAACCCTCCGTATACCATCCTCAAAATAGCCACCATACCTACCTATGATGGCATTTCCAAAGCCATTCCGAGATATATTGCCATGTAACACCACCATTCCATTTATTATGACACGCGTCTTCATTATCATATTGCTTTGCGTGATCATGTAGTTGACATAGTATTTGTGGCAAGGCAACCATTCATATTTTTTATAGATGTCACTATTGGTCATTGCACATCCCGATACACCGCTGGGGGCATTCATATATAGAGTCATATCTTTATTCTAGCATCGAGTTGTAATATCAAGTTGTTAGTAAATAAAAGTGTCATGATCATCATTATTAGAACATTGTCCCATGTGAGGTTATCAAAAATAAAAGAGGCCAATGAAGCCCAAATAAACAAAAGAAGCCAAAGAAGCCCACCAAAAAAAGAGGCCAAAGAGCCCAAAATAAAAAATAAATAAATGAGAGAAAAAGATAGAAGATACAATGTTACTATTTTTTCCACCCTTGTGCTTCAGAGTAGAACCATGTTCTTCATGATAGAGAGTCTCCTATGTTATCACTTTCATATACTAGTGGGAACTTTTGTTATAAGAAAGCGGCTTGTATATTCCAACGATGGGCTTCCTCAAATGCCCTAGGTCTTCATGAGCAAGCAAGTTGATGCAAACCCACTAGTTTTATTTTTGAGCTTCCATACACTTATAGCTCTAGTGCGTCCGTTACATGGCAATCCCTACTTGCTCACATTGATATCAATTGATGGACATCACCATGTCCATTGATTTGCCGAGTTAATGTGAGACTTTCTCCCCACTTTTGTCTATTACCACCTTCTATTCCACCCATAGTGCTATATCCCTGGCTCACACTCATATATTGCGTGAAATATTGAAAAGGATGAAGCGCGTTGAAAAGTATGAACCAAATGCTTGGCTAACACCGGGGTGGGCAAGATTACCTTGTGTTGAGAACAGGGAGCATAATAAGACTATATAATTTTGTAGGGATAACTTTCTTTAGCCATATTATTTTTGAAGCATGATGATGTACTATCAAGTACGCTTGGAATATCATTGTTCTCATGTCAACATAAACTTTTGCTTAAAACTTACGGATCTGAACTTTCATACCACATCAAAAATTCTATTTTTATCATTTACCTACTCGAGGACGAGCAGGAATTAAGCTTGGGGATGCTTGATACGTATCCAACGTATCTATAATTTTTTATCATTCCATGCTATTATATTATCTATCTTGGATGTTTTATATGCATTAATATGCTATTTTATATGATTTTTCGGACTAACC
Source organism: Secale cereale (assembly GCA_902687465.1). Lineage (NCBI taxonomy): Eukaryota > Viridiplantae > Streptophyta > Magnoliopsida > Poales > Poaceae > Secale > Secale cereale. Next base: position 559,363,784 of record LR738710.1, on the reverse strand, counting down.
TATTAACCAGAGCCCAGTGCCAGTTTCTATTTTTTCCTTGTGTTTTGAGTTTTGCAGAAAAGGAATATCAAACGGAGTCCAAATGGAACGAAACTTTACGAGGATTTTTCTTGGACCATAAGACACTAGAAGGACTTGGAGTACACGCCAGGAAAGCCTCGGGGCGGACACAAGGGTGGAGGGCACGCCCTGGGGGGCCCCCTTACTTGTGC
>LR738710.1:559350945-559363467 GCA_902687465.1 Secale cereale | reverse complement strand
GCCCCCCCCCCCCCCCCCCGAGACCCCCCGGCCTACTTCTTTCGCCTATAAATTCCTAAATATTCTAGAAACCCCAGAACATCCATCAAAACCACTTATCCACTGCTGCAACCTTTTGTTCTCGCGAGATTCCATCTAGAGGCATTTTCTGGTACTCTGCCATAGGGAAAATCAACTAAGGAGGGCATCTACATCAGCCCTATTGCCCTTCCGATGAAGTGTGAGTAGTTTACCACAGACCTACGGGTCCATAGCTAGTAGCTAGATGACTTTTTCTCTATCTTTGATCCTCAATACCATGTTCTCCTCGATGTTCTTGGACATCTATCCGATGTAATCTTCTTTTCGGTGTGTTTGTCAAGATCCGATGAACTGTGGGTTTATGATCAAATCATCTATGAATATTGTTTGAGTCTCTTCTGAATTCTTATATGCATGATTTAATATCCTAGTAATTCTCTTCGAACTATCGTTTTGGTTTGGCCAACTAGATTGGTTTTTCTACAATGGGAGAAGTGCTTTGCTTTGGGTTCAATCTTGCGGTGCTCAATCCCAGTGAAAGTAGGGGACATACGTATTGTATTGTTGACATCGAGGATAACAAGATGGGGTTTTCATCATATTTCTTGAGTTAATTCTGCTACATCATGTCATCTTGCTTAATGCATTACTCTATTCCTACAAACTTAATACTCTAGATGCAGAACCGTTTCAGTCGATGTGTGGAGTAATAGTAGTAGATGCAGGCAGGAGTCGGTCTACTTGATACGGACGTGATGCATATATTCACGATGATTGCCTTAGATGTCGTCATAATTAATCGCTCTTCTATCAATTGCTTGACAGTAATTTTTTCACCCATCATAATATTTGCTATCATGAGAGAAGCCTCTAGTGAAACCTATGGCCCCCGGGTCTATTTCACATCTTATAAGTTTCCGATCTACTATTTTGCAATATTTTACTTTTCAATCTATAAACCAAAAACCCAAAAATATTTACTTTACTAGTTCATCTATCTCTATCAGATCTCACTTTTGCAAATAACCGTGAAGGGATTGACTACCCCTTTATAGCGTTGGGTGCAAGTTGTTTGATGTATTTGGCAATTTGTGTGTAATCTCTTACCGGATTGATACCTTGGTTCTCAAACTTAGGGAAATACTTACTCTACTTAGCTGCATCACCCTTTCCTCTTCGAGGGAAAGACCAACGCATGCTCGAGAGGTAGCATGCCCTAGAGGCAATAATGAAGTAGTTATTATTATATTTCCTTGTTCATGATAATCATTTATTATCCATGCTAGTATTTTATTGATCAGAAACTCAAATACATGTGTGGATACATAGACAACAAGAATTCCATATTCAACCTCTACCGGACTAGCTCGGTGATCTAAGATGGCTACGGTTTCCTAGCCATGGACATGAGTTGTCATTTGATAACGAGGTCACATCATTAGGAGAATGATGTGATGGACAAGACCCAAACCATAAACGTAGCATATGATAGTGTCAAGTTTATTGCTATCGTTTTCTGCATGTCAAGTATATGTTCCTATGAGCATGAGATCATGCAACTCACTGACACCGGAGGAGTACCTTGTGTGTACCAAATGACACAACGTAACTGGGTGACTATAAAGGTGCTCTATAGGTATCTCCGAGGGTGTCTGTTGAGTTGGCATGGATCAAGACTGGGATTTGTCACTCCGTATGACGGAGAGGTATCTCAGGGCCCATTCTGTAATACAACATCACAATAAGCTTGCAAGCAATGTGACCAATGAGTTAGTCACGGGATCATGTATTATGGAATGAGTAAAGAGAGTTGCCCGTAACAAGATTGAACTAGGTATGGAGATACCGACGATCGAATCTCCGGCAAGTAACATACCGATAGACAAAGGGAACTACATACGGGATTAAATTAATCCTTGTCATCGAGGTTCGATCGATAATATCTTCGTAGAATATGTGGGAATCAATATGGGCATTCATGTCCCGCTATTGTTTATTGGCTGTAGAGGTGTCTCGGTCATGTCTGCATAGTTCTCGAACCCGCTGGGTCTACACACTTAGCATTTGGTGATGATATAAGTATAGTTGAGTTATTGTGTTGGTGACCGAAGGTTGTTCGGAGTCCTGGATAAGATCCCGGAGGTGACAAGGAACTCCGGAATGATCCGGATGTGAAGACTGATATATAGGATGATGGGAATCGGTGTCCGAAAGTGTTTCGGGGAGTGCTAGGGAGTCGTTGGAAGACCGAAAGGGGTTTCGGGGGTCCCGGCAAGTGTTGCGGGCCTCATGGGCCAAAAGGGGGAGGCACATCAGCCCACATGGGGTTGTGTGCCCCCTCACCACTTCCCCCTGCAGCAAGGAGGGTGGGGGTGCCCCTACGGCAGCCGGCCCCTCTGGCTTGGGGGCAAGGCGCCTAGGGGGGTGTCGGTGCCAAAACCGGCAGATCTAGGGTAGGGGTGCCCAAGCTTTGCGTCTAAGTATCGATGGTAATAGGAGACTAGGGACATGATATTTACCCAGGTTCAGGCCCTCTCGATCGAGGTAATACCCTACTTCCTGCTTGATTGATCTTGATGAATATGGGGTTACAAGAGTTGGTCTACCTCGAGATCGTAATGGCTAAACCCTAAAAGTCTAGCCTATGATATCGTGATTCTGTTACCCTCTACGGACTAGGCCCTCCGGTTTATATATCCACCGGAGGAGACGTAGGGTTTACAAAGATTGCTTGGGAAGGAAGGAATTGTTACATCCGAACATCAATTCTGCCTTTCTATGTATAGAGGAGTCCCAGAAGGACATGGAGACGTCTTCATCTTCATGGCCCATGTATCCGGCCCAGCTTCGGTAGACTGGATCCTCATAGACCCCCAGATCTAGGAATCCCTCAGTAGCCCCCGAACTTGCCTTCAATGACAAAATTATATTCGGCTTCATGTCTTTGGTCTTGCAAGGCAGGTTCTTCTTCGGAATAGATGATAGTTCGGCTCCATATTTAGTATTATATCATGTTGATTCCCTACCGCCGCTGCCTCGGCTTCCACATGTCAGATGAATGCGAACCGTCTGGGTATTTTTACAGTTAACCACTCGACTTTGTAAGGCGCCTATTTAAAGGGACCAGACCTCATATGCCATTCCATGCCACACGGAAAATCCTCAGAGCTTGCCACAGAAAAATTCCAACCATGGCCGGCGTTCCTAGATCCTCCTCGTGCCCTCATGGCCCTCAAGCAGGTGATTGGGAAAGTTGCTCAGTATCCCATGCGCACCTATGTAAACTTCAGGCGCAGGGGTATCTCCCTCCCGCAGATCTAGTACATGTCCGGGCTGGATTAACTTCTATTGACGGCCAAGCCCTGGCGGAAAATTTCCCCAATCCTTCCAAAGAAGAGTGGGTTTGCTTTGTGTCCTTCCTCCTAAGAGGAGTAGGATTTCCTATCCACCCTTTCCTCAGAGTTTTTTGGAGTTCTATGTCCTCCAACTGCACGACCTTACGCCGACGTCTATCTTGCACATTGCGGGCTTCGTCGCTCTTTGTGAGCTATCTCTAGGCTGCGAGGCTCATTTCGAGCTATGGCAAAAATTCTTCTATATTGTCCCTCATTCCCAGAATGGATCTATATTTGAGGTAGGCGGCGCCGAAGTGTGGAGTATAGCAGGGACAGGTTATCTGTCCGGCACTCCGAAGAAGGCATCCAAAGAGTGGCCCTCGGAGTGGTTCTATATTGAAGACGTCGTCCTGCCGGACCCAATCCGGCAAGGCCTTCCCGAATACTCAAGTGCTCCTTTAAAGAAGCGTTTCAACTGGTGTCCCCGCAGCCTCAAGGAGAAGATAGTATGGAGATCAAAAGATTAGTAAGCAAGATCAGATTGCTTGCCCACCTCGAGCTAACAATAATTGGAGTGATGGCGATCGCAATAACGTGATGCCTGCAGCCGCTTCAGGCTAGAGGGTTTCCCATGTGGCACTATAATGGCCAGGATGATGCCTGACGCTGTCTACGCCAGGGTCCGGACAACCCTGCCGCCCTGGCCGCCATCCTAGCCGATCTCTACAAAGGGGAGAAGGAGGAATTTTTTCACTTAAAGTGTCGGGAAGGTTTCTCTATGTATAACCCCATCGACCGGGTAGGCCCTTCTCTGATCGCTAGCTTCGCTCGATTTTATTTTGAGATATACTAACCGAACTGAGTTTGGTTATTTCCAATATGAGTGGAGGAAGGTGGTCGAAGAAATTCAAAGTCCCATCCCACAGCTAGAGGACCACATTCGAGACATGGATCTCGGATTCGAAGAAGATCCGGACATAGGCATAGACCTTAAAGATGGAGTTTTTTATCAAGCTAGCCATGATGGTACCGAACTGGCTATTATAGCCGACTATCCTGGCCTTCTTCCTTCCTCTCATGTAAGTACCTAGGAGATACCTCTTCAAAGAGAATATTCCCAGCGCGCCTCACCCACCGCACTATCTCATGCTCAAAAGGGGCGATGCTCATCCCGCCGTACTGCATCAAGAGTGTGTTCCCGGAAGGTGACACATGTGTAGGGCGGGTCTTTGAAGCGAAAGGGGACCAGAGACACCATCAAACCTCCTCCTTTATCGAAGAGGTATGACTTCTTAACATATGCTTGGTGGTGGACCCAGATCGTAATTTTCCACTTTATTTTTCCTTTTAGGATGAGCATACGTCGGACTGTGTCTGGGGATCCTACTGGTCATGCTCCAACCAATCCGCCACCGGGCCCGTCCACAAGGACTAGGGTTGATGCGGGTGTAACACTGGATTGTCCTCTTCAAGAGGATTCGTAAGAGGTATCTGTTACCAATTTCGAAGTGGAAAGCGCAATGAATCATCGGTGGCGAAAAGCAGCCATGTGTGACCCAGCTTTTATTGAGGAGGCATTTAACGCCCTAGGTTCTGCGGATGCGTATATCCCAGCCGCTCGAGACGGACTTGCCAGAGCCACTCACCAGCTTTCCAAGGATATGCGGGTGAGTGTTAATTCAATATTCATATGCCAGTAGCCCCCGAGACTTAAAGCAGTTGGCCCAACTGATTTAAGGATTGCTGTGTTTTTAGGTACTCAAGGAAAAGAATAACGTATTATCCAAGGAGCTGGAAGAATGCTGGACAAAGCTTACTACTGTCACCAGCGAATGAGAAGATTCGAAGAAGTCCAAGAAGGGCTCTGATGGTAAGAACAGTAATGTCCGGATAGTATGGTCTTGTGCCAATCAATGATCTTTAAGTATATATTGTCTGAACTGCAGCAACAAGACCAACATACCAACTAGAGGAAAAGCTAAGGGCTGCTCTGGCAGCAAAAGAACAAGCTGAAGGGCAAACAACTATTGGTCAACGTGTACTAACACGGACCATAAATGAGAAAAACAAGCTGCAGGATAAAAATATCAAGCTAGCCGAGGAGCTAAAGGACGTACGAGCCCAATTCTCAGATGCCTTGAAGGAGAACAAGAAGCTTAAAGGCGGCATATTCAGTATGATCTTGAACCTAGATTTCATTATAGTCCATTGATTCAAAGTTTTTTACGAAATTGTTCCTGCTGGCTTGTTAATTCGGCGGCCCGAAGGAGAGGTGTCCGGATTTCAAGGTGACCTGCTGCAAGAGCTCTTTAAGGTACACGAGCGAGCTCGGAAATCCATGAAGAATATGGCCAAGGCCTTATGGCCAGCCGATTCTCCTCCAGAAATTATGGAGGAACTGGCGAATTTATTTGAAGGGGATCGATGCCGCTTTAAAATTATGGAGAGCATCAGCATGTCGAGAAGGTGCTCGAGAAGCCTGGGCTATGGTGAAGACACGCTACACCGGACTTGATCCGAACCATATGTCTCGGGTTGGACCTCGAGGGCCTGACGGACTAGAAATCCCTATAAGCTTGGTATACGACCAAGTAAAGACAGTCGCTAAGTATTCTCAACAACACTATAAATTAGATAGTCTTATAGATGGTATAGGTGAAGAAATGGTGTTTGATTCTATGTAACAATGTACTTTATCATCAAACTTATCTCCTGCCGAATTTAGAAAGATTGTCATGGCGGACCTTCCTCTTTAACCTCCGAAAACCCAAGGGCTGGAGTGTTTCCGTATACTATACATGTGGTAAACACGTGGTATGTTCGGAAACCTGGCAATTCGGTCATATTTGCTTAAACAGACAAACTATGTTCGAGGAGTTATGTTATATTACTATTTAACATAAGAAACATCTTCCAGAGAGAATAGTTCCATTAAGGGTTCCTTTCCCTGGGTCAGCATGCATTTGTACGCGTGCCTAGGCTTTGATCCTTAAAAAGGATTATAGGAAGCCTTATCCTATGGGATTTTAAAGTTTATGTGCTTAAAAGTGGTACATCGTTTATTCGCCGACCAATGATTCCCTTAAGAACGCTAGCTTTCGGCTTCACCCGTCCGAGGTATAGGTCCGGATTACCCGGTTGTAACAATCCCAGAGGTGCTCCCTTTACACCCTAGCCGAACAATTGGGAACGTAGGGTATGAACATGGGAGCCAGGCAACCCAGCTTGGCAAAAACTGAAGTCATAAAGGTGCATATAATGGCAAGGAGACTGTATGAAACAGACGATATAAGTATTGTAAGCAATATGCTTTTTAATAATGGGCTTCTTTATAGAAGCCCCCAAGTATTTTTGAGGTATACACATTTGGCGATGTTATACCCTGTGATAGTTCGATTGAGCCGAATACTTATCGATATGAAAAAATAATAAAAGAAGAGGAGAACTTAAAATAAAAACAAGGGATAAGACCTAAACTGAAAAGAAAAGGGTGCTACCAATTTTTCCATAGAATCGTCGAAGCCTCGCAGCGTTCCGTGGGTTCAGATGAAGGCGATTGTTGATGCGTTTTGAAGGTGATAGGCTCCACCGGTGAGTACTTCATCAATAATGAAGGGGCCCTCCAATATTGGTTTCAGCTTGTCCTTTTCCTTCTCTGGGAGGCGTAAGATGAGTTCACCAACATTGTATGTCTTTGCCCGCAATTCTCTGCTTTGGTATCGCCTAGCCTGATGTTGATAAAATGCAGAACGAGCCTGCGCGATATAGAGCTCCTCTTCAAGGTTGTTTAGGTCATTCTGCCGATCGAGCTCGGCCTCTCGCTCTTCATACATGCGCACTCGAGGTGAGTCATGAATAATATCGCAGGGCAAAACAGCATCTGCGCCGCACCATAAAAAGGGTGTGTATCTGGTTGTCCGGTTAGGTGTGGTCCGCAGCCCCCAGAGTACGGAGTCGAGCTCCTCCACCCAGTGTTTATCTGACTCCTGTAGGGAGTGCACTAGTTGGGGTTTAGTGCCGCTCATTATCAAGCCATTGGCTCTTTCGACTTGACCATTTGTTTGAAGCTGGTACACAGAGGTGTAATCAAGTTTAATGCCTAACTTAGCGCACCAATTTTTCACCTCGTCAGCTGTGAAGTTGGAGCCTTTATCTGTGATAATACTGTGCGGGACACCATAACGGTGTACTACGCTAGATATAAAATCTATCACTAGCCCTGCCTCAATTGTTCGGACTGGCTTGGCTTCTATCCAGTTAGTGAATTTGTCCACCATGACTAGTAAATATTTCTTTTTATGGCTCCCCCTTTAAGAAGTCTATCAGGCCCAAGATGCGATTATATCCCGATCACGTGACACTTACGTGATTGGGGCACAACCGCATTTCGGGCGCTTAGCAAGTTGGATATCATTACATCGTACCATTACATACATACATGGGGGATACAACAATTCATACAAGTCACATGAATACAACAACATCAATACAAGACATCCGACTACGGATGCAAAGAGGAGAAGAACAACGACATCCATCTGCTATCCCAGGCTGCCGACACGGAACCTAACCCAAGACTGAAGAAGAAGAAGAAGAAGAAGAAAGAACTCCAACACAACGAACATCGCTCTCGCGTTAAGTCATCGGAAACCTGCACCTGCAACTGTTGTTGTAGTATCTCTGAGCCACGAGGACTCAGCAATCCCATAACCATGGGTATCAAGACTAGCAAAGCTTAATGGGTAGGAAGAGGTAAAGTGGTGAGGTTGCATTAGCGGTTAAGCAAAATATATGGTGGCTAACTTACGAGTACAAGAATAAGATGAGCATCTACGCAAACGGTCACAACTAGTAGTGATCGCTAAAGATCCTGAACTACTTATGAGTCAAACATAACCCCACCGTGTTCTCTTCTCAAAGTGAAAAGAGACAGTCACAGTTACTCACACAGTTGTGTGTTTTACTTCGGATCCTCTGTCAAGTTTTCTACAACCGGACATTAACAAATTCCAATCTGCCACATAACCGCGGGCACGGCTTTTGAAAGATCATAACCCTGCAGGGGTGTCCCAACTTAGCCCATCACAAGCTCTCACGATCAGCAGAAGTAATAATAATATTACTCCTTATCTTAGGGAAGGCCCGATCAGACTCAAAATTCCCGGTGCACAAGACATTTTGAAAATGGTAAAACAAGTCCAGCAAGACCTCCTGGCGTGCCGACACCCTGATAGTAGCCGCGTGTATCTCGTCTCAGGCCACAACTGGGTAGGTGATCCTACGGGAGCCAGCCCTCGAGTTTCCCCGAGGTGGCCCCACAGTCTCCCCGTTTGGGACCAACACCATCAGCACTGGCCCCCCTGGTATGTAGAAAGAATCCTCGAGTAGCGATAACTCCCTATGCAATTTAATTAATTAATTAAGTTGTTATTATGAGCAAATTAAAACCAATGTTGGGCCTTGCTGGAGGAGTTTTATTCGAAGACAAACTGTCAAGGGGTCCCCATATACCCAACCGTGTAAGGAACGCAAAATCAAGGAACATAATGCCGGTTTATCGGCTCCTCAGCGGCATGAGTGGAACAAAACACCGAGCAAAAGGCCAAGCCTTCCACCCATGCCCAGTATATAGGTGTGTTAATATATATAAGATATATTGTGATATTCCAACAACAAGTTCCAACATGGAACGATCTTCATCTTTACCTGCAACTAACAACGCTATAAGAGGGGCTGAGCAAGCGGGTAACATAGCCAAACAATGGTTTGCTAGGAAGGTGTCAAAGGTTAGAGGTTTCATGGCAACAAGGAGAGGGGCTGACAATAAATGATGGGTAGCGCGACATATAACGATAGCATCGACACACTAAGCATAGCAATGATAGTAAATGTATCCAAGGTGATGGTCATCTTGCCTGAGATCCCGCAAGGAAGAAGACAAAGAAGAAGCCTTGAAGACGAACCATGCGAAGTCGAACGAATCCTCACGATCGCAATGGAAAAGAACTAGCGAGAAGAAAGCACACAACAAGGTAAACACACAACACAAGAAAAAGACAAGATGCTCAACCAAGTATGATGCAAGACCAGTCTATATATGATGCAATACATGGAAAGGTATGAAGCACTCAAAAACAACACAAAACAACAAGTTTAAATGAGCCCGGAATCAACATATAGCAAATCTGGTAAGTCCTCATATGCATATTTTGAAATTGGTCCAGATCTGAACAAACCTTAAGTTAAAATTGTTAAACAGCAGGTTAACATGCACCATGATGATCTACTCGAAATTCTAGTCAAGTTTCATATAAAGTTTGTTTAATTCGGAGCTACGGCCTAGAAGATATGAGCACAACAAGAGAAGCATGCCAACGGTGCAAGATGCACCCAAACATCAAGCAAACTCACTCCAAACATGTAAAGAACATGATATTATGCTTCAACATGCAAAATCACACAAGTTTCATATAGGGCACAGTCAAAACGGAGCAACGGTTCAACACATACACATGAAACAAGTTATAACAACAAGCTGAAGTTAACAGCCACATGTCAACTACAACACCCAAACATGATAACAAGAGGCATGGATGTGAAATAGACATGCTAATTAACAAGCATGAACTTAGAACACACCCAAAAGCTTGCTGGAACACATTTAACTAAGCATGGTAAGTTGCAATAAAATTATCCAGACTTAGTCAAAATCTGGGAAGGCAAAACATCATCACGATTCTGCCTTCGGAGGCACAAAACAACAAGCATATCAACTCTAATAAGAACATAAAGAGCATGGACATGTAATAAACATAGCGTACATCAAACAACTTCATTGGAGCAACTCCATAGGGGGCATGGATCAATAACAACAAGCTCCACCAAATTGAACATGCTGATAAAATCCTGACAGGTTAAATTTATAGCAACTTGAGAGCAAGAAATAAATAAGCTACAGCAGGTCAAATGTGCAAGTAAGGGCATGGATTGATAGAAAATAACATGGACAACAAGACATGAGCATTGGTCACTACAAAACAAGCATGGATTTTACTAGGGCATCAAGCAAACATGGCATCAGGATATAACAGATGCCAGACTTAGCAGTTTTTTCACAAAGTATAAAACAGCAACAACAACATGGCATGTTTACAAGCTTGTTTAAGTCACCTCAAGGCATATCATGGAAAGAGTTTTGCGCCGCAGCAAAGACCATATGATTGTTCTTCTAAAACATATAGACATGCGGCATGAAGACAAACACACCAATAGCAATGAGCAAGTGAAATCAGCATCTCATAACAAGTTTCAGCACTTAACAGCCAAATGCACTTTTGCAAAAGAGATTAACATGGCAAGATGGCACCTAACATGAATGCTACAGCAACCATCATGTAGAGCACTTCACAATGAACATTTTGACATATCATATGCTCCATTTGGATAAACATGCACAAAATTACAAGCATCACAAGCATGCAACAAAATTATAGTTAACTGCAGTTTTAAACAAGTAGCACTCTTGCAACAATGGTTAGAGCATCAAGATGAAGTCAAACAAGCATGGCACAATGGAACAAAATGAAGAGCATATCACCATGATCATTTTGACATATTATATGCACAATTTGGACTTACACACAAAAAGATACAGACATGCAAAGTATGCAACATATTAAGGCAAAAAAAGGACTTAGTGGCAAAACTACCTCCTCGGGGTGGACATTGTCCGTCTGCAAACGGACATGTCCGTCGATGGCTGGACACGCTGGCCCACATGGCAGTCTCACAGACGAGGCGGGCGGACACGTCCGGGCTCCTCCCGGACATGTCCGTCGGCGCGGCGGCGTGGGGCCCACTGGCCAGCGGCTCAGCCGCGGTCAACGAAGCGGATCGGGGCGGCTGCAGTGCTCCGGATCCATGGCGGGGCGGAGCTCCGAAGGACACCGGCGGCTCGGGACGTCGCCAGCGAGGGGCGGAGGGCCGGAGGAGGCCGGATCTGGCCGGCAGGGAGGAGACCGCAGGCATGACAGCGGCGGGGTCGGCGCTGAATGGCGGCGGGGCTCGGGCTTCCAAGGACCGGCGACGGCAGAGCTGGAGGCGGCGAGGTCGGGCCCCAGCGCAGAGCTCAACGGGCGGCGGCGGCGTAGCTCCCTCGATCCAGATCGGGATTGAGGAGGGAGCGGGCGGCGAGGGAGCGGGCCCGCACGGGCCTGCGGCGGCGGAGCAGACGGGCCAGGCGGGCCGTGCCCGGGCCCGCAGGGCTGGCGGAGGGGAAGGACGCTGAGGGGGCGCGGCGACGTGGCTCTCGCCAGGTGGCAGACAGCCATTGATGCGGCCGGCTGGAGTGGCGGCTAGTCCAATAGGGAGCCGCCAAGTGGCGCTAGTGAGGTGGAGGCGCCAGGATTTGGAGGAGGAGGAGGAGGGGTTGGCTGCGCGGATTTCAAGGAGGAAGGAGGCTAGCGGTAGGGGAAGGCTAGGATGTCCAAAATGGCATGGAGGGGCTGATTAAATAGGGTAGGGTGTAGGGTTAGGTGTTTTAGGCCGTTTCGGAGCCATCGGATCACGATCCAACGGCACCGGAGCGTAAGGATGGCAATGGGTCGGGTTTGGATCGGGTTGAACAATATCAAATCTATATCCATATCCATGAAGAAAGTCTTTACTCGCCCATGAAAAATTCCATGGGTGAAAAATTGTGTCCATGTCCAAACCCGATGGATATCCATACCCAATGGATATCATTGGGTCCTCTCTAGACATATATATATATATATATATAGTGTTACTATTCATCACCCAGGGTGCAGAATAAATTATTCTTCACCCGAGGTAATCTTACGATCATTTCATTTCATAAATTACATTTGAAATACAAATAATTACATTCCTATTGATTTACTGCATAAAATTTGGCATAACAAACAAAATATAGGTCAAAATTATATTTTATGTACATTTTACACTATATTTTTACATTTGTAATTTTACGTAATATAAAATATTTTTTACGACGATTATAGGTTTTCTAACGTTCCCTTTTTATGTCTAAAATAAGACAAAATTTACGAAACGTAAAATTACGGTGTATAGATGATAAAATAGAGGTGGGTGAAGAATAACTATTCCTCACCCAGGGTGACGAATAGTCAATCCCTATATATAT
>LR738710.1:559321931-559350888 GCA_902687465.1 Secale cereale | reverse complement strand
ATATATATATATATATATATATATGACATAACATAATGTTAACATAAGTTCTTCCATTCTTCACTTCGTGGCAGGCTAGGCTTCACTTATGGTAAAGCAACATCCACTAACAACATAAGATCATTTAGTATTTTTCAAACATATGTGAATGACGAGTTATTTAACAAGGAGATAAAAATAAGGGAATGGCATTGGGGTATGTTACAGAGGGGATTGAATGTCAACTAATAAAAGTTATGATGGGGATTGTGTAATTTCTATTGCATGTTTTGGATAACAAAGTGTAAAATTACAGTAGGACATGTGACTGCAAAGTAGGGATAGTAGATTTTTGCCCATTAAGTCATACTATCGGGTCGGGTTTGGATATACCCATGGGTACAAGATTATATCTATGCCCTACCCACGAGTAATCGGGACGGGTTTGGGCGCTGCCCATGGACACAAAATCATATCCAAACCCTATCCATTCGGGTTGGATATCCATGGATATCCATGTCCATGGATAAAATTGCCATCCTTACCGGAGCGGAGGGGGAGTAGGCTGGGCCTAGTGGGCTACGTAGAAGGCCTTGGGCTTAGAGAAGAGAAGAGAGGGAGAGGCCCGCGGGGGTTTTCGAGACCAAAAACGTCCGACGTTTTAACCGGCGACTAGTGCCGCTATATATATCCGTTGGGCTATCAAACGAGCTCCGAATGCGATGAAATTTGGCAGGCGGCCTGTCTACACTATAATAAGACCACACGACAAGTTTCATCCCATTCCAAGAACATTTTTAGGCCACTCATAAAATAAATATTCGGAGGCGCCGCGGGCGCGTGTGAGTGTGCCTGGGCTCAGAACGGACAACGGAAAGGACGAGGGAACTCGGACAGATGCAAGTTTTGAAAACATGCTGATGCAACACACATGATGACATGGCAAGATGCAACACGCAAGCAGATGACATGGCAACGGCGACGAATAACTGACTGACACCTGGTGAACCGGTCTCGGGGTGTCACAACACTCCCCTACTAACAAGAGATCTCGTCCCGAGATCTTAGGAACGAGACGGAAGAGAAAAAAGGAATAACAAGTTCTTCAGGACAAAAGAGTGAAACCAAAGAATGTTCAGAGGATGGGCCACTCGAAAAGAAGAATGCAACGAAGAAGAACAAAGTTGCAAACACTTCGTTAGGCAAGAGGAACAAGGAATACGACGAGAATCAAGGGGGTTGAAAGGCACGAACCAAGAGCTGAAGGAGTAAGAATAAACTCGAAACCACTCCGGTTAAAAGAGATGGAAAAGAAAGAAATAGCACACCGGTTGAACATGAATGGTATGAAACACGATCCATGACGAGATGAACAAGAAAATGCCTCCAGAAGAATTTAAAGAGAGTGGAATGAAAAGAATGGAGAAGATGATGACAACTTTCACCATGAAAGAATTTGAAAGAGCATCTTCACAAAAAGGCTTGAACGGAGTTGTTGAGAAAATCAACACAAAAGAATAAGCTTGTTGTGGACTTAAGAAAAACATCTCAAAGGTTGAGGTGAATTACCGCCGCAACGAAAAGATGGATTAGATGAGAATGAAGAATTGCAAAATTCCACTTCGAAAGAATACAGAGAATTATTTGCACTTCGAGAATAACGCTTGAGCTTGATCCGAAAGAATTTGACGAACACTCGAAGAATGATTTAAAACATGAGGAACCACCATGAAGAACTCCGGTAGCGAAAAGGATGATGATATAGAAGTGAAGGATTCAAGAATAAGAATAAAGCCTTGCAGTGATTCGACGGGGTCCGACGAGATAGCCGAGAAAATTTGAACTCCGGAAAGAAAAGAATAGAAGCACCAGGAAATAGAATTTATTCTTCTCCAATAAACTCCGAATGAAGGAATAAATCAACTTGATGGAAAAGAATAAGAATTATGTTATGCTTATCATCCACCAATTAGATTGATGAGAAACAATGGATTTGCATACTACTTAATCTCGTTGAAAAAGATTAGAGAGGGATATATCGAAAACTTGCGAAAAATCTTCCCGAAACACCGGTAGGAACGGAATAAAAATGAATGAATTGATATGATAACACCGAAAAAGAACTCTTGAGTGAACCACCATAAAAATTGAAGTCGAGTGAAGAAAAGTACAAGCCACAGTAAGAATTAAAATCGAATGATGAAAGAGAACAAACCACCGTAAAGATTGAGTGAATACCACAGAATGAATCGCCGGGAAGAATAAGGCACTTGAGGGATTTAGATAAAAGAGAACGAAGAGATCGCGAACTGATTAAAGACTACTTGAACGAAGCACCGGACAAATGTGAGACGAACGAAGATGCATCAATGAAGAATATTTGGAGGACAAAGTTGAAAACTGAGAATGACGAAATCTTCTGAAATGATGGCCTTCGGACGAACACAAAGAAAAGAATTGATGAAATGCTCCGGATGATACGGAAAAGAATTTATGACGAACGGAATAACTAAAAGGATAACAGGAAGCTAGAACCATGGATTTTCAGGAGACCGAACAAGAATTAGAGGAACTCTTTATCGGTCTTGAAATGATGATGAGAAATATCACCAAAATTATTGAGATACTCCGAAGAATGAAAAGAAGAAAGGTTGAACCAACGATGAAAGAATTGAAAGCAATCTTGAAGAAGGCATATGACTGATGGAATCCATACTTACGTCACACTTGAAAAAGAATTTTGTAACACTCCGAGAAATTAGAAGAGTCAGGTAAGATCCTAGGAAAGACCTGTGGGTTATGAGCCCACCGAAGAGAAAACACCGTTGAAAAGGATTATTTGAAAAGGAGATGATGCCCCGGAACAATTGAAAAAGAATTAATTGGAAGACACACGAATATCCTGAGATTTCTTCGGAGCTCCGGGACAATTACATGGTGAGAGGTAAATGAGCAATGGAGAACATTTGGCCCGATGAAAGAATATGATGAGCACCGAATACAAATTGAATTGGAACCACCGGAAAAGAAAAGAGATGAAGAATGTCGAACGAGAGGAGAATTCATCGGAGAATAAAGGAGATGAATGATGACGAACTAGATGAAATTTCATCAGTTGAATTGACTGAGGAAAGAAAGCAAAGGATTCACACGAGTAGGATGGATACTTGATTAAGGACTCCGGTTCCAAGATGAAAAGGGTGGGCGGGTGGGAAAAAGAAAGACAACTTCGGAAGGGGAAACAACACCGGTTGGAAAGAACCGAGGTTGAACTTGCAAAGAAGAAGAGGGTCGAATCCACTTGACGAGAGATGCACCAGATGAAAGAACTGACAACGCAGCAAACGAAAACTAACCATGCGATCCTAAAAAAATTTGAAGGAGAAGAGGAGCAATTCAAAACACCAACGTCG
This sequence comes from Secale cereale, assembly GCA_902687465.1. NCBI lineage: Eukaryota > Viridiplantae > Streptophyta > Magnoliopsida > Poales > Poaceae > Secale > Secale cereale. The sequence continues at coordinate 559,347,496 of LR738710.1, read as the reverse complement.
AGATTCCTCACCAGAGCGACGAAGGGGCAGGGGAGTAAAAGGTATTCCTACTCTTCGATATAACTAGACTCCGAAAAAGTTTTCTGCTAGACTCGACAACGGCCAAGCTACGATCAATCAAGGGGGCTCCTATGGTCGGTCGAGGCTCTGATACCAACTTGTCAGGCCCAAGATGCGATCCTATCCCGATCACGTGACACTTACGTGATTGGGGCACAACCGCATTTCGGGCTCTTAGCAAGATAGATATCATTACATCGTACCATTACATACATACATAGGGGATACAACAATTCATACAAGTCAAATGAATACAACCACATCAATACAAGACATCCGACTACGGGTGCAAATAGGAGAAGAACAACGACATCCACCTCTATCCCAGGCTGCCGACCTGGAACCTAACCCAAGACTTAAGAAGAAGAAGAAGAAGAAGAAGAAAGAACTCCAACACAACGAACATCACTCTCACATCAAGTCATCGGAAACCTGCACCCGCAACTGTTGTTGAAGTATATGTGAGCCATGAGGACTCAGCAATCCCATAACCATGGGTATCAAGACTAGAAAAGCTTAATGGGTAGGAAGAGGTAAAGTGGTGAGGTTGCAGTAGCGGCTAAGCAAAATATATGGTGGCTAACTTACGAGTACAAGAATAAGATGAGCATCTACGCAAACGGTCGCAACTAGTAGTGATCGCTAAAGATCCAGAACTACTTATGAGTCAAACATAACCCCACCGTGTTCTCTTCTCAAAGTGAAAAGAGACAGTCACGGTTACTCATGCAGTTGTTTGTTTTACTTCGGATCCTCTGTCAAGCTTTCTACAACCGGACATTAACAAATTCCAATCTGCCACATAACCGCGGGCACGGCTTTTGAAAGATCATAACCCTGCAGGGGTGTCCCAACTTAGCCTATCACAAGCTCTCACGATCAGCAGAAGTAATAATAATATTACTCCTTATCTTAGGGAAGGCCCGATCAGACTCAGAATTCCCGGTGCACAAGACATTTCGACAATGGTAAAACAAGTCCAGCAAGACCTCCCGGTGTGCCGACACCCTGATAGTAGCCGCGCGTATCTCGTCTCAGGCCACAACCGGATAGGTGATCCTACGGGAGCTAGCCCTCGAGTTTCCACGAGGTGGCCCCGCGGTCTCCCCGTTTGGGACCAAATCAGCACTGGCCCCCCTGCTATGTAGAAAGAATCCTCGGGTAGCGCTAACTCCCTATGCAATTTAATTAATAAATTAAGTTGTTATTATGAGCAAATTAAAACCAATGTTGGGCCTTGCTGGAGGAGTTTTAAAAGACGAACTGTCAAGGGGTCCCCATATACCCAACCGTGTAAGGAACACAAAATTAAGGAACATAATGTCGGTTTATCGGCTCCTAAGCGGCATGAGTGGAAAAAAAACACCGAGCAAAAGGCCAAGCCTTCCACCCATGCCCAGTATATAGGTGTGTTAATATATATAAGATATATTGTGATATTCCAACAACAAGTTCCAACATGGAACGATCTTCATCTTCACATGCAACTAACAACGCTATAAGAGGGGCCGAGTAAGCGGATAACATAGCCAAACAATGGTTTGCTAGGAAGGTGTCAAAGGTTAGAGGTTTCATGGCAACAAGGAGAGGGGCTGACAATAAATGATGGGTAGCGCGACATATAACGATAGCATCGAGACACTAAGCATGGCAATGATAGTAAAGGTATCCAAGGTGATGGTCATCTTGCCTGAGATCACGCAAGGAAGAAGAACGGATCCATGAAGAAGACGAAGAAGAAGCCTTGAAGACGAACCACGCGAAGTCGAACGAATCCTCACGATCGCAACGGAAAAGAACTAGCGAGAAGAAAGCACACAACAAGGTAAACACACAACACAAGAACAAGACAAGGTGCTCAACCAAGTATGATGCAAGACAAGTCTATATATGATGCAATACATGGAAAGGTATGAAGCACTCAAAAACAACACAAAAAAACAAGTTTAAATGAGGTCGGAATCAACGTATAGCAAAACCGTTAAGTCCTCATATGCATATTTTGAAATTGGTCCAGATCTGAACAAACCTTAAGGTAAAGTTGTTAAACAGCATGTTAACATGCACCACGATGATCTACTCTAAATTCTAGTCAAGTTCCATATAAAGTTTGTTTAATTCGGAGCTACGGCCTAGAAGATATGAGCACAACAAGACAAGCATGCCAACGGTGCAAGATGCACCCAAACATCAAGCAAACTCACTCCAAACATGTAAAGAACATGATATTATGCTTCAACATGCAAAATCACACAAGTTTCATATAGGGCACACTCAAAATGGAGCAACGGTTCAACACATACACATGAAACAAGATATAACAACAAGCTGAAGTTAACAGCCACATACCAACTTTGGAGCAAGATTTATATATGCTACAGCACCCAAACATGATAACAAGAGGCATGAATGTGAAATAGACATGTTACTTAACAAGCATGAACTTAGAACACACCCAAAAGCTTGTTGGAACACATTTAACTAAGCATGACAAGTTGCAATAAAATTATCCAGACTTAGTCAAAATGTGGGAAGGCAAAACATCATCACGATGCTGCCTTCAGAGGCATAAAACAACAAGCATATCAACTCTAATAAGAAAATAAAGAGCATGAACATGTAATAGACATAGCGTACATCAAACAACTCCATTGGAGCAACTCCATAGAAGTCATGGATCAATAACAACAAGCTCCACCAAATTGAACATGCTGATAAAATCCTGACAGGTTAAATTTATAGCAACGTGAGAGCAAGAAATAAATAAGCTACATCAGGTCAAATGTGCAAGTAAGGGCATGGATTGATAGACAATAACATGGAAAACAAGACATGAGCATTGGTCACTACAAAACAAGCATGGATTTGACTAGGGCATCAAGCAAACATGGCATCAGGATATAACAGATTTCAGACTTAACAGTTTTTTCACAAAGTATAAAACAGCAACAACAACATGGCATGTTTACAAGCTTGTTTAAGTCACCTCAAGGCATATCATGGAAAGAGGTTTGCACCACAGCAAAGTCAATATGATTGTTCTTCTAAAGCATAAAGACATGTGGCATGAAGACAAACACACCAATAGCAATGAGCAAGTGAAATCAGTATCTCATAATAAGTTTTAGCACTTAACAGCCAAATGCGCTTTTGCAACAGAGATTAACATGGCAAGATGGCACCTAACATGAATGCTACAGCAACCATCATGTAGAGCACTTCACAATGAACATTTTGACATATCATATGCTCCATTTGGATAAACATGCACAAAGTTACAAGCATCACAAGCATGCAACAAAATTATAGTTAACAACAGTTTTAAACAAGTAGATCTCTTGCAACAATGATTAGAGCATCAAGATGAAGTCAAACAAGCATGGCACAATGGAACAAAATGAAGAGCATATCACCACGATCATTTTGACATATTATATGCACAATTTGGAATTACACACAAAAAGATACAGACATGCAAAGTATGCAACATATTAAGGCAGAAAAAGGACTTAGTGGTAAAACTACCTCCTCGGGGTAGACATTGTCCGTCTGCAAACGGACATGTCCGTCGGTGGCTGGGCACGTAGGCCCACATGGCAGTCTCATAGACGAGGCGGGCGGACACGTCCGGGCTCCTCCCGGACATGTCCGTCGGTGCGGCGGCGCGGGGCCCACTGGCCAGCGGCTCGGCCGTGTTCAATGGAGCGGATCGGGGCGGCTGCAGTGCTCCGGATCCATGGCGGGGTGGAGCTCTGAAGGACGCCGGTAGGTCGGGACGACGCCGACGAGGGGCGGAGGGCTGGAGGAGGCCGGATCTGGCCTGCGGGGAGGAGACCGCAGGCATGACGGCGACGGGGTTGGCGCTGAAGGGCGGCGGGGCTCGGGCTTACAACGACCGACGGCAGAGCTGGAGGCGGCGAGGTCGGGCCCCGGCCCGGAGCTCAACGGGCGGCGGCGGCGTAGCTCCCTCGATCCAGATCGGGATCGAGGAGGGAGCGGGCGGCGAGGGAGCGGGCCCGCAAAGGCCTGCGTTGGCGGAGCAGACCGGCCTGGCGGGCCGTGCCCGGGCCCGCAGGGCTGGCGGCAGGGAAGGGCGCTGAGGGGGCGCGGCGACGTGGCTCTCGCCAGGTGGCGCACAGCCATTGGCTGCGGCCGGCTGGAGTGGCGGCTAGTCCAATAGGGAGCCGCCAAGTGGTGCTAGTGAGGTGGAGGCGCCAGAATTTGGAGGAGGAGGAGGGGTTGGCTGCATGGATTTCGAGGAGGAAGGAGGCTTGGGGTAGGGGAAGGCTAGGATGCCCAAAATGGCATGGAGCGGCTGATTAAATAGGGTATGGGTCTAGGGTTAGGTGTTTTAGGCCGTTTCGGAGCCATCGGATCACGATCCAACGGCACCGGAGCGGAGGGGGAGTAGGCTGGGCCTAGTGGGCTGTGTAGAAGGCCTTGGGCTTAGAGAATAGAAGAGAGGGAGAGGCCCGCGGGGGTTTTCGGAGACCGAAAACATCCGACATTTTAAGGTGCGACTAGTGCCGCTATATATATCCGTTGGGCGATCAAACGAGCTCCGAATGCGATGAAATTTGGCAGGCGGCCTGTCTACACTATAATAAGACCACACGTAAAGTTTCATCCCATTCTGAGAATATTTTCGGCCACTCATAAAATAAATATTCGGAGGCGCCGCGGGCGCGTGTGAGTGTGCCTGGGCTCAGAACGGACAACGGAAAGGACAAGGGAACTCGGACGGATGCAAGTTTTGAAAACATGCTGATGCAACACACATGATGACATGGCAAGATACAACACGCAAGCAGATGACATGGCAACGACGACGAATAACTGACTGACACCTGGCGCACCGGTCTCGGGGTGTCACAAGGTCCGACCATATCCAGCCCCCAGACCGCAAAAGGCCAGGTAATAGGGATGGTTCTCAGAGCGGTGGGAAGCATGTGACTTTGATTTGCGAAAAGCTGGCATCCAACACAATGTTGGACTAGGGTATGTGCATCTGCGCGCACAGTTGGCCAGAAGAAGCCAGTTTGAAAAGCCTTGCTTACAAGAGCTCGGGCAGCGGCATGATGGCCGCCCATCCAACATGTATTTCGGCTAGAAGTTGCCATCCCTACTCTTCGAAGATGCACCGTTGGAGAATACCAGTAGTGCTTTTCTTGTATAGTTCACCTTCGTGGACCTCATAGGCTTTAGAACGCCGAATTATGCGGCGGGCCTCATTTTGGTCATCAGGAGCTATAACAGCCATGATCTCGTGAGCCGAAGATGTTATTTCCATGTCTGAGTCCTTGATGACATGTGTATTGAGTTTGGCTAGGAGCGTGTTCGGGTCCGGAATAGCGTCTCTGCTCTCGTCCTACCATGTTACTGATGGCCTGAACAACCTTTCCACGAAAGTGTTAGGCGGGACTGGGTCACATTTAGCGCCCATACGAGCAAGTATATCCGCTGCCTGGTTACTGTCCCGAGCTACATGTTGAAATTCCAGCCCCTCAAATCGAGCAGACATTTTTAATATGGCATTTCGATAAGCTGCCATCTTCAAATCCTTCACGTAAAATTCTTTGTTTACCTGAGATATGACGAGGTTTTGAGTCTCGCGCACCTCGATGGTTGTATACCCATGGATACAACCATGTGGAAACCGTGTAGTAGTGCCTCATATTCGGCCGTGTTGTTTGACTCCGTGTACATGATCTGCAGTACGTAGCAGACTGTATACCCTGTTGGAGATATCAAGATGACATCGGCCCCCAATCCGGCTAACATTTTGGAGCCTCTATGTAATGCCCAGGATGGAGCTATATCTCCTACGTGTCGAGGCACGACTTAGAGACATAACCCCATGCTGGAATGATCGCAAGTCTGGTATCTTTGCACAACTCATGTAAAAAGGGAGATGGAAAACATAAACATAGTTGGCTTACACTCGCCAAGTCACACAAATACAATACATGTCTCAATCATCATACAGTAAAACCTCACAGCCCTCTAAGGGTAAAATCCAAATAACAAGATACAAAACATAATTTAAAACCACAGGTCGGATCGAATCCTAGTAGAAGTCTCCGCTACTGATCATCAGGATAACGAACATAGTATCGACTACGCTCCTCGTCATACTCCCAGTCTAGCTCGGTGCCATCACCTGGATAGCTCACCATCGGACTTGCATCTGGTGTGGTGAAGTAACTGTGAGCCACAGAGGACTCAACAATCCCGTTCCCGGGTAACAAGACTATTTAAGCCTTGGGAGAGGATAAGGCTGATGAAAAGAATAAGTGTCTGCAGCAGCAACTAGCTCTAGCTTACGTGAAAGAGTGCGAGAAGAGAAGGCCTCGGTCGAGAGATGATCACGAAGTGATCCTAGCTAAAGCTCAACAAACATAACCCCACCGTGTTCAACTCCCGAATCCCTATTCGGAAATTGACAGTCACGGTACACACGCGGGTAGTGTATTAGAACAATGTGTCAAGTTATCTACAACCGGATATTAACAAGCTCCCATCTGCCACATAACCGCGGGCACGGCTTCCGAAAGTTCATAACCCTGCAGGGGTGTTCCAACTTGGCCCATTACAAGCCCACGATCCGCGGAGTCGCAACTCCAAGGTGAGAAGACCCGAGTATTCTCGGAATCCCGTGCTCAAGATACTCCGAACTAAGGTAAGGCTAATCTAGCAAATCCTCCCGGTGTGTCGACACCCTGATAGTAGCCGCGCGTAGCTAAGTCTCAGGACACGACCGGATGGGTGATGCTACGGGTTTATATCAATCCTCGAGTTTCCTCGTGGTGACCCCGCAGGACCCCCATTTCGGACCAACACTCATGAGGAGCACTGGCCCGGGGTTGTTGATTAAGAACTCGGGTTAATTACTCCCTATGCAAGTTGTTTAGTTATTAGGCAAATAGTACCAAAGTTGGGACTTGCTGGAAAAGACTTAGCACTTAGCGGTTTATCGAGGGGGTCCCATACACCCCAACCGTGTAAGGAACGCATAATCAAGGAACATAACACCGGTTTAAACGGTTCCTAACGGCATGAGTGGAACAAATCACCAAGCAAAAGGCTTAGCCGTCCACCCTTGCCAATATATAGATGATTTCATTTTAAGCATTATGTAGTGTGATATAACCCAACAAACTTCAACATGAAACAAGCATCTTCGATCTTCACCTGCAACTAGCAATGCTATAAGAAGGGCTGAGCGAAGCGTACTTAGCCAAGCAACAGTTTGCATAGGTAGGGTGGTTAAACATGGTGATGGTTACAAGTAGGAGGCTGACATGAAAGACATGGGCATCGAGGCAAAACTATAGATCGAGACTTCTAGCAATAGGCAAAGATAGTAATGTTATCGGGGTTCGGTCATCTTGCCTGAAGTGTAGTCATTCGGATCGTAAGAAGGGTCCTCGTGCTCAACCTCGTTGGTAACCTCGTGCTCGTACTCGTACTTGGTCTCAGCTTCCGGCTCTAAACAATACAATCACACAAGGCACAAATCAACAAGATGCAATGCGCACACCAAAATGATGGATGCATGAAGGATGCACTAAGGGAGCACACGGAGCACAGAAAATAGCACTCAAGAAAATCACTTCAAAACATGATAACAATAGGAGATTATAAATCTACACGGAAAATCAATCAAGTTTCATATAAGACTCGCTGAAATCGGAGCTACGGGCTAAAAGTTATGCCCGAAACAAGAAATAGGCGAAAGCTGAAATTACAGCAACATAGCAACTTCGGAGCACTAGAAAAATAAGCTACAGCACTCAAACACCATGGCAAAGAGCATGAACATAAACTATACATATCCTACAGCAAATAAGTCCAAAGGTGCACCCCCAAAGGAGCCACGGATCAATAGCAACAAGCTTGGACATATTGAACTTGACAATAAAATTCTGACAGCGGAATTTTATTGAAACTTTGGAGCAAAGTTAAACATGCTACAGCCACTTAAATAAGCATGTGAGAACATGAATGGAAAGCCAACAATATCTACTACAAGGAACCATCAAGATACACCCCAAAACTATCATGGTTTGTCCTAGAGCAGCAAGCAAACATGGCATCGGAACGTTACAGATTTCGGACTTAGTGAAAATCCACTAAGTGTCAAAACAGCAGTTTCATCATGGCATATAAAAGAGCAAGTTTAAGTCACCTCGAAACTAAACATGGCAAGTGGTAAGCACCACATCAAAGTACACATGAAGGTGATTTCGAAACACACAAGCATGCATCATGGAGATAAACACAACGATAGCAATGAGCTCAACAAGATGGCATTTCATAACAAGTTAAACAACATCACAGCCACATGGCACTTTGCAATGAAGATATACATGGAAAGAATAAATCTATCATGCAACCTAACACAAGCAACATGTAGAGCATGGCAAGACGAACACGTGGACATGTCATTGGCATCATTCGGATAAACGAGCTAAAAGATATCACATAGCAAAGATGGCATAAAAACATCACATAACAGCAGTTTATATCGGGATGCACTCTTGCAACAGAAAAATAAGCACCTAGATGATCTCTAACATGCATGGCACAATGGAATGAATCGTAGTGCTAGTCACCACGAACGTCTGGACACCTCATTCACTCAAATCGGAGCTATGCACAAAAAGATATCAACATGTGAATATTGCATCAGACACAACAATTCTGGGACTTAGAGGAATTGAAATAACCTAGATCTGAAGCAAAAAGGGCCTCGGCCCGCGGATCTGGAGAGGCGGCGCGGAGGAGTAGGTGGGCCGGCTCGGGGCAACAGCCCAGCTGCGGGCGGCGGCGGGGTCCAGACGGGAGGCTCCTTGGGCCCTTCGGGCGATCGGGACGCGGCCCGATCGGGAGCGGCGGCCTGGCGGAGCCCGGTGGCTGGCGCCTGGTCGATGCGAGAGGAGTCCAGCGGCTGTGGGCCGGCTCGGTGGGAGATCGGCCCAGGCGGGACTGCGGCGAACCGGAGGAGGGAGGCGAGCGCCTGGCGCTGGAGGCGATTGCACGGGCCTGGCGCCCGGTGCGGCGGCTGGGCCCTCTAGGGTTTCGGCGGCCCGACGTGGGGCGGCCCAGGCGCTGGCGCCGCGCGATCTGGGAGGCGAAGCCGGCGACGCGGGATGGCGATGCGGGAGGGGCTGCTCGAATGGGCCGCGAGGGGCGTCGAGGGGAGGCCCAGGCGATGGATCCCGACCGGATCGGATCGGCCTCCCCGTTCCCTCGATGCGGCGGCGCTGGCTCCTCGAGCCTGGGAGGCTCAGCGTATGGGAGATCCCGCCGGTGGAGAGGCAGGTCCGGCGGCTGGCGGCTGGATCTGGCGGGATCTGGCCAGGACGGGCCTGGCTGGGTGGTGAGGTGCCGGTGGAGGGTGAGAGGAGGGAGGAGATGAGGTGGAGGAGGATTCCGGCGAGGTGGTGGTACTCCGGCGATCTTCCGGCGGAACACCGGCGAGGTGGTGGCTGGAGGAAGGGGATGAAGTGGGGGCTAGGGTTTCCTTGTTTTGGGGCACAAATTTGGGGGAGTGGACAAATATATAGGCACAAGGAGCTAGGGTTGCCCAAATGGAGTGCGGTTTTCGGCCACCGGATCAGATTTGGATGGCCTAGATGTTAGAAGTGGTTAAGAGTGGTTGGTGGGCTGTTGGAGGGGGTGTCTTGGGCCTCAAAGTGGAGGCACTTTGAGCCCGCGAGAATAACTGTTGGGGTAGCAAACGGACTCGAAACGCGACGAGATTTGACAGGCGGGTTACACACACCAAAACAACAACACACGACAAGTCTCGCGCCAAACCGGTAACGTTACACGGCCAAACACCAAAGTAGGCCTACAGGACGCCACGGACACGTGAGGGAGCTCCGGAACGCGAAACGGACAACGGGAAGGAACGCGTGGAACTGGATGCAACCGACAACACAAATGCAAAGCGATGCATATGACTATATGATATGAATGAATGCCACACACTCACGCAACAAAACGACGAAAACCCGAAAGACAAAGAACCCGAAAAGGAATAGATGAAGCCGGAGATATATTATATGCCCAAAAGGGAAAGTATTACATCCGGGGCATTACAAACTCTCCTCTACTACAAAAAGATCTCGTCCCGAGATCTAGGACTGGAAAAAGGAAGGGTACTCGGAACGAAGATGATCTTCTCGTTCCCACGTAGCTTCTCGGTCGGTATGATGTGACCACTTGACTTTCAAGAATTTGATGGACTTGTTGCGGGTCTTGCGTTCGGTTTCTTCGAGAATAGCAACGGGATGCTCTCGGTAGGACAAGTCTTGTTGAAGATCAATCTCTTCAAACGGAATCATGCGTTCAGGTGCCTTGAAGCATTTGCGGAGTTGAGACACATGGAACACATCATGAACATTGGCGAAGTTGGGAGGGAGCTCAAGTTAATAGGCTAGATCGCCTCTTTTGCCAAGAATCTTGAAAGGCCCGACGTATCTAGGAGCAAGCTTTCCTTTGATACCGAATCTTTGGGTGCCTTTCATCGGAGAAACACGGAGATAGACATGATCACCAATGTTGAATGACAAATCACGATGCTTGCCATCATAGTAGCTCTTTTGACGCGACTGAGCGGCCTTGAGATTCTCACGTATGACTTTGCACATTTCTTCGGCTTCTGAGATCAAGTCATTGCCAAGAAGTTGACGTTCGCCTGTTTCAGACCAGTTGAGAGGTGTACGACACTTTCTGCCATAGAGGATTTCAAACGGAGCTTGCCTGCACTTGCTTGAAAGCTGTTGTTGTAAGAGAACTCGGCAAATGGAAGGCTGTCTTCCCATTTCATGCCAAAATATATGACACAGGCTCTGAGCATGTCTTCTAGAATCTGATTCACTCGCTCGACTTGACCACTAGTCTGAGGGTGAAAAGCAGTGCTGAACCTGATCTTAGTGCCCATGGCGGACTGAAAGGAGTCCCAGAACTTGGATGTGAATAAACTTCCACGGTCTGAGGATATAACTTGAGGAATGCCATGTAAAGACACAATTCTGGAAGTGTACAACTCTGCCAATTGAGCTGCATTGATGGATTCTTTGACTGGAAGGAAGTGAGCGACTTTGGTAAGCTTGTCAATCACCACGAAGATAGAATCATTCCCTCGTTTGGACTTAGGAAAGCCAGTGACGAAGTCCATTTCAATGTGGTCGAACTTCCACTCGGGAATAGGAAGAGGTTGGAGAAGACAGGCTGGACGTTGATGTTCTGCTTTCACTCTTCTGCAGACATCACATTCATTCACGAATTGAGCAATTTCCCTTTTCATGCGTGTCCACCAGTAAGACTGCTTGAGGTCTTGGTACATCTTGGAACTGCCAGGATGAATGGAAAGGAGAGAATCATGTGCTTCTTCCATTATGAGCTTCCTGAGATCACCTTTGGGAACAACGAGTCTGTCCTCGAAGAATAAGGTATCTCTCTCATCAACACGAAAGCACTTGTATTTTGGAGTGCCCTTTGCAATACCATGTTTCACCTTCTTCACCATGGTATCCCTGAGTTGGGCCTCACGGACCTAATCTTCCAAGGTAGGAGCAATTTGAAGATTTGCAAGAAAACCATGCGGAACAACTTGGAGGTTGAGTTTCCTGAAAGCTTCACAAAGCTCAGGCTGGAACGGCTTGATAAGAAGGCTGTTGCAATATGCCTTTCTGCTCAAAGCATCTGCAATCACATTCGCCTTGCCAGGAGTGTATTCAATGCTGGGATCATACTCTTGGATCATTTCAACACAACGAGTCTGGCGAAGGTTCAGATGCGGCTCTGTGAAGATGTACTTCAAGCTCTTGTGATCAGTGAAGATGTCGACCTTTCTGCCCAACAACAGATGTCTCCATGTAATCAAAGCATGTACCACAGCTGCTAGCTCGAGATCATGTGTGGGATAGTTCTTCTCACTTGGCTTGAGCTGACGAGAAGTATATGCCACAATTCTCTTATCTTGCATAAGCACACCACCAAGTCCTTGAAGAGAAGCATCACAGAATACTTCATAGGGCTTGGATTCATCTGGAGGAGTAAGAACTGGAGCAGAGACGAGCTTTTCTTTGAGAGTTTTGAATGCCACTTCACACTCTGGAGACCAAAAGTATTTGACATTCTTCTGAAGCAAGTTGGAAAGAGGCTTGGCAATCTTGGAGAAGTTCTCAATGAACCTTCTGCAATAGCTGGCAAGACCCAGAAAACTGCGGAGTTGTTTGACGTTCTGAGGAGCTTCCCAGTTGACAATTGCTTCAACTTTCTCAGGATTTACCGCAATACCGTCAGCTGAGATGATATGGCCCAGGTACAAAACCTTATCGAGCCAAAACTCGCACTTTGAGAACTTGGCATAGAACTTATGCTCACGGAGTCGATCAAGAACCAGACGTAAGTGCTTTTCATGATCTTCTTCATTCTTGGAAAACACCAGAATATCATCCAGATACACAAGCACAAACTCGCCAGTATAGGGGTTGAAGATGTAGTGCATCATCCTCGAAAAGGTAGGAGGAGCATTGGCGAGACCAAAAGACATGACGGTATACTCGTATGAACCGTAGCTCGTCTGAAGGCCGTCTTGGGGATGTCTTCCTCGCGAATGCGAATTTGATGATAGCCCATTCGGAGGGCGAGCTTAGAGAACACTTTAGCTCCTTTGAGCTGCTCGAAGAGTTCGTTGATGTTGGGGAGCGGATACTTGTTATTTATTGTCTTCTTGTTCAATGGCCGGTAATCAACACAGAGGCGCTCTGTGCCATCTTTCTTCTTGACAAATAAGACACCACAGCCCCAAGGAGATGTACTAGGCCTGATGAGACCCATACTCTCCTGTTTATCAAGCTGCTTCTTCAACTCCTTCCATTCATCGGGAGAGAGCTTGTACGGACGCCGACATGCTGGCTCAGTACCCGGCTCGAGTTCAATAACGAATTCCACCTGACGGTGTGGAGGCATGCCTGGAAGTTCTTCAGGAAAGACGTCTTGATATTCGTTCACCACCGGAATTTGAGATATGGCATTAATTTCGCCCTTATCATTGAGAGAGAAAAACCTGATAGTGTTATCCCTGGAGGCAAAGATAATCACATCTTCATCAGGATGAGTCATCTTGACTTCCTTCTGAGCACAATCAATGTGAGCATCATGCTGAGAAAGCCAATCCATTCCGAGGATGAGGTCGATGTCGGAATTACCAAGAACCACCGGAGAAGCCAAAAATCGATAATCACCCATGCGAATAGAAACATTCGGAGCATATATACTGGAATGCATTCGTCTCCCCGGAGAAACAACTGATAACTCCCTCGGCAAACTTTTGATGTCAACATTATACTTGGATGCAAATGGTTGAGACATGAAAGAGCATGAAGCACCCGAATCAAACAAAACTTTAGCAGGGATGGAGTTAACTGGAAGGTTACCCAAAATGACATCAGAAGAATTCTCCGCTTGTGCTAAACTCATCAGATTGACCCTTCCTGCCTTTGGATCATGCTTGACCATAGCGGTACCGACAGGTGGAGGAGGCGGAAGGCGCCTTGGGTTGTTGCACTTGTTGGAATAATGACCCTTCTGGCCACACTTGTAGCAAGTAACCTCAGAAAGCGGACGGGCAGGAGGAACACTCGGTCTTGGAGCTTGGAACTGTTGCTTGGACTGCTTGTTGGAGTTGGGTGGGTGGGAAAAACCACGTCCACCGGAGTTCTTGTTGCTGTTGGAGTTGTTGGAGTTGTTGTAAGGAGCTCGAATCACTGGAGGAGGAGGAAGCCAAAATTTCTGTTGCTTCGAGACCAACTAAGACGATGAGGAAGAGTGAACGACATCTCGAATTCTCTTTTTAGAAGCCTCCATCTTAAGCTGAGCTGCCTCTTGTTTCAAAGCCATGTTATAGAATTTGTCGAATTCATCGGGCTCGAACAAGGTGAGAGCAAATTGAAGTTCATCTTTGAGACCTCCACGGAACTAGTAGATTTTGCTCTTAGCGTCAGGAATGTCTTGCTTAGCATAGCGAGCGAGGTTTTGGAACTTGACATTATACTGGTAGACTGTCATAGAGCCCTGCTTTAGGTTGCGGAATTGCTCACGCATACCCTCGATGACACTTGTTGGAATGTGGTGAGAGCGAAAGTCCTTGCAGAAATCCTCCCAAGAGATCACACGACTTGGCCTGGAGTCTTTGTACTGCTGCCACCAGTCAGCTGCTTGGTCTTTGAGTTGGAAGGCTGCAAACTTCACATAATCCTCTTCCTTCACGTTACTTCACTCAAAATGCTTCTTTATGTCGGTTAACCAATCTTCAGCATCAAGAGGGTCGACATAGTAACTGAAAGCTTTTGGATTATTGGCCAAGAACTGGTTGAGGGTAGCATGGTGCTTCTGGTTGAAGAAATTGCCTTGATTCCCTGGAACACCCTGATTAGCTTGATTAGCTTGCATCTGCTGCATCATCTGCATCAACATCTGGGTGTTCTGAGCTGTAGTCTGCATAATCGCTCTCCAAGCCTCAGACGGAGGAGGAGGGGAAGGAGGACGATCTGGGACCTCTTCACCCTCTGGGTTAGCGTTGGGAACCCTTTTCGGAGCCATCCTGAAAGAGATGACCACGAATCAACAATTGATTGACAGAAGGTATAAGCTGAATCAATGGAATGAATTGCAACAAGTCTTCACAATAATCATTCGAACAGTAGGAACGAATGAAATCATTCGAACAAGAGGAACGAATGAAATTCTCAGTTAAATGATAACATCAATCTTCACGAGAAGCCACATAGGGGACAAAAGGTAAAATAATAAAAACAACAAGGTACAGACGGAAGCAAACACAAGATAGGAGCTTCGTTCTAACATCTTTGTGCTGAAAGCATATGAACGCGTTACGAAAAGGTTTTGCAATCCCCGGATCAGCATAGCCAAGGACCCTTTAAGATGCAACTCCTGATCGGAACATCGGTCATAATAACACTTCACTCAATGTAGAACCCCGAACTCACTAACCTGCATTCGTTGGAAGAATGCCTACGATCTACTGGATAAACCCACCTATTAATTTCCGAAAGATTCCAGTTATGCAATCAGGTGTTGGGGATACACGAGAAGCACCGCGCAATCAACTCTAAACCTACATCCAGGTGTATCCATCCTTCAACACATAACCAGTATTTCTCGGAAACTGTTTACCTCGGACCTTCGAAAAGCACCCACTATAACAAGCTATGGCAATACTCCCGAACTACCTCCCCAGTACTGGGTGATGTCGGGGTTATCTTGCCACTAACCGTATAGGAGAGATTTTCGATGTCGGCCGTCTTAAGTATTTAGTACTGCCGCGATATGCTTGTGACGACAATTCCTCAAAGCTCAACTCCCCGGGACACTGCCACAACCCCTAATGTCAGGATGCATCGAGAACAATATTCTCGTCACAAGAACATCGAAACAAACCCAGAATACTCGCGGGATTCCTAAAAAAAATTTGGTACAATTTTTGAAGATAGAAGAGACAAGAGTAGTCGTCAGGAGTCCTCACCAGAGACAAAAGGGATGAGAAGCAAAGAAATCCTACTCTCCGATATAATATAGGACTCAAAATGTTTTCAGTGTGTGCCTAGACTCGACCGTCAACGATTCGATCAATCAGTGAGGGCTCCTAGGTCGGAGAAGGCTCTGATACCAACTTGTAATGCCCAGGATGGAGCTATATCTCCTACGTGTCGAGGCACGACTTAGTGACATAACCCCATGCTGGAATGATTGCAAGTCTGGTATCTTTGCACAACTCATGTAAAAAGGGAGATGGAAAACATAAACATAGTTGGCTTACACTCGCCACGTCACACAAATACAATACATGTCTCAATCATCATACAGTAAAACCTCATAGCCCTCTAAGGGTAAAATCCAAATAACAAGATACCAAACATAATTTAAAACCACAGGTCGGATCGAATCCTAGTAGAAGTCTCCGCTACTGATCATCAGGATAACGAACATAGTATCGACTACGCTCCTCGTCATACTCCCAGTCTAGCTCGGTGCCATCACCTGGATAGCTCACCATCGGACCTGCATCTGGTGTGGTGAAGTAACTGTGAGCCACAGAGGACTCAGCAATCCCGTTCCCGAGTAACAAGACTATTTAAGCCTTGGGAGAGGATAAGGCTGATGAAAAGAATAAGTGTCTGCAGCAGCAACTAGCTCTAGCTTACGTGAAAGAGTGCGAGAAGAGAAGGCCTCGGTCGAGAGATGATCACGAAGTGATCCTAGCTAAAGCTCAACAAACATAACCCCACCGTGTTCAACTCCCGAATCCCTATTCGGAAATTGACAGTCACGGTACACACGCGGGTAGTGTATTAGAACAATGTGTCAAGTTATCTACAACCGGATATTAACAAGCTCTCATCTGCCACATAACCGTGGGCACGGCTTTCGAAAGTTCACAACCCTGCAGGGGTGTTCCAACTTGGCCCATTACAAGCCCACGATCCGCGGAGTCGCAACTCCAAGGTGGGAAGACCCGAGTATTCTCGGAATCCCGTGCTCAAGATACTCCGAACTAAGGTAAGGCTAATCCAGCAAATCCTCCCGGCGTGTCGACACCCTGATAGTAGCCGTGCGTAGCTAAGTCTCAGGACACGACCGGATGGGTGATGCTACGGGTTTATATCAATCCTCGAGTTTCCTCGTGGTGACCCCGCAGGACCCCCGTTTCGGACCAACACTCATGAGGAGCACTGGCCCGGGGTTGTTGATTAAGAACTCGGGTTAATTACTCCCTATGCAAGTTGTTTAGTTATTAGGAAAATAGTACCAAAGTTGGGACTTGCTGGAAAAGACTTAGCACTTAGCGGTTTATCGAGGGGGTCCCATACACCCCAACCGTGTAAGGAACGCATAATCAAGGAACATAACACCGGTTTAAACGGTTCCTAACGGCATGGGTGGAACAAATCACCAAGCAAAAGGCTTAGCCTTCCACCCTTGCCAATATAGATGATTTCATTTTAAGCATTATATAGTGTGATATAACCCAACAAACTTCAACATGAAACAAGCATCTTCGATCTTCACCTGCAACTAGCAATGCTATAAGAAGGGCTGAGCGAAGCGTACTTAGCCAAGCAACGGTTTGCATAGGTAGGGTGGTTAAACATGGTGATGGTTAAAAGTAGGAGGCTGACATGAAAGACATGGGCATCGAGGCAAAACTATAGATCGAGACTTCTAGCAATAGGCAAAGATAGTAATGTTATCGGGGTTCGGTCATCTTGCCTGAAGTGTAGTCGTTCGGATCGTAAGAAGGATCCTCGTGCTCAACCTCGTTGGTAACCTCGTGCTCGTACTCATACTCGGTCTCAGCTTCCGGCTCTAAACAATACAATCACACAAGGCACAAATCAACAAGATGCAATGCGCACACCAAAATGATGGATGCATGAAGGATGCACTAAGGGAGCACACGGAGCACGGAAAATAGCACTCAAGCAAATCACTTCAAAACATGATAACAATAGGAGATTATAAATCTACACGGAAAATCAATCAAGTTTCATATAAGACTCGCTGAAATCGGAGCTACGGGCTAAAAGTTATGCCCGAAACAAGAAATAGGCGAAAGCTGAAAATTACAGCAACATAGCAACTTCGGAGCACTAGAAAAATAAGCTACAGCACTCAAACACCATGGCAAAGAGCATGAACATAAACTATACATATCCTACAGCAAATAAGTCCAAAGGTGCACCCCCAAAGGAGCCACGGATCAATAGCAACAAGCTTGGACATATTGAACTTGACAATAAAATTCTGACAGCGGAATTTTATTGAAACTTTGGAGCAAAGTTAAACATGCTACAGCCACTTAAATAAGCATGTGAGAACATGAATGGAAAGCCAACAATATCTACTACAAGGAACCATCAAGATCCACCCCAAAACTATCATGGTTTGTCCTAGAGCAGCAAGCAAACATGGCATCAGAACGTTACAGATTTCGGACTTAGTGAAAATCCACTAAGTGTCAAAACAGCAGTTTCATCATGGCATCTAAAAGAGCAAGTTTAAGTCACCTCGAAACTAAACATGGCAAGTGGTAAGCACCACATCAAAGTACACATGAAGGTGATTCCGAAACACACAAGCATGCATCATGGAGATAAACACAACGATAGCAATGAGCTCAACAAGATGGCCTTTCATAACAAGTTAAACAACATCACAGCCACATGGCACTTTGCAACAAAGATATACATGGCAAGAATATATCTATCATGCAACCTAACACAAGCAACATGTAGAGCATGGCAAGACGAACACGTGGACATGTCATTTGCATCATTCGGATAAACGAGCTAAAAGATATCACATAGCAAAGATGGCATAAAAACATCACATAACAGCAGTTTATATCGGGATGCACTCTTGCAATAGAAAAATAAGCACCTAGATGATCTCTAACATGCATGGCACAATGGAATGAATCGTAGTGCTAGTCACCACGAACGTCTCGACACCTCATTCACTCAAATCGGAGCTATGCACAAAAAGATATCAACATGTGAATATTGCATCAGACACAACAATTCTGGGACTTAGAGGAATTGAAATAACCTAGATCTGAAGCAAAAAGGTCCTCGGCCCGCGGATCTGGAGAGGCGGCGCGGAGGAGTAGGTGGGCCGGCTCAGGGCAACAGCCCAGCTGCGGGCGGCGGCGGGGTCCAGACGGGAGGCGCCTTGGGCCCTTCGGGCGATCGGGACGCGGCCCGATCGGGAGCGGCGGCCTGGCGGAGCCCGGTGGCTGGCGCCTGGTCGATTCGGGAGGAGTCCAGCGGCTGTGGGCCGGCTCGGTGGGAGATCGGCCCAGGCGGGACCGCGGCGAACCGGAGGAGGGAGGCGAGCGCCTGGCGCTGGAGGCGATTGCACGGGCATGGCGCCCGGTGCGGCGGCTGGGCCCTCTAGGGTTTCGGCGGCCCGACGCGGGGCGGCCCAGGCGCTGGCGCCGCGCAATCTGGGAGGCGAAGCCGGCGACGCGGGCTGGCGATGCGGGAGGGGCTGCTCGAATGGGCCGCGAGGGGCGTCGAGGGGAGGCCCAGGCGATGGATCCCGACCGGATGGGATCGGCCTCCCCGTTCCCTCGATGCGGCGGCGTTGGCTCCTCGAGCCTGGGAGGCTCAGCGCATGGGAGATCCCGCCGGTGGAGAGGCAGGGCCGGCGGCTGGCGGCTGGATCTGGCGGGATCTGGCCGGGACGGGCCTGGCTGGGTGGTGAGGTGCCGGTGGAGGGTGAGAGGAGGGAGGAGATGAGGTGGAGGAGGATTCCGGCGAGGTGGTGGTACTCCGGCGATCTTCCGGCGAAATTTCGGCGGAACTCCGGCGAGGTGGTGGCTGGAGGAAGGGGATGAAGTGGGGGCTAGGGTTTCCTTGTTTTGGGGCACAAATTTGGAGGAGTGGACAAATATATAGGCACAAGGAGCTAGGGTTGCCCAAATGGAGTGCAGTTTTCGGCCACCGGATCAGATTTGGATGGCCTAGATGATAGAAGTGGTTAAGAGTGGTTGGTGGGCTGTTGGAGGGGGTGTCTTGGGCCTCAAAGTGGAGGCACTTTGAGCCCGCGAGAATAACTGTTGGGGTAGCAAACGGACTCGAAACGCGACGAGATTTGACAGGCGGGTTACACACACCAAAACAACAACACACGACAAGTCTCGCGCCAAACCGGTAACGTTACACGGCCAAACACCAAAGTAGGCCTACAGGACGCCACGGACACGTGAGGGAGCTCCGGAACACGAAACGGACAACGGGAAGGAACGCGTGGAACCAGATGCAACCGGCAACACAAATGCAAAGCGATGCATATGACTATATGATATGAATGAATGCCACACACTCACGCAACAAAACGACGAAAACCCGAAAGACAAAGAACCCGAAGAGGAATAGATGAAGCCGGAGATATATTATATGCCCAAAAGGGAAAGTATTACATCCGGGGCATTACACTCTAAATACATGGTCTAGTGGGAGTATGCTCCGTACTCTTTAGGGAGTTCGGCTTCAGCCCATTCCGCGACGAAGTCGGCCAACACCTGGGACTTAATAGTCTGGCGTGGTTTGTATGTTATTTCAAACGGTAAGAGATCGATGGCCCATCTGGCTATGCGTCCAGTGGCGTCTTTATTGTTTATTATATCGTTGAGTGGTACTTCAGATACCACTGTGCTCGAACACTCTTGAAAGTAGTGTCGGAGCTTCCGATATGCCATGAATACCGCATAGGCAATTTAATGGTAATTGGGGTATTGTGATTTACACGGTGTGGGAACCTCAGATACATAGTATATGGGGTTTTGAACGGGGAATTTATGTTCCTCTTCGTCTCGTTCGACGACGAGCACCGCACTCACTACCTGGTGAGCGGCTGAGATATAAAGCAACATTTGTTCGCCAACACCTGGAGCGACTAGGATTGGGTTACCCACTAATAGGGGTTTTATTTCCTCCAATCCGGCTGTGGCTGCATCCGTCCATTCAAAGTTGTCTGTGCGCATCAGCAGTCTATAAAGTGGTAGTGCTTTCTCTCCTAGTTTGAAGATAAAGCGGCTTAAGGCCGCTACGCAACCTGCTAGCTTTTGCACTTGTTTTAGATCGGTTGGCGTAGTTAGCTGTGACAGGGCCCGGATTTTAGCTGGGTTCGTTTCAATTCCTCTATGGGATACGATGGAACCTAATAGCTTTCTGACTGGAACGCCGAAGATGCATTTTTCGGATTGAGTTGTATGTCATATGTTCGTAGGTTATTGAACATAAGGCGGAGATCATCCACCAATGTTTCGACGTGTTTAGTCTTGATGACTACATCGTCAACGTATGCCTCCACTGTCTTGCCAATTTTTTTCTCTAAGCATGTTTGAATCATGCGTTGATACGTGGCACCAGCGTTTTTGAGTCAGAATGGCAAAGTGTTAAAACAAAAGGGGTCGTATGGAGTGCTGAATGCCGTAGCGGTCTGATCAGATTCCTTCATTTTTATTTGATGGTATCCGGTGTAAGCATCGAGGAAACACAACGAGTCATGTCCTGCGGTTGCATCGTTAATTTGATCAATGAGGGGCAATGAAAAGGGACCCTTAGGGCAAGCCTTGTTTAAGTCTGTGAAGTCAACACAAAGGTGCCAGGATTTGTCCTTCTTTGGTACCATGACCAAGTTGGCTAGCCAGTCCGGGTGTTTGATTTCCCTTATGAATCCGGCTTCCAGTAACTTGGCCAGCTCTTCCCCCATAGATTGTCTTTTTGGTTCAAACAATCGTGACTGGTTGACTGGCTTGAACCCTTTGATGATGTTGAGGCTGTGTTTGGCCAGCCAGCGTGGGATTCCCGGCATATCTGAAGGATGCCAAGCGAATATGTCCCAGTTTTCGCGATGGAAGGCGCACAAAGCGATGTCTCCCGTCGGGTCTAGTTGTGCCCTAATGGATGCCATCTTATTGGGGTCCGTTGGGTGCATTTGGAATTTTACAATTTCATCCGCTGGCTTAAAAGAGGTAGAGTTCGATCTTTTGTCTAGGACTACGTCGTCCGTGTCCACCGTAGATCGTAGGGTGGTTAATTCTTTGGTCGTGCGGGCTTCAGGTAGTGCCTATAGGGCTAAGGATGCGGTTTTGTTCTCGGCACGGAGTGCTCTGTCCGGGTCACTTGCAATTGTGATTATTCCATTGGGTCGTGGCATTTTGAGCTTCATGTACCCGTAATGGGGTATAGCTTGAAAGCGTGAAAAAGCATCCCGCCCTAGAAAGGCATGGTATCCGCTTTTGAAAGGGACATGTGGAAGAGTAGTTCGTCCGACCTATAGTTCTCGGGTGTATCGGATACTAAGTCCAACTTAATGTTTCTCGAACATCGGGCTTCCCGGCTGGGGATAATTCCATGGAAGGTAGTATACTTTGTTCAATGCGGAATTTATCGACCTGCATTTTTGCAAGCATGTCCTCATATATGAGGTTGAGTGCACTGCCCCCGTCCATGAGTACTTTAGTGAGGTGGAAGCCGTCTACTATTGGGTCTAGTACAAGAGCGGTTGTGGCTCGTACCGGCCGAACTCGTGGTTCGTCTTCGGCACAAAAGGACCGGCCGTGTCGTTCCATGGGCTTGTAGTGCTGATTTGATGGACCTTGGCAAGTTTGCGATTTGCTCTCTTGTGCCGGTTGTTTGAGGAGAACATCTCGAAGATAGTGAAGACATTGAGGTCTTTCTCCCTCGGTGTTGCGGTGGCGAGGATTGCTTCACCGCTGTAACACCCCAAATTTTTGAGGTTGGTTTTTCTTCCAAACTTTTGGCCTTTTGGAAGGGGGTTGTTTGATATTTTCTTAAGACCCTTCTAAAATCTCTTCTGGCCAAAGTTTATGTGTTTTCTCAAGCTTGGTTTTTGATGTTGAAGATGTTCTCTTGTGTTGGCTCAAGCACAAGTTGAGTTTCAAAAGAGGTTGTTTGAATTCTCCCCTTCTGGATTTAAAACCTCTCAGGTTTAACCTTGGACCTATCTTCCTCTCAAACCTTCATCTTGCCATGACCCCAACAGAAATATTTCTCTCCAAGACCCTCTCCACACCTTAAGACAAGTCTCTCAAGAATTCGAGTAAGTTTTTACCTTATTGGGATTTTTCCTCTATTCATTTTACACCAAAAACTATTTCTGTCTTTTATAGTGGACCTAGGTGATTTACAAAGGAACCACCATATCCATCTTGTTGTTTGTTTCCAAACTAACTTTCCTAGATAGTCCTTAGTACCCACAACCTAGATCCATCTTGTTTCACTAGTCCACAGTTCAAAATTTTCAAATTTTACCTGTTGCAAGTTTGGACCAGATTTGCAAAATTTGGTGAAATTCATATTTATCTTCTTCCAAAAAAATTTGTGAAAAATCAGGCAGCCTTAAGATGCCTCAAGAGGCCACTCCACCAAATATCAGCCCCAGAAATATTTCACACATGCCAGAATCATTTAATCGAACACATAGCATGCACTGTGCTGTCAGGTTCAGAAACTGTTAACTGAAACTGTCTACAGTTCGACAGTTTGACAGTTCGTCAATTCGTCAGACACAGCAACAATCTCGCCAGTACCCACCTTGGCTCGACGCTGCACTGCACCTTCTTCTTATCCAGAGCGCCGCACGCTTGGTTGGCAGCTTCTTGGCGTCGGTGGCGCCCTGGCCCGACCACGCCGGCGATTTCCACGGCAACAACACCGCCCGTGGCGGCTAGCAGAAGTCACCCCGCGGCTCGACGCCGATTGGCGCCGCCCAAATCACCCCAGTGCTCCGCGTGGCCATCTCCACTGCAAGCGCATGCCTGCCGCACCATCGTCGTGGCCTGGCATGCGCAGAGCACGTTTTCTGCCGCCGACGTGCCGCACGGCCGTTCCGTCGGGGACAGCCCGTAATCTTCTTCCCCCTGCTGAGTTAGGCACGGGAATGGAACCACTACACCTCCTAGTAGATGCTCAAGCCCCTAAGCCAGCCGTTCCGCCACTGCATCGCCGTAATCACTCGCCGGACTTATCCCGTTCACGGCAACCGCCTCGGCCGGCTATACAAGGCACCACCGAGCTCGTTCTCGAGCCCGCACACCTCCACCACCTCCCTAGACCGCGCCCATCCTCTGGAAGAGCCCCGAGGGGCCCTTCTTCTCCAACTCCGGCCAACTCCCTCCGCCTCGGGCTCCAGCAGCATTCTCTTCGGTGAGGGCTCCTCCACCGCCGTGGACTCGAGCGTAGCACCCTAGCACCCGCATAAACCTAACCCCCACTTCAATTTGACCCCAGAGATCCTCTCCGACGAGGCCCACGACCACCCGAGCCGCCGTCCGTCGGAGACAGGGTCGCCGTCGACTTGGGGCTCGCCGACGCTCAACTCCACCACCAATCGACGCGGAAGATCACCGAGAAGCTGTACGTACCCTCCTTTCCCCCTAGCTCGCCGTGGATCAGCGCCGGTGACCACCGCCGCACCTGGCGCCGGCGCAACTCTGTCTCAGAGTTCAAACCTGATGTGTGGGACCCCTCGTCAGCCTCTCATCTCCCCCCCGAACCATTTTTCTGTAAAACGCCTTCGAGCAAAGTACGTTTCCCTCTGCAATTGACGTACTGCGTACCGGTTCGCTTTGCTGTTTTCTGTTCTAGCCCCTGGAACTTTTCTGTTTCATTACAAATGAGTCCCTGGACAGAAACTCAAATATCTTTTAAACTAAAGATGATGTTGAGTTGATTCTTTTTCTGTCCTCTTTAATTTTCTGTCTAGTTTTTTGTCATATTTATGTGGAAATTTTTGGAGCAACTTTATTTGCACGCGCGGTATTTATGTTAGTATCCATTTGTTTGAATACATAGATACCGAAGGACGTGACGGAGCCGTGAACCACACCGAGTTAGACTCCGACTTCTCAGAACCAGGCAAGCATGTTTGAACCTTTGATATGACGAGTGTGTTGCATGTTTGCTCGAGTAGTTCTTCTCATAAGCATGGTCATATAAGCATTTGTGTATGGTTATATTTCATGCAAGCAAGCTTCGGGCGAGCCCCGAATGATAATGTTTGAACCACCACGATCATGTGGTGACATGATGGGTGGAATGCTGGTATTGTTGGAGCATGCCAGTAGTTGGTTAACTCAGTATCAACGGAGATCATGTCGTGATTCCGTTCAACTCCTTTTTGGTACTATCATAGGTCGTCTGTTAAGATTGTGGTCTAGTCAGTTGTAAACCACTTCCCGAGTACACACCAAGTAGAGGGGCCGGGATGAGGGTTCCATGGCCCTGGATTAAAGCCCGTCATCCGGTCAGGGGGCATGGGTGTTTCCGGTTGGGACCGAGAGGGGGGCACCCCTTAGAGCGTGCATATATAAATTTAATCCCATGCTATTCGAGGTTGTAGCCTCCTTGTCTTAAAGTTTTTCGTGAATGTTGTCGCGAGTGATTCCGGACAGCAGGATGTGAAATGGGTGTGTACTGGTTAGTTGGGTTTCTGCTAAAACACCGTAGACGGAACTAGTCCTCGTGGCTAGTAGAATCTGTTGGCTATGTGTTAATAGTACAAGCTCTGCAGAGTTAAATCTTTCCAGTAGCCATGTTTATGGCCTAGGGTCAATCTTCGTGTCAACCCGGTGACCGTCTCCGGCAAATTCTTGATGGTATCTAGAGTAGTGTTTTTCGTCAAGTTCATTTGGTAGATGAACTCACCAGTATTCTCTGTACTGATTTACTTCCTGAAGTATTGCACCCATATATAGTCTTGTTATTTGTAATCCCTTTATGTGATGTCGCTCAGATGTCCGACTGTGGCATTATTTTTATTTATAAGCCCTTTATGTGATGTCGCTCAGACGTCCGACTGTGGCATTCTTTTTATTTATAAGCCCTTTATGTGATGTCGCTCAGACGTCCGACTGTGGCATTCTTTTCATTTATAAG
>LR738710.1:559260157-559321895 GCA_902687465.1 Secale cereale | reverse complement strand
CCTTTATGTGATGTCGCTCAGACGTCCGACTGTGGCATTCTTTCATTATAAGCCCTTTATGTGATGTCGCTCAAACGTCCGACTGTGGCATTCTTTTTATAAGCCCTTTATGCGATGTCGCTCAGACGTCCGACTGAGGCATTCTTATTATTTATTTTTGCTATAAGCCCTTTATGTGGTGTCGCTCAGACGCCTGACTGAGGCCTGTTTCCTGTTATTATGTTCTCACGAGGCGTCACTCAGACACTCGTTTGGTCTCCTTCTATTTTATCTTATGGATTTTGGGAGGACTACCGCCCGACTTCTATTGTTGCATACAGCACACTAATATTTTTCATCCGGTCACATTTTTGATGGAATACTCATATGCATCATGTTGGCATTTATTATATCTTAAGTCCGAACTGTCTTGCGAGTACATTCAAAGTACTCACCTGGCTTGTTGATTTGGCCAAATGTGGACGAAGGCGATCTCATGGATGAAGAGTTCGATAGCAAGTCCGACGTCTAGTGGAGTCCCAGTCAGTCTCTTGCGATCCTGGAATTTATCACTGTGATATAACCGCTTCCGCCTACCACCAAATAAATTCATCGGGTCTCACTCCGACACTCGGTGAACCGTAATATAATGGAGTCACGTCACCCACTTCATTGTAACATAACCACCACCTTTCATTACGAGTTAGTAGTATGCCACCCTGCCTTTGTGTCATATCCGCCTTTATGTGCTATATTGGCGCGCTTGTAATAAAAATTGTTGAGCAACCCCAGCTCAACCTTGTATAATATTCAGTGTACTGGAATTCTATATCAAGGAATTGTCTGCCCGCAAGAAATAATCTTCCTCGCTGCTTTAATAAAAATGTCGGTCTTCCGGTAATTATTTCACTGAAGGACCGGTCCTGACAACCTTGGTATCAGAGCCAAGCTGACTATAGGAAGCCACTAGGTGCGCTCGCTAATTGGTTATTAGTGAAAAATTGCTATTCAACATTTTTACATCTGTAGCAATTTTCTGTTGGTAAGCATAAATTTATGACTTGTCTATTCGAAATTTTTGTCTACTTTTGTAGATGGCCAGCAACGACTGTGATGCATAGGTGTTCGCCAACATTCCTGAGGGGTTTGTCAAGCTCCTCTTCGCCATCACCAAAGTCGCGATTGGGCCATCAACCCGTCCAGAGTTTACACTCTACCGTCACAAGCTCAACGACAGCGTGTCAATGCACCAGGCCGTGGTGCACTTCAAGGGAGGGCATTCTGAAGCGCGCCACCTCCGATTTGTGGGCAGAGCCATGCCTACGGAAAGGCATGCCAGGCAAATGGCTGCCCTTGAGGCGATAGCTCGTCTCAGGGACATCCTTCCTTCAATGAAGACTCGTCGCTACCGTTAACTTCCATGCCACGTGCCCTACATGTGCCACTATGCATTTGCGTGCGCAAATGGGGAGCGTGATGAAGCACTTGAGGCAGCCTTTGAATCAATGGTTGAGTATCTCAAGGCACTTGAGGCAGCCTTTGATAATCTTGTGGACGACTTGGTGGCTACCCGTATGGAATTAGTCCAGAGTGGCTCCGCCAACAGAAGGGAGCTACTCCATACTGCACCACCAATGACATTTGTCTCGTCCGCCGCATACTATGCACCTTCCATCTTAGCCACCGCTCGCCGTCTGCCTACCACTGAGGAGTTTGACCAGGTCATTGCTCCTACCCCAGTCAGAGCTACACCGCCTGCTGCACCTGCTTCAACACCTCGTACCCATACTCCGCGCCTGGAGCCTATTAGTGAGGAGGAAGTTGAGTCTCCAGCACCACTGGGCCTTACCCTCGGCAGGCCGAGGGAAATCTTCAACATCTCCGACTAGTGCGTCATTCCGCGACGCACTATGCTCGCTTGTAATATGTGTGTGTTATGTAAAATAGGTTGATGGGAGTAGTCTGTTTGCGCGTCATGTAGGACCTTGGAGGAGTGCACTAGCTTTAATAACATGTCAGGAATGTGTACGCGCATCCTGAGTGACGAATGTATAATTAGTACCCGCGTGTAAAATATGTACTAGGCGGTCCTTCTCCATGCGCAATCAAGCAGTTTATTTCAAAAATCTCTTTGGAACTCGTATTTTGTCGCTTTAGCAAAATCTTGGTTTATTTTACTGCTCGGTTCTTATCATGGTTTCTGCAATAATACCTCAGAGTAAGAAATGATTCGTCCCTGGACGCGTTCCATGCCAAGCTGTCAGGACCCCGATCCTAAGTCACATAGGTCTAGCCTGTAACATGTCATATCACTTTGCGGCCTCACGCACGGTATCCCCACGGGTGCCACCTTACCTGGCCCGGGACCGTTTGCGCATTTTGGCACACGTATATGATAGTGTCGCTAGCATCCATATGACGGAGAACCCGGGCCGACATGACTAGTTATAAACCAAAAGTGGCACTAAATTACAGAGACAGGTATACATGACCCAGCAGCGAACGTGTCGGTCATCAACGTATGAACCCAAGTCGTAGCAAGCTACAATGACTTAAAGGAACAACGCGTGACATTTCCCCTAAGGGACAGACACAGGAACGAAGAATGACACATGCCGGCCAGCATAAGTGTTCCGGAGCAGTAGCAAGCTACCAAGGCTCAGTGGAAGCACTAGGAGACATTTCCCTGTAAGATAGGCTACCAAGGGTAAACAACTAGGTGTCGGATCCCACACATATCAATACACATTACACGTACGCATAACATGCAAGTATGTGTTGTACAACATGGCATCACAACATAACTCAACAACTCATATAGGTAAGGGCCTAGAAGAGCCATCATAGCATTTATTACAAACAGAGGTCACATGACCCAACATACAGAGCATACAGGCAACAGAAGCATAACATGTCTGAGTATAGACAACTACAAATGAAAAAGGCTGAGAAGCCTGACTATCTACAAGACCCTCCCAAGGGTACAAGATCGTAGCTGAGGTAACAAGCTAAACGTCGAAGTCCACGCGGGATCACTAGCGAGGCTGAAGTCTCTCTACAAAAACATAAATTAAGCAAACGTGAGTACAAAGGTACTCAGCAAGACTTACATCAGCACTAGCTACATATGCACCAGTATCAACAAAGGGGTGGTGGAGTTTGACTGCAGCAAGCCAGCTTTGACTCGGTGGCTATCCTGAACTACGACTGCAAGTAACTCTTTTGAGGTGGCGCACACGAGTCCACATATTCACCAATCAATACACCACTATGGATCTGCTCCCGTCTCCCCTACGATAAGGCCATCCATAGCACTCACGCTTATCTTGCGCGTTTTAGAGTATCCACTTCCACTTGTCTATGAACTGTTATAGGCAACCCAGAAGTCCATTTCCGCGGACACGGCTATTCGAATAGATCATATATAACCCTGCAGGGGTATACTTATTCACACACGCTCACACCACTTACCGCCGTTTACACGACATGTACTCGGCAACCTTCAAGAGGAGGCCCAGCGAGGGTGTCGGCCACGACCTAACTAACCACACAAGTCTCTAGTCCAGGTTTATCGCCTATTTGGGTTCCATCCGTGGGGAGATCCGACCGGGGTGTCGCTCACGGCCCCAAACGATGTGTACAGGGTTCCCGCATCACCAAACGGGCGACCGGTACACCGTGCCACGTACCTGCCGCATCACAGCCCACCCCGAGGGTTAGTGCTACGCACGACCTCCAGTAAACTACAAACACCAGAAACTAGTTGCAACTCCTGGACAGAGGACAAGGGCAGTTAATAATTCGAGAGGGTCCATTGGTTTCGGGCCCAATGCATGGTAGTAACTAGTCATGGATCAACCAACACAGAACTCAGTTCCTGAGGACGGCTACAATGAGACAACCCACCATGTACTCCTACATGGCCTCTCATCGCTACCTTTACCAAATTGTGTTCACACACTTAGCTCACACACAGTAGGACATGTTCATCACCCTTCCAATTCATCCCCGATGAATCAGACCTGACACAACTCGAAGCAATAGCAGGCATAACCAAAAAGCATGAATGAGTAGGCACAACATGGCTCAAACAACTCCTACTCATACTAGTGGGTTTCAACAATTTACTGTGGCAATGACAGGTCATGCAGTGGAAAGGGGTTCAACTACCACAGCAGGTAACAGTTGAAGCGTTGTTGTCCTAATGCAGTAAAAAAGAGCAAGAGCGAGAGAGTGGGATTGTATCGGAATGCTCAATGGGGTTTTGCTTGCCTGGCACTTCTGAAGATAACATTGGGTCTTCATCGGTGTCATCGATCACATCGTCGGAACACGTCTACTGAAAGGGAACAAACAATGGCAAACAAGAGAGAACACAGTCAATGCAATGCGACAACATGATGCATGATCATGATATGGCAATATGCTGTTCATTGAGCTAATGCAACTAGCAACCATATTAAATGAAGTTGGTTTGAACCAAAGGTTCAAATTCAAACACCATATGTGATTATTTAATTGTCATTTAATTGATTTGACCTGATCAGCAGGTTTAACTTGTTCAAACATGCATGAAAATGCCATAAACAGATTCCTTGAATTTTTCTGATCATTTTTCATATATAAATTATTTTCATTGGAGTTATAGATTATTTTCTGTGATTTTTAGAAGTTTTAGCTATTTTCTGAAATAAATAAATCATTTCTGATTTATTTAAAATTCCAGAAAAGCTTTATGATGTCATAGTGACATCATCACTACGTCAGCAAGTCAAAGGCGCCAGCCCAGGTCAAACCTGACGGCTGGGACCCACATGTCAGTGGCACAGCCAGTTAATAAAAACTGTTAGTGCTAACTAGCTAACTAAACTAATTAACCCAGAGGCTGGGCCCACGCGTCAGTGACTAACCTAACTAACTGGATTAATTAGCATTTAACTTAATTAACTTAGCTAATTAGAGGCGTGGTGGCCCACGCTTCAGTGACCCAGGGGGTCAAACTGGGTCAACCCGGGTCAAACTCGTCGGAGTTGACGCGTGGCTCGTCGCTGGCAGAGCCAGAGACGGCGGAGGGCGTCGAATTTCGTCCCACGGCGACCAAATCGAAGGCCGAGGCCATCTACGGAATGAGGAGACTCGTCCGCGTCGAATGGTGGAAGCGGGAGGAGCTGGGGTGGAGCGGGCTCGCCCGAGTTGAGCTCGTGGCGGCAGCCGGCGATCGGGCGTCGGTGAAAACGACGCTACAGCGCACGGTGGAGGCAACTGATGGCCGAAATCGATGCGCGGGGGTGCACTGAGTGCAGTGCTGAGCTCGGACACGAGCGGCGGGGCTTAGAACGACGGCAGCGACATCACCTGCGGCGTGGAGTTCGCGGGCACGGTGGGGGTCGGAGCAAGAGCACGCGCGTGGTTAAGGAGATAGGGGGAGGAGCAAGAGGGGCTCACGGCGGTTCGTATGAAGGAGACGGCGAGCTCGGGGGTGGCTCGGAGCAGAGCAGGCATCGTGGGGGATCTCCGGCGCCGGCGGTCGGGGATGAGCTCGGTGACGAGGCCTCAGGACGTCCGGGGTCCGGCGGTTCGGCGTAGAGGTGCGCGGCAGCGAGCCGGAGCTCGGGGGCTCGTCGGAGAGGCGAGGGGGAGGCGGTGGCCGTGGCAACGGCGAACGGCGGCGACGGGCGTGTTCGGTGGCGCGGGGAAGAGAGCCAGGAGAGGGTAGAGAGATCGAGGGAGAGTGAGAGAGGTCCAGGGGGGTGCATGGCATCGTCCAGAGGCATCCAGGCGGGTCGGACAGCGGCGGGAAGCAGGAGGTGGCCGGGCGCATGCCGGCGCGCGGTGGCCACGCGCGCTGCCTACTGGCGCGAGGAAGACGACGCGCGAGGGGTTGGGCTGGCCCTAGCAGGCCAGCTGTCTACAGGACTTCTAGTGGGCTGCACAGTAGGTAGGTCCAGGTAACTTTCTCTCCCTTCTCTTTTCTTTCTGTTTTCTATTTTCTTTCTTTGTAAACTTTAGGGCTTTATTAAAAATGCCAGGGCATTTCCAAAAATCATGAAACCAAGCATGGCTACTGTTTAGTATAAATCCAACAGTAAACATTTTAGTTTATGATTATTTGAGCATTTAAAATAATATATAATATTTAAATGCCCAATGCAAATAAGGTATGATTTAATTCAGTGCCCAAAATATTCCACAAAAATGTTCACTATTTTTGGTTTGGTCTCAAAGCCTTGCCAAAATTATCAACATTGATGAAGGCATTTTGGGTCATTGGAAATGATTTTATTCTTGGCCCTAGTTGAATTCATTTGGTGCTAGGGTTTGAACATCCCCATTTCCAGTTTCTGAGAAATTTAAAGATGATCCACATGAAGACCAAGCAAGACAGGCAAGGGCTAGTCTAGGGCTGTGACAACTCACCCCCACTAAACAAGAATCTCGTCCCGAGATTCAAGCGTAGGGTAAGAAATCAGAGGGGACACTAACTAACACAATCTTCATGATCCAAGTGCCCTTCATATGAATGTTGATTGCTAGCATCATGTTGATCTTGAAACCCTTGCTTTTGAGGTCTTTGTCCAACACGGTGATGACGAAAGAAACCCCGCAAAAATGATCTTTTGAAAGATCAAGCGACTCAAGATCAACTCATGGAGTGAGATGTTGAACCATCTCTTGAGCTGAGACACGGAGCACACATCCGGAGGGATGGAGTGGAACAAATGATGAAGGTTCATTCGGTAGGCAATAATTCCACACCTAAGAAGATGATGATCGAGGTCACCAGACGGGGCAACTTAGAGAAGGTGACTCGTAGAATTATTCCCTTAAGTGGCAAAAGAATTACTTTTCATATAGAGATCATTGAAATTCTCTATACCGGCCTAAGGTAATCACAAACGATCGTTTGACGGAGTCCGAAAAAACGACATTCTCGGGCCAGAATGGATGATGTGGACTACCTTGTTGAAGACAACACAAGGGATGATTTTGCTTATCATCAGAATTGGATGGGACCCATGGCAATTCCACTTCTGAAGATAATCCTGAACAGCAGTGGCTGAGAAAGGCAACCCATGGAAAATTGGCACATTGGCGGTGCAAGCTGGGAACAAAAATGCAAATGCTGGGAATGATTCTGGTAACTGGGGTGAATCCCAACAGTAGAGAGTAAATCTACTCTTGAGGGGTTATAGCATAACCAAGAACACTGGGAGCAATCCCGGTTTGTGTCGAGGATAACACCTAGTGCTTGTGCATGCTCTCAAGAACTTGAGCATTCCCATATTCATCAAGGTTTTACCAATATCCGTGTCAAGGACCCTGGCAGCACAACAAACGGCCATGATGAATAGCGATGGACGATGCAGATGCAAAGGAAGATAACACTTCTCAGATTTCACCTTAGCGGAGTCAAGGGGCAAAATCTGGATGATCGACCGAGAGACATTTAGCACTCCGCTTCTAATGTTCTCCTTGGTGTACTAGGTACCACGGTCAATGCTTAAAAGCATCAACATGGCCATCAAGTAAAGGTCGGACTTCGGGAGCACGACAAGTCCATAAGGAACAACTAGGGAGTAAATCCTACGAAATCCTTATGGGGAGGTGGCCAACTTCTTCAATCAAGATACTACAACAATAGGTCTTTCGGCTGGGTGTATTGGCCATGACAACCACTTTACCGGTTATCGAGAGACCAATATTATAGTTCTTGGAAAAGGCTCCAACCATCATATCTGCCTGAGATTCAGTTCCGATTGGTGTCAGGATATTCCAGACTCAACGAGTCTAGAAAGAAAAATAAAAGTTTACAACACAAATCGACGAGACGGCGTTGCGAGATTCTCGGGTGGTGAACTACGATAGTAAGCTCCAAAACATGAGTTAGTTCTGCTACGTACCTGTGGACACGTTGTCCCAGACAAGCATGACCACATGGTAGTCTTATGATAAAATACCACTGAGTTCAGATTGGGAATCATCATTGGAGATAACGAAGTCCTGTGCATGTCCGTCCGGGCCCTTCGAGATTAGCGCATGAACTTCTTTTCTTTGAACAATTCAATCAGTGGCTTGGTGTGCTAGGGATACATATAGAGTGAAGGTTGCAAGTCTCCAAACCTCAGAATACTTCGCACGTATGCATGACTGACTTGGGATGATTCCAGAGGAAGCAAAACTAACTTTCTCGAATTCATGGCGGCAACTTGCACCTAATGCACGTGAACTGGGAGAAAGTCACTTCTTGCACCAACATATACCTCATGAACGGGACACGAAGGCAATGCTTACAAAGTTTCCAACACTAGCTTAATGTCCTACAAGATCACGGAGGAGATAAGGATGTTTGTTGATGGGATCAACAATTGTCCATCCAGGTTTCCATACAGATGGAATTCCATGACAATGTGAACAAAGTGATAGCATTGGTCAGACCAAAAGATATAACGGTCTATGCTCGAGGGATCAACCACGAGTAAGACAACATTAAGAACATCGTTGGTTCTGATTTGATTTGAGGATAGCCCATACTCAAATCAAAGTTTTGGCAAGACAATAGGTCCAACAACTGGTCACGAGGATCAATTGATGAAGATATCATATTTTCTCTAACACACACACAACAAATATCCCTTGGAAGGAACTAGGTCAGGCAAGCTTTTATCTTCCAACTCTCCAAGTTGTTGTTTAGCTTAACCAACTAGTTCAGGGTATCCAACACATATTCTTGGAGAAGGGGTGGTTTATAAGAAAACCAACTTGATCACGAACTCAACATAGCGGTCAGGGAACAACCTAGTAATACTTCCGAGAAGATATTCGGAAATCACGAACCACCGATATGTTACTACGCTCGAGATCAATCTTGCTTTTCAGGGCAAGACGATATGATCAAAAGAGCAAGAGATTGACACAATCCTAACTCATTGATCGAGGAGTGCACCAGGAATAAGGACTAGGTAGCACGATCATTCTTAGAATGATGATTCAGTAACCAGCATGCTAAGAATGAGAATATCATTCATTAACTACCAAGCAATGGAGTTGCTTGGAGTATTGATTTCACACAGCACGATTCACTTGTCGGCATTCCGGTTACAATAACACGGAAACCGAGGAATGAACAAGATGGCAAGAAGTATCACTGCATCAAGAATTCATAAGAGGTAGTGCAATTCTCATGACGATCCTGACGTAAAGAGGGTAACACTTCAGAGTAGAACAGATCAAAAGCTTGATTGCATTTTGATCTACGGAGTACAACTTCTTTGACCCAATCCTGGATAAGGATAAGATCCTGGAGTTTGTTTCTCCTAGTCATTCCAGAATAGAATGGCTTGACGGACCACAAGAGTAAAAGGCATCGATGAACACGAATGCACGACTACTCCTGACTATCAATTGATAGACGAAGGTCATAAAACAACTAAAAGGGACAACTCAAAGGAACATCTAACTTTCCGAGTTGTGGATGCATAGATTAGCATGTCGAACTAGTCAGCATATTTCTTCCGGATAACCCATGCAGAAAGGTAGGACTGGCAGAGTCACAATGTGGAATAGAGAACTCGTCAAGAGCACTCTGGTTGTGATCTTTTGGTTCCGGAGAACTTCTGCCAAGGAAGGTTCATGATATTTGGAAGAATGATATACCACGGACCTCGAAGACTATCACAAGGTTACTAATATCCTAAAGGGACGAGCAAATACTACCAACATGAAGTAAATAGGGTGAATCTCGGGTTTAAAAACCCATGAGTAGAATGCCTACTAACTAGATGGCATCACGGGATGCTTTCGAGAATAATGGCCAGAATCATCACACTGGGAATATAAAACATTGATGCATTACTGGGTGATCCTCGAAGACACCTAGGGTCATAATAATAACTCCAACACATGTGTCGAGGTAACGGAGTACCTCCACACACTGACTAGTGTGCTTAATCTGGCCCAAAGGAGCATCGGGAACAGGAGGAAGAGATTTGCAATCGCATCAGATTGTTTAGAAACCTGGGATGACTCCGATAGCATAACGGCTGTAATTGCTCGAAAATACTTTTGAGATCCAAGCAAAAGGGTAGCATAACCACTTAGCATCATAAAGTCAAGGTTCTGAGTCCAACAGTTGAGCAAACTGAAGTAGTAGAAACTAAACTGAGGGGTGAGTACACCATTAACGTGATCATGATAAATAGAATGAGAATCCTAGTTCTTAATCCCCGTAGAAAAGGAGAAGATGACTCAGATCAGATGGTCATGGGGTAAAGGAGTAAAAAGAGCCTTACGTTCCCTTCCACAATCAATTCCCTTAATATGACTAAAGAGTTTCTAGACACAACTTCGACCAGTTTGGCTTACTAATCCTACACGCAGTCAGGCTCTGATACCAAAGCTGTCAGGACCCCGATCCTAAGTCACACAGGTCTAGCCTGTAACACGTCATATCACTTTGCGGCCTCACGCACGGTATCCCCACGGGTGCCACCTTACCTGGCCCGGGACCGTTTGCGCATTTTGGCACACGTATATGATAGTGTCGCTAGCATCCATATGACAGAGAACCCGGGCCGACATGACTAGTTATAAACCAAAAGTGGCACTAAATTACAGAGACAGGCATACATGACCCAGCAACGAACGTGTCGGTCATCAACGTATGAACCCAAGTCGTAGCAAGCTACAAGGACTTAAAGGAACAACGCGTGACATTTCCCCTAAGGGACAGGCACAGGAACGAAGAAGGACACATGCCGGCCAGCCTAAGTGTTCCGGAGTAGTAGCAAGCTACCAAGGCTCAGTGGAAGCACTAGGAGACATTTCCCTGTAAGATAGGCTACCAAGGGTAAACAACTAGGTGTCGGATCCCACACATAGCAATACACATTACACGTACGCATAACATGCAAGTATGTGTTGTACAACATGGCATCACAACATAACTCAACAACTCATATAGGTAAGGGCCTAGAAGAGTCATCATAGCATTTATTACAAACAGAGGTCACATGACCCAACATACAGAGCATACAGGCAACGGAAGCATAACATGTCTGAGTACAGACAACTATAAATGAAAAAGGCTGAGAAGTCTGACTATCTACAAGACCCTCCCAAGGTTACAAGATCGTAGCTGAGGTAACAAGCTAAACGTCGAAGTCCACGCGGGATCACTAGCGAGACTGAAGTCTCTCTACAAAAACATAAATTAAGCAAACGTGAGTACAAAGGTACTCAGCAAGACTTACATCAGCACTAGCTACATATGCATCAGTATCAACAAAGGGGTGGTGGAGTTTGACTACAGCAAGCCAGCTTTGACTCGGTGGCTATCCTGAACTACGACTGCAAGTAACTCTTTTGAGGTGGCGCACACGAGTCCACATATTCACCAATCAATACACCACTATGGATCCGCTCCCGTCTCCCCTACGAGAAGGCCATCCATAGCACTCACGCTTATCTTGCGCGTTTTAGAGTATCCACTTCCACTTGTCTATGAACTGTTATAGGCAACCCAGAAGTCCATTTCTGCGGACACGGCTATTGGAATAGATCATATATAACCCTGCAAGGGTGTACTTCTTCACACACGCTCTCACCACTTACCGGCGTTTACACGACATGTACTCGGCAACCTTCAAGCAGAGGCCCAGCGAGGGTGTCGGCCACGACCTGACTAACCACACAAGTCTCTAGTCCAGGTTTATCGCCTATTTGGGTTCCATCCGTGGGGAGATCCAGCCGGGGTGTCGCTCACGGCCCCAAACGATGTGTACAGGGTTCCCGCATCACCAAACGGGCGACCAGTACACCGTGCCACGTACCTGCCGCATCATATCCCACCCCGAGGTTCAGCGCTACGCACGACCTCCAGTAAACTATAAACACGAGAAACTAGTTGCAACTCCTGGACAGAGGACAAGGGCAGTTAATAAGTCGAGAGGGTCCATTGGTTTCGGGCCCAATGCATGGTAGTAACTAGTCATGGATCAACCAACACAGAACTCAGTTCCTGAGGATGGCTACAATGAGACAACCCACCATGTACTCCTACATGGCCTCTCATCGCTACCTTTACCAAATCGTGTTCACACACTTAGCTCACACACAGTAGGACATGTTCATCACCCTTCCAATTCATCCCCGATGAATCAGACCTGACACAACTCTAAGCAATAGCAGGCATAACCAGAAAGCATGAATGAGTAGGCACAACATGGCTCAAACAACTCCTACTCATACTAGTGGGTTTCAACAATTTACTGTGGCAATGACAGGTCATGTAGTGGAAAGGGGTTCAACTACCGCAGCAGGTAACAGTTGAAGCGTTGTTGTCCTAATGCAGTAAAAGAGAGCAAGAGCGAGAGAGTGGGATTGTATCGGAATGCTCAATGGGGTTTTGCTTGCCTAGCACTTCTGAAGATAACATTGGGTCTTCATCGGTGTCATCGATCACATCGTCGGAACACGTCTACTGAAAGGGAACAAACACCAGCAAACAAGTGAGAACACAGTCAATGCAATGCGACAATGTGATGCATGATCATGACATGGCAATATGCTGTTGATTGAGCTAATACAACTAGCAACCATATTAAATGAAGTTGGTTTGAACCAAAGGTTCAAATTCAAACTCCATATGTGATTATTTAATTGTCATTTAATTGATTTGACCTGATCAGCAGGTTTAACTTGTTCAAACATGCATGAAAATGCCATAAACATATTCCTTGAATTTTTCTGATCATTTTTCATATATAAATTATTTTCATTGGAGTTATAGATTATTTTCTGTAATTTTTAGAAGTTTTAGCTATTTTCTGAAATAAATAAATCATTTCTGATTTATTTAAAATTCCAGAAAAGCTTTATGACGTCATAGTGACATCATCACTACGTCAGCAAGTCAAAGGCGCCAGCCCAGGTCAAACCTGACAGCTGGGACCCACATGTCAGTGGCACAGCCAGTTAATAAAAACTGTTAGTGCTAACTAGCTAACTAAACTAACTAACCCAGAGGCTAGGCCCACGCGTCAGTGACTAACCTAACTAACTAGATTAATTAGCATTTAACTTAATTAACTTAGCTAATTAGAAGCGTGGTGGCCCACGCGTAGTGACCCAGGGGGTCAAACTGGGTCAACCCGGGTCAAACTCGTCGGACTTGACCCATGGCTCGTCGTCGGCGGAGCCAAAGACGGCGGAGGGCGTCGGATTTCGTCCCACGCCGACCAAATTGAAGGCCGAGGCCATCTACAGAACGAGGAGACTCGTCCGCGTCGAATGGTGCAAGCGGGAGGAGCTGGGGTGGAGCGGGCTCGCCGGAGTTGAGCTCGTGGCGGCGGCCGGCGATCAGGCGTCGGTGAAAACGACGCTACAGCGCACGGTGGAGGCAACTGATGGCCGAAATCGATGCGCGGGGGTGCACTGACTGCAGTGCTGAGCTCGGACACGAGCGGCGGGGCTTAGAACGACGGCGGCGACATCACCAGCGGCATGGAGTTCGCGGGCACGGTGGGGGTCGGAGCTAGAGCACGCGCGTGGTTAAGAAGATAGGGGGAGGAGCAAGAGGGGCTCACGGCGGTTCGTATGAAGGAGACGGCGAGCTCGGGGGTGGCTCGGAGCAGAGCTGGCGTCGAGGGGGATCTCCGGCGCCGGCGGTCGGGGATGAGCTCGGTGACAAGGCCTCAGGACGTCCGGGGTCCGGCGGTTCGGCGTAGAGGTGCGCGGCAGCGAGCCGGAGCTCGGGGGCTCGTCGGAGAGGCGAGGGGGAGGCGGTGGCCGTGGCAACGGCGAACGGCGGCGACGGGCGTGTTCGGTGGCGCGGGGGAGAGAGACAGGAGAGGGGAGAGAGATCGAGGGAGAGTGAGAGAGGTCCATGGGGGGTGCGTGGCGTCGTCCAAAGGCATCCAGGCGCGTCGGACAGCGGCGGGAAGCAGGAGGTGGCCGGGCGCGTGCTGGCGCGCGGTGGCCACGCGCGCTGCCTACTGGCGCGAGGAAGACGACGCGCGAGGGGTTGGGCTGGGCCTAGCAGGCCGGCTATCTACAGAGATTCTAGTGGACTGCGCAGTAGGTAGGTCCAGGTAACTTTCTCTCCCTTCTCTTTTCTTTCTGTTTTCTATTTTCTTTCTTTGTGAACTTTCTGATTATGCATCCTGACATAAATAATATCACCTGGGAAGATTTTAAGGAAGGCTTCCATGGGGCACACATCCCCAAGAGCATTATGAAGATCAAGAAAAGAGAATTTGATGACCTCAAGCAAAGAGACATGACAGTACCGGAGTACAACAGTCAGTTTACGCAATTATCCCGTTATGCCAACGAAGAGCGT
Source organism: Secale cereale (assembly GCA_902687465.1). Classification (NCBI taxonomy): domain Eukaryota; kingdom Viridiplantae; phylum Streptophyta; class Magnoliopsida; order Poales; family Poaceae; genus Secale; species Secale cereale. The sequence continues at coordinate 559,307,578 of LR738710.1, read as the reverse complement.
ATGACTGAAAACAAGAAGATGGAAAAGTTCTTGGACAGACTGGCACCAGCACTAAAATGCCAATTAGTCGTACACACTTTTTGTTGGGGATCGTAGCAGAAAATCAAAAATTTTCCTACGCATCACCAAGATCTATCTATGGAGTAATCTAGCAACGAGCATAAAGGGGAGTGCATCTACATACCCTTGTAGATCGCGAGCGGAAGCGTTCAAGAGAACGGGGATGATGGAGTCGTACTCGTCGTGATCCAAATCACCGATGATCCTAGCGCCGAACGGACGGCACCTCCGTGTTCAACACACGTACGGAGCGGGGACGTCACCTCCTTCTTGATCCAGCAAGGGGGGAGGAGAGGTTGATGGAGATCCAGCAGCACGACGGCGTGGTGGTGGAAGTAGCGGGATTCCAGCAGGGCTTCGCCAAGCGCTGCGGGAGGAGGGAGATGTGTCACGGGAGGGAGAGGGAGGCGCCAGGGCTTGGGGTGCGGCTCCCATGCGCCTCCCCACTATATATAGGGGTGGAGGGGGCTGGTTTCTTGCCCTCCAAGTCCATTGGGGCGTTGGCAAAGGTGGGGGAAAGAAATCCCATCATTTCCTTTCCCCACCGATTGTTATCCCCCCTTTTTAGGGATCTTGATCTTATCCCTTTGGGATATGATCTTATTCCTTCTAAGGGGGAATCTTGGTGCGCCTTGACCAGGGGTGTGGGGCCTTGCCCCCACTACCCACGTTCATGTGGGTCCCCCCATGCAGGGGCCCCACTTCGGAACCTTCTAGAACCTTCCCGGTACAATACCGAAAAATCCCGAACATTTTCCGGTGGCCAAAATAGGACTTCCTATATATAAATCTTTACCTCCGGACCATTCCGGAACTCCTCGTGACGTCCGGGATCTCATCCGGGACTCCGAACAACTTTCGGGTTTCCGCATACTTATATCTCTACAACCCTAGCGTCATCGAACCTTAAGTGTGTAGACCCTACGGGCTCGGGAACCATGTAGTCATGACCGAGACAACTCTCCGGCCAATAACCAACAGCGGGATCTGGATACCCATGTTGGCTCCCACATGTTCCACGATGATCTCATCGGATGAACCACGATGTCAAGGATTCAATCAATCCCGTATACGATTCCCTTTGTCTATCGGTATAGCACTTGCCCGAGATTCGATCGTCGGTATACCGATACCTTGCTCAATCTCGTTACCGGCAAGTCTCTTTACTCGTTCCGTAACACATCATTCCGTGATCAACTCCTTGATCACATATTGTGCACATTATGATGATGTCCTACCGAGTGGGCCCAGAGATACCTCTCCGTCATACGGAGTGACAAATCCCAGTCTCGATTCGTGCCAACCCAACAGACACTTTCGGAGATACCTGTAGTGCACCTTGATAGCCACCCAGTTACGTTGTGACGTTTGGTACACCCAAAGCATTCCTACGGTATCCGGGAGTTGCACAATCTCATGGTCTAAGGAAAATATACTTGACATATAGAAAAGCTTTAGCATACGAACTACACGATCTGTGCTAGGCTTAGGATCGGGTCTTGTCCATCACATCATTCTCCTAATGATGTGATCCCGTTATCAACGACATCCAATGTCCATGGTTAGGAAACCGTAACCATCTATTGATCAACGAGCTAGTCGTCTAGAGGCTCACTAGGGACATGGTGTTTGTCTATGTATCCACACATGTATCTAAGTTTCCTATCAACACAATTCTAGCATGGATAATAAACAATTATCGTGAACAAGGAAATATAATAATAACCAATTTATTATTGCCTCTAGGGCATATTTCCAACAGTCTCCCACTTGCACTAGAGTCAATAATCTAGTTCACATCGCCATGTGATTAACACTCATAGGTCACATCGCCATGTGACTAACATCCAAAGAGTTCACTAGAGTCAGTAATCTAGTTCACATCAATATGTGATTAACACTCAATGAGTTCTGGGTTTGATCATGTTATGCTCGTGAGAGAGGTTGTAGTCAACTGGTCTGTAACATTCAGATCCCTATGTACTTCGCAAAACTTTATGTCATATCGTAGATGCTGCTACCACGTTCCACTTGGAGCTATTCCAAACTGTTGCTCCATTATACGTATCCGGTATCTCCTACTTAGAGTTACCCGGATAGGTGCTAAGCTTGCATCGACGTAACTGTTTGCGTCGAACTCTTTATCACCTCCATAACCGAGAAACATTTCCTTATTCCTCTAAGGATAATTTTGACCACTATCTAGTGATCCACTCCTGGATCACCTTTGTACCCTCTTGCCAGACATGTGGCAAGGCACACATCAGGTGCGGTACTTAGCATGGCATACCGTATAGAGCCTATGACAAAAGCATAGGGGACGACCTTCGTCCTTCCTCTTTCTTCTGCCGTGGTCAAGCTTTGAGTCTTACTCAACTTCACACCTTACAAATCAGGCAAGAACTCCTTCTTTGACTGATCTATTTTGAACTCCTTCAAAATCATGCCAAGGTGTGTGTTCTTTTGAAAGTATCATCAGGCGTCTTGATCTATCTCTATAGATCTTGATGCCCAATATGTAAGCAGCTTTATCCAGGTATTCCATTGAAAAACACCTTTCAAACAACCCTTTATGCTTTCCAGAAATTCTACATCATTTCGAATCAACAATATGTCATTCACATATACTTATCAGAAATGTTGTAGTGCTCCCACTCACTTTATTGTAAATACAAGTTTCTAACAAACTTTGTATACCCAAAAACTTTGATCACTCCATCAAAGCATATATTCTGACTCCGAGATGCTTGCTCTAGTCCATAGAAGGATTGCTGGAGCTAGCATATCTTTTAGCATCCTTAGGATCGACAAAACCTTTCTGATTGTATCATATACAACCTTTCCTTACGAAAACTGGTAAGGAAACTTGTTTTGTCATTCATCTGCCAGATTTCATAAATGCAGCTAATGCTAACATGATTCCGACGGACTTAAGCATCGCTACGGGTGAGAAAATCTCATCGTAGTCAACTCCTTGAACTTGTGGAAAACTCTTCGCCACAAGTCGAGCTTCATAGACGGTGACATTACCGTCCACGTCCGTCTTAGTCTTAAAGATCCATTTGTCTCAATGGCTTGCCGATCATAGGGCAAGTCCACCAAAGTCCATACTTTGTTTTGATACATGGATCCTATCTCGGATTTATCGGCTTCTAACCATTTGTCGGAATATGGGCCCACCATCGCTTCTCCATAGTTCGTAGGTTCATTGTTGTCCAACAACATGACATCTAAGACAGGATCACCGTACCACTCAGGAGTAGCACTTATCCTTGTCGACCTACGAGGTTTGATAGCAACTTGATCCGAAACTTCATGATCACTATCATTAGTTTCCTCTTCAACAGTCATAGGTTCCACAGAAACATCTTTCTGTGCTGCACTACTCTCCGGTTGAAGTGAGGGTTCGACAACCTTATCAAGTTCTATCTTCCTCCCACTCAAATCTTTCGAGAGAAACTCCTTCTCGAGAAAGGACCCGTTCTTAGCGACAAACATTTTTTGTCCTTGGATCTGAGATAGAAGGTATACCCAACCATTACCAGTGGGTATTCCATGAAGATGTATTTGTCCGCTTTGGGTTCGAGCTTTTCCCGGCTGAAGCCATAAGCATCGCAGCCCCAAACATTAAGAAAACGACAACTTTGGTTTCTTGCCAAACCATAGTTCATACGGCGTCGTCTCAACGGACTTAGATGGTGCCCTATATAAAGTGAATGCAGTTTTCTCTAATGCATAACCTCAAAATAATAGCGGTAGATCGGTAAGATACATCATAGATCGCACCATATCTCATAAGGTTCGATTACGATGTCTGGACACACCATTACGCTGTGGTGTTCCAGGTGGCTTCAACTGTGAAACATTTCCACAATGCCTTAAGTGATTGCCAAACTCATAATTCAGAAAATCTCCCCTCGATCAGATCGTAGGAACATGATCTTCTTGTTATGATGACTATTAATCTTCACTCTGAAATTGCCTTGAACTTTTCAAACGCTTCAGACTTTTGCTTCATTGAGTAAATATACCCATATCTACTCAAATCGTCAGTGAAGATGAGAAAATAACGATATCCACCACACGCCTCAATTCTCATTGGATCACACACATCAGCATGTATGATTTCCAACAAGTCACTTGCCCGTTTTATTTTACCTGAAAACGGGATCTTAGTCATCCTGCCCAAGAGGCATGGCTCGCATGTGTCAAGCGATTCAAAATCAAGTGACTCCAAACATCCATCAGCATGGAGTTTCTTCATGCATTTTATGCCAAAATGACCTAAGCGGCAGTGCCACAAGAAAGTGGTACTATCATTATTAACTCTACATCTTTTGGCATTAATATTATCATCATGTGTATTACAATGATCGAGATTCAACAAACCATTGGGTGCATGGTATTATTCATGTAAACAGAATAACCATTATTCTCTGACTTAAATGAATAACCGTATTGCAATGAACATGATCTAATCATATTCATGCTCAACGTAGACACCCGATAACATTTATCTAGGTTCAACACTAACCTCGAAAATAGAGGGAGTGTGCGATGGTGATCTTATCATCCTTGGAAACACTTCCAACACACATCGTCACCTCGCCCTTAGCTAGTCTCCGTTCAGTCCGTAACTTTTGCTTCAAGTCACTAATAATAGCAACTAAACCGGTATCCAATACCCAGGTGCTACAAGGAGTACTACTAAGGTACACATCAATAACACGTATATCAAATATACTTTGTTGAAGTTGCCAGCTATCATATCTACCATGTATTTGGGGTGGTTCCGCTACCATGTGACCGTTCCCCTTACAATAGAAGCACTTAGTCTCGAGGTTTGGGTTTAACCATGGGTTCCTTCATCAGAGCGACAACAGGTTTGCCATTCATGAAGTTTCCCTTCTAGCCCTTACCCCTTTTGAAACCAGTGGTCTTGTTAAACCATCAACACTTGATGCTCCTTCTTGATTTCTACTTTTGCGGTACTAAGAACCGCTAACAGCACCGGGATCATCACCATCCTTTGCATGTCATAGTTCATCACGAAGTTCTAGTAGCTTGGTGATAGTGTCTAGAGAATTCCGTCAACCATTATCTCACCTGGAAGATTTAACTCCCACTTGGTTCAAGTGATTTTAGCACCCAGACATTCTGAGCACACGCTCACTAGTTGAGCTATTCTCCTCCATCTTTTTGGCAAAAGAACTTGTCAGAGGTCTCATACCTCTCAACACGGGCATGAGCCTGAAATCCCAATTTCAGCTCTTAGAACATCTCATATGTTCTATGGCGTTCAAAACGTCATTGGAATCCCGATTCTAAGCCGTAAAGTATGGTGCACTAAACTATCAAGTAGTCATCAGGACGTGTCTCTCAGGTGTTCACAACATCCACGGACAACGTTGTAGGGGTTTGCACATCGAGCGGTGCATCAAAGACATAAGCTTTCTGTGCAGCAGTGAGGACACTCCTCGGACTACGGACCCAGTCCACATCATTGCTTACAATATCTTTCAACTTAGTCTTTCTCTAGGATCGTATTAAACAGGGAGCTACAACGCAGTTATTGGTCTACAACATAATTTGCGAAGACAACTTAGACTATTGTTCATGACAATGAAGTTCATCTGATGAACTCCCACTCAGATAGACATCTCTCTAGTCATCTAAGTGATACATGATCCGAATCGACTAGGCCGTGTCCGATCATCACGTGAGACGGACTAGTCATCAACGGTGAACATCTTCATGTTGATCGTATCTTCTATACGACTCATGTTCGACCTTTCGGTCTTCCGTGTTCCGAGGCCATGTCTGTACATGCTAGGCTCGTCAAGTCAACCCTAAGTGTATCGCGTGTGTAAATCTGTCTTACACCCGTTGTATGCGAACGTTAGAACCTATCACACCCGATCATCACGTGGTGCTTCGGAACAACGAACCTTAGCAACGGTGCACAGTTAGGGGGAACACAATTCTTGAAATTTTAGTGAGAGATCATCTTATTCACTACCGTCGTTCTAAGCAAATAAGATGTAAAACATGATAAACATCACATGCAATTAAATAGTGACATGATATGGCCAATATCATTTTGCTCCTTTTGATCTTCATCTTCGGGGCTCCATGATCATCATTGTCACCGGCATGACACCATGATCTCCATCATCGTGTCTTCATGAAGTTGTCTCGCCAAACATTACTTCTACTACTATGGCTAACGGTTTAGCAATAAAGTAAAGTAATTACATGGCGTTATTCAGTGACACGCAGGTCATACAATAAATAAGACAACTCCTATGGCTCCTACCGGTTGTCATTCTCATCGACATGCAAGTCGTGATTCCTATTACAAGAACATGATCAATCTCATACATCACATATATATCATTCATCACATCCTTTTGGCCATATCACATCACACGGCACATGCTGCAAGAACAAGTTAGACGTCCTCTAATTGTTGTTGCAAGTTTTTACGTGGCTGCTATAGGTTTCTAGCAAGAACGTTTCTTACCTACGCCAAAACCACAACGTGATATGCCAATTTCTATTTACCCTTCATAAGGACCCTTTTCATCGAATCCGATCCGACTAAAGTGGGAGAGACAGACACCCGCTAGCCACCTTATACAACTAGTGCATGTCAGCCGGTGGAACCTATCTCACGTAAGAGTACGTGTAAGGTCGGTCCGGGCCGCTTCATCCCACGATGCCGCCGAATCAAGATAAGACTAGTAACGGCAAGAGAATTGACATGATCTACGCCCACAACTACTTTGTGTTCTACTCGTGCAAGATACTACGCATAGACCTAGCTCTGATACCACTGTTGGGGATCGTAGCAGAAAATCAAAATTTTTCCTACGCATCACCAAGATCTATCTATGGAGTAATCTAGCAACGAGCATAAAGGGGAGTGCATCTACATACCCTTGTAGATCGCGAGCGGAAGCGTTCAAGAGAACGGGGATGATGGAGTCGTACTCGTCGTGATCCAAATCACCGATGATCCTAGCGCCGAACGGACGGCACCTCCGTGTTCAACACACGTACGGAGCGGGGACGTCTCCTCCTTCTTGATCCAGCAAGGGGGGAGGAGAGGTTGATGGAGATCCAGCAGCACGACGGCGTGGTGGTGGAAGTAGCGGGATTCCAGCAGGGCTTCGCCAAGCGCTGCGGGAGAAGGGAGATGTGTCACGGGAGGGAGAGGGAGGCGCCAGGGCTTGGGGTGCGGCTCCCATGCGCCTCCCCACTATATATAGGGGTGGAGGGGGCTGGTTTCTTGCCCTCCAAGTCCATTGGGGCGTTGGCAAAGGTGGGGGAAAGAAATCCCATCATTTCCTTTCCCCACCGATTGTTATCCCCCCTTTTTAGGGATCTTGATCTTATCCCTTCGGGATATGATCTTATTCCTTCTAAGGGGGGATCTTGGTGCGCCTTGACCAGGGGTGTGGGGCCTTGCCCCCACTACCCACGTTCATGTGGGTCCCCCCATGCAGGTGGGCCCCACTTCGGAACCTTCTAGAACCTTCCCGGTACAATACCGAAAAATCCCGAACATTTTCCGGTGGCCAAAATAGGACTTCCTATATATAAATCTTTACCTCCGGACCATTCCGGAACTCCTCGTGACGTCCGGAATCTCATCCGGGACTCCGAACAACTTTCGGGTTTCCGCATACTTATATCTCTACAACCCTAGCGTCATCGAACCTTAAGTGTGTAGACCCTACGGGCTCGGGAACCATGTAGTCATGACCGAGACAACTCTCCGGCCAATAACCAACAGCGGGATCTGGATACCCATGTTGGCTCCCACATGTTCCACGATGATCTCATCGGATGAACCACGATGTCAAGGATTCAATCAATCCCGTATACGATTCCCTTTGTCTATCGGTATAGCACTTGCCCGAGATTCGATCGTCGGTATACCGATACCTTGCTCAATCTCGTTACCGGCAAGTCTCTTTACTCGTTCCGTAACACATCATTCCGTGATCAACTCCTTGATCACATATTGTGCACATTATGATGATGTCCTACCGAGTGGGCCCAGAGATACCTCTCCGTCATACGGAGTGACAAATCCCAGTCTCGATTCGTGCCAACCCAACAGACACTTTCGGAGATACCTGTAGTGCACCTTGATAGCCACCCAGTTACGTTGTGACGTTTGGTACACCCAAAGCATTCCTACGGTATCCGGGAGTTGCACAATCTCATGGTCTAAGGAAAATATACTTGACATATAGAAAAGCTTTAGCATACGAACTACACGATCTGTGCTAGGCTTAGGATCGGGTCTTGTCCATCACATCATTCTCCTAATGATGTGATCCCGTTATCAACGACATCCAATGTCCATGGTTAGGAAACCGTAACCATCTATTGATCAACGAGCTAGTCGTCTAGAGGCTCACTAGGGACATGGTGTTTGTCTATGTATCCACACATGTATCTAAGTTTCCTATCAACACAATTCTAGCATGGATAATAAACAATTATCGTGAACAAGGAAATATAATAATAACCAATTTATTATTGCCTCTAGGGCATATTTCCAACACTTTTCTAGATATCAAGACACTGGTGGACAAAGCCATTACGTTGGAGAATGAACGTCACAGTCTAGAAGACATTCGCAAGAGGAAAAGGGATCAGACCAACCACCCTCGCAACAACAAGAATAAGGTAAATTTCCAGAGAAATGGGGCGAACAAACCCACGACAAATGACACACGTCCAAACAAGAATTTTCATGCAAGGGAAAGGATTTCACCTATCGCCCGGGTGTTACCTGCTACGCATGTGGAGAAGAGGGACACTATGCTAAACAGTGCCCAAAGCCAAGAAACTCAGCACCGAAGCCAAACAGCAACCGAAACAATTCCGCGCCCAAGCGTAAAACTTCAACCCCAATAACCATCACAGGAAAGGCACCTGAACCATGTGACCAAGGAGCAAGCACAGGATGCCCCGGATATCGTACTCGGTACGTTCCCTGTCAACACAATACCTACCACGGTTTTCTTTGATTCTGGAGCTTCTCATTCGTTCATTTCGAAGAGTTTTGCTTTGCAACATGGTTTTTCAATACTTCCCTTGGGAGAATCAATGACCATCAAGTCCCCTGGAAGTAAGCAGATCACTCAGAATTACTGCCAAGGTTTGACCATTGAAATTGAAGGATTGAAATTTCACGCAAACCTCATCGTGTTGGAAAACAAGGGACTGGATGTTATCCTGGGTATGGATTGGCTAACCACCAATAAAGGATTTATCAATTGCTTCAACAGGACAGTGATTCTTACTCATCATCACGGAAAGACAATAAGAGTCGCAACTCAAGAAAGGCCAGTATCGCGGCAACAAAAATTAAACAAGGTAGACACTTCTGAGTTGAGCAAGGTTCTAGTTGTATGTGAATTTCCGGACGTATTTCCCGAAGAACTGCCAGGCATGCCACCAGACAGAGAAATAGAATTCATTATTGAGCTAGCGCCTGGAACCACCCCCATATACAAGAAGCCGTACAGAATGGCACCATCTGAGTTGGTTGAACTAAAGAAGCAAATAAAGGAACTGCTAGACAAAGGATTTATACGAGCCAGCTCCTCACCTTGGGGTTCGCCGGTATTATTTGCCAAAAAGAAGGATGGGACCATGAGATTGTGTATAGACTACCGAGCACTCAACATGGTCACTATCAAGAACAAATATCCGATGCCACGAATAAATGATTTATTTGACCAGCTTGCGCAAGCCAAGGTTTTCTCAAAAGTTGATTTAAGGTCAGGTTATCATCAATTGAAAGTATGAACAAAAGATATCCCGAAAACAGCATTCACCTCCAGATACGGACTTTATGAATTTACAGTAATGCCGTTCGGACTAACCAACGCCCCCGCATATTTCGTCCACCTCATGAACAAAGTATTTATGAAATTCATGGACAAATTTGTGGTGGTATTTATTGATGATATCTTGGTATATTCAAAGACACTGAAAGAACATGTTGAACACCTCTGCATTGTACTGGGAGAATTAAGGAAACACCAACTTTACGCCAAATTCAGCAAATGTGAATTTTGGTTGAGGCAAGTAGGTTTCCTAGGACATGTATTAACACAAGAAGGAATCGTCGTGGACCCAGATAAAGTCAAGGTCGTGCTTGGTTGGAAATCACCAGCCAGTGTAACGGATATACGAAGTTTCCTCGGCATGGCTGGATATTATGGAAGGTTTATTGAAGGATTTTCCACCATAGCCAAACCAATGACACAGATGCTCAAGAAGGATAAGAAATTCGTATGGACCGAAGCATGTGAGAAAAGCTTCCAAGAACTCAAAAAAAAGTTAACAACAGCCCCAATATTGATTGTACCAGACATACACAAGAGTTGTGAAGTATATTGCGACGCATCCCGAAAAGGACTCGGATGCGTACTAATGCAAGAAGGCAAAGTAGTCGCCTACGCTTCCCGGCAACTGCGAAAACATGAAGAAAATTATCCTAGTCACGATTTGGAGCTGGCAACAGTCATTCATGCACTCAAGGAGTGGAGGCACTTTTTGCTTGGAAATCACTGTGAAATATATACGGACCATAAGAGCCTCAGATATATTTTCACGCAGCCAGAACTCAATTTACGACAACGACGCTGGCTGGAACTAGTAAAAGATTATGACGTCGGTATACACTATCACCCAGGAAAAGCAAACGTGGTAGCAGATGCTCTCAGCCGTAACCCCAGCGCGAACAGCGGCAGCCTACAGAACTTGAGGCCTGAATTTCAGCAAGAATTCGCCAGACTCAACCTAATGATGGTCACTAAAGACGAAGTGTCAAATCTGGAAATACAGCCTACGCTGATGGATCAAATAAAGAAGGCTCAGCACAGGCACCCCAGCATCGAAGGTATAAAAAGAAAAGTAAGTCAAGGCAAGGCCTCAGAATTCACCATAGACAGTGAAGGAATATTATCGTTCGGAGACAGACTTTGCGTACCAAATAACAACGACCTTAAACAGCAAATTCTAGCAGAAAGCCACACCGCTCCATACTCAATCCACCCTGGAGGAACGAAAATGTACAAGGACATTCAGGAAAGATTTTGGTGGCACGGCATGAAGAGGGATATAGCCACATTTATTGCATGCTGCGATTCATGTCAACGCATTAAAGCCGAGCACCGAAAACCCGCAGGGCTATTGCAGCCAAACAAGATACCAGAATGGAAATGGGACGACATTGGAATGGATTTTATTGTTGGACTAACACGGTCACAACACGGCAATGATGCCATATGGGTCATCACAGATAGGCTGACCAAGGTAGCACACTTCATACCAGTCAAGACAACCCACACCACCCAAAAGCTTGCCAAGCTTTACCTCGCCCGTATAGTATGCCTGCATGGGGTTCCAAAGACTATAATATCCGACAGAGGCACTCAGTTCGTCTCCAAATTTTGGGACCAGTTGCAATAAGCCCTCAGAACGCAACTAACGTTCAGTACAGCTTATCACCCCCAGACTGGGGGACAAACGGAACGAGTAAATCAACTACTTGAAGACATGCTAAGGGCATGTGTCCTCACATATGGAACCAGTTGGGAGGCAAGCTTACCATATGCCGAGTTTGCATACAACAATAGTTACCAAGCCAGCCTACAGATGGCACCTTTCGAAGCCTTGTACGGGCGAAGATGTCGTACTCCATTAAACTGGTCAGAAACAGGGGACAGTCGTATATTCGGCCCAGATATGTTGAAGGAAGCCGAGGAGAGAGTAAAAATAATACGGGATCGACTCAAAACAGCCCAAAGCCGGCAAAAGAGCTACTACGATCAAAAGCATCGGGAAATAAGTTTTGAGCCCGGTGAAGACGTGTACTTACGTGTATCACCTATGAGAGGACTGCAACGATTCAAGGTCAAAGGGAAACTAACACCCCGATTCATCGGACCCTTCCGTATAATTGCACGAAGAGGCACCGTAGCTTATCAGTTGGACCTTCCCAAGGAACTATCAGACGTCCACGACGTGTTCCACGTCTCACAACTACGGAAGTGTGTAAGCAACCCAGAGAAACATGTGTCCCATGAAAGCCTTGATGTGCAACCAGATCTCACCTACCGAGAACACCCAGTGAAAATTTTGGAGGAGTCTGAAAGGAGAACCTGTCGGAAGACTATTAAATTTCTCAAGGTTCAGTGGAGTAATCACACAGAGGCTGAGGCAACATGGGAAAGGGAAGATTTTCTTCGGACAGAACACCCACACCTATTTGAGGATCGGCTGAAACCTCGGGGACGAGATTTTTCCTAAGGGGGTAGGTGTTGTAACACCCCAAATTTTTTAGGTTGGTTTTTCTTCCAAACTTTTGGCCTTTTGGAAGGGGGTTGTTTGATCTTTTCTTAAGACCCTTCTAAAATCTCTTCTGGCCAAAGTTTATGTGTTTTCTCAAGCTTGGTTTTTGATCTTGAAGATCTTCTCTTGTGTTGGCTCAAGCACAAGTTGAGTTTCAAAAGAGGTTCTTTGAATTCTCCCCTTCTGGATTTAAAACCTCTCAGGTTTAACCTTGGACCTATCTTCCTCTCAAACCTTCATCTTGCCATGACCCCAACAGAAATATTTCTCTCCAAGACCCTCTCCACACCTTAAGACAAGTCTCTCAACAATTCCAGTAAGTTTTTACCTTATTGGGATTTTTCCACTATTTATTTTACTCCAAAAACTATTTCTGCCTTTTATAGTGGACCTAGGTGATTTACAAAGGAACCACCATATCCATCTTGTTGTTTGTTTCCAAACTAACTTTCCTAGATAGTCCTTAGTACCCACAACCTAGATCCATCTTATTTCACTGGTCCACAGTTCAAAATTTTCAAATTTCACCTGCTGCAAGTTTGGACCAGATTTGCAAAATTTGGTGAAATTCATATTTATCTTCTTCCAAAAATTCTGTGAAAAATCAGGAAGCCTCTAGATGCATCAAGAGGCCACTCCACCAAATATCAGCCCCAGAAATATTTCACACATGCCAGAATCATTTCATCGAACACATAGCATGCACTGTGCTGTCAGGTTCAAAAACTGTTAACTGAAACTGTCGACAGTTCGACAGTTTGACAGTTCGTCAGTTCGTCAAACACAGCAACAATCTCGCCAGTACCCACCTTGGCTCGACGCTGCACTGCACCTTCTTCTTATCCAGAGCGCCGCACGCTTGCTTGGAAGCTTCTTGGCGTCGGTGGCGCCCTGGCCCGACCACGCCGGCGATTTCCACGGCAACAGCACCGCCCGTGGCGGCTGGCAGAAGTCACCCCGCGACTCGACGCTGTTAGGCCCGCCCAAATCACCCCAGCACTCAGCGTGGCCATCTCCACTGCCAGCGCACGCCTGCCGCACCGTCGCCGTGGCCTGGCACGCGCAGAGCACGTTTTCTGCCGCCGACGTGCCGCACGGCCGTTCCGTCGGGGACAGCCCGTAATCTTCTTCCCCCTGCTGAGTTAGGCACGGGAATGGAACCACTACACCTCCTAGTCGATGCTCAAGCCCCTAAACCTGCCGTTCCGCCACTGCATCGCTGTAATCACTCGCCGGACTTATCCCGTTCACGGCAACCGCCTCGGGCCGGCTATATAAGGCACCCCCGAGCTCGTTCTCGAGCCCGCACACCCCCACCACCTCCCTAGACCGCGCCCAGCCTCTGGAAGAGCCCCGAGGGGCCCTTCTTCACCAACTCCGGCCAACTCCCTCCGCCTCGGGCTCCAGCAGCATTCTCTTCGGTGAGGGCTCCTCCACCGCCATGGACTCGAGCGTAGCACCCTGGCACCCGCATAAACCTAACCCCCACTTCAATTTTACCCCAGAGATCCTCTCCGACGAGGCCCACGACCACCCGAGCCGCCGTCCGCCGGAGACAGGGTCGCCGTCGACTTGGGGCTCGCTGACGCTCAACTCCACCACCAATCGACGTGGAAGATCACTGAGAAGCTATATGTACCCTCCTTTCCCCCTAGCTCGCCGTGGATCGGCGCCGGCGACCACCGCCGCACCTGGCGCCGGCGCGACTCTGCCTCAGAGTTCAAACCTGACGGGTGGGACCCCTCGTAAGCCTCTCATCTCCCCCCCCCACCCGAACCGTTTTTCTGTAAAACGCCTTCGGAGAAAGTACGTTTCCCTATGCAGTTGACGTATTGCGTACCGGTTCGCTTTGCTATTTTCTGTTCTAGCCGCTGGAACTTTTATGTTTCATTATAGATGAGTCCCTGGACAGATACTCTAATATCATTTAAACTAAAGATGATTTTGAGTTGATTCTTTTTCTTTCCTCTTTAATTTTCTGTCTAGTTTTTTTGTCATATTTATGTGGAAATTTTTGGAGCAACTTTATTTGCACGCGTGGTAGTTATGTTAGTATCCATTTGTTTGAATACATAGATACCGAAGGACGTGACGGAGCCGCGAACCACACCAAGTTAGACTCCGACTTCTCAGAACCAGGCAAGCATGTTTGAACATTTGATATGATGAGTGTGTTGCATGTTTGCTCGAGTAGTTCTTCTCATAAGCATGGTCATATAAGCATTTGTCTATGGTTATATTTCATGCAAGCAAGCTTCGGGCGAGCCCCGAATGATAATGTTTGAACCACCACGATCATGTGGTGACATGATGGGTGGAATGCTGGTATTGTTGGAGCATGCCAGTAGTTGGTTAACTCGGTATCAACGGAGATCATGTCGTGATTCCGTTCAACTCCTTTTTGGTACTATCATAGGCCGTCTGTAAAGATTGCGGTCTAGTCAGTTGTAAACCACTTCCCGAGTACACACCAAGTAGAGGGGCCGGGATGAGGGTTCCATGGCCCTGGATTAAAGCCCGTCATCCGGTCAGGGGGCATTGGTGTTTCCAGTTGGGACCGAGAGGGGGGCACCCCTTAGAGCGCGCATATATAAATTTGATCCCATGCTATTCGAGGTTGTAGCCTCCCCGTCTTAAAGTTTTTCGTGAATGTTGTCGCGGGTGATTCCGGACAGCAGGATGTGAAATGGGTGTGTACTGGTTAGTTGGGTTTCTGCTAAAACACCGTAGACGGAACTAGTCCCCGTGGCTAGTAGAATCCGCTGGCTATGAGTTAATAGTACAAGCTCTGCAGAGTTAAATCTTTCCAGTAGCCATGTTTATGGCCTAGGGTCAATCTTCGTGTCAACCCGGTGACCGTCTCCGGCAAATTCTTTATGGTATCTAGAGTAGTGTTTTTCGTCAAGTTCATTTGGTAGATGAACTCTCCAGTATTCTCTGTACTGATTTACTTCCTGAAGTATTGCACCCATATATAGTCTTGTTATTTATAAGCCCTTTATGTGATGTCGCTCAGACGTCCGACCGTGGCATTCTTTTTATTTATAAGCCCTTTATGTGATGTCGCTCAGACGTCCGAGTGTGGCATTCTTTTTATTTATAAGCCCTTTATGTGATGTCGCTCAGACGTCCAACTGTGGCATTCTTTTTATTTATAAGCCCTTTATGTGATGTCGCTCAGACGTCCGACTGTGGCATTCTTTTTATTTATAAGCCCTTTATATGATGTCGCTCAGACGTCCGACTGTGGCATTCTTTCATTTATAAGCCCTTTATGTGATGTCGCTCAGACGTCCGACTGTGGCATTCTTTTTATAAGCCCTTTATGCGATGTCGCTCAGACGTCCGACTGAGGCATTCTTATTATTTATTTTTGCTATAAGCCCTTTATGTGGTGTCGCTCAGACGCCCGACTGAGGTCTGTTTCCTATTATTATGTTCTCACGAGGCGTCACTTAGACACTCGTTTTGTCTGCTTCTATTTTATCTTATGGATTTCGGGAGGACTACCGCCCGACTTCTATTGTTGCATACAGCACACTAATATTTTTCATCCGGTCGCATTTTTGATGGAATACTCATATGCATCATGTTGGCATTTATTATGTCTTAAGTCCGAACTGTCTTGCGAGTACATTCAAAGTACTCAACTGGCTTGTTGATTTGGCCAGATGTGGACGAAGGCGATCTCATGGATGAAGAGTTCGATAGCAAGTACGACGTCTAGTGGAGTCCCAGTCAGTCTCTTGCGATCCTGGAATTGATCACTGTGATATAACCGCTTCCGCCTACCACCAAATAAATTCATCGGGTCTCACTCCGACACTTGATGAACTGTAATATAATGGAGTCACGTCACCCACTTCATTGTGACATAACCACCAACTTTTATTACGAGTTAGTAGTATGCCACCCTGCCTTTGTGTCATATCCGTGCTATATTGGCGCGCTTGTAATAAAAATTGTTGAGCAACCCCAGCTCAACCTTGTATAATATTTAGTGTACTGGAATTCTATATCAAGGAATTGTCTGCCAGCAAGAAATAATCTTCCTCGCTGGTTTAATAAAAAGGTCGGTCTTCCGGTAATTATTTTACTGAAGGACCGGTCCTGACAACCATTATTTGCTTCCTGCCGGAGTACCCAGCATGCTCTAAGGAAGTGGTTTGGGATATTGTCTAGGGTGGCATGTATTTGGCAAGGTTTATCCAACAGTTGATGCAAAACGGACCTATGTCCTGTGAAAGGTCTGTTTTTCTTGCCATTGTTTATGTTATCGGATGCCCTGCTAGGGTATGTCCGTTTCGCTTTAGTGGTGTGTCGTCCCAAGATGGACTGTTCTAGAGGTGTATTCCGGGCTTTCCAAGTGTTTTCCATAGCGCAATACTTTTGTACTAGGTGCGATAGTTCTATAAATCTCTGTATTCGACGGTGGTTGAGGGCGTTCAAGACTCCCTCGTCCGTGCAATTGTGGTGAAATATGGGCATCGTGTTGTCGTCGCAGCAGTCCTTGATCTTGTTTTTAACAAGTAGGAATCTGGCCCAGAAGTGGTGAATCGTCTCTTGGGGTTGTTGTTGTATATACGCGAGATCGCATATGTCCAATAGTCCAGAGTTACTTGGAGAGTGTGAACTGTGGTGGATGGGTGTGGATAAATTTGAGTCGTGACCGAACGTAGTATCCAGGGTTTGTGCAACCTCCGGTGTGGACGATCTGGGCCCACCAGGATCTGAACGTTTCGCGGGCCCGATGTTTGTCCCAGAGCTCGAAAGGCACAGAATGCCACCTGACAGAGGTGTGTTCGGCTCGATGGGTTCAGAGATCAAATAGCGCCAATCTCCGTCTTGATAGGAGAAGTATTTTCGGCTCAGTCTTTGATTGCCGCCACCAGGTGAGTGATCGGGGTGGAATTGATTTCCTCCTAACCGGATTTAGGCCTGATCTGATCATCGGGAGATGAAAGCCCCATGGCGGCGATGCGATCCAGTAGCTCGTTTAAAGATGAGGAATCTGCCTAAATCGCATCATCGGAGTGGTCAGATCCTATATACGAGTGGTGCTCGATGACCGCAGGAAGCGCGGTTGGCCTGGCGGTCACGCAGGGCGCATAGAACAAACCTGCCGAGATGAAGGATCTAGCTCATGGCCAGGTTATTTCTGAGGGTGATCTTGTCGTTGATGACGATACGAGCCATCGATCGCTTCTCGCGAGCGCACAACAGAGATCTCAATGAAAGCACCATTGTCGGTGTCAAAACCGGCACATCTCGGGTAGGGGTACCCAAGCTGTTCGTCTAAGGATCGATGGTAATAGGAGACTGGGAACATGATATTTACCCAGGTTCGGGCCCTCTCGATCGAGGTAATACCCTACTTCCTGCTTGATTGATCTTGATGAATATGGGGTTACAAGAGTTGATCTACCTCGAGATCGTAATGGCTAAACCCTAAAAGTCTAGCCTATGATATTGTGATTATGTTACCCTCTACGGACTAGGCCCTCCGGTTTATATATCCACCGGAGGAGACCTAGGGTTTACAAAGATTGCTTGGGAAGGAAGGAATTGTAACATCCGAACATCTATTCTGCCTTTCTACGTATACATGAGTCCCAACCGGACACGAAGACGTCTTCATCTTCATGGCCCATGTATCTGGCCCAGCTTCGGTAGACTGGATCCTCATGGACCCCCAAATCCATTACTTCCTCAAGGGACCACCCAAACCCTAGCCGCACCCCCCACTCCTTGTGGCCGCCACCCCCTAGGGGGAATCCTTAGGGCGCATCCGCCGCTCACTTCCCCCTATATATAGTGAGGGAAAGAGAGGGCAGCCACACCCTTATAGGCCACGGTGCTGCCCCTCCTCTCCCTCGTAGCTCTTCTCCTCTCCATAGACGCACAGTGTAGCCCTGCTGAAATTCCTCCACCATCACCGTCGCCACGCTGTCGTGCTGCTGGAGGACTCGAGCTACAACTTCACCTTCGGTCACTGGATCGAGGAGGTGAAAGCGTCATCAAGCCATACGTGTGTTGAATGCAGAGGTGCCGTCCGTTCGGCACTAGACCTGAGTTCGCGGGACAGATCATGATTGTATCGCGAAGACGTACCACTACATCAACCGCATTCTTTAATGCTTCCGCTTAGCGATCTACAAGGGTATGTGGATCCAACTCTCCTCTCATAGATGTGCATCTCCTAGATTGGTTCTCGGGTGTTCATAGGAACATTTTTGTTTCCCATGCAACGTTCCCCAACAGTGGCACCATGAGCTAGGTCTATGCGTAGATGACATCATGAGTAGAACACAAAGGAGTTTGTGGGGGTTGATATTCGTATTGCTTCCTTCCCTAGTCTTCTTTTTATTCAGCGGTATTGTGGGATGAAGCAGCTCGGACCAAATTTACATGTCCACGTACATGAGACCGGTTCCATCGATAAACATGCAACTTGTTGCATAAAGATGGCTCGTGGGTGTCTGTCTCTTCCACCTTAGTTGAATCGGATCCGACAAAGGCGGTTCTTGTAGAAGGTTGAATAGCAATTTTCATATCACCATTGTGGCTTTGCATAGGTGAGAATCGTTCTTGCTAGACACCCATAGCAGCCACGTAAAACATGCAACAACAATTAGAGGACGTCTAACTTGTTTTTGCAGGGTATGATGTGATATGATATGGTCAGAGACATGATGGTATACATTTGATGTATGAGATGATCATGTTTTTTATAGATTGTCACGACTTGCGTGTCAAAGGATACGGCAACCGGCAGGAGCCATAGGGTTGTCTTTAATTATTGTATGACCTGCGCGTCAATCATTAAGCGCTATGTAATGCTTACTTTATCGCTGAACAATAGCAATATTTGTAGAAGCATGGTTGGCATGACAACCCCGATGGTGACACGATGATGGAGATCATGATGATGGAGATCATGGTGTCATCCCGGTGACGATGGAGATCATGTCGGTGCTTTAGACATGGAGATCAAAAGCACAAGATGATGGTCATATCATGCCACTTATGGTTTGCATGTGATGTTAATCCTTTTATGCATCTTATTTTGCTTAGGACGATGGTAGAATTATAAGGTGATCCCTCACTAAAATTTCAAGATAAAATTGTGTTCTCCCCAAGTGTGCACCGTTGCAAAAGTTTGTCATTTCGAAGCACCACGTGATGATCGGGTGTGATAGACTCTACGTTCACATACAACAGGTGCAAGCTAGTTTTTGCACATGCAAAACACTTGGGTTAAACTTGACGAACCTAGCATGTACAGACATGGCCTCGGAACACAAGAGACCGAAAGTTCGAGCATGAGTCATATAGTAGATATGATCAACATGGAGATGTTCACCATTGCAACCACCTCATCTCACGTGATGTTCAGACTTGGGTTGGTGAATTTGGATCATGTTACACTTAGACAACCGGTGGGATGTTGATTTCTGTGGGAGTTCTTAGGTAATAAGATTAATTGAACTTGTTTATCATAAACAATAGTCTAAGTAACCTTTGCAAACTTATGTTGTAGATCAATGGCTCGCGCAGTAGCTCCCCTGAATTTCAATGTGTTCCTAGAGAAAGCTAAGCTGAAAGATGATGGAAGTAACTTTGTGGTCTGGGCCCATAATCTTAGGATTATCATCATGGCTGCCCAAAAGGTTTATGACCTTGATGCACCTCTTGGTGCGGCACGCGCTCCCGCGTCTGTGGACATTATGAACGCCTCGCAGTCGCGTGTTGATGATTCAATAGTTCTGTGCACCATGTTGTATAGCTTAGAACCGGGGCTTCAAAGGCGTTTTGAACGTCATGGAGCATATGAGATGTTCTAGGAGTTGACATTTATTTTTGTGAAAAACGACCGGATTGAGAGGTATGAGACCTCCGATAAGTTCTATACCTTCAAAATGGAGGAGAACAGTTCTGTAAGTGAGCACATACTCAGAATGTCTGTGTACTACAACCGTCTGGCTGAGTTGGGAGTTGAGATCCCGTCTGAGGCGATCGCTGACAGAGTTCTTCAATCGCTACCACCTAGCTACAAGAGATTTGTGTTGAACCATAACTTGCAAGGGATGACTAGGTCAGTCTCCGAGCTGTTCGCGGTGCTGAAAGTCGCTGAGTCAGACATCCATAAGGAGCATCAAGTGTTGATGGTCAATAAAACCACTAGTTACAAGAAGAGCAAGGGAAAAAACGGAAACTTCAAGAAAGGTGGCAAAGTAGTTGCTCCTCCCATGAAGAAACCCCAGGCTGGACCCAAGCCGGAAACTGCGTGCTTCTATTCCAAGGGAACTGGCCACTGGAAGAGGAATTGCCCAAGTATCTGGCTAACAAGAAGGGGGCCAACAAAGGTACATATGATATACATGTTATTGATGTGTACCTAACCAGCTCTCGTTGTAGTGCCTGGGTATTTGATACCGGTGCGGTTGCTCACATTTGCAACTCTAAACATGAACTATAGAATATACGGAGGTTGTCGAAGGACGAAGTCAGGATGCTCGTGGGAAATGGTTCCGAGGTATATGTGATCACCGTCGGCATGCTCGCTCTTCGATTACCATCGGGATTAGTGATATACCTAAATAATTGTTATTTAGTGCCTGCGTTGAGCATCAACAGTATATCTGGATCTTGTTTAATACGAGACGGATACTCATTTAAATGAGAGAATAATGGTTGTTCTATTTATATGGGTAATATCTTTTATGGTCATGCACCCATTGTGAGGTTTTTATTCTTATTGAATCTCGATAGTGATAATACACATGTTCATAACATTGAGGCCAAAAGATGTACAGTTGATAATGATAGTAGCACTTTCTTGTGGCACTGTCGCTTAGGTCATAGTGGTGTAAAGCGCATGAAGAAACTCCATGTTGATGGAATTTTGGAGTCTCTTGATTTTGAATCACTTGACACATGCGAACCATGCCTCATGGGAAAGATGACCAAAACCCTGTTTTCCGGAACAATGGAACGGGCAAGTGACTTGTTGGAAATCATACATACTGATGTGCGCGGTCCGATGAGTATTGACGCGCGGTGGATATCGTTATTTCCTCACCTTCACCGATGATTTGAGTAGATATGGGTATATTTTCATAATGAAGCATAAGTCTGAGATGTTTGAAAAGTTCAAACAATTTCAGAGTGAAGTCGGGAATCATCGTAACAAAAAGATTAAATTCCTACGATCTGATCAAGGGGGAGAATATCTGAGTTATGAGCTTGGCAATCACTTAAGACAATGTGGAATTGTTTCACAGTTGACGCCCCCTGGAACACCACAACGTAATGGTGTGTCCGAACGTCATAATCATACCTTATTGGATATGGTGCGTTCTATGATGTCTCTTGCCGATCTACCACTATCGTTTTGGGATTATGCGTTAGAGACAGCTGCATTCACTTTAAATAGGGCACCATCTAAGTCCGTAGGCACGACACCGTATGAACTATGGTTTGGCAAGAAACATAAGTTGTCATTTCTTAAAATTTGGGGTTGCGATGCTTATGTCAAAAGGCTTCAGCTAGCAAAGCTCGAACCCAAAGTGGACAAATGAATCTTCATAGGATACCCAAAGGAGACGGTTGGGTATACCTTCTATCTCAGATCCAAGGGCAAAGTGTTTGTCTCTACAAATGGGTCCTTTCTCGAGAAAGAGTTTCTCTCGAAAGAATTGAGTGGGAGGAAGATAGAACTTGATGAGGTTATTGAACATTCACTTCAACCAGAGAGTAGCGCAGTGCAGAAAGAAGTTTATGTGGCACCTACGTTAGTTGAAGAGGAAACTAATGATGGTGATCATGAGCTTTAGGGTCAAGTTACTATCGAACCTCGTAGGTCTACAAGGATACATACTACACATGAGTGGTACGGTAACCCTGTCTTATAGGTCATGTTGTTGGACAACAATGAACCTACGACCTATGGAGAAGCGATGGTGGGCCAGGATTCCGACAAATGGTTAGAGGCCATGAAATCCGAGATGGGATCGATGTATGAAAACAAAGTGTGGACTTTCGAAGTATTACCTAAAGGGTGAAAGGCCATTCAGAATAAATGGATCTTCAAGAAAAAGACAGACACAGACGGTAATGTCACCGTCCATAAAGATTGACTTGTGGCAAAGGGGTTTTCACAAGTTCAAGGAGTTGACTACGATGAGACTTTCTCACCCGTAGCGATGCTTAAGTCCGTCAAAAGCATTTTGGCAATAGCTGCATTTTCGATTATGGAATATGGCAGATGGATATCAAAATAGCGTTCCTTAATGGTTTCCTTAAGGAAGAGTTGTATATGATGCAACCGAAAGATTTTGTCGATCCAAAGAATGTTGACAAAGTATGCAAACTCCGGCAATCCATTTATGGACCGGTGGAAGCATCTCGGAGTTGGAATCTTTGCTTTGATGAGGTGATCAAAGCGTTTGGGTTTATACAAGTTTTCGGAGAAGCTTGTATTTACAAGAAAGTGAGTGGGAGCTCTATAGCGTTTCTAATATTATATGTTGATGACATATTGTTGATTGGAAACAATATAGAACTTTTGGAAAACGAGAAGGAATATTTGAACAAGAGTTTTTCAATGAAGGACCTAGGAGAAGCTGCTTTCATGTTAGGCATCAAAATCTATAGAGATAGATCAAGATGCTTAATAGGACTTTCACAAAGCACATACCTTGATAAGATTTTGAAGAAGTTCAAAATGGATCAGTCGAAGAAGGGGTTCTTGCCTGTTTTGCAAGGTGTGAAGTTGAGTAAGACTCAATGCCCAGTGACTACAGAGGATAGAGAAAAGATGAGTGCCATCCCATATGCCTCAGCCATAGGCTCTATCATGTATGTGATGTTGTGCACGAGACCAAATGTCAGCCTTGCCATAAGTATGGCCGGAAGGTTTCAAAGTAATCCTGGAGTGGAACACTGCATAGCGGTCACGAATATCCTTAAGTACCTTAAAAGGACTAAGGAAATATTTCTCGTTTATGGAGGTAATCAAGAGCTCGTCGTAAAGGGTTACGTCGATGCAAGCTTTGACACTGGTCCGGATGACTCTAAGTCTCAAACCGGATACATATATGTTCTAAATGGTGGAGCGGTAAGTTGGTGCACTTTCAAGCAAAGTGTGGTAACTGATTCTACATGCGAAGTGGAGTACATAGCTGCCTTGGAGGCAGAGAAGGAAGCTTTCTGGATGAAGAAGTTCATGACAGATCTTGGAGTTGTGCCCGGTGCACTAGACCCAATGACTCTGTTATGTGACAACATTGGTGCCATTGCTCTGGTCAAGGAACCAAGGATTTACAAGAGGACTAGACACAAAAAGCGGCGCTTCAATTCCATCCACGATTATATCAAGGAGGAGGACATAAACATATGCAAAGTACACACGGGTCTGAATGCTGTAGATCCATTGACTACACCTCTTCCATGGGAAAAACATGATCGACACCAGGAATGTATGGGTGTTATATTCATTACCATGTAATACTAGCTTATTGAATCTAGTGCAAGTGGGAGACTGTTGGAAATATGCCCAAGAGGCAATAATAAAGTAGTTATTATTATATTTCCTTGTTCATGATAATAGTTTATTATCCATGCTAGAACTTTATTGATAGGAAACTCAAATACATGTGTGGATACATAGATAACAAGAAGTGCCTAGTCAGCCTCTACTGGACTAGCTCGTTGATCGAAGATGGCTATGGTTTCCTAGCCATGGACATGAGTTGTCATTTGATATTGAGGTCACATCAATAGGAGAATGATGTGATGGACAAGACCCAAACTATAAATGTAGCATATGATCATGTCAAGTTTATTGCTATCATTTTCTGCATGTCATGTATATGTTCCTATGACCATGAGATCATGCAACTCACTGACACCGGAGGAGTACCTTCTGTGTACCAAACACCACAACGTAACTGGGTGACTATAAAGGTGCTCTACAGGTATCTCCGAGGGTGTTTGTTGAGTTGGCATGGATCAAGACTGGGATTTGTTACTCCGTATGACGGAGAGGTATCTCAAGGCCCACTCGCTAATACAACATCACAATAAGTTTGCAAGCAATGTGACCAATGAGTTAGTCACGGGATCTTGTATTACGGAATAAGTAAAGAGAGTTTCCGGTAACGAGATTGAACTAGGTATGGAGATACCGACGATGGAATCTCGAGCAAGTAACATATGGATAGACAAAGGGAACTACATACGGGATTAACTGAATCATTGACATCGAGTGTCGAGGAAAACGACACCTATGGGATCCTGGGGACCCCTACTGCGGTTGGCGGGGCGCGAGGAGCTGCGCAAAGAGCAGGTCTAGTGATCAACGCGTGGGAATTTTTACCCAGGTTCGGGCCACAAATGATGCATAAAACCCTAGTCCTGCTTGTATGTGTTTATATTGTGTCCTTTAGTTCTTGAACTGGCTACTATGCGTGCCCTGTCCAAAAAGTCTGAATCCCTCCACAGTACGCCTCGGGCCTCCTTTTATATGGCAAAGGGGTCGCCACAGTGGCACACGGGAGGTGGAAAGTATCTACATTGTAGAAGTTTATCGCCTGACATCACAGGACAAACACATTTAATGTGCTGCCTATGTGCCCTCTTGCTTTACCGGGGATGGCAACAGAGCCCGTCCCGTCCGTCGCCGCCTCGCCTTGTTCCGACGCGCGTCCAAGCTGACGAGGCATGCAGCACCGCGCTGGCTGGCTGGTCACTGTGCTGGTGTGGTGACAGGGTCTTCACGAAGATCTGCATGCTACCATGCAGGTGCTTAACTAGTTGGCCTAGAAGATGCATGCTGCCATGCAGGCGCTTGTCTAGTTGCCTACCATTGATATAGAGCGCTGGCAAGGAACTTTGCTTGCCGGTCCGAGGCTTGTCGAGTCAATACTTGCTGGGCGGCAAGGAACTTGCTTGCCGATCCGAGGCTTGTCGGGGTCAGCCTTGCTGGGCGGCAAGGAACTTACTTGCCGATCCGAGGCTTGCTGAGGTCAGCCTTGGCGGGCGGCAAGGAACTTGCTTGCCGATCCGAGGCTTGTCGGGGTCAGCCTTGCTGGGCGGCAAGGAACTTACTTGCCGATCCGAGGCTTGCCGAGGTCAGCCTTGGCGGGCGGCAAGGAACTTGCTTGCCGATCCGAGGGTTGTCGGGGTCTGGCTTGGCGGCCCCAGAGACCCTGCTGAAGTAGCTTGGACTAGATCCCAGGCATGGTCTCGACCCCGCCAGACTTGCCTTCCCGACAGGGGAGGCCTTTCTGGGGAACCTTCTGGTTGGTTTGCTTGAGTGTTGATCCATGCCACGGGAGAGACGCTCCCCGCGCGGTAGTAGTGCTTGTCGGCGAAATGATTGTCGGGCGTTGCTGAGCACTGGCATGGCCCATCTTCAGAGGTTAGTAGGACCCTGGTTCTCATTACACCAACATCAAGGTTCGATCGATCAGATCTTAGAAGAATATGTGGGAATCAATATGGGCATCCAGGTCTCGCTATTGATTATTGACCGTAGAGGTGTCTCGGTCATGTCTGCATAGTTCTCGAGCATGCAGGGTCTACACACTTAACGTTTCGTGATGATATAAGTATAGTTGAGTCATTGTGTTGGTGACCGAAGGTTGTTCGGAGTCTCAGATAAGATCCCGGACGTGACAAGGAACTTCGGAATGGTCCAAATGTGAAGATTGATATATAGGATGATGGGAATCGGAGTCCGAGATTGTTTCGGGGAGTACCACGGAGTCGTCGGAAGACCGAAAGGGGTTTCGGGGGTCCCGGCAACTGTTGCGGGCCTCAGGGGCCAAAAGGGGGAGGCACATCAGCCCACAAGGGGGTTGTGCGCCCCCTCACCCCTTCCCCACACAGCTAGGAGCGTGGGGGCGCCCCTAGGGCAGCCGGCCCACTCTGGTTTGGGGGGTAAGGCGCATAGGGGGGCACCCAAACCCTAGCTGCACCCCTCTCCCTGTGGTCGCCGCCCCCCTAGGGGGAATCCCTAGGGCGCCTCCACCCTCCCTTCCCCTATATATAGTGAGGGAAAGAGAGGGCAGTCGCACCCTTACAAGCCACGGCGCTGCCCCTCCTCTCCCCAATAGCTCTTCTCCTCTCCATAGACGCACGGTGTAGCCCTGCTGAAATTCCTCCACCATCACCGTCACCACGCCGTCGTGCCACCGGAGGACTCGAGCTACTACTTCACCTTTGCTCGCTGGATCAAGGAGGTGAGTGTGTCATCAAGTTGTACGTGTGTTGAACACGGAGGTGCAGTCCGTTCGGCACTAGATCGGAGTTCGCGAGACGGATCGTGATTGGATCGCGAAGACGTACCACTACATTAACCGTGTTCTTTAACGCTTCCGATTAACGATCTACAAGGGTATGTGGATCCAACTCTCCTCTAGTAGATGTGCATCTCCTAGATTGGTTCTTGGGTATTCGTAGGGAAATTTTTGTTTCCCATGCAACGTTCCCCAATAGCTATTATATTATCGATCTTGTATGTTTCATGTGCCATTTTATATCATTTTCAGGAACTAACCTATTAACTCAGTGCCCAGTGCCAGTTCCTGTTTTTTGCCTATATCTTTGTTTCGCAAAGAAAAACATACCAAATGAAGTCCAAACATAACAAAACTTTGTGGTGATTTTTCTGGACTACAACTCCAGAAGTGACCCTAGAAGCTTCGGGGGAGGCCATAAGATCTAGGGAGAGCCACAATCTCACACGGCGCCCTCAAGGGTGTGCCACCTGAGCTTGTGGGCCCCATAGAGGTCCGTCTGACCTAATTCCAGTGCTATAAATTCCCTAAATTCCAAAAAAACAGAGCGAGAGCCAAAACAAATTTATCGTCGTCGAAAGCCTCTACTCTTCCACAATCCCATCTAGAGGCCTTCGTCGTTACTTTGCGGGAGGAGGAATCAGTCATGGAGGCCATCTTCATCATCCTTGTTACCTCCATGACGATGTGTGACTAGTTCCCACATAACCCGCGGGTCCATAGCGGTAGCTAGATCTCTCTCTCTCTCTCTCTCTCTCTCTCTCTCTTTGATCTTCAATACAATGATCTCTTCGGAGATCTATTCAATGTAATCTTTGCGGTGTGTTTGTTGGGATCCGATGAATTATGGGTTTACGATCAGATTATTCATTGAAAGTAACTGATTCTTTTGTGAGAATTATTATGTGTGATTTTATAGCCTTGTTTCTCTCCGATCTATCTGTCTTCTTTGGGCAAATAGATTGATTTATATTCAGTGGGAGAGGTGCTTGGTCGTAGGGTTTGATCTTGCGGTGTCCTTGCAAAGGAAATATTTCAAATGCAGCTTAACTTCATTGGTGGGCCATACTAAGTGCCCAAGATCATATATATATATGATTTTTTGCACAACCTTTATACCTGGTTTTTGAGGCACATATAGTTAAAATATGAATTAAAATCATTAAATACCTAGAAATTCACATATAAATATAAAAATGCATGCATACAAGTTCCCAAAATTACAGGGATGGTGTAAAACCCTATAAAATTAGTACAAAAAGGTTGTACTTTTTTTCAAATAATATTTATAATTTTGACCATATATATGATATTTGCGCTAAAGTGTTATAACTCCTCCCCAAGTTAGCCGTTACGTGAAGCCTCATGGAAATGCAAAAGTGGTTAGTTTGCATGCATGCACAGATCACCCACACATGTTTTTCAAAAGAGTGTGCTAAAGCATCTCCTCCCTCCTAATCTCCTACCTATGACCCAAAAGCTTTAATGTGAAGCCTTGCTTTGTTGCCCTCCCGCTTTCTAGATAACCCCAACCCTCACCAAATTCAATCGATTCCTCCACAACCATCCACTAAAAAGTAAATTGCGCTAGCTGGATCGATGCAATGGATGTCGTGGATAGCGTGTCCTCATGCGAGGGTGCAATTTCAATCACCTCGAGCTAGGATTTATTCACGGAAAACCCTCATTTCTCCCCTTTCCACTTGACCCTTCTTACTCCCCATCGAATCCTCACCGATGACTGGTGATCCTCCCCTGAACACCTCTTTGACTAAGAGGAAATCCACCCCTGCTCCTCTTCAATGGCCCAACCACCCCTGTGAGATGAGTTTTTCAACAAATCCTATCCAAACCCTACCTTCCACCGCCATCGTTGATTTGGTCCACACCACACGCTACGGAGTTTGAGGGACATTGGGCGTCGAGAGGCAAATCGCGACCTTGTGCTCAAACCAAGCCATGCTCACCGACATGCGAGCCGGCCCCAACATCTAACTGAGCACTTAGCCATCAAGGCCGTCGTAAAATAATTGCACATGGAGGTCACCACACATATATTGTTCTAAATGATAGGTCTTGGCGATTTTTTGATGCCACGATGGCAACTTCGAGTCCTAAGCTGAGTTTGATTACCGGGCTTGGGCATATATGAAGTCCAGGGTCCTCCATTCCCTCGTCGTTAGAGCGGTTGGGCACCAATGGTGGGGAGGCCCCAAGCTCTGGCAAGGGGAAGGATCTCATCATCAAAAATAAATGTGTCTAGCTAAGTGTGCTATTGTTCTAGCACAATATGGAATGAATGTTTGACTATGTATTGTTTAGTCCAATTATGCAATGTGATGTTCAAATTTCTTGCTGGTGTGCTTTGTTGTTGTTGTTGTTTTGTATATATACAATGTGATGCTCTATTATGCAATATGATGTCAAGTTGTGCAATTTGATATCAGATCTATAATGTTGATCCTGATTTATGCAATGTGATGTTCAATTTGTGTCATTTATGTGGTGCTCAGTTATGCGATGAGATGTCCAATTTTGTAGTGTCATCTTCAATAGCGCAATGTGATGCTCAATTATAAATTCAATATGATACTCAATATATGCAGTGTGATGTGCAGCTTCGCTTGCAGGTAACGATTCCCAAGGTATGTTCAATTCCGCAAGTCCATATTTTGTTGTAGTTAAGCCTATAGTTAACCAGCATTTTCATTTTTAACTATATGTTTAATTACTAGAGAGATTATTATTCATGAAGCATGTCCAAATGATTATTTCACCTCATTATATGTACTTTTTGTAATTACAGGTTCACAATGGAAAACTCTAGAATTTATGAGTGAGCTTTGCTTTGTCCTTTATATAGCACATCATTGTGCACAATTGCAATAAATGATTCTAACAACATTAACATCATTATGTAGGCACATGTATCAGGGGTGTCAACCCACTCTTCGACCCTTTTGCGCATGTGGTGGTCACATATTCTTGAATAGGTGTCAAGTCACGAACCTCTGCAAGATCATTAAGTTAAGGAGAAGATGTCTGAAAAACAATTTATTGTGTTTGCACAGTAAAGAAAACAACTGCCAACAGTAGGATGGTAAGAACTAGATTACCTCACATATATTATCGTGCACATTGAATGTTTGGACAACACATTGAATAATTTCATGTTCAGTGATTTCCAAGAGAGTACACTGGGCATTACATATCCGAGCATTTGCTTGCTAGCGATGCAATGAAGATATATATTGGACAACCACAGAACACCCATGGTTATACTTGTATAGTCTACATCAAGAATGCAAAGGACAGATGGTCGTTGATCCATGGGAACTATGCTAAACTTGTTTGTGCAATCACTACTGCAGGATGGTCCAAACGCGACACTACGATGAGAGACCCTTTGAAGAAACTGTGTGCGATGCCATAATCGCAAACGGTGGTGTAAAAGAACCGTCAAAAAGGTGCAAAACGTTTGCGATGACGGATGCATTAAACACGGTTCAGGTTTTAGTTGCGTGTGCGATGCAGGGCATATGGTTCAGTTCAATTAACTGTTTGCGATGAGGAGGAACAAAAGAAACGGGCAGCCAGATGAAGGTGTGTGCGATGTACAGCATACCGTTCGCTAGGATGAACTGTGTGTGATTAGGCAACACAATGGAAACGGTTCAACTGAACAAGATGTGTGTGATACGCGGCAAACAGGTTCGTAATCAGAAATGTGTGCGAAGACCAATAATAACACAGACGATTGATGTTAATAGGCCGTGTGATTTTCTCTATCTATAGAATAATAACATGTATTTGTATATATAACTGAAATAAACATCCAATTACATAAGTGACTATACAGATCATTCGCGCACACATAAATAAACAATTGCATGCATTTTAAAGTAGGAGAAATGATCGTCTAGTCATCTACTTCTTGTGACGCTCCCGCCACTGCTTTGTGGCTCGATCCCTCGTCTGGGGTAGGAAGAAGACACTTCCTCATGTCAAGAATCCTCCTGTACATCTTGTAGCTTGTGTATGCATCATTGGCCGCGTACTTGACATGTTCTTCATCAAGTCTCTCATGCCACACACTGTGCCAGGCGTTCTTGTCCTTGTTGCTCTCATTCTTGATCTTCATGTAGTAGGGGTCGATGATGGTCGAGGCGAGGTCAACCAGGGAGTTCAGTTTGTTTTAGTCGCTGCCCCAGACCTTGTAGTGCTGCTGGATGTTGACAAGATTCAGGCATTTCAAGCCCGAAACCTTGAGCGCTTTTAGATCGTTGGTGGTATCCACCATAGCGAAACTGCAGTCGGAGCTGTTGATAAACCTGGCGAAATGCTTGCGAGGCCTTGTGGCAAGGTGGTAGTGGTAGACGAGGACTTCATGTCGCACGCACAACTGGGCGACGGCAACCTACTGATCATGCCCGACATGACCGCTGGTGTACTCGAGGTCGAAGCCGACCACTTGGTACTTGTCCTCGGCAAGGAACTGCTCCATAGTTTGGATGGAGCTCTCCACCGAGACCGGATCATTCGTGTATACCACCGAGAGGGCCTTCCCCCTCACGTGGGTGTCCACTATGTGATGCATGGTGAACTGCCCGTCGTTGTCGTCGTCGGCCGCTGGGAGCGCCATTGGAGCCACGGGGATCGCCATTGGAACTGTTGGATGTCCTATCTGTATGTGTCGTCGTGGGTGTGCTTATTGTGTCGTGTGACGCGAGATATGACGGTAAATGGCCACAGGAATAAATGGGGGCCGGGAAGCCTGGATTCTCTGCGCGTCTACATGGCAGTTTTTGCAGCGAGTAACTGCATTGTCGCGCCACACCCGGCGCAAACGCATGCACATGAACATGTGCGATCATGTGTCTGCCCCAAACACTGGCAGCGCGCATGGAGGGATGAGAGTAGAGCACCCGAAGGGACGCGAGAGCAGAGCGTGCGCGGCGGGATGCGAGCAGAGCGCATCGCGGCCGCCTGAACCGCAAGCAACCACACGCATAGAGCAGTTGAACATGTAGGAAATGGTCGCCTACAAGCTGGACAACATTTGCGTCGCTGCGTAAAGAGCGGGCGTGTGCTACTAACTCCGTCTAGTCAATAGTCCTCTTTATATTTTGTGCCATACTTTGGCAACATGCATTTGTATTTTATTAGTTAAATCATACTTATAAACCAGGATGGGGGGTATAGTAGGTAACTAAATCGCAAACTTTTTTGATTAACCGTATATGTATGTGGCCTTTCGTCCTCTTCCCGCACATCTTGTCACCCCACTGCCGCAGACGGCCTACCGCACAAGCTTGCGCAGCGCGCGGGGGCGTTCTTTTGCCAAACAATGGCGCCAATAAATTGTCGGTGTGCCCGTTCCCGCGCAACCTTGCAGGTTCCCGCGCAAGCTTCCCGCCCGACTCGGTTAAATCCCCTAAAATCCCAATGCTTATCGGCCTTCTATATAAACCCTCACAGCCGACGAGTCCTGCGTCGCATTTTCCCCTCCCTCCATGTATCTTATCTCATTTGCTTCTCCCACAATAGCCAATGGCACCGGTATGTCATCGTCGCTCAGCTACTCCGCCGTCATTAGAGGACAGCTCCAGCTAGGAGGCTACACCGCGGTGGCGGCGCAGTCCCCGGCGTAGTGTAGTGCGCGTGGCGCCCCTTTTGGGTGTGTGCGGAACACCCACCACACGCTCTGCTGCCGCTGCCCGTCGGCGGCTGTTGCCAGCCGCTGTTGCCACCACACCACCGTCAAAAGAAAGGGCCATCTCCCACTCAGTCGCCGCGACCCAAAGATGGGAGGTGGCCGTCGTGGCCGCCACCCCACTACCGGCCACCGTGGCCATCACCCGCTCTGCCACCGCGGCCCGAAGATGGGAGATGGTGGTCGTGGCCGCCACACCATCTTGGCCATCGTGGCCGCCAGCCCACCGTCGACCACTGGGGTCATCACCCGCTCCGCCATCGCCGCCTGAGGCGGGAGGCGGAGGTGGATACCTGCACGTGCATCAGCAACCTTACGCGCTACACTGAGTTCCTGCGGGAGGAGGAGGAGCGCCTCATCGAGCACACAAAGAGCCTTACCGCCGCCGCGGCCGCGGCACATGCCGCCTCAGAGGCGACAGGAGATCTACGAGGAGAACCACCGCTTCAAGAGAGGTTGTCTAGAGCGGCAGAGGACATTCAAGGTGAGCATCGCTGAAGCTGCAGCAGCGGCGAGTACCGTATTGCAGTTGTCCAGCTCGTCGGTAGGCTCCTCGTCCTCTGCCTCTTATTGAGCGCGCTCGGCAGAGGAGAGGCAGTCGGAAATAGTACAAAGCCCCTTCGTAGTAGTAGTAGTAGTAGTAGTAGTAGTAGTAGTATTTAGGGGCTATTTTTTCAGTTCATCTGTCTATAGATGTGGTGGAAATGTACAACATACTTAAAATTAGCTAGTATATATAGTTGAACTAGCTATTTAAGTACATCGTTGGCAACAATTGGGAAAAGGTTTGGTCGGTTCAGCTGTCGAGTTGAATCGTTTGTATAAATTAAGAACGATTGCTTAATCTATGAATGAAATCTATGCTTAATTACTGAATTTTAGTTGCAAAACTAGATACTGCTAGTGATTTTTAACTTCACATTTTGACAAATCGCAGTGTTACAAGGTTGACAAATGGCAATGTTACTAGATCAACAAATGTCAATCTTTCCAGTTTGACAAATAGCAACATACCCAATATGACAGATGCAAATTTTACCGAATTGTTTGTAAGTGGTTGCACACGGGTCATCCAAAAGAATCGTTTGTGTTGAAGAGATGCACAAATCCCGCTCTCACTTTACATACGGTGTTCTATCTAAAACGTTTGCGATCAAGAGCCACAAAAATCCTGCTCGGCACATTTTCCCTTGGCTTCCTTGGGAAGATTCCGGTTTGCATACGGGTGTTCTAACTAAAACGTTTGCGATGAGTATTTTATATTTAAAAATCATTGATGTTTTTTGAAAAGAAAATCGTTTGATAAGTCTATACATTAAGAGAGAAAACACAAGTTCGCTCAAACCATATCTTTCATTCAGTCATACTGCGAATTAATATTCATATGATCGAGATATAGTATTAAACCCAAGAAAAAAAACTATTTCAGATGACTTTTGGATTTACTAGAATTTAAAATAAAGTATCTCAACGTTTTGCCGGCAATCAACGGTGCCCTGGTGTTTGAAATCCATTCCCATTTCTTGCATGGGACCTAAGCATGCACCCAAGGACACAGATTTGATTTTTCAACCAATTTATATGCACTGGAGCATGTGCATGTAGTTCAAATTGTAATTATGCACATAAATGCATTGAAAACTCAGTTAATGCATAAAAATGTCCAAACAAACCCCGAAAAATCACAAAAATTGACACAAGACTCCTGTTGTTTTATGTTGACACGAGAAAAAAATATGAAAGCAATAAGAGGCAATGGATATCGTTTCGTCCCCAAAGGTGGGGCGTTCGCTACCGAAACCATCATGCTTCTTGTGAGAAGCTCTAGTTTGTGAGAAGCTCTGGTTTATGAGAAGCATATACCCCAAACCTACCCCAAATGGAACAAAAAATTTATCATGGCACGTTGATTCCGCTCCATGATAGCATGCCAAGTTTCATGAATTTCAGATGAGTTTTGGATATACTAGAATTCAAAAATAAAGTATCTCAATGTTTTGCCGGCAATGTTTGAAATTCATTCTCATTTCTTGCATGGGACCTAAGCATGCACCCAAGGACACATATTTGATTTTTTCAACCAATTTATATTCACTGGAGCATGTGCATTTAGTTCAAATTGGAATTATGCACATAAATGCATTGAAAACTCAGTTAATGCATAAAATGTCCAAACGAACCCTGAAAAATCACAAAAATTGACACAACACTCCTGTTGTTCTATGTTGACACGAGAAAATTTTTGAAAGCAATAAGAGGCAATGGATATCGTTTCATCCCGAAAGGTGGGACGTTCCCTACCGAAACCATCATGCTTGTTGTGAGAAGCTCTGGTTTGTGAGAAGCATATACCCAAACCTGCCCCAAATGGGACCAAAAATTATCACGGCATGTTGATGCCGCTCCATGATAGCATGCCAATTTCATGAATTTTAGGCGAGTTTTGGATTTACTAGAATTTAAAAACCAGGTATCTCAATGTTTGTGGCCGAGTGACGGTGGCAGGGTGCTTGTCTACTTGACATTCATTACCATTTCTTGCATGGTACCTAAGCATGCAACCAAGAACACAGATTTGAATTTCCAACCAATTTATATGCATTAGAGCATGTGCATGTAGTTCAAATTTGTATTATGCACATAAATGCAATGAAAACTCAATTAATGCATAAAAATGTCCAAACGAACCCCAAAAAATTCCAAAAATCGACACAACACTCCTGTTGTTCTATGTTGACACTAGGAAAAAAATTGAAATCTAGAAGAGGCAAGGGATATCATTTCGTCCAGAAAGGTGAAATGTTCCCTACCGACACCATCAGGCTTATTGTGAGAAGCTCTTATTTGTGAGAAGCATATCCCCAAACCTGCCCTAGATGGGACAAAAAATTTACCACGGCATGTTGATGCCGCTCCATGACAGCATGTCAAGTTTAATGAATTTTAGACGAGCTTTGGATTTATAAGAATTTAAAAACCAGGTATCTCAATGTTTGCAGCCGAGTGAAGGTGGCAGGGTGTTTGACATTCATTCTCATTTCTTGCAAGGGACCTAAGCAGGCAACCATGGACATAGATTTGAATTTTCAACCAATTTATATGCATTAGAGCATGTGCCTATAGTTCAAATTTAAATTATACATGAATGCATTGAAAACTCAATTAATGCATAAAAATGTCCAAACGAACCCCGAAAAATCCCAAAATTTGACAACACTCATGTTGTTATATGTTGACACTAGGAAAAAAATTCAAATCTAGAAGAAGCAACAGATATCATTTCTTCCAGAAAGGTGAAACGTTCCCTACCGAAACCATCAGGCTTGTTGTGAGCAGCTCTGGTTTGTGAAAAGCATATCCCCAAACCTGCCCCCAAATGGGACAAAAGTTTTACCACGGCATGTTGATGCCGCTCCATGATAGCATGTCAAGTTTCATGAATTTTAGACGAGCTTTGTATTTACTAGAATTTATAACCAAGTATCTCAATGTTTGCGGCCAAGTGACGGTGGCAGGGTGTTTGACATTCATTCCCATTTCTTGCATGGGACCTAAGTAGGCAACCAAGGACACATATTTGAATTTTCAACTATTTTATATGCATTACAGCATGTGCCTATAGTTCAAATTTGAATTAAGCACATGAATGCATAGAAAACTTAGTTAATGTATAAAAATGTCCAAGCGAACCCCGAAAAATCCCAAAAATTGACACAACACTCCTGTTGTTCTATGTTGACACTAGGAAAAAAATTGAAATCGAGAAGAGGCAACGGATATTGTTTCGTCAAGAAAGGTGAAACATTCCCTACCGAAACCATCACACTTGTTGTGAGAAGCTCTGGTTTATGAGAAGCTTATACAAAAACCTGCCCCAAATGGGACAAAAAAATTACCACGACATGTTGATGCCACTCCATGATAGCATGCCAAGTTTCATGAATTTCGGACGAATTTTGGATTTACTAGAATTACAAAAGCAAGTACGTCGACGTTTGCCGGAGAGCCACGGTGTCGTGGTGTTCGAATTTCATCCCCATTTCTTGCATGGGACATAAGCATAAACCCATAGACACATATATGATTTTACAACCCATGTTGGTGCACCGTAGCATGTGCATGTAGTTTAATTTTGAATTGTGCACCTAAAATGGCTAGAAAAACAATTTAATGTATAAAATGTTCAAACGAACCCTGAATAATTCCAATTCTTTTACGACACACATATAGTTGCTTGTTCACTACAGATAAAAGGTCTAGCAATTCAAACACCTTCCATTGCCATTGTGACCCCGTTATGTAATTCAAATCAAGATGAAAAATCAAGTAGATCGCACACAGTTTATTATCACCAACCGTGCGAGATGTAGCACAAAATATCCTGGAGCATCGTCGATGTATAATACGCATATGGCTTACTCGAGAAGGTGCGTCGGCTATAGTCCACAGGCGGCGTCTCAAGCACACTAGCTCGCTCCCCAAATATCATTTCACTGTTCAATCGTCGCCGGTGAAAGATGGCCACATGGAACAGCGTCGTGAGGGCAACTTTGATGGCCCACTCCGGCGAGAGCGCGGCCACAGCCGCCATGCGCGTGCTAACAAGGTGCATGAGCGCGGCCGCAATCTGCGATCGGGTGGCCAAGGAAGCCCAAACGGCTGATGTTGCTTCTCAGGCGGCGGCAGCAACATCTGCCTCAGGGATAGCAACTGGCGAGAGCGGCACAGCAGCTGCCCGTTTCGCAGCCGCAGCCTTAGCCCTGGTGGAGGCCGCCCACGACCATGTCGAGGCCGCCCACACCCAGCTCGTGGCGGTCACCGCACAAATCGAACGAAGCTTCTCCGACAACGGTCGGCAACCCATGGTCGAAGAGTTGGCAATCTCCAAGAGCGTTCGAGCAGCCGTCCGTTCCTCCACCGCATACCTTGCGGCGACGGAGCCCGTCCAAGCCCAGATCGCAGTCGCGCATGCCCAACTCATGGTGGCCTTTTCCAAAGAGATGGCGGAGGCGGATGGCGAGATGCTTGCCGATTATGGTGCGATGGATGCCACGGAGCCCCTTCCCCAGGAGACCGTCGGGCGCGACCTGGACATGGAGGCGGCAGCGGAGATTGATGAGCACCAGCTGTAGTAGTACATTTTGTTTTGTTTAATTAAGAGTGTCGGTCTTTAATTTGTTAGAGTAATGTTTAGGTCAGCTAGTTCTGTTTAATTTCTGAACTTGCTCGATTAAGAAGTGTGGGTATGCTATAGTCTCCTTTGTGTACCCAAATTATGCAATGACGTGGATGACCACTGTAACCATGGAAATTCGAACCAAAATTTTTTACGTTCAAACTCATCACACACGGTGAAAGTGCAACTAATCCCCGGGTGGTTTTGGTAATTAATAACAACATATATATCATTGAACTAATAGTTACTTGAGAATCATTTCAGAGAAGTTCAGTGATACGGGTATGGAAATGACTGAAGAAGTGGACCCCTCAAAATGCTAAGGCAAGCATTGGCAAAAGCTCAAGACTCCATTTTTGGTTTAGTGATCAAAGATCACATTTAGTCCATAGGAAAAGCCAATACTATTAAAAGGGGATGAGGTTGTGTTGATGATCTGGTTGCTCAAGTGCTTAGTGATATATCTCCTTCAACTATCAGCAACTTTCACTACTATACACACTCATAAGTAATCTCGGACAAACCGATTTTCCAAACTCAGTCCCACCGAGATGAACCACCTCAGCCATAAGCCAAACCCTAGAAAAATCGGTCAATCCGAGTTTGAGTTCGGTCTCACCGAAATATGGGCTGCCAACCTTCTGTAACCGTTTGTCATCATATCGGAATATCCGAGTTGATGATTTCGGTCCCACCGAAACTGGCAAGTTCCTGTCTTAACTCAAATCGGACAAACCGAGATGGTATTTTCGGTCCCACCGAAAACCCCAACGTTCACTATATTTGAACTTTCGGTCTGACCGAGTTTCCACTTCGGTCTCACCGAGATTGCTCAATTATGTGTGTAACGGTTGGATTTTGTGTGGAGGCTATATATACCCCTCCACCCCCTCTTCATTCGTGGAGAGAGCCATCAGAAAGAACTACCACTCCTACCTTACACTTTCTGAGAAGAGAACTACCTACCCTTGTGTTGAGATCAAGTTGCTCCATTCCTACCATATGAAACTTGATTTCTAACCTTCCCAAGTTGCTTTCCACTCAATCCTTTCTTCCACCAAAGCCAAATCAGTGAGGAGAGTTGAGTGTTGGGGAGATTATCATTTGAAGCACAAGAGCAAGGAGTTCATCATCATCTACAACATCTATTACCTTTTGGAGGGTGGTGCCTCCTAGATTGGTTAGGTGTTGCTTGGGAGCCTCCGTCATCGAGATGTGGAGTTGAACCAAGAAGTTTGTAAGGGCAAGGAGATCGCCTACTTCATGAAGATCTACCCCGAGTAAGGCTAGCCCTCCGTGGGCGTAGGCCATGATGGAATAGACAAGGTTGCTTCTTCGTGGACCCTTCGTGGGTGGAGCCCTCCGTGGACTCGCGCAGCCGTTACCCTCCGTGGGTTGAAGTCTCCATCAACGTGGATGTACGATAGCACCACCTATCGGAACCACGGGAAAAATCACCGCGTCTCCAAAATTGCGTTTGCTCTTCTCCACCTCTCTTTACTACATGTGCAAGTTACTTTCCACTCAATCCTTTCTTCCACCACAGCCAAATCAGTGAGGAGAGTTGAGTGTTGGGGAGATTATCATTTGAAGCACAAGAGCAAGGAGTTCATCATCATCTACAACATCTATTACCTTTTGGAGGGTGGTGCCTCCTAGATTGGTTAGGTGTCGCTTGGGAGCCTCCGTCATCGAGATGTGGAGTTGAACCAAGAAGTTTGTAAGGGCAAGGAGATCGCCTACTTCGTGAAGATCTACCCCGAGTAAGGCTAGCCCTCCATGGGCGTAGGCCATGATGGAATAGACAAGGTTGCTTCTTCGTGGACCCTTCGTGGGTGGAGCCCTCCGTGGACTCGCGCAGCCGTTACCCTCCGTGGGTTGAAGTCTCCATCAACGTGGATGTACGATAGCACTACCTATCGGAACCACGGGAAAAATCTCCGCGTCTCCAAATTGCGTTTGATCTTCTCCACCTCTCTTTACTACATGTGCAATTTACTTTCCGCTGCTTATACTCTAGAATTGCATGTGTAGGGTGATACTTGACTTGATCATAATTGTGAAACTGCCAGAAACTGTTCATGATCAAAAGGCAGAATTTTTATATTTACAAGTAGTCTAATCACCCCCCCTCTAGACATACTTTCGATCCTACAAGTGGTATCAGAGCTTTGGTCTCCATTGTTTTGGTTTCCATTGCATTGGACTCCATAAGCTTGGTTTCACAACCTAGGAGAGTATGGCGTCTAGTGAGGGTAATTATCGTAGAGGTCCTTACTTTGATGGTACAAATTTTGCTAGTTGGAAGCATAAAATGAAAATGCATATTCTTGGTCATAACCCAGCCGCATGGGGCATTATTTGTGTTGGTATGCAAGGTGAATTCTTCGAGGAAGGAAAAGTTCCGGATCGTGAAGCTACACCGGAAGAGTTGCGGATGTTGCAAAACAATGCTCAAGCTTGTGACATTCTCTTCAATGCCTTGTGTCCCGAGGAGTTCAACAAAATCAGCCGTCTTGAGAATGCTAAAGAGATTTGGGATACTTTGGTTGAAATGCACGAAGGTACTGAATCTGTGAAGGAATCAAAGCTAGATATTCTTCAAGGTCAACTTGACAAATTCAAGATGAAGGATGGTGAAGGAGTCGCTGAAATGTACTCTAGGCTTGCTCTCATCACAAATGAGATTGCCGGCTTAGGAAGCGAAGAAATGACCGACCGATTCATCATTAAGAAGATTCTCAGAGCTTTGGATGGAAAATATGACACCGTGTGCACTTTGATCCAAATGATGCCAAACTACAAGACTCTCAAGCCAACTGAAGTCATTGGAAGAATTGTTGCTCATGAGATGACACTTAAGGATAAGGAAGAGCTTCACAACAAGTCAAGCGGTGCTTACAAACCTACAAGTGATGCTCCCACAACCTCAAGTGACAAGTTAATTTCCAATGAAGAGATAAGCCTAATGGTTAAGAACTTCAACAAGTTCTACAAGAATAGAGGCAAAGAAAGAAGCTCAAAGTCTAGATCATATGATGAAAAGAGATCTTCTAGTCGTGATCGAAACTGCTACAATTGTGGAAGACCCGGACACTACTCAAATGAGTGTACGGCTCCCCACAAGAGAAGAGAAGAATCTCCAAGAAGAAGATCAAGAGATGAGTCACCTCGGAAAGAGAGAAGGAGTAGAGATGATCGTTATGAACGAAGACCCTCTCGGAGAAGCAAGGATTCGGAGAGGAAAGACAAGTCATCAAGGAGCTACACAAGAAGAAGACATCAAGCTCATGTAGGTGAATGGGTCTCCGGCTCCGACTCCAACAATCAATCCGATGGAAGCTATCACTCCGACTCCGACTACAGTCAAGATGAAGGTGTTGCCGGTCTTGCTCTCGTATCCTCCAACTCCTACGACTTATTTAATTCACCAAATGAGGGAATTGGAAGATGCTTCATGGCTAAAGGCCCCAAGGTAACACACCCTGAATTCATTGACTTTGATAGTGATGAGGATGACTTGCTTGGTGAAGATGAGCTCTTGCATGATAAATCTAGTGAGCTTAGTAACGATGAAAATGCTAGTAGTCTTTATAGTCGAGAAGAGCCGAATGACAATGCTATGAAGGAGATTGAGCGTCTAACTAAAGAACTAAACACTCTTAAGTTAGCTCATGAAACAACTCAAGAAGATCATCGAGAGCTCCTAAGATCTCATGAGAAGCTACGCTTCGAGAAGCTCACTCTAGAGCAAGAACATGAGTTTCTAAAAGCGATCAATGACGATCTTCGAAAGAAGAGTTCTTCATATCTTGCCAAACGACTTCTCTTGTCTAATTTCTTGCCACCTATTAAGACTAAGCATGACAAGCATAAGAAAAATTCTTCCTCTAGTAGTAACAATAACCATGTTAAATCTAATATTGTTGCTTCTAGTAGTTCTCTTGATTCCACTAACAATGTTTCAAGCCAAGTTACACTTGAGCAAGAAAATAGCTTATTGAAGGAAATCATAGAGAAAGGTGTCTACAAGAGTCTTGCCGGAAGCAAGAACTTTGAGGAAATTGTTCGCAAACAAGGAAGGCACCGGAAGAATCAAGGGATTGGTTTTGAGCGAAAGTTCAACGCCGAAGGTGTTGAGTGGGAAGAAGGTCAATACCCTACTCCACAGTTTGTTTCTCAAAAGGAGAAGTACGATCCTACTTCTTCCAATGTGGAACAAGCTCAAGATGACCTTCCACCACAAGACCACAAGCTAAAGGCCAAGGACAAGCTTCAAGAGGAGATTGATGCATTCATTGAAGCACCTCAAGCCATGGTCAAGTGGGTTCCCAAGGACACGTCAAGTTCTACTTCGTCAAGCTCAACTACAACCCCAAGGATTCCCATCAAGATGATGTGGATCCCGAAGAAGAAGAACTAGAAAGTTCCTGAGGGTGACTCCGCCAACATACTTCACTCACATTCATTTTGGCAACTTGTGCAATCAACTTCCACATCATGCACTAGTTCATGGAGTCACAAACCCTCTTGTTGGTAAGTCAAGGGACAAGGTAATCATTGCTTTCATGGACATCATCTATTGTGAACTTCAATCTATGTCCATGGATATCCTTGTTTGTTCCTTGTGGGACTAACCCATGTAGGTATTGAAAGTGCCCTAATCCAAAGGATAGCTCCCAACTCTTGATGATCTACATCAACATTGAGGATCCACATCTTCAACATCTACATGAAGTCTTCTATGACAACCCAAGGTTAGTTTGACCCTTTAAAAGGGGTTCTCACATCTAGGGGGAGCTTTGCTCTAAAAATTGAGCTAAAGCATCTCCAAATGATGTGATCACATCAATGCTTTATGTAAAAGTGGTAACCCCACTTGTGCTTAAACGATGAGTATGACCTATGATCAAATGTTCTCATTTGGCTCCTAAGTCAATATACTCATATATAGATGACCTAGTCATCGACAAATTGTGTGCTAGTAGCTAGAGTTTTGGTTGTGCATGTTTGACACATATTTCATTTGCTATCTTATTGTGTGAACATGTTGAATGCATGATTTTATCCATTCAAGGACATCCATTTGTTGTTTTGATTGTTTGATTTTTCTGGCCAAATGGATGGACAAGAATGCCTAAGTACCTCCCCTAGCTATCTATGCTTTCTTGTCTCAAATTCTATTCATGCTTATATCACAAACTTTGAACAAGTCATTTTCGGACCCTCCGAGTGAGGAGCACTCGGAGCCACCGATCCGTCTAAGGCTGACTTCCAAAACCTTCTAAGTCAATTTCGGTCAGACCAACTTCTCCCACTCGGTCCAACCGAAACGCTTAGACTGATCTAGGTTTCATCTCGGTGAAACCGAGTTCTAAATCTCGGCGTGACCGATATGCGTAACTGCATAGCAGTTATCCATCTCGGTGTCACCGAGTTTTTCAACTCGGTCCCACCGACAGCAAGGGGATATAAATACTGAGGGCAGCGCGCGATTTTTCCTTCAAACGTTTTCGCCCCCAAGTCCCCTGCTGCCGTCGCCCTGATCTCCGGATCGTCGCCGTCGTCGCCTGTGCGCCCTCGCCGCAGGTCTCCGCCGCCGTCAACGGTTTTCTCCTCCGCGCCGTTGCCGCCGTAGAGGGACT
The DNA here is from genome assembly GCA_902687465.1 of Secale cereale. Lineage (NCBI taxonomy): Eukaryota > Viridiplantae > Streptophyta > Magnoliopsida > Poales > Poaceae > Secale > Secale cereale. Next base: position 559,264,297 of record LR738710.1, on the reverse strand, counting down.
CCACCAAGTTAGGGTGAGTCTCGATCCCTCTCGTGCTCCCATCCGACTCATTGCACGATTGGTTTGCCCTGCATCTAGCCACGATTGAAAAACTTTCGTTCCATCAGATCGTTTCTAGTTTCGAGTAAAATTCTTAGGTTTAGGTTTCCACGGAACACATCTCGGTGAAACTAGTTTTAAATTTTCGGTGTGACCGATTTGGCCTCTAGCCATTGCACTGCACTTTCGGTCTAATGGAGTTGTGCAAATCGGTGTGACCGAAGTATGGTTTTAGTGAAACCCTAGAGTATCGGCAGGACCGAAACCCATTTCGGTCCAACCGAAAGTGGTGTGTAAGTTTCTGTTATACACTTCGGATTCACCGAAACTGAAAATCGGTCTGACCAAAATGCATTCTGTGAAAACTTAAAACTAAGATTTGAACTCATTTTTTTGCAAAAACCTCTGCAGTTTGTGATAACTCTTCTACTCTGCCTATACCTTATCTATTCACAGGTTGTCAGCCATGTCAGATGCCAGTGACAGCCAGAACAAGTCAGAATCACCTTTTGCAGAGATTCCTGAGGCAGATACTAGTCCTGAGGCTAGTAGTCCTATTGATGATGGTGAGAGGAGTACACCTAGTGGCTTGCCTCCTGCAGCCACCAGAACCAGAAAGCAGAGAAATTCTGATGATGAGGACTCTAACTTCATTGCTGAGGAAGTAACCTCCAAGCCCAAGAGAAAGGTTGTTGCCAAAGAGCAACAAGGGCAGCAGTCGAAGAAAGGCACCAGCAAGGTCAAGCAATCAGCTGTTGCCAAGAAGCTGAACCTGGGAGAGCCAACCCCAAGTAAAGTGAAGAAAACTTCCAAGAGGAAGAGGGTAGTGTATGCTGAACCTCATACAGAAGCAGCAGTTGAAGAAGAAGAAGAAGAAGCACCCCAGCCTGCTCCTCAGAAGCAGAAACTCATGGGTGATGCAATTAGGGCTCAAGCCACTTCTAAGCCCAATAAGCCTGCTCAAGCTAAGGCAGCTCCAGCAAAGCCTTCTGCCAAGCCCAAGAGGACAACCAGGAACATCCCAGCCTCTGAGAAGAACAAGGGTGATATGCCACCGTCTGAGTCTGATGAAGAAGAACATGTGTTGCTGAAGCTCCGTCCAAAACTGCCGCTCCACAATGATGCTCATCCTCAAGCCGAGGATATGAAGGCAAGGAAGGATAGAGGTCTCAGGCTATGGAGACAGTCTGATCCATATACCGTGAGGAGAAGGACTGCTGTGGACCCCAGATTCCACACCAGAGAGCAGCAGGACTTCTATGAGACTGTGCTGATGGATAAGAAGCCTATAGTTGTAGATACCAGATACGTTGACTGGAAGTACATTGACAGTGAAGAGCACCGAGACTTCTTTCCCCATGTGCATGAAAGCTTCACTGCATGTGGAGTTGATGAGTTTGTGGGTCAGAAACTGACAGACTGGAACGACGAGATGATTATGCAGTTCTACGCCACAGCCCACTTCTATCCTGATGGGAAGATCACCTGGATGACTGAAGGTCAAAGGTTTTCTTCGTCTGTTGAAGAATGGGCAGAACTTCTGAATGCTCCAGTGCAAAGAGAGGACGACATTGATGTCTATGGGATTCCTAAGAAGAACCATGATTCCATGAAGAACATGTACAAGGAGATCCCCGCAGCAGATTTGGAAGGGTGGAAGCTTGGCTCAGTGTACTATCTCCAGGCAGGTCTACCTACCACAAACACTATTCTGAGGCATACCTTGATGCCCAAGTCTGGAGACCATCGCATGATCCGAGGCTATTCTATCAACATGCTGCACATACTTGATGAGAAGGCACCTTTCAAGGTGATGGACTTAATGGTAGAGACCATTAAGAGGACTGCAGCTGACCAGAAGAGGTCGTGTGGATTTGCCCCGCAGATTCAGATGCTTATCAATGCCATGTTTGGCACGGGCAAATTCTTGTTGGATAGGAAGCACTTACCACTGCAGCCAGAGCATGAAGATAATGTTGTTGTTATGGACGAGGAGGATCCAACTTCAGTTGAAGGTCAAGCCAAGATTGAAGCTGCTAGGAAAGCCAAAGCTGATAAAGAGACAGCAGCAGCAGCAGCTAAACCAAAGAGCTTCGGAGAGCAGATTCTTGAAGCTACCCAGAGGATTGAACAACGCCTGGCCAGCATTGAACAATCTCAGGAAAGCTTGGAAACGATTGTTGACGAGAAGGTCCACGCTCTGGACGTGAAGCTGACTGAACTTCAGGTGACTGTCAACAAGCTTGAGGCAGACATGGAGGAAGCAAGGCAGGACAGGGCAGAGCTCATGCAGGATGACCTAGTCCAGGACTCTCATCGCCAGACTGCTCCGGTTCCCAGAGGATCCCGATCAGCTGCTATCCCAGTGACTGACTCCAGGACTACCACTTCAGCACCTCCTACAGCTCCAGCAGTCACTCCAGCCACAGCTCCAGCATCCACTCCTCCAGCGCAGACATCAGCTGAAGTCTTCGCCGATGCCGTCATATCTACTCCGACATCTACCCAGACGGGAGCCGCCAGCAGAGCCCACAGTGACGTTTAGCTCTATGCTTTTTCGAACTTTTTGGTAACTTGTTGCCAAAGGGGGAGAAATTGTATAGATCATAGGGCTTCGAGAGAGAGAGTGATCTTTCGTTCTTTTGCCGGTTTTCTTTGAGATACATTTGGTTCTTTTGGTTCTTAAAACTTTCAGTGTGCTTGATACTACGTTTGATGCTACCTTAATGAGTGCTTAGTCATACTATGCTTTAATGTGTGCTTAATGCTTATCATATGCTATTCCTTTTTGTATGGCTATTTACTCATGTCTTGGTGATTGGGTGCATGTTATTCATTCTTATCATTTTGTGCGCTCCACCAAGATGTATGTGACATGGAAGAGTGACCCATAATCCTGATCGATTGTGCATTTGCATTCAAACGCAAATTTTAAATAATGCACAAATTTAGGGGGAGCTCTTGTTTATCACATACTTCTCAAAGCGACGATATTATTCATTGATTATATCTTTTGTCGAAGCTTTGATCTATATGTTGTCATCAATTACCAAAAAGGGGGAGATTGAAAGTGCAACTAATCCCCGGGTGGTTTTGGTAATTAATAACAACATATATATCATTGAACTAATAGTTACTTGAGAATCATTTCAGAGAAGTTCAGTGATACGGGTATGGAAATGACTGAAGAAGTGGACCCCTCAAAATGCTAAGGCAAGCATTGGCAAAAGCTCAAGACTCCATTTTTGGTTTAGTGATCAAAGATCACATTGAGTCCATAGGAAAAGCCAATACTATTAAAAGGGGATGAGGTTGTGTTGATGATCTGGTTGCTCAAGTGCTTAGTGATATATCTCCTTCAACTATCAGCAACTTTCACTACTATACACACTCATAAGTAATCTCGGACAAACCGATTTTCCAAACTCAGTCCCACCGAGATGAACCACCTCAGCCATAAGCCAAACCCTAGAAAAATCGGTCAATCCGAGTTTGAGTTCGGTCTCACCGAAATATGGGCTGCCAACCTTCTGTAACCGTTTGTCATCATATCGGAATATCCGAGTTGATGATTTCGGTCCCACCGAAACTGGCAAGTTCCTGTCTTAACTCAAATCGGACAAACCGAGATGGTATTTTCGGTCCCACCGAAAACCCCAACGTTCACTATATTTGAACTTTCGGTCTGACCGAGTTTCCACTTCGGTCTCACCGAGATTGCTCAATTATGTGTGTAACGGTTGGATTTTGTGTGGAGGCTATATATACCCCTCCACCCCCTCTTCATTCGTGGAGAGAGCCATCAGAAAGAACTACCACTCCTACCTTACACTTTCTGAGAAGAGAACTACCTACCCTTGTGTTGAGATCAAGTTGCTCCATTCCTACCATATGAAACTTGATTTCTAACCTTCCCAAGTTGCTTTCCACTCAATCCTTTCTTCCACCAAAGCCAAATCAGTGAGGAGAGTTGAGTGTTGGGGAGATTATCATTTGAAGCACAAGAGCAAGGAGTTCATCATCATCTACAACATCTATTACCTTTTGGAGGGTGGTGCCTCCTAGATTGGTTAGGTGTCGCTTGGGAGCCTCCGTCATCGA
>LR738710.1:559198575-559259247 GCA_902687465.1 Secale cereale | reverse complement strand
TTCCTCTCCCCCGCCCCAAAACGCCTCTGAATGGAACCCCCTCGCCTCCCTCTACCCCTTCCTGCGCCTTGGAGTCGCCTGTAATGGCCATTACGAGGTAGAGAAACAGCCACCATTAACACATCTCGCCCCACCCAACTCTGGACCTCCCCAAGCCCTATAAAAGGCACCCCGCGAGCCCCTCTCACCCCTCGTCCGAAGCCCTCTCCTTCTGGAGCTTTTCCCCCTCCCAAACCTCGCCAATTGCTCGCCGGAGTTCGTGAAGTCCGGCGACCTCTCACCGTGTGTACATGAAGCTATCTTCAACCAAAACTTGATCAAGAGGTTCACCACATCGTCCTCTACACCGTCCCGTACGCGTCCTTCGCCGAAACACACCGGAGCCACCTTCTTCCTCGTCTCCGGCGACAAGTCCGGTGAACACCCTGTTCAATTTTTTTTTTCTCTTTTATCAGTATATTTTCCAATTCAGATTCTTTACCAAATCTTGTTTCTAGTATATCTTTTAGTCTATAGATCCGATTTAGTTGATTCTTTTTCCTACGGTTTCGTAGAAATATCCTCTATCCAGAGAACCTAACGAAATATATTTTTGAAAATTTTAAATTTTGAATTCAAACAGATCTGAATTCAAACTTCGTTAGGCCATAACTTGAGTTTCGTAACTCCGTTTTGGGTGATTCTTTTTGCAAATCGAAGCTTGTGACATGTACCTTCTGTTAAAATCAAAACCATTTATTTTTGTTGCAGTAAAAATTATGTTCTGTACAGAAACATTATTTTGGTGTTTTTGGAGTTTTTCCAAATCTTTTATTCGTTTTCTTTTTGATTCTTTGCTTGTATGCTTATATATGTTATTGCTTGCTTACGCTAGATCATCCGGAGTGCGAAGCTTGTTACTACGAATCTTTAGAGTTCAACGAACGTCAGCAAGGCAAGTTCACACTTTGATCATAATTTTCAATACCCAGTTTTTACTATGCATTAGTTTCACCCTCAAAGATTGCATGAGTAGGATTGGGAACATGTGGTTATGCTATGTAGTTTATTTGGTAGGAACCTATGACCTTTTATCACCCCGGGAATATTTCGTTATATCATATATTGCTTAGCCATGCTCGTAGACGGGGATTGGTATGTGTGATACATGCAAGTTGCGAGAGATAATAATAATTTTGGGACAACATAAGGTGGCAACTTTAATACACATCTGGGTGGATTGTTTGGGGCACCTGGAGAAACCAGTGCTTGCCCAAGGGGAATCCCGGAGTACCCGTGTGATTACCCTAGGTCCGCCACCCAGGCTCAAAGGGATCATAAGATATTTCATGCCTAGAAACTTCCGTGTGCAGCCACAAGCCATTATGGGCTCTGGCATAGTTGAGTAAGTTGTGTGACCTCTTTCTGTGGTAGACTAGCTGATGTAGGGGAAAGTAGGTGTACCGGTCTACCCAGGGTTTGGAGGAAATACTTCAGAAAGACTATGTCTCGATCTTCCGATCATGGAGGTGGTCGAGTCTTGTGGGGAAAAGTGCGCAAACCTCTGCAGAGTGTACAAACTAATCATGATTAGCCGTGTCCCCGGTTATGGACAACTTGAGTATCTAGAAGTGAATTATTGGTTGATCTCATCACTCTTCTTAATGAAATTATTGGGTTACTAATAACTTGGGAATTTTGGGATTGAGTTGGAGGAACCTTCTCAATAATGGCATTTTTAACTTAGTAGTAAATAAAAATTTATTCCTTTGTTGTAGGGTAAAATTGGCTTTATGCAAACATTAAACTTAGAGCCTCCACCAGCTAAATTTGCATATAGAGATGGTCTTCTTCTTTATTATTATTTCTATGGTGTGACATTGCCAGCATATTCCATGTGCTGACCTACACGGCTGCAACGTCTCATGTTGCAGAGTTTTCCGACGAGGAGTAAAGGTGCGATAGGTCGTTGTTCTGCACTCAGTTTGCCGTGGAGTTGATGGACTCATTTTACTTTTGATGCTTCCGCAGTTATTTTATCCAGATGGCCTTTGGCCATATTATTGTAATATATACTCTTTTGATGACCTCGATGTAATAAAGTGTGTGATTGAACTCTGTTATAATTCATCGAGTACTGTGTGTGTCAGCATACCGATCCAGGGATGACACTTAAGCACAGAGACTTCGATCCATTTGGGTCGGGTCGCTACAAGATGGTATCAGAGCACACGCTGACTGTAGGACGCGGCCACTAGGAAATGGAAAACCATAGGAAGAAAACTCTATTTTACCACTTCCTTATATATCCGTTGGTCTGTACTCTTCTTTATTCATTTCTATCTCTTCTCTACTTCAATTCGATAGTTGTTGAACCCCGTGACCAAGTTGCTCAGCTGATGAGACCAAGACCCATGAAGACAACATTGACGAAGAAGAAGAAGCTAGAATTGACTTTGATTTGAGAAGATTTAGTTCAAACCACCACAACCAATTGGAGTCCAACGAATGATTGTGGTAGTATGAAGAGATCATATCTCTTGTGGATATGACCTTACCCGTAGGTTTTTGCTTGTGTGGTATGATTCGTGTGAATTGCTTGATTTGAAGTTTTATTGCTATCATAAGCATATGGGTAGTGATTTCTCTCATTAGGCCCTTATTCTATTCTAATTTCTCATCCACTCTAAACCGAACTGATGCCTCCGAGACATTACCCGGAACTCCGACCGGAACTTACCCAATTGATCCAGAACCAGAATGCCCACATGCAGCTACTCATCCAAAATCAGAACCAGAACAACAACAACAACAAAAACAACCCACTGTCACTACCCTAGAGGGGAAACGGATCAAGTATGTGTCGAGGCATACGCAAAGGAGGACTCAAGTGAATTCGCTTTCGGGAGTTGTTCAGGAGGAAGTACCAGTTCTGAAGGATTATCCCGATGTATTCCCCGAGGAATTGCCCAGCATGCGACCTGATCGGGACATAGAGTTTTTGATTGAATTGTTACCAGGCACCGGACCAATATCCAAGAGACCGTATCGGATGCCCGCAAATGACCTGGAGGAAATTAAGAAGCAGATTAAGGAATTATTGGAGAAAGGTTATATTCGACCGAGTTCATCACCTTGGGGAGCCCCAGTGCTTCTAGTTGAGAAGAAGGATGGATCCTTGAGAATGGTTGTGGATTACCGTGCGTTGAATGAGGTGACGATCAAGAACAAGTACCCTCTGCCGATGATCAATGATTTGTTTGACCAGCTACAAGGAGCAAAAGTTTTCTCAAAAATCGATCTTCGATCTGGATATCACCAGCTGAAGATTCGAGAACAGGATATACCCAAGACAGCCTTTACCACGAGATATGGGCTTTATGAGTATACAGTCATGTCTTTTGGTTTGACTAATGCCCCTGCCTATTTTATGAATATGATGAATAAGGTATTCATGGAGTTCTTGGATAAGTTTGTTGTGGTATTCATTGATGATATATTGATTTACTCAAAGAATGAAGAAGAACACAAGGAACATTTGCGCTTGGTTCTTGAGAAGCTCAGGGAACATCAGTTATATGCAAAATTCAGCAAGTGTGAATTCTGGTTGAAGAAAGTTGGATTTCTCGGACATGTTATATCAGGGGAAGGAATAGCAGTGGATCCTGCGAAAGTTGAAGCCGTCACCGAATGGAAGGCACCCACCTCAGTCGGAGAGATTCGCAGTTTCCTTGGACTCGCAGGATATTATCGGAGGTTTATTGAGAATTTCTCCAAGATCGCGAAGCCCATGACAGAGTTATTGAAGAAAGACACCAAATTTAATTGGACCGAGGAATGTGAGGCCAGTTTTCAGGAGTTGAAGAAACGTTTGGTCACAGCCCCAGTACTAATTCTTCCGAATATACGCAAGGATTTTCAGGTATATTGCGACGCTTCTCGTCAGGGACTTGGAGGTGTTCTTATGCAAGAAGGAAGAGTTGTTTCATATGCCTCACGTCAGCTTCAACCCCATGAGCGGAATTATGCCACGCATGATTTGGAGTTAGCAGCCGTAGTGCATGCGCTCAAGACCTGGAGGCATTTTCTTATTGGAAATCATTGTGATGTTTACACGGATCACAAGAGTTTGAAATACATCTTCACGCAGAAGGAGTTGAACCTCAGGCAGAGAAGATGGTTGGAGCTCATAAAGGATTATGACATGAAATTGCACTATCACCCAGGAAAGGCCAATGTTGTGGCAGATGCATTGAGCCGCAAGAGTTATGTCAATACCCTCACAGCAGGAGGATTACCTCAAGAGTTAATTGATGATCTCAGAGATCTCCGATTGGAGATAGTACCACGAGGTTTTGTTGCCGCAATGGAAATTCAATCCACCTTGTTGGGAAAGATTCGAGAAGCCCAGAAGTTAGACAAAGGTATTGCAGAAATAAAGGAAAGGATGAACCAAGGAAAGGCAGCAGGATTTCGTGAGGATGAACACGGAACCTTATGGTTTGAGCAGCGTATTTATGTGCCAAATGACACAGAGATCAGGAAGTTGATTCTTCAGGAGGCTCATGATTCGCCTTATTCGATACACCCAGGAAACACCAAGATGTATTTGGACTTGAAGGAAAGTTTCTGGTGGACAGGTATGAAAAAGGATATTGCCGAGTATGTCGCAGTATGTGATGTATGTCAAAGGGTTAAGGCAGAGCACCAGAAACCAGCAGGATTACTTCAGCCTTTGCCGATACCGGATTGGAAGTGGGACAAGCTTGGCATGGACTTCATTACAGGATTACCCAGGACCCGATCAGGCTATGATTCTGTTTGGGTAGTAGTTGATCGCTTGACCAAGGTAGCTCACTTCATCCCCGTGAAAACCACATATACAAGTGCTAAGTTGGCCAAGATATATATGACCAGGATCGTATGTCTGCATGGAGTTCCGAGGACCATCGTATCAGATAGAGGAACACAATTTACCTCAAAGTTTTGGCATCAGTTACACGAAACTTTGGGTACCAGGCTAGAGTTTAGTACAGCCTTTCATCCGCAGACAGATGGGCAGACCGAGAGAGTCAATCAGATTCTGGAGGACATGTTGAGAGCTTGTGCGCTAGATTATGGATCTAGTTGGGATGATAATTTGCCATACGCAGAATTCTAATATAACAACAGCTATCAAGCTAGTTTGAAGATGGCCCCTTTCGAAGCTTTGTACGGAAGGAGGTGCAGGACACCATTAATGTGGGATGGAGTTGGAGACCGTAAAATATTTGGTCCCGACCTTATCAGAGGTTCGGAGGAGAAAGTCAAGTTGATCCCAATCCAGACAGAAGAGTTATGCCGATACTAAACGCAAGGAAGTAACTTATGAAGTCGGAGATAGAGCATATCTTCGTGTGTCTCCACTTCGAGGAGTTAAACGGTTTGGAGTTAAAGGCAAACTAGCACCACGATTTGTGGGGCCATACAAAATTTTGGAACTCAGAGGAGAAGTTGCATATCAGTTGGAGTTACCCGAAGCCTTGTCTGGAGTTCATAATGTGTTTCATGTTTCTTAGTTGAAGAAGTGCCATGCAGAGATGGCTGATATTCCTTTGAGAGATACAGTGCCACTGGAGGCCATACAGTTGGATAGTGATCTGACCTATGAGGAGAAGCCCATCAAGATTCTCGAAACAGCAAGCAGGGTTACCCGCAGCAAGGTCATCAAGTTTTGCAAGATTCAGTGGAGTCATCATACTGAGGAAGAAGCCACCTGGGAACGCGAAGAAGATCTTCGACAAGATCACCCACATCTTTTTTCTAGCCAACCCGAATCTCGAGGGCGAGATTCATCTTAAGGGGGGTAGGTTTGTAACATCCCAAATTTTCAATTTGGATGTTTATAAATAGATCATTCATATGCATCCATGATTTATGCATTTTTTTTGCCCCATTTGTATTATTTGATTCTGATCCAAGGAACTTTGAGCAACTCAAGGACAAAAAGAGAGAGTTGGAAGTTTCCCTAAAACCCACTTTTGAAATTTCAAAATTTGGAAATTGGATCAAACTTGGTTCCATAAAAAAAAGATCATTTCCATTATTCCAAAAATAAAGAGAGAAGATAAAATGACTTCTTCAAAATCAGAGGGAAAATATTGGAATTTGAATTTGGAACCAAAATATATTTGTTGGGTTTTATTTGCAATTTATTTTACTAGTTTAACAAAAATGTTTTTTTTTAATTTGCATTATAGGCAGGATAAATGTTCACAAGGTCATATATAAGACCATATTATTATGTGAACATTTTTCTTCAGATCTAAATAATAATTCTGAGAGGAGCGAACATGACACTCCAAAAAGTCAGAAGAAAACAATGCCAAAAATTTTGAATTCAAATTTGAGTTTCTTTTGAATTTTTTTTAGAAAAATGTTTTTTTATAAAGTTTTTATTTAATCTCTGAAAAATAGTTCATCATGTAGAATTTATTTTTCTGAATTTTTTGATATATATATGTCCTATATTAAAATATTTTTATTTTCTATCTATACATTTTTTTTCTCTGTGTCAAAAAAAAACGCAGCCCAATTGGCCCAATCTTCTCACGACCAAACATGGTCGTCTTCTTCCTTACGTTCATGGCAGAGCGAGGAGAACGCACATCCATCCAGCGCCCCACCCCTCCCCTTCCTCTCCCCCGCCCCAAAACGCCTCTGAATGGAACCCCCTCGCCTCCCTCTACCCCTTCCTGCGCCTTGGAGTCGCCTGTAATGGCCATTACGAGGTAGAGAAATAGCCACCATTAACACATCTCGCCCCACCCAACTCTGGACCTCCCCAAGCCCTATAAAAGGCACCCCGCGAGCCCCTCTCACCCCTCGTCCGAAGCCCTCTCCTTCTGGAGCTTTTCCCCCTCCCAAACCTCGCCAATTGCTCGCCGGAGTTCGTGAAGTCCGGCGACCTCTCACCGTGTGTACATGAAGCTATCTTCAACCAAAACTTGATCAAGAGGTTCACCACATCGTCCTCTACACCGTCCCGTACGCGTCCTTCGCCGAAACACACCGGAGCCACCTTCTTCCTCGTCTCCGGCGACAAGTCCGGTGAACACCCTGTTCAATTTTTTTTCTCTTTTATCAGTATATTTTCCAATTCAGATTCTTTACCAAATCTTGTTTCTAGTATATCTTTTAGTCTATAGATCCGATTTAGTTGATTCTTTTTCCTACGGTTTCGTAGAAATATCCTCTATCCAGAGAACCTAACGAAATATATTTTTGAAAATTTTAAATTTTGAATTCAAACAGATCTGAATTCAAACTCCGTTAGGCCATAACTTGAGTTTCGTAACTCCGTTTTGGGTGATTCTTTTTGCAAATCGAAGCTTGTGACATGTACCTTCTGTTAAAATCAAAACCATTTATTTTTGTTGCGGTAAAAATTATGTTCTGTACAGAAACATTATTTTGGTGTTTTTGGAGTTTTTCCAAATCTTTTATTCGTTTTCTTTTTGATTCTTTGCTTGTATGCTTATGTATGTTATTGCTTGCTTACGCTAGATCATCCGGAGTGCGAAGCTTGTTACTACGAATCTTTAGAGTTCAACGAACGTCAGCAAGGCAAGTTCACACTTTGATCATAATTTTCAATACCCAGTTTTTACTATGCATTAGTTTCACCGTCAAAGATTGCATGAGTAGGATTGGGAACATGTGGTTATGCTATGTAGTTTATTTGGTAGGAACCTATGACCTTTTATCACCCCGGGAATATTTCGTTATATCATATATTGCTTAGCCATGCTCGTAGACGGGGATTGGTATGTGTGATACATGCAAGTTGCGAGAGATAATAATAATTTTGGGACAACATAAGGTGGCAACTTTAATACACATCTGGGTGGATTGTTTGGGGCACCTGGAGAAACCAGTGCTTGCCCAAGGGGAATCCCGGAGTACCCGTGTGATTACCCTAGGTCCGCCACCCAGGCTCAAAGGGATCATAAGATATTTCATGCCTAGAAACTTCCGTGTGCAGCCACAAGCCATTATGGGCTCTGGCATAGTTGAGTAAGTTGTGTGACCTCTTTCCGTGGTAGACTAGCTGATGTAGGGGAAAGTAGGTGTACCGGTCTACCCAGGGTTTGGAGGAAATACTTCAGAAAGACTATGTCTCGATCTTCCGATCATGGAGGTGGTCGAGTCTTGTGGGGAAAAGTGCGCAAACCTCTGCAGAGTGTACAAACTAATCATGATTAGCCGTGTCCCCGGTTATGGACAACTTGAGTATCTAGAAGTGAATTATTGGTTGATCTCATCACTCTTATTAATGAAATTATTGGGTTACTAATAACTTGGGAATTTTGGGATTGAGTTGGAGGAACCTTCTCAATAATGGTATTTTTAACTTAGTAGTAAATAAAAATTTATTCCTTTGTTGTAGGGTAAAATTGGCTTTATGCAAACATTAAACTTAGAGCCTCCACCAGCTAAATTTGCATATAGAGATGGTCTTTTTCTTTATTATTATTTCTATGGTGTGACATTGCCAGCATATTCCATGTGCTGACCTACACGGCTGCAACGTCTCATGTTGCAGAGTTTTCCGACGAGGAGTAAAGGTGCGATAGGTCGTTGTTCTGCACTCAGTTTGTCGTGGAGTTGATGGACTCATTTTACTTTTGATGCTTCCGCAGTTATTTTAACCAGATGGCCTTTGGCCATATTATTGTAATATATACTCTTTTGATGACCTCGATGTAATAATGTGTGTGATTGAACTCTGTTATAATTCATCGAGTATTGTGTGTGTCAGCATACCGATCCAGGGATGACACTTAAGCACAGAGACTTCGATCCATTTGGGTCGGGTCGCTATAGGCTAGCCCTCCGTGGGCGTAGGCCATGATGGAATAGACAAGGTTGCTTCTTCGTGGACCCTTCGTGGGTGGAGCCCTCCGTGGACTCGCGCAGCCGTTACCCTCCGTGGGTTGAAGTCTCCATCAACGTGGATGTACGATAGCACTACCTATCGGAACCACGGGAAAAATCTCCGCGTCTCCAAATTGCGTTTGATCTTCTCCACCTCTCTTTACTACATGTGCAATTTACTTTCCGCTGCTTATACTCTAGAATTGCATGTGTAGGGTGATACTTGACTTGATCATAATTGTGAAACTGCCAAAAACTGTTCATGATCAAAAGGCAGAATTTTTATATTTACAAGTAGTCTAATCACCCCCCCCCCTCTAGACATACTTTCGATCCTACACACGGGTTAAGCTATCTGAATCGTTTGTGATGTCCACATATCTTACATAGTTCTGAATAAGGACCGTGTCTGATGACACTTTGCGCGCTAGTTTTTTCGGTGAAGCGATTCCAAATTTTTGGCTTCCGCGGAAATATCTACCTCCCCGCCCCCTCCCCCTTACCAAAAGCCACATTTCCCCTATTTTCAACTTCCTTTCCAAGTTGAAACCTTCACTCCTTGCTTGCAGCGTCGCCCCCTCGTCGGCGACCCTCCTTCATGCTGCTCGGCCTCGTCTATCCAAGCAGGCAATCCACACTCGACCCCCATCCTCCTCCTCCTTCCACATCCCATATGCCCCGACCGTCGGCGCGAGTGCAACACCTTCCACCCAAATCACTGACCCCTCCACAAAATAAGCACCGTCTTAAGCCATGGTGCACGCAGTATAGCCAGGATCTCAAGGAGCATTTGGCAGCGGAGAGGCAAATCGTGGCCGCACGCGTGGATGAGGTCGCGGTGGCTACCATTCGTGCAGACCCCCAGATCTTGGAGGAGCACCTTGCCATTTGCTAGCTATGCTGGTTAAGCATAGTCGATTTACCCGTTGCATGTGATGCTCCTGCCTTTCCTTCACAAATTCTAGTTAATTGTGCTATCTAATTTTACCATGCAATTAATTACTCTAGTGTATATGTTCTATATGTCGTGTAGTGTGGTGCTCACTTATTAACTGTTTTGTTAATTAGTTGTCGTCTTCAGTTAACTATTTGGTACAATTCTACAAATGTGATGTTCAATTCTTCAGGCTACAATTTTGTATTGTCTTCATGTGAGAAATAAATTGAATTTATCTTTACAAAATACACGAGAAACTAATACAATTGCTATATTTCCAAGTTGTCAAGCATGCTTGGTTTAGTTATACATTGTGCAATGTGGTGCTCAGTTAACGTTTGGTTCATTTGTAGTGTGGTGTTTAGTTAACTATTTGGTTCAATTCTGCAATGCAATGTTCAATAGTTGTGCATGCATTCTGTTATTGTATACCATGTGAGGAATAAATTGAATTTGGTTGTAGTAAATACATGAGAAACAAATACAATTGTTATATTTCCCAGTTGTTAAGCATCCTTGGTTCGGTTAACTGTCTAATCTTCTATTAGGAGTATGTTATATCGTGCAATGTGGTGCTCAATTCATGTTTGGTCGTTTGTTGTGGTGTTTAGTTAACTGCTTGGTTCAATTCTGCAATGTGATGTTCAAATGTCATGGGTAGAATTTTGTATTATTGTGCATGTGAGGAATAAATCGAATTTGGCTGCACTTAATACATGAGAAACATATACAAGTGCTATATTTCCTAATTCTTAATCATGCTTGCTTTGGATAAATGGGTTTTCCATGTGGCTTGAATTAATCTGATGAATCTGCAATGTGCTTGTTTTTCATCAACATATTTTACTGATAGCATGCGAACCCTTACTTAACCTGATGACTAACTACCTTATATGTGTTGCATGGAAACAATGGGAAGCACTAAGGTTACAATCTACGTTAGCATGTGCATGGTCCGTTCTCTAATAAAACATTATTGTGCAATTGCAGGAACCATTCTAATATTTTGGTTTTTAACAATTTGTTCTTGCACATGTAGGTCCTGCTGTCAGAGGTTTTGACCCACTATTCGACCTTTTTTGCATATGGGGAAATGAGTTGTCCATGAATATCAATCAAATCAAGAAACTCAGAAAGATTGTTAAGATAAATAAATTAGCGACAAAAAACAAGATCTTTGTCTGCACAATGAAGAGGACATCAGTTCACTACAAGATGGTACTAACTATTATACATTGCCTTTTTTATTCCTTTGGCCATTTCCAATATAGAGAAGATATTTATGCACATCCTTGTTTTCAGGCCTTTCCAAAGCAGTTCACTGATGATTACCTCTCAAACCACCTCTATGGTCAGGAGGCGAGGAAGATTTTCATACAACACCCACGATTCAATATTGAAGTATTCCTGAAGAGGACGAAGGACGGACGGTCAATCATCCACAGGCACTGGCCTAAAGTTGCAAAGACCTTCAACATGAATGAAGGCTCAATATTCGCCTTTCGCTTCAGCAGTTTTCCAGATGAGATGCATCTGTCTATATACCGTCTATGATGCTAATTTTGGAAGGTTCTACATGTTGCATGTGAAACTTGGTGCTGGTGCAGTTGTGTAATGGGGTAGCTCAATGCTGAAGCTATATCATGTTGTACTCTGATGTATTTCAATTATGACATACTGATTCCTTAATATGGAAATGAAATATATTATGTGCTTAATATGAATGTCAATTAAATTAATAAATGGATTATTAATAATAGGGAAATTAGCCTGTTAATTGGGTTTTGCTATTGCAAACGGTTACTGAGAAAATATCGTGGGCGATGACCTCAGGCAACGCACACAGTTTCTAGGAATAAACCGTGTTGGATCAATGAACAATCACACACGACCTTCTCTTGAAAACTGTTTGCGTTAGGCCACCTTGTGCAAACGTGTACCACATAAAAACTGTGTGTTATGGACAGCCTTTGCCACACAGTTTCTTCCGCGCACCCTGTGTGATGACGTCAATAACGCAAATGATAAAATTATTAATATCGTGTGCAATGGAAACACTATCACAAACGATTTAACGGGAAAAATTGTGTGTGATGTACCTATGAACGGAAATGTTTTCTTGGAGCGACTGTGTGGGATGTACATACGAACGGAAACGTTTAGCGCGGACTGACTATGTGGGATGTACTTACAACCAGAAATAATTTCGCCTGTATAATTGCATTTTTTAGCTCTAATGTACGTATTTCCGTATTTGAGCGCTCGCCGGTCGCACACGACCTCATTTTGCCGAGCGTGTGTGCCAGGAGGGCATATCCCCGACGGTTTCTGGGTCATGTGGGAAGGACCCCCTTATCACCGTCACTCACTAGGCGACGGTTCCAAATGTCGTCGCGGAAAGGGGTTAAAAACCGTTTGTATAGCACCGACGCGTACTAGTGAATACACATAGAGGAGGGCACAATATGGGCATTCAACTTCTTCAAGGTCGTCAACGACCCGATGGTCCTTCGCATGGAATGTATACCTCTCTGATGATGAGGACTCATGTGTTATGACGGCTCATGTGTGATCAACAAGGGACAAATATATGTTATGTCAATTGTGTTTTCTTAATATGAATTGTGTTGTCTACCTATGAATTGCATGTATTAAATTTTATATAGTTTTGTTGTATCAAATTAAAGCAAAAAAATGATGTGCTGATCATTTCACATGGTTAAAAAAATATGTGCAATGGATAACTACAATCCAAACAATATGATAAAAGGGTGCATGTGCGATGGACAGATTAACACATACATTTCTACATGAAAAATTGTTCGCAGTGATTACAATTTCTACAGACGCTTCTTGTGCTAAAAATTGTCAGTTATATCTGCATTGTCGAACACGTTTTGGACTTAATGAATTTTGGGTGATTGTCACCGTAATCACATGCAATTCCTATTATTACAATCATGGGTTTTATGGAGCCTTCCCCCAAATCCCAAACCCACTCGGGCACACGGTACTGAAAACTGTGTGTGATTGGGGGTCCAAACAATGTGCATAGCCTCAATGCGTACTATTGAGCTTACCTCGTTTCAAAGTTGAAGAACTATGTGCACCGTATACCAAAGTTAAGAGGGGAACTATGTGTGAACAAGAACAGTACATACAGATAAGCTACAGAAAATAAGAGTTAGGTATACTATTTTGCATCTGGAAAAGGATTAGAGAGATGGGAAACATTCAGACCGGCCAGCCGGCCGAACTTTTGATCGGTCATGTTGCTCTTCTCATGCACATGCACAACAACCACACGCCCACCACGCCTCCATGGGTCCCATGCGCACCACACATATCCTTATCTCTAGCACCGCTTTTATCTTATCCACACAAATCCTCCAACACTCGTCATCTCGCTAGCGCATCGCCTGCCTCGCTTCTCGCTCGCGCCACCGGATCCTAGCTCTGGCAAGCTCCGCCACTAGCAGACTTCCCTCTGCTACTATTTCTCCCTCTTCGATGAATTTCCCCTATTTTTTCCTCATAGCTCCATGCATCGGCCTCCCCTTCTAGATCCCTGAAGATCCCTTTTGCCCAGGGATGGACCACGGACGGCGGACGGTAGAGCTACTACTAGCCACACCAGGAGCTACAACCGACGGACAAAGGAGCTACAGCCGGCCAACCAAGAGCTGCAACCGGAGGATGGAGGAGCTATCACCAACCACACTCGAAGCTGCAACCGGAGGATGGAGGAGCAATCACCAACCGCGCTCGGAGCTGCAACCGGTGGACGAAGGAGATACAATCCAGGAACTATGACCAATGAACACACGTGCTAGAACCAGCACACAATGGTGCTGCCACCGGTGTCTGACTATGTTATAGCCAGGCATCTCCGATGCTGGAACCAGTGCGCCCCGTGTTGGAATTGGTGTTGGATCCATCCATCCCGATACTAGAACAAGTGTGCCCCATGCTAGAATCGGTGTGTGACCCCGTGTTGGAACCATGCCATGGGAATGCTAAATCCAGCCATCTCCGTTAATGGAACCAACCATCTCTGATGCTAGAACTAGTCGACGACCAGCTGGTTCTACCACAATAACGGGCTACATCGTCGGCTTGCTATGAAAGCTTCAATTGATGGCCCATTTTGCTTGGACCAGCACCGCAATTTGGTGCGTTGGGCAGAACAACAGCCGGCGATGACGGTGCTACCACGGCTGAACAACGTTGCTGAAAAAGTTTCTACTATGCCCTATTTGTTACCTATGGTGTCGACAGCAAGGCATCGAGCATCGGTGTCGGTGCAACAAACCCTGGGTCTGTTGCCCGAGACTGTGCACAGGCCCAAGGACAAGATTGCAGCACCAGGATTAGATCAAGGCACGAAAGGGTCAACTCTTTGAGGAATCAGAGAGCTAGTCAAAAAGATCAAGTCGACCAAGACTAGCCGGAGAGACAAGATATCACCAAAGGAAGAGCCTTCCTTCCTGGGCACGCGAGCCTCGCGAGGTTGGGATCACCCCAGAAGCAAACCTCCAAGATTGCCACAACAGGTCTACCGGGGCTCGCGGAGGCAAACCACCCCATTACACCACCTCACAGCGACGCACGTCATCGATCAGTGCGGTGTCAAGCTCCTAAGTGGCTCAGTGGCAGCTCCTTCCCACATGGCAGCCACTTCCTATAGAAAATATCTCCAAGTGACACCCGTCCTGAGACGTGTCAAGCAAGGAGGTGCGAAGCTAGCAAAACAGCCTGGCGGGGCCTGTCGGGCAAGCCGTGATGTGACACCGAGTGGCGCATTTAATGCACTCAGTCAGCCTACTGAGTTAGGTATGATAGCATTTTTCGCTATCTAATCGGTGTGTAAATACCGATTTGCCACTGTGGTGACCCCTTGATCTATAAATAAGGCACATGGCAACTATAGAAAGGATTCGGACCCCCGCACATTCATACGTGTGTAGCCACTCTCGCCCGGAGGCAACCCTGTCGGGCAAGGGCACCACCTTTTTCCACTTTCCACCATCAATCCACCAAAGCAGGAGTAGGGTTTTACGCCTCACGGCGGCCCGAACCTAGGTAAAAATTACCCGTGTGATCTCTGTCGTGTTGCGTTACGCTTCTTCGCTCTTTGTGCAACGTGCCCATCCCCCCGTCAAACCGAATGGGGCTCATGGCCCCATAGGTGGCCATGGTTTCCCATGACATCTTTGGCGCGCCGGGTAGGGGGGTCACTTGCGCGGACCGAAAGTGTGAGCAGCGCGTCATCTTCATCGCCATCTTCATCATCGACGACTCCATCGACTATGGCGCCCAAGAAGAAGTCTGGTGCCGCAGCTCACCCGTCCACCTCGAAGGCCCCACCACCCGCGACCGCCGACGCCATAGAGAATGCGGGGACGCACGGGAATGCGTCCGCTGCGGGGGACATGGTCGGCGCAGGCGGCGTTGCACCACAACCCCCGTGGCCGAAGTAGGAGCGGAAGGAACCGGAGAAGGACAGCACCAGCAACACCCTAGCGGCGACGCTTTGTGAGGTATGAATAGAGGGATTGTTCCTTCTACACCTCTGTGCCCAGCCGAATAGCACAAGCTTGGCGGTGTCGCTCGTTCGGGGGTGAATCGCAACTCTCCAACCACTACCGTTGCGAGCGCGACTGCAAGGCATGCGCCACTGATAACCCACAAGTATAGGGGATCGCAACAGTTTTCGAGGGTAGAGTAATCAACCTAAATTTATTGATTCGACACAAGGGGAGCCAAAGAATATTCTCAAGTATTAGCAGTTGATTTGTCAATTCAACCACACCTGAAAGACTTAATATCTGTAACAAAGTATTTAGTAGCAAAGTAGTATGGAAGTAACGGTAACGGTGGCAAAAGTAACAGTAACAGTTTTGTAGTAATTGTAACAGTGGCGGTGGAAAAGTAACTAAGCAAGGATCAATATGTGAAAAGCTCGTAAGCATTGGATCAGTGATGGATAATTATGTCGGATGCGATTCCTCATGCAATAGTTATAACATAGGGTGACACAGAACTAGCTCCAGTTCATCAATGTAATGTAGGCATGTATTCCGAATATTTGCTTATGGGAAAGAACTTGCATGACATCCTTTGTCCTACCCTCCCGTGGCAGCGAGGTCCTATTGGAAACTAAGGGATATTAAGGCCTCCCTTTAATAGAGTACCGGACCAAAGCATTAACACTTAGTGAATACATGAACTCCTCAAACTACAGTCATCATCGGGAGTGGTCCCGATTGTTGTCACTTCGGGGTTGCCGGATCATAACAAATAGTAGGTGACTATTGACTTGCAAGATAGGATCAAGAACTCATATATATTCATGAAAACATAATAGGTTCAGATCTGAAATCATGGCACTCGGGCCCTAGTGACAAGCATTAAGCATGGCAAAGTCATAGCAACATCAATCTTAGAACATAATGGATACTAGGGATCAAACCCTAACAAAACTAACTCGATTACATGGTAAATCTCATCCAACCCATCACCGTCCAGCAAGCCTACGATGGAATTACTCACGCACGGCAGTGAGCATCATGAAATTCGTGATGGAGGAAGGATGATGACGACAGTGACGATCTCGACTCTCCGGAGCCCTGAACAGACTCCAGATCAGCCCTCCCGAGAGAGATTAGGGCTTGGCGGTGGCTCCGTATCGTAAAACGCGATGAATCCTTCTCTTTGATTTTTTTTCTCCCCGAATGTGAATATATGGAGTTGGGGTTGAGGTAGGTGGAGCCTCAGGGGGGCCACGAGACAGGGGGCGTGCCCCACCCTCGTGGATAGGGTGTGGGGCCCCTGGTCTTGATTCTTTCGCCAGTATTTTTTATATATTCCAAAAATATTCTCCGTTCATTTTCAGGTCATTCCGAGAACTTTTATTTCTGCACAAAACTAACACCATGGCAATTCCGCTGAAAATAGCGTCAGTCCGGGTTAGTTCCATTCAAATCATGCAAATTAGAGTCCAAAACAAGGGCAAAAGTGTTTGGAAAAGTAGATACGTTGGAGACCTATAAACTCCCCCAAGCTTAAACCTTTGCTTGTCCTCAAGCAATTCAGTTGGCAAACTGAAAGTGATAAAGAAAAACTTGTACAAACTCTGTTTGCTCTTGTTGTTGCAAATATGTAAAGCCAACATTCAAGTTTTCAACAAAGATTATGAACTAACCACATTCATAGTAACTTTCGGGTCTCATGTTTACTCATATCAATTTCATAATCAACTAGCGAGCAATAATAATAAACCTCGGATGACAACACTTTCTCAAAATAATCATAATATGATATAACAAAATGGTATCTCACTAGCCCTTTCTGAGACTACAAAACATAAATGCAGAGCACCTCTGAAGATCAAGGACTAACTAGACATTGTAATTCATGTAAAAGAGATCCAGTCACAGTCACACCCAATGTTAATTAATAGCAATGCATGCAAATGACAACGGTGCTCTCCAACTGGTGCTTTTTAATAAGATGATGATGACTCAACATAAAAGTAAATAGAATGGCCCTTCGCCGAGAGAAGTAGGGATTTGCAGAGGTGCCAGAGCTCGAGTTTTGAAACAGAGATAAATAGTATTTTGAGTGGTATACTTTCATTGTCAACATAAAAACCAAGAGATCTCGATATCTTCCATGCTACACACATTATAGGTGGTTCCCAAACAGAATGGTAAAGTTTATACTCCCCCACGAACAACAAGCACACTCCATGGCTGGCCCGAAACAACGGGTACCGTCCATACCAACAACAGCCCTGGGGGAGTTTTGTTTAATTATTTTGATTTGATTTGAGCATGGGACTGGGCATCCCGGTTACCGGCCATTTTCTCGTGAATGATGAGCGGAGTCCACTCATCGTGAGAATAACCCACCTAGCATGGAAGATATAGACAGCCCTAGTTGATACATGAGCTGTTAGAGCATACAAAATAGAATTTCATTTGAAGGTTTAGAGTTTGGCACATACAAATTTACTTGGAACGGCAGGTAAATACCGCATATAGGAAGGTATGGTGGACTCATATGGAATAACTTTGGGGTTTATGGAAGTGGATGCACAAGCAGTATTCCCGCTTAGTACAAGTGAAGGCTAGAAAGAGATTGGGAAGCGACCAGCTAGAGAGCAACAACAGTCATGAACATGCATTAAGATTAATCAACAATGGGTGCAAGCATGAGTAGGATATAAATCACCATTAACATAAATATCGTGGAGGCTATGTTGATGTTGTTTCAACTAAATGCGTGAACATGTGCCAAGTCAAACCACTTGAATCATTCAAAGGAGGATACCACCCTATCATACCACATCACAACCATTTTAATAGCATGTTGCCACGCAAGGTAGACCATTATAAACTCCTGGCTAATTAAGCATGGCATGAGCAACTATGATCTCTAATTGTCATTGCCAGCATGTTTCATTCATAATGGGCTGAATCAGGAATGGTGAACTATTCATATTTACAAAAACAAGATAGGTCGAGTTCATACCAGTTTCTCTCTTCTCAATCAGTTCATCATATATCGTCATTATTTCCTTTCACTCGCACGACCAAACGGTGTGGATAATAATAATAGTGCACGTGCATTGGACTAAGTTGGAATCTGCAAGCATTTAATACAAGGGAGAAGACAAGGTAATATGGTTCTTTGTTAAATCAACAATAATGCATATTAGAGCCACTAAACATTTTCATCATGGTCTTCTCCTCTTGACCCCCAATGAAAAGAAAAGAAACTATTTACACGGCAAAGCTCCCAACAAACAAAAGAAGAACGAGAAATCTTTTTGGGTTTTCTTTTTAATTATTACTACTACAGACATGGAAAGTAAACTAGCTAAAAGCTACAACTAATTTATTTTTGTTTTTCAGTTTTCTAACACACAAGACAAAGACTAAGAAAATAAATTAAACTAGCATGGATAGTACAATGAAAAAGTATGAGAACCGACAACTAGAATGAGTGTGTGAACATGAATGTAATGTCCGTGAGAAATACGTACTCCCCAAGCTTAGGCTTTTGTCCTAAGTTGGTCTATGGCCAGGGATCAAAGCTACTCTCTCCGGTGTACGGATGAGTGTCCTCTGGGTGCCACTCGCTAGCAATCTCCTCCGGGCCCCACTGATAAACAGACTGCCAATAAGGGTCAAGTGGTGGCTCCGGCTCAGGCTCTAGAGCTTGTGTCAGGCTCCAGTACGCATAAACGGCATCTGGCAAGACGAGATACGTGCCTGAAAGTATATCAAACAAAGAAGGTGCAGGCAAGGTAATAATCTCACAATACTTCTTATCAAATATCAATTTATACTTAAGCAACTTCTTCTTATCTTTAACAATAAAACCATGTGCTATCATACTCTTATAATTTAGAAAAGCAGGGGCCAGCAACTTCTCCTCCTTCTCATGATGCCTAATAGGTATCCTAAAGTGTTCAGTAAGGCGTGAAGCAAAGATGCCTCCAAAGATGGGGCCCTTTGTACGGTTCAGACTTAATTGTTTAGCAACAACAACGCCTAAACTAAAAGTGGTATCTCAAAACAAAGCATGGCGCAAAATAACAATATCAGGGGTGCTAAGATTTCCACTGTTCCCGCGACCAATTAAGCATCTACTAGCAAATATCAGAAAGTAGCATAGAACAGGAAAATGTATACTAGTAATTCTTGCCTCTAAATCTTTCCTCGTTTCTCCTATAGCAATTGTATCAATAAACCCCTCCACATCTTTACGATGTGGTTCCTCTAAGCTACCTGCAAAGGGTATCTTACAAACTTGACAAAATTCATGTAGTGACATCTCCCTAACCTCATCATATAAGTGACACTCCACTGAAGGTGGTGATTTCTTAGCATGGAAATTAAAATTTTGCACGAAAATATTAGTGAGTAAGAGATATTGTTTGCGCTGGTCGTGGAGGAAGTCGGTGAGGCCTGCATTCTCAGCCAAGTAATAAAAGTCTTTATAAATCCCGGTGGCTCTCAAGAACTCGTCACAAGGCCATTCACATGGTCGAACTTCCGCAGTGCGAGGAAGATTGTATTTGGGCTTTTTATTCTCCTCCTTCTGCTTATCCTTTGAGCTTTGGCTAGAAGAGCCTCTCAATAATCTCCTCATCATTTTCTTCCTCTGAAAAATTTCTGAATTTTTTAGTGACTCAAAATTGAAGTGAACCAAACTCAACAAGATTGATAGAAACTACTCCCACAAGTGCCTAGAGAATATATCATGCATTGGAACTACTTTTGACCACATAAATTTGACATGCAAGCTCAAGAACAGGGTCACCTTAGTAGCAAAAATTTGTAATAAGTAAAGTACTAGAACAAAAACTAATTGGACCATTGGAGAAGTCACATACCGAAGAACAATCTCCCCAAACAGTTTTGTGAATGGAGCTTTGAGCAAGAAGATTGAAAATGGCAGCAAGATGACCTAGAACATGAGTTTGAGCTATGGGAGGATTTTTTTTTTGGTGGAAGATGAAGTGTGTGGGTGCTGGAATAAATGGAGGGGGGCACGAGGGGCCCACGAGGCTGGGGGCGCGCCCTGTACCCTCGTCGCCAGGTGTTGTGGCCCCCTGATGTGTTCTCGGTGCCAAATATTCTTAAATATTCTAGAAAAAACATATTTCATTTTCGGGACATTTGGAGAACTTTTATTTTCGGGGCATTTTTTATTGCAAGGATAACTCGGAAAACAGACAGAAAATACTATTTTTTTTCTTTATTTAATCTAAAATCAGAAAGTAAAAAGAGGGTACAGAGAGTTGTGCTTTCTAACTTCATCCATCTCATGCTCATCAAAAGGAATCCATTAACAAGGTTGATCAAGTCTTGTTAACAAACTCTTTCCGAATAACATGAAATCGGAGAATTTTCGAATAACACTAGGTTACCTCAACGGGGATATGCATGTCCCCGACAATAAGAATATCATATTTCTTCTTGACAGTAGGAAGAGGAAATTCAAAACCTCCAATAATAATCGTTGAAATTTTTCCAATAGAATTGATACTGTGGACCAGAGGTTGTTTCCTCGGAAAGTGTACCGTATGCTCATTACCATTAACATGAAAAGTGACATTGCCTTTGTTGCGATCAATAACAGCCCCTACAGTATTCAAAAAGGGTCTACCAAGGATAATAGACATACTATCGTCCTCAGGAATATCAAGAATAACAAAGTTCGTTAGAATAGTAACGTTTGCAACCACAACAGGCACATCCTCACAAATACCGATAGGTATAGCAGTTGATTTATAGGCCATTTGTAAGGATATTTCAGTAGGTGTCAACTTATTCAAGTCAAGTCTACGATATAAAGAGAGAGGCACAACACTAACACTGGCTCCAAGATCACACAAAGCAGTATTAACATAGTTTCTTTTAATGGAGCATGGTATAGTTGGTACTCCTGGATCTCCTAGTTTCTTTGGTCTTCCACCTTTAAAAGTATAATTGGCAAGCATGGTGGAAATTTCAACCTCCGGTATCTTTCTTTTATTTGTAATAATATCTTTCCTATACTTAGCATAAGGATTCGTTTTAAGCACATCAGTCAAACGCATACGCAAAAAGATAGGCCCAATCATTTCAGCAAAGCGCTCAAAATCCTCATCATCCTTTTTCTTGGATGGTTTAGGAGGAAAAGGCATCGGATTCTGAACCCATGGTTCTCTTTCTTTATCGTGCTTCCGAGCAACAAAGTCTTTTTTATCTTAACATTGATTCTTTGATTGTGGGTTATCAAGATCAACAGCAGGTTCAATCTCTACATCATCGTTATTGCTAGTTTGAGCATCATCATGAACATCATTATTAACATTATCACTAGGTTCATGTTCATTCCCAGATTGTGTTTCAGCATCAGAAATAGAAATATCATTGGGATTCTCAGGTGTGTCAACAACAGGTTCACTAGAAGCATGCAAAGGCCTATCATTTTTCTTTTTCTTCTTCTTAGAAGAACTAGGTGCATCAACATTAGCTCTCTGAGAATCTTGCTCAATTATCTTAGGGTGGCCCTCACGATACAGAGGTTCCTGAGAAATTCTACCCCATCTAGTCGTAACTCTAACATCATTATCATTTTTCTTATTATTTAATTCATTGAGCAAATCATATTGTGCTTTAAGCACTTGTTCTACTTGAGTGGTAACCATAGAAGCATGTTTACTAATGAGTTTAAGTTCACCTTTAACTCTCAACATATAATCACTCAAGTGTTCAATAATATAAGCATTATGTTTCAATTGTCTACTAACATAAGCATTGAAGTTTTCTTGTTTAACAATAAAATTGTCAAACTTATCTAAGCATTGGCTAGCGGACTTATAACGAGGAATATCACCTTCATCAAATCTATAGAGAGAATTTACCTTTACTACCTGTGTCAGGTTATCAAGACCATATATTTCTTCAATAGGTGGTAAATTCTTAACATCTTCAGCTTTAATACCATTTTCTTTCATAGATTTCTTTGCCTCTTGCATATCTTCAGGACTGAGAAATAGAATACCCATTTTCTTCGGAGTTGGCTTAGGAGTTGGTTCAGGAAGTGTCCAATTATTTTCATTACTCAACATATTGTTTAATAGCAATTCAGCTTGATCAACAGTTCTTTCCCTGAAAACACAACCAGCACAACTATCCAGGTGGTCTCTGGAAGCATCGGTAAGTCCATTATAAAAGATATCAAGTATTTCATTTTTCTTAGGAGGATGATCAGGCAAAGCATTAAGTAATCGGAGAAGCCTCCCCCAAGCTTGTGGGAGACTCTCTTCTTCAATTTGCACAAAATTATATATTTCCCTTAAGGCAGCTTGTTTCTTATGAGCGGGGAAATATTTAGCAGAGAAGTAATAAATCATATCCTAGGGACTACGCACACAACCAGGATCAAGAGAATTAAACCATGTTTTAGCATCACCCTTTAACGAGAATAGAAATAGCTTAAGGATATAGTAGTAATGAATTTTTTCCTCATTGGTGAATAGGGTGGCTATATCATTCAATTTAGTAATATGTGCCACAACAGTTTCAGATTCATAGCCATGGAAAGGATTAGATTCAACGAAAGTAACTAACTCAGGATCGACGGTGAAATCATAATCCTTATCAAAAATACAGATAGGTTAAGTAGCAAAAGCAGGGTCATATTTTAGTCTAGCATTCAAAGACTTTTATTTCAGCTTAGCTAGCAGTTTCTTAAGATCATACCTATCATTGCAAGCTAAAAGATCTCTAGCAGTTTCTTCATCCGTAACATAAACCGCAGGCATAACAGGCAATTCATATCTAGGGGGAGAACCTTCATCATCCCTTTCATCAATATTATCAGTTTCAATAATTTCATTCTCTCTAGCCCTAGCAAGTTGTTCATAAAGAAATTCACCTAGTGGCACAGTTATCAAGCATAGAAGTTGTTTCATCATAAGTATCATGCATAGCAGAAGTGGCATCATCAAGAACATGCGACATATCAGATTCAATAGCAGGTGTAGGTGTCGCAAATTTACTCATAACAGAAGGTGGATCAAGTGCAGAGCTAGATGGCAGTTCCTTACCTCCCCTCGTAGTTGAGGGATAAATCTTGGTTTTTTCGTCTCTCAAGTTCTTCATAGTGATCAACAGATATAAATCCCAAGTGACTCAAAGAATATAGCTATGCTCCCCGGCAATGGCGCCAGAAAATAGTCTTGATAACCCACAAGTATAGGGGATCGCAACAATTTTCGAGGGTAGAGTATTCAACCCAAATTTCTTGATTCAACACAAGGGGAGCCAAAGAATATTCTCAAGTATTATCAGTTGAGTTGTCAATTCAACCACACCTGAAAGACTTAATATCACCAGCAAAGTATTTAGTAGCAAAGTAGTATGGAAGTAACGGTAACGTTGGCAAAAGTAACAGTAACAGTTTTGTAGTAATTGTAACAATCGCAGCGGAAAAGTAACTGAGCAAGGATCAATATGTGAAAAGCTCGTAGGCATTGGATCAGTAATGGATAATTATGTCGGATGCGATTCCTCATGCAATAGTTATAACATAGGGTGACACAGAACTAGCTCGAGTTCATCAATGTAATGTAGGCATGTATTCTGAATAAAGTCATACGTGCTTATGGGAAAGAACTTGCATGACATCTTTTGTCCTACCCTCCCGTGGCAGCGGGGTCCTATTGGAAACTAAGGGATATTAAGGCCTCCTTTTAATAGAGTACCGGACCAAAGCATTAACACTTAGTGAATACATGAACTCCTCAAACTACGGTCATCATCGGGAGTGGTCCCGATTGTTGTCAATTCGGGGTTGCCGGATCATAACACATAGTAGGTGACTATTGACTTGCAAGATAGGATCAAGAACTCATATATATTCATGAAAACATAATAGGTTCGGATCTGAAATCATGGCACTCGGGCCCTAGTGACAAGCATTAAGCATGGCAAAGTCATAGCAACATCAATCTTAGAACATAATGGATACTAGGGATCAAACCCTAACAAAACTAACTCGATTACATGGTAAATCTCATCCAACCCATCACCGTCCAGCAAGCCTACGATGGAATTACTCATGCACGGCGGTGAGCATCAAGGAATTGGTGATGGAGGAAGGTTGACGATGACGACGGCGATGATCTCCACTCTCCGGAGCCCTGAACGGACTCTAGATTATCCCTCCCGAGAGAGATTAGGGCTTGGTGGCGGCTCCGTATCGTAAAACGCGATGAATGCTTCTCTCTGATTTTTTCCCCGAACGTGAATATATGGAGTTGGGGTTGAGGTCGGTGGAGCCTCAGGGGGCACACAAGACAGGGGCGCGCCCAAGGGGGTGGGCACGCCCCCCACCCTCGTGCACAGGGTGTGGTCCCCTGGTCTTGATTCTTTCGCCAGTATATTTGATATATTCCAAAAATATTCTCTGTTGATTTTCAGGTCATTTCGAGAACTTTTATTTCTGCACAAAAATAACACCATGGCAATTTTGCCAGAAACAGCGTCAGTCCGGGTTAGTTACATTCAAATCATGCAAGTTAGAGTCCAAAACAAGGGCAAAAGTGTTTGGAAAAGTAGATACATTGGAGATGTATCAGCCACCCCCAAAACGAGCTGACCTAGCCAATGTGCCCAATGGAGCTGCTAGTCCTCAAGCGCCTCCACCTCGTCACCATGCCATCCAAGTGGCTGGCTGTCACATCCCTAGTTCTAGTATGACCTAGACTAGCTAGTCATGTGTGCATCATGTTTAAGTTTCATTTAAATTTGAAATGGGGGTTGAACAAACCATAGCATCAAATTAAATCAAATAGGCTCAAGTAAAATCTTTTTCAATGAACCCAAAATGCCCTTCAAAAATGTTCATAATTTATGGAACAAGGTGAGAACCTAAACCAGAAATGGTGGACATTTTTCCAGGACATAAATGGGCTTTGAATTAATCCAATATGTATTTGAATTGGAGCTTTAAAATTCTATAAATATTTTTACAGTTCCAAATATTTTGAAACTTGTTGAGGATCTCTGGAATAATTCAGTTAGTGCCCATAAAAAGTTTCAAAAGCTTACAAAATTGTTTAGTGCCAAACTAAACCAAAAACAATTAAAGAAAACAAAACAAAACAGAAGAAATAAAACAGACAAAGGAAAGGGCCTTACCTGACTTGCCTGCCTGGCCCAACTCCTGTTCTGGCCCAGCAAACAGGGGGCAACGCCGTCTTCTTCCTCCTGCCAGGAGGAGAAGCAGCTGCGTCCCTGCACGCGCGCGGCTGACGACGCCACCTCCTGCCTGGCTGCCTGCAACCCCGACGCCCTCGATGTCTCTGTCTCAGCCACGGAGCTCTCCAGCCCTCTCCCCATTCTCCCTGGACCCCTCCCCCTCCTCTGCTCTCTCCCGCAGCACCACCGACACGCCACCGTCACTGCCGCTCGTTGTAGCCACGGCCACCGTCCACCCATCACCTTGTAGATGCGTCCTGAAGAACCGTAGTCGACTCCTGCACCGTCTACGCCAACCCATTCGACCGCGGGAGCTCTACAACATCGCCCACGAGCTCATCTTTACCGCTCCCGCTGGAGATCTTCCTCGTTACTCCGCTCGCTCCGGTGCTTCCCCGAGCTCGCCTACCCGCCCAGCGTGCTCACTACGAGGCCACTGACCGAACCCCCTGTCATTCCCCTCGTTTGCACGCCGTAGTCGCTGATTCACCGATGACCGAGAAGCGCTGCCGCCTGAGCTCGTCGCCGACGAGGCTCCGGTGACCAATTGGTCCTGTGCATATGTCTGTTGGCCTTGTGAGAGCGTGTAGAACCCGTCTGTGCTAACTGTTGATCCTCCTGTGTTCTGCATCATCGATTCAGTCGACATCCGTACTCCGGCCACCGCCGGCGCTGCTCCCGGCCACCCCCAGTCCTCCCGTTGCCACTGCTGGATGAGCGGGAGCGCTAGCAAGCCGTAGATGGCCTCGGCCGTCCATTTGGATGCCGGAGGCGCATTCACGAAGCCCTTCGCTGCGTCTGTCGCCGTCGGCGGCTAACCGTCGGTTGGTTTGAGCCTGTTTGGCCACTAACAGCCGCCCCGGTGTCTATGACATGTGGGGCCAGCCTCTGGTTAATTTTGGATTAGTGGAAAATTAACACTAACTTGTTTGTTAAGTAAATGAGTCACTGACCGACGGGTCCCATCGGTTAGGTTTGACCTGGATCGGGTCAGTTGACCTTCTGATGTCACTGTTGACCTTGCTGATGCAATAAAGCTTTTCTGGCATTTTGAATAACCAGCAAATCCAGAAAATGATTTCAACTTCTAAAAATCATAGAAAATCAACCGTAACTCCAAATGAAATAAGTTATATATGAAAAATTATCAGAAAAATTTGAAGAATCTGTTTATGGCATTTGCATGCATGTTTGAACAACCTAAGGTTGATGTATATGACAATTTGCATAATTGGCATTTAAATAATCACATATGGAGTTTAGATTTGAACCTTTGGTTCAAACCATCTTCATTTAATCTGGTTGCTAGTTGAATTAGCTCAATAAACATCATAATTCCATGTCACATTCCTCCATCATATCGTTGCATGATACGTCACCAACGTATCTACTTTTCCAAACCATTTTGCCCTTGTTTTGGACTCTAACTTGCATGATTTGAATGGAACTAACCCGGACTGACGTTGTTTTCAGTAGAACTGCCATGGTGTTGTTTTTCTGCAGAATAAAAAGTTCTCGGAATCGCCTGAAAATCAACGGAGAATTATTTTGGAAAATATAAAACATACCTGCACGAAGATCCATATCAGGGGGGCCAGGGCCTGTCCACGAGGGTGGGGGCGCGCCCCCCTGCCCAGGGCACGCCCCCTGATTCGTGGGCCCCCTGGTGCTCCACCGACGTACCCCCAGATCCTATATCTTCCGTTTCGGGGAGAAAAAAATCAAAGAGAAGGATTTTTCGCGTTTCACGAGATGGAGCCGCCGCCAAGCCCTAATCTCTCTCGGGAGGGCTGATCTGGAGTCCGTTCGGGGCTCCGGAGAGTGGAGATTGGCGCCATCATCATCATCAACCTTCCTCCATCGCCAATTCCATGATGCTCACCACCGTGTGCGAGTTATTCCATCGTAGGCTTGCTGGACGGTGATGGGTTGGATGGGATCTATCATGTAATCGAGTTAGTTTTGTTAGGGTTTGATCCCTAGTATCCACTATGTTCTGAGATTGATGTTGCTATGACTTTGCTATGCTTAATGCTTGTCACTAGGGCCCGAGTGCCATGATTTCAGATCTGAACCTATTATGTTTCCATGAATATATGTGTGTTCGTGATCCTATCTTGCAAGTCTATAGTCACCTACTATGTGTTATGATCCGGCAACCCCGAAGTGACAATAATCGGGACCACTCCCGATGATGACCATAGTTTGAGGAGTTCATGTATTCACTATGTGTTAATGGGTCCGGTACTCAATTAAAAGGAGGCCTTAATATCCCTTAGTTTCCAATAGGACCCCGCTGCCACGGGAGGGTAGGACAAAAGATGTCATGCAAGTTCTTTTCCATAAGCACGTATGACTATATTCGGAATACATGCCTACATTGCATTAATGAACTGGAGCTAGTTCTTTGTCACCCTAGGTTATAACTTCTACATGATGAATTGCATCCGACGTAATTTCCCATCACCGATCCAATGCCTACGAGCTTTACCTATATTGCTTGTCGCTTATTTACTTTTCCGTTGCTACTATCACAAAAACTACAAAAACACTATCATTACTTTTATTGCTGCTACCGCCACTATCATATTACTTTGCTACTAAACTATCTTGCTGCAGATACTAAGTTTCCAGGTGTGGTTGAATTGACAACTTTGCTGCTAATACTTAAGAGTATTCTTTGGCTCCCCTTGTGTCGAATCAACAAATTTGGGTTGAATACTTTACCCTCAAAAACTGTTGCGATCCCCTACACTTGTGGGTTATCAAGACTATTTTCTGGCGCCGTTGCCGGGGAGCATAGCTCTATTCTTTAAGTCACTTGGGATTTATATCTGCTGATCACTATGAAGAATCTGAAGGACTCAAAAACCAAGATCTTACCCTCAACTACGAGGGGGAGTAAGGAACTGACATCTAGCTCTGCACTTGATTCTCCTTCTGTTATGAGTAAACTTGCGACACCTACGCCTGCTATTGAATCTGATATGGCGTATGTTCTTGATTATGCTACTTCTGCTATGTATGATGAAATTACATCTATACCTGATACTGTGCCACTAGGTGAATTTTTTGATGAACAAATTGCTAAGATTAGGGAGAATGCAAATGTTGAAACTGATGATATTTATGACAGTGATGATGAAACTACTCCCAATATATATGAATTGCCTGTTGTTCCTGAGGGTTATGTTATGGATGAAGAAACTGCTAGAGACTTTCTTGCTTGCAATGATAGATATGATTTTAAGAAGTTATTAGCTAAGCTGAAAGAAAAGTCCTTGAATGCTAGAATGAAACATGACCCTGCTTTTGCTACATCACCTATCTGTGTCACTGATAAGGATTATGAATTATCTGTTGATCCTGAGTTAATTACTTTGGTTGAATCTGATCCTTTCCATGGCTATGAGTCTGAAACTGTTGTGGCACATCTTACTAAGTTGAATGATATAGCCACCCTGTTTACCAACGATGAAAAGATTCGTTACTACTATATCCTTAAGTTATTTCTGTTCTCATTAAAGGGTGATGCTAAGACTTGGTTCAATTCTCTTGATCCTGGTTGTGTGCGTAGTCCCCAGGATATGTTGTATTACTTCTCTGCCAAATATTTCCCCGCTCATAAGAAACAAGCTGCCTTACGGGAAATATATATAACTTTGCTCAAACTGAAGAAGAGAGTCTCCCACAAGCTTGGGGGTGGCTTCTCCAATTACTTAATGCTTTGCCTGATCATCCTCTTGAGATGCATGATATACTTGATGTCTTTTATAATGGACTAACCGATGCTTCCAGAGACCACCTGGATAGTTGTGCTGGTTGTGTTTTCAGGGAAAGAATAGTGTAACAAGCTGAATTACTATTGAATAATATGCTAGCCAATGAAAATAATTGGACACTTCCTGAACCAGCCCCTAAGCCAACTCCGAAGAAAAGAGGTTTTCTATTTCTCAGTCCTGAAGATATGCAAGTGGCAAAGAAATCTATGAAAGAAAAAAGGTATTAAAGCTGAAGATGTTAAGAATTTACCACCTATTGAAGAAATACATGGTCTTGATAACCCGACACTAGTAAAGGTAAATTCTCTTTATAGATTTGATGAAGGTGATATTCCTCGTTATAAGTCTGCTAGCCAAAGCTTAGATGAGTTTGACAATTTTATTGTGAAACAAGAAAACTTCAATGCTTATGTTGGTAGACAATTACAACACAATGCTTATATGATTGAACGCTTGAGTGATTATCTGTCTAATGCTAAAGGTGAACTGAAACTCATTAGTATACATGCTTCTATGGTCCCCACTCAAGTAGAACAAGTACTTAAGGCTCAGAATGATTTGCTCAATGAATTAAATAGTAAGAATAATGATAATGTTGTTAGAGTTGTGACTAGAGGTGGCAGAATGACTCAGGAACCTCTGTACCCTGAAGGCCACCCTAAGAGAATTGAGAAAGATTCTCAGAGAGCTAATTTAGATGCACCTAGTTCTTCTAAGAAGAAGAAAAAGAAAAATGATAGGACTTTGCATGCTGCTAGTGAACCTGTAGCTGACACACCTGAGAATCCCAATGATATATCTGTTTCTGATGCTGAGACACAATCTGGAAATGAACATGAGCCTAGTGATAATATTAATGATGATGTTCATGATGATGCTCAACCTAGCAATGATAATGATGTAGAGATTGAACCTGATGTTGATCTTGATAACCCACAATCAAAGAATCAACGTTATGATAAGAGAGACTTTGTTGCTAGGAAGCACGGTAGGGAAAGAGAACCATGGGTTCAGAAACCCATGCCTTTTCCTCTGAAACCATCCAAGAAAAAGGATGATGAGGATTTTGAGCGCTTTGCTGAAATGATTAGACCTATCTTTTTGTGTATGCGTTTGACTGATGTGCTTAAAACAAATCCTTATGCTAAGTATATGAAAGATATTATTACCAACAAAAGAAAGATACCTGAAGTAGAAATTTCCACCATGCTTGCCAATTATACTTTTGAGGGTGGAATGCCTAAGAAATTAGGAGATCCAGGAGTACCTACTATACCTTGCTCCATTAAGAGAAACTATGTGAAAACTGCTTTGTGTGATCTTGGAGCTGGTGTTAGTGTTATGCCTCTCTTTTTATATCGTAGACTTGACTTGAGTAAGTTGACACCTACTGAAATATCTTTGCAAATGGTGGATAAATCAACTGCTATACCTGTCGGTATTTGTGAGGATGTGCATGTTGTAGTTGCAAATGTTACTATTCTAATGGACTTTATTATACTTGATACTCCCGAGGACGATAGTATGTCTATTATTCTTGGAAGACCTTTTTTGAATACTGCAGGGGCTATTATTGATTGCAACAAAGGCAATGTCACTTTTCATGTCAATGGTAATGAGCATACGGTACACTTTCTGAGGAAACAACCTCTGGTCCACTATATTAATTATATTGGAAAAACTTCAACTATCACTATTGGAGGTTTTGAGTTTCCTCTTCCTACTATCAAGAAGGCATATGACATTCTTATTGTTGGGGACATACATATCCCCATTGAGATAACCTAGTGTTATTCGAAAATTCTCCGGTTTCATGTTACTCGGAAAGAGTTTATTAACAAGACCTGATCAACCTTGTTAATGGATTCCTTTTAATGAACACGGGATAGGTGAATCTAGATAGCACAACCTTCTGTACCCTCTTTTTACTTTCTGTTAATTAGGATAAATAAAACAAAAATAGCATTGTCTGTCTGTTCCCAGAGTTATCTGTGCAATAAGAAAATATCCCAAAAATAAAAGTTCTCCAAATGCCATGAAAATGAAATATGATTTTTTTTCTAGAATATTTAAGAAAATATGGCACTGAACACATAGTGAGGGGAGCCAGCACGTGGCCACGAGGGTGCAGGGCGCGCCCCCTGCCCAGGGCACGCCCCCTGCCTCATGGGCCCCACGTGGCCCCCCTCCACTTATTCCTGCACCCATGCTCTTCTTCTTCCTCCCAAAAAAATCACCAACCAGCTCAAACCCGAGTTCTAGCTCATCTTGCTACCATTGTCGATCTTCTTGCCCAAAGCACCATTCACCAAACTGTTCTGGGTGATTGTTCCTTGGTATGTGACTCCTCCATTGGTCCAATTAGCTTTTGTTCTAGTGCTTTATTTGTTGCAAATTTATGATGATGTGGTGACCTTGTTCTTGAGCTTGCATGTCAAATTTTCTTGGTCCCAAGTAGTTCTAATGCATGATATAGTCTCTAGGCACTTATAGGAGTTGCTGCTATCAATCTTATTGAGTTTGGTTAACTTTTATTGTGAGTTACTAAAAATTTCAGAAAATTTCAGAAAAATGTCTAGGAGAAACTTCCAAGGTGGTCCTTCAAGGAAGCAAGAACCGAGGCTTGTGTTCTGTGAACCTGACGATGAACCACCGAGGGATGCTGATGTGCGGCTTTGTGAATGGCCGTCAGATGAATTTATGGGTCAAGCGGGCATCAAAGATGAATTTTACACATATGCGTAACGCTGACCTCGAGGACTTCATACAAGATAAGTGTCCTCAATACCGTGGCTTAACTGATAACTTTGTGAGAAGGTTTAAATTTTCATCTTCGCGTAATTCTCACACTGTACTATTTGACCTATATGATAAATCTTATACCATGGATTTAGAGGATTTTAATGTTGCTTGCAAACTCCCACAATGGGGCAGTATGAGTGATCCTCGCAAATCTGAATTTAGAAAATTCCTTGCTACCATGGATTTAGAGGATTTTAATGTTGCTTGCAAACTCCCACAGTGGGGCAGTATGAGTGATCCTCGGAAATCTGAATTTAGAGAATTCCTTGCTAGTATTACAGTGGGAGAATCCAGGGACGTCACACAAGCTACCATGGGGAGCATACATTTTCCTGCTATTCATTACTTTGCTCTCTTTATCGGTAGATGCATAAACGGTAAGGATGAGGCTTGTCACATGTGTGTCCCTGATCTTAGTTTTCTCATGAGTGATGTACCAGGTGATAGGCAATATAACCTGGGAGCTATTGTTGCACGTAGACTACACCATAATGGTTTGCATGGAGATTTATTTGGTGGGATCTATGCTCCCCGCATAGCCCGCTACCTTGGTGTGTCTCTGCACATAAATGATGAACATTTACCTCCTGCTTATTTAGACTGCCATGCTATGACTAGTCACCGGTTTATAGAGTGGGATAATCAAACCCTCAAATATCGACTAATCTTTAATAGGCAGCATGTCATCCCTATAGTTCTTCATGCCCCTACTTTGTTTAACTTTCAGAAAAAAGGAAGATACACTATAAATATGGAGGAGGCTAATGCTTATTATAACATGACAGAGGCAACCCTCCTTCGAGCGGCAGCTCAGCATGCAGCATCACCTGCATCTCAGTACGACCCCAACTACAACTTTGGATATCCGTCAGGCCAGTACTGGCCATAGACCAACTTAGGCCAAAAGCCTAACCTTGGGGGAGTACGTGTTTCTCACTGACTTACATTCATGTTCACACTTATTCTAGTTGTCGGTGCTCACACTCTTTCACTGTACCATCCATGCTTAGTTTAATTTTCTTTTTCTTAGTCTTTTTCTTGTGTGCTAGAAAAACCTATAAAAACAAAAAAATATTAGTTGTAGCTTCTAGCTAGTTTACTTTCTTTGCTTGTAGTAGTAGTTAAATTGAAAACCCAAAAAGATTTCTCGTTCTTCTTTGGCTTGTTGGGAGCTTTCCCGTGTAAATAGTTTCTTTTCTTTTCTTTAGGGTTTAAGAGTAGAAGACCATGATTGAAAATGCTTAGTGGCTCTCATATGCTTTGTTGTAGATTTAACCTTGATCCATATTACCTTGTGTTCTCTCTTGTATTAAATGTTTGCAGATTCCAGCTTAGTCCAATGCACTTGCACTATTATTATTATCCACACCGTTCGGTCGTGCGAGTGAAAGGCAATAAGGATGATATATGATGAACTAATTGGGATGAGAAAAGCTGGTATGAACTCGACCTCTCTTGTTTTTGTAAATATGATGGCTCATCGTTCCTGATTTAGCTTGTTATGAATGTAACATGTTTGCAATGACAATTAGAGATCATAGCTGCCTATGCCATGCTTAATTAGCTGAGAGTTTATAATGGTATATCTTGCGTGCCAACATGGTATTAAAATGGTTATGATGTGGTATGATGGGTGGTATCCTCCTTTGAAGGATTTAAGTGATCTGACTTGGCACATGTTCACGCATGTAGTTGAAACAAATCAACATAGCCTCCACGATATTTATGTTCATGGTGATTTATATCCTACTCATGCTTGCATTCATTGTTGATTAATTTTAATGCATGTTCATGACCATTCTTGCTCTCTAGCTGGTCGCTTCCCAGTCTTTTTCTAGCCTTCACCTGTACTAAGCGGGAATACTGCTTGTGCATCCACTTCCATATACCCCAAAGTTATTCCACATGAGTCCACCATACCTTCCTATATGCGGTATTTGCATGCCATTCCAAGTAAATTTGTATGTGCCAAACTCTAAACCTTCAAATGAAATTCTATTTTGTATGCTCGAACAGCTCATGTATCAACTAGGGATGTCTATATCTTCCATGCTAGGTGGGTTATTCTCACGATGAGTGGACTCCGCTCATCATTCATGAGAAAATGGCTGGTAACCGGGATGCCCAGTCCCATGCTCAAAATCATAATAATTAAACAAAACTCCCCCAGGGTTGTTGCTGGTTTGGACGGTACCCGTTGTTTCGGGCTAGCCGTGGAGTGTGCTTGTTGGTGGTTGGGGGAGTATAAACTTTACCATTCTGTTTGGGAACCGCCTATAATGTGCATAGCATGGGAGATATTGAGATTCTTGGTTGTTATGTTGACAATGAAAGTATACCGCTCAAAATGTTATTCAATCTATATTTAAAAATTGAGCTCTGGCACCTCTACAAATCCCTGCTTCCCTCTGTGAAG
Source organism: Secale cereale (assembly GCA_902687465.1). NCBI lineage: Eukaryota > Viridiplantae > Streptophyta > Magnoliopsida > Poales > Poaceae > Secale > Secale cereale. The sequence continues at coordinate 559,224,648 of LR738710.1, read as the reverse complement.
GGCCTATCTATTTACTTTTATGCAGAGTCATCACCCTCTTATCAAATAGCACCAGTAGGAGAGCACCTCTGTCGTTGCATGTATTACTATTAATTTGCATTGAGTATGATCATGACTAGATCTCTTTTACCATGAATTACAATGTCTAGTCAGTCCTAGATCTTTAAAGGTGCTCTGCATTTATGTTTTGCGGTCTCAGAAAGGGCTAGCGAGATGCCATCTTGTTATATAATATCATGATTGTTTTGAGAAGTGTAGTCGTCCGAGGTTTATTATTATTGCTCGCTAGTTGATTATGCCATTGATGTGAGTAGTCTTGAGACCTGAAAGTTATTGTGAATGTGGTTAGTTCATGATCTTTTTGAAAACCTGAATGCTAACTTACATATTTACAACAACAAGAGCAAACAGAGTTTGTCAAAGTTTTTATTTATCACTTTCAGTTTATCAACTGAATTGCTTGAGGACAAGCAAAGGTTTAAGCTTGGGGGAGTTGATACGTCTCCAACGTATCTACTTTTCCAAACACTTTTGCCCTTGTTTTGGACTCTAACTTGCATGATTTGAATGGAACTAACCCGGACTGACGCTGTTTTCAGCAGAACTGCCATGGTGTTGTTTTTGTGCAGAATAAAAAGTTCTCGGAATCGCCTGAAAATCAACGGAGAATTATTTTGGAAAATATAAAAAATGCATGCACGAAGATCCACACCACGGGGGGCGAGGGCCTGTCCACGAGGGTGGGGGCGCGCCCCCTGCCCAGGGCGCGCCCCCCTGCCTCGTGGGCCCCCAGGTGATCCACCGACGTACCCCTAGATCCTATATCTTCCGTTTCGGGGAGAGAAAAAATCGGAGAGAAAGATTTATCGTGTTTCACGAGACAGAGCCGCCGCCAAGCCCTAATCTCTCTTGGGAGGGCTGATCTGGAGTCCGTTCGGGGCTCCGGAGAGTGGAGATCGTCGCCATCGTCATCATCAACCTTCCTCCATCACCAATTCCATGATGCTCACCGCCGTGTGTGAGTAATTCCATCGTAGGCTTGCTGGACGGTGATGGGTTGGATGGGATCTATCATGTAATCGAGTTAGTTTTGTTAGGGTTTGATCCCTAGTATCCACTATGTTCTGAGATTGATGTCGCTAGGACTTTTCTATGCTTAATGCTTGTCACTAGGGCTCGAGTGCCATGATTTCAGATCTGAACCTATTATGTTTCCATGAATATGTGTGTTCTTGATCCTATCTTGCAAGTCTATAGTCACCTACTATGTGTTATGATCCAGCAACCCCGAAGTGACAATAATCGGGACCACTCCCGGTGATGACTATAGTTTGAGGATTCATGTATTCACTATGTGTTAATGGGTCTGGTACTCTATTAAAAGGAGGCCTTAATATCCCTTAGTTTCCAATAGGACCCCGCTGCCACAGGAGGGTAGGACAAAAGATGTCATGCAAGTTCTTTTCCATAAGCATGTAGTACTATATTCGGAATACATGCCTACATTGCATTAATGAACTGGAGCTAGTTCTGTGTCACCCTAGGTTATAACATCTACATGATGAATTGCATCCGACGTAATTTCCCATCACCGATCCAATGCTTACGAGCTTTACCTATATTGCTTGTCGCTTATTTACTTTTCCGTTGCTACTATCACAGAAACTACAAAAACACTATCGTTACTTTTATTGCTGCTACCGCCACTATCATATTACTTTCTAAACTATCTTGCTGCAGATACTAAGTTTCCAAGTGTGATTGAATTGACTACTCAGCTGCTTATACTTAAGAGTATTCTTTGGCTCCCCTTGTGTCGAATCAACAAATTTGGGATGAATACTTTACCCTCAAAACTGTTGCGATCCCCTACACTTCTGGGTTATCATTGCATTGCATTGATTGTGTTCCCTTTTGTTTGTCGGTGCTTGTCCCCTCTTGATAGACGGTTATTCCGACAATGAGTTCGATGACACCGATGGAGAGCTATAATATCTTAAGAAGTGCCAGGCAATCAAAAGCCCCTTGTTCATTCTGATATAATCCCACTCTCTCGCTCTTACTCTCTTTTACTGCATTAGGACAATAATGATTCAACTATTACATGTTGTGGTAGTTGAACCCCTTTCCACTGCATGACCTGTCTTTGCCATAGTAAATAGTTGAAACCCACTAGCATGAGTAGGAGTTGTTTGAGCCATTAATGTGCCTACTCATTCATGCTTGTTTGTCATGTCTGCTACTGCTTAGAGTTGAGTCAGGTATGATTCATCGGGGATGAGTTGAAATGTGGTGAACATGTCCTATTGTTGTGAGCTAAGTGTGTGAACACGATTTGGTAAAGGTAGCGGTGAGAGGCCATGCAGGAGTACATGGTGGGTTGTCTCATTGAAACCGTCCTCAGGCACTCAGTTCTGTGTTTGTGATCCATGAACATTTACTACCACGCATTGGAATTCTTAAGTGCCCCTCTCGACTTATTAATCAACCAGATCTATGTCCAGGAGTTGCAACTAGTTTCTAGTGTTTGTAGGTAGTGTTAGTAGTCTACCAAGTGGCACCCGGTACAGGTGGGCTTGGGACAGACTAGGCACCGTGGCCGGGTATACCAAGCGTCGCCCGTTTGCTGGGCTTGGAACCCTGTACACATCGTTTGGGGCCGTGAGCGACACCCCGGCCGGATCTCCTTGCGGATGGAACCCGAATAGGTGAGAAACCTGAACTAGAGACTTGCGTGGTTAGTCAGGTCGTGGCCGACTCCCTCGCCAGGCTTCCGCTTGAAGGTTGCCGAGATACACGACGTGTACATGGTGGTAAGTGGCGAGAGCGTCTGTGAAGAAGTACACCCCTGCAGGGTTAACGTCATCTATTCTAATAGCCGCGTCCGCGGTAAAGGACTTCTGGGTTGCCTGTACAGTTCATAGACAAGTGAAAGTGGATACTCTAAAATGCGCAAGATAAGCGTGAGTGCTATGGATGGCGTTCTCGTAGGGAGACGGGAGCGGATCCATAGTGGTGTATTGATTTGGTGAATATGTGGACTCGTGTGCGCCACCTCAAAAGAGTTACTTGCAGTCGTAGTTCAGGATAGCCACCGAGTCAAAGCTGGCTTGCTGCAGTCAAACTCCACCACCCCTTTGTTGATGCTGATGCATATGTAGCTAGTTATGATGTAAGCCTTGCTGAGTACATTTGTACTCACGTTTGCTTAATTTATGTTTTTTGCAGAGAGACTTCAGTCTCACTTGTGGTTCCGCGTGGACTTTGACGTTTAGCTTGTTACCTCAGCTACGATGTTGTACCCTTGGGAGGGTCTTGTAGATAGTCAGGCTTCTCATCCTTTTTCATTTGTAGTTGTCTGTACTCAGACATGTTATGCTTCCGTTGCTTGTATGCTCTGTATGTTGGGTCACGAGACCCATGTTTGTAATATCTGGCTCCTCGGAGTCTAATGAATAAATATTTTGATTCATAGAGTTTTGATGTGATGCCATGTTGTGTTTGAACATATCGAGCATATTGTGTGTATTTTATTGAAATGCTTGGTATGTGTGGGATCCGACACCTAGTTGTTTACCCTTGGTAGCCTATCTTATGGGGAAATTCCTCCTAGTGCTTCCACTAAGCCTTGGTAGCTTGCTACTGCTCCAAAACACTTAGGTTGGTCGGCATGTGTCCTTCTTCGTTCTTGTGTCTGTCCCTTCAGGGAAATGTCATGAGTTGTTCCTCTAAGTCCTTGTAGCTTGCTATGACTTGGGTTCATACGTTGATGACCGACACGTTCGTTGATGGGTCATGTATGCCTGTCCCTGTAATTTAGCGCCAACTTTGGTTTACAACTAGTCATGTCAGCCCGGGTTCTCTGTCATATGGATGATAGTGACACTATCATATACGTGAGCCAAAATGCGCAAACGGTCTCGGGCCAGGTAAGGTGGCACCCGTGGGAATACCGTGCGTGAGGCCGCAAAGTGATATGATGTGTTACATGCTAGATCGGTGTGACTTAGGATAGGGGTCCCGATAGCTTTGGCATCAGAGCCTAGCTGCCTGTAGGATTACCAAGCCAAACTGGTCGAAGTCGTGTCTAGAAATTCTTTAGTTATGTAAGGGAATTGTTTGTGGAAGGGAACGTAAGGCTCTTTTTACTCCTTATACCTTATGCCTTTTCATCTTAGTCACCTTCTTCTTTTCCACGAGGATTAAGAACTAGTCTTGTCATCAATCTATCAGGATCACGTTAATGGTGGATTCAACTCTCAATTCAGTCTCAAGTACTTCCATTTGTTAAACTGTTGTCTCGGAACCTTGACATTATTATGTTGAATGGTTATGCTACCTTATTCATGAACCTCAAAATATTTTTGAGCATTTACAGCCGTTATGATGTCCGAGTCATCCCAGGTCTCTAAATAATCTATTGCATTTGCAAACCTTTCTTCCCTATTTCCGATGCTCCTTTGGGCCAGATTAACCACACTAGTCAGTGTGTTGAGGTACTTCGTTGCCTCGACATAATTGTTGAAGCTATAAGGAAACTAGGATATCATAGATAGCCACCCAGTAACCCAACCTTATGTTGTGCTCTTAGTGTGATGATTCTGGCCATCATTCTCGAAAGCATCTCGTGATGCCATTTAGTTAGTAGGCATTCCATTCTTGGGTTCTTGAACCCAAGATTCATTCCACTTACTTCGTGTTGATAGTGTTTGCTTGTTCCTTTAGGATATTACTAACCTTGTGATAGTCTTCGAGGTCTGTGGTGTATCATTCTTCCAATACCATGAACCATCCTTGGCAAAAGTTCGATCGAACCAAAATATAACAATAAGAGTACTCTTGAGGAGTTCTCGACTCTATGTTGTGACTTTGCCAATTCTACCTTTCTGCATGGGCTATCAGGAAGAAATATGTTGAACTAGTTCGACATGCTAATCTATGCATTCACAACTCAGAAAGTTATATGTTCCTTTGAGTTGTCCCTCTTTAGTTCTATTATGACCCCGTCTATCAGTTGATAGTGAGGAGTAGTTGTGCAGTTGTGTTTATCGATGCCTTTTACTCTTGTGGTCCGTCAAGCCATTCTATTCTGGAATGACTAGGAGAAACAAACTCCAGAACCTCATCCATTTCCAGGATTGGGTCAGAGTAGTTGTATTTCGCAGGTCAAAATGTCAATCCAGCTTTTGTTTTGTTCTACCTTGGAGTATTTCCATCTTTATGTCAAGACTTCCGTGGGAATTACACAACCTCCTATGAACTCTTGATGCAGTGATACTTCTCACCATTATTATTCATTGCTCGGTCTCCGTGTTATTGTAACCGGAATACTGACAAGTGAATCATGTTGTGTGAAATCAATACTCCTAGCAACTCCGTTGCTTGGTAGTTAATGGACGATAATCTCATTCTTAGCGTGCTGGTTACTGAATCATCATTCTAAGATTGATCATGCTACCTAGTCCATTTTTCTGGTGCACTCTCCGATCTATGAGTTAGGATTGTATTAATTCCTTGCTCTTTTCATCATATTGTCTTGCCCTGAAAAGCAAGATTGTTCTCCAGCTTAGTAACATATCGGTGGTTCACGATTTTCCGGGTATCTTCTCGAAAGTATTACCAGGTTGTCCCCTGACTGTTATGTTGAGCTCGTGATCAAGTTGGGTTCTTGTAACCACCCCTTCTCCAAGAATCTGTGTTGGATACCCCTGAGCTAGTTGGTTATGCTAAAGAATAACTTGGAGAGTTGGAAGATAAAAGTTTGTCCAACTTAGTTCATCTCTAAGGGATATCATCTATGTGTCTGTGTGTTGAAGAAAGATGATATCTTCATCAATTGGTCCTCGTGATCAGTTGTTGGATCTATTGTCTTGTCCAAACTTTGATTTGAGTGTGGGCTATCCTCAAATCAAATCAGAACCAACGATGTTCGTAATGTTGTCCTACTCGTGGTTGATCCCTCGAGCATACACCGTTACATCTTTAGGTCTGACCAATGCTATCATCTTGTTCACATAATTGTGGAATTGCACTTACATAGAAACCTGAATGAATTGTTGTTGAGCCCATCAGCAACATTTTTATCTCCTCCATGATTCGTGTTGAACATCCAGCTAGTGTTGGAAACTTTTATAAGCATTCTCTTCGTGTTCCGTTCATGAAGTATATGTGTGGTGGAAGAAGAGACCTTCCCTAATTCATGTGTAATTGATGTAAGTTGCCACCGTGAATTCGAGGAAGTTTCTTTTGCCTCCTCTGGAATCATTCCAAGTCAACCATGCACGTGCAAAGTATTATGTGGTCTATTAGACTGATAATCTTCGTTCCATATGAATTTCGTAGCACACCAAGCCACAGATTGACTTGTTCAAGAAGAAGAAGTCCTTCTTAAGAGCTAGACTTATGTAAGGACTTTGATACCCTCGATGAAGACTCCCAACCTGAACTCGGTAGTATTTTATTGTAATTCTACTATGTAGTCATGCTTGTCTTGGACAGTGTGTCCACATGTACGTAGCAGAACTAGCTCATGTTTTGGAGCTTGCTATCGTCGTTCATTCCCGAGAATCTCGCAACGCCATCTCGTCGATTCTTGTTGTAAACTTATTTTCAGACATGCTGAGTATGAAGCGTCCTTTCACCAACCAGATCTGATTCTCGGGCAGATATGGTGGTTGGAACATTCCCAACATTTGCATTTTGTTCCCAACTTGCACCCACCATTGTGCCATTTACCATGGGCTGCCCTTCTTAGTACTTGTTGTTCAGGATTATCTTCAAAAGTGGGCTTACCATGTGTCCCATCCATTTTCAATGATAAGCAAAAATCATCCATTGTGTTGTCTACAACAAGGTAGTACATATCATTTATTCTAGTTTGAGTATGCCATCCATCCGAACTCCTTCAAACGATCATTTGTGATTTGCCTTTGGCTAGTATGGAGAGTTCCAATGATCTATCTATCATAAGTAATTCTTTCGCCACTTCAGGGAATAGTTCTACGATTCACCCTCCTTAAGGTGCCCCTGTGTGGAATCGTGGCAATTAACTCCTCGCTACTTTGAAACCCATCCACCATCTTCTAAGCGTGGAATTGTTGCCTACCAAATTGAACCTTTGTCATCTATTTCATCCCTCTCATTGTGTGTTTTGTGTCTCAACTCAAGAGGTGTCCTTACATCTCACTTCATGATTTGATCTTCAGTTGCTCGATCTTCGAGAAGATTGATTCCTGTAGAGTTTCCTTATGTCATGATTGTGTTATACGAAGTTCTCGAAAGCAAGACGTCAAGTTCAAGATGCAAGGAACCAACATCTTCGAGAAGGGCAGTTGGATCAATAAGATTGTGTTACTTCCATGCCCCCTCTGTCTTCTTACCTCACGTCTTGAATCTCGAGACAAGATTCTCGTTTAGTGGGGGTGAGTTGTTACATCCCTAGTTCTGGTATGACATAGACTAGCTAGTCATGTGTGCATCATGTTTAAGTTTCGTTTAAATTTGAAATGGGGATTGAACAAACCCTAGCATCAAATTAAATCAAATAGGCTCAAGTAAAATCTTTTTCAATGAACCCAAAATGCCCTTCAAAAATGTTCATAATTTATGGAACAAGGTGAGAACCTAAACCAGAAATGGTGGACATTTTTCCAGGGCATAAATGGGCTTTGAATTAATCCAATATGTATTTGAATTGGAGCTTTAAAATTCTATAAATATTTTTACAGCTCCAAATATTTTGAAACTTGTTGAGAGTCTCTTGAATAATTCAGTTAGTGCCCATAAAAAGTTTCAAAAGCTTACAAAATGGTTTAGTGCCAAACTAAACCAAAAACAATTAAAGAAAACAAAACAAAACAGAAGAAATAAAACAGACAAAGGAAAGGGCCTTACCTGACTTGCCTGCCTGGCCCAACTCCTGTTCTGGCCTAGCCCACACGAGGCAACACCGTCTTCTTCCTCCTGCCAGGAGGAGAAGCAGCTGCGTGCCTACACGTGCGCGGCCGACGACTCCACCTCCTTCCTGCCTGCATGCGTCCCCGACGCCCTGGATGTCTCTGTCTCTGCCATGCAGCTCTCCAGTCATCTCCCCATTCTCCCTGTACCCCTCCCCCTCCTCTGCTCTCTCCCGCGGCACCACTGACACGCCACCGTCGCCGCCGCTCGCCGTAGCCACGGCCACCGTCCACCCGTCGCCTTGTAGATGCGTCCAGAAGAACCGTAGTCGACTCCTGCATCGTCTACGCCAACCCGTTTGATCGCGGGAGCTCTGCAACGTCATCTTCGAGCTCATCTTCACCGCGCTCGCTAGAGATCTTCCTCGTCGCTCCGCTCGCTCTGGTGCTTCCCTGAGCTCGCCTACCCGCCCAGCGTGCTCACTGTGAGGGCACGGTCCGAACCCCCCTATCATTCCCCGCATTTGCACACCGTAGTTGCTGTTTCGCCGATGACCGAGAAGCGCCGCCGCCTGAGCTCGTCACCGACGAGGCTCCGGTGACCGATTGCCCGTGCATATTCCCGTTGGCCTTGTGAGAGCGTGTAGAACCCGTATGTGCTAACTATTGATCCTCCCGCGCGCTGCATCATCGATTCCATCGACATCCATACTCCGGCCGCCGCCTCGCTCGCTGCCGGCACTGCTCCCGGCCACCCCGCGTCCTCCCGTTGCCATTGTTGGATGCATGGGAGCGCCAGCAAGCCGTAGATGGCCTCAGCCGTCCATTTGCATGCCATAGGCACATTCCCGGCGCCCTCCGCCGCGTCTGTCGCCTCCGGCGGCTAACCGTCGGTCGGTTTGACCCTGTTTGGCCACTAACAGACGCATCAGTGTCTATGACATGTGGGGCCAGCCTCTGGTTAATTTTGGATTAGTGCAAAATTAACACTAACTTGTTTGTTAAGTAAATGAGTCACTGACCGACGGGTCCCACCGGTCAGGTTTGACCTGGACCGGGTTAGTTGACCTACTGACGTCACTGTTGACCTTGCTGACGCAATAAAGCTTTTCTGGCATTCTGAATAACCAGAAAATCCAAAAAATGATTTAAACTTCTAAAAATCATAGAAAATCAACCGTAACTCCAAATGAAATAAGTTATATATGAAAATTTATCAGAAAAATATGAAGAATATGTTTATGGCATGTTCATGCATGTTTGAACAACCTAAGGTTGTTGTATATGACAATTTGCATAATTGGAATTTAAATAATCACATATGGAGTTCGAATTTGAACCTTTGGTTCAAACCATCTTCATTTAATCTGGTCGCTAGTTGCATTAGCTCAATAAACATCATATTGCCATGTCACATTCATGCATCATATTGTTGCATTGCATTGATTGTGTTCCCTCTTGTTTGCCGGTGCTTGTCCCCTCTCGACAGACGGTTGTTCCGACGATGAGTTTGATGACACCGATGGAGAGATATACTATCTTCAGAAGTGCCGGGCAAGCAAAACCCCCTTGTTCATTCTGATACAATCCCACTCTCTCGCTCCTGCTCTCTTTTACTGCATTATGACAACGACGATTCAACTGTTACATGTTGCGGTAGTTGAACCCCTTTCCACTGCAAGACATGTCTTTGCCACAGTAAATAGTTGAAACCCACTAGCATGAGTAGGAGTTGTTTGAGCCATTATGTGCCTACTCATTCCTGCTTGTTTGTCATGCCTGCTACTGCTTAGAGTTGAGTCATGTCTGATTCATCAGGGATGAATTGGAATGTGGTGAACATGTCCTATTGTTGAGAGCTAAGTGTGTGAACACGATCTGGTAAAGGTAGCGGTGAGAGGCCATGTAGGAGTACATGGTGGGTTGTCTCATTGAAACCGTCCTCGGGAACTGAGTTTTGTGTTTGTGATCCATGAATAGTTACTACCATGCATTGGAATGCTTAAGTGCCCCTCTCGACTTATTAATCAACCTGATCTCTGTCCAGGAGTTGCAACTAGTTTCTAGTGTTTGTAGGTAGTGTTAGTAGTCTACCAAGTGACACCCGGTACAAGTGGGCTTGGGACAGACTAGGCACCATGGCCGGGTATACCAAGCGTCGCCCGTTTGGTGGGCTTGGAACCCTATACACATCGTTTGGGGCAGTGAGCGACACCCCGGCTGGATCTCCTTGCGGATGGAACCCGAATAGGCGATAAACCTGGACTAGAGATTTGCGTGGTTAGTCAGGTCGTGGCCGACTCCCTCGCCAGGCTTCCACTTGAAGGTTGCCGAGATACACGACGTGTACATGGTGGTAAGTGGCGAGAGTGTGTGTGAATAAGTGCACCCCTGCAGGGTTAACATCATCTATTCGAATAGCCGTGTCCGCGGTAAAGGACTTCTGGGTTGCATGTACAGTTCATAGATAAGTGAAAGTGGATACTCTAAAATGCGCAAGATAAGTGTGAGTGCTATGGATAGCGTTCTCGTAGGGAGACGGGAGCGGATCCATAGTGGTGTATTTATTTGGTGAATATGTGGACTCGTGTGCGCCACCTCAAAAGAGTTACTTGCAGACGTAGTTCAGGATAGCAACCGAGTCAAAGCTGGCTTGCTGCAGACAAACTCCACCGTCCTTTTGTTGATACTGATGCATATGTAGCTAGTTCTGATGTAAGTCTTGCTGAGTACATTTGTACTCACATCTGCTTATTTTATGTTTTTGCAGAGAGACTTCAGTTTCACTATTGGTTCCGCATGGACTTCGACGTTTAGCTTGTTACCTCAGCTACGATCTTGTACCCTTGGGAGGGTCATGTAGATAGTCAGGCTTCTCAGCATTTTTCATTTGTAGTTGTCTGTACTCAGACATGTTATGCTTCTGTTGCTTGTATGCTCTGTATGTTGGGTCATGAGACCCATGTTTGTAATATCTGGCTCCTCGGAGTCTAATGAATAAATATTTTGATCATAGAGTTTTGTTGTGATGCCATGTTGTATGTGCACATATCGAGCATATTGTGTGTATGTTATTGAAATGCTTGGTATGTGTGGGATCCTGTGACGCCCCCGATTTGACCGTACACTAGTCATGGACTCACTGGAAGATATCACAACACAACTCTAGACACAAATTGAAATAAAACAAGCTTTATATTACATGCCAGGGGCCTCGAGGGTTCGAATACAAAAGCTCGAATACACAAGAGTCAGCGGAAGCAATAATATCTGAGTACAGACATAAGTTAAACAAGTTTGCCTTAAGAAAGCTAGCACAAATATAGCAACGATCGAAAAGGCAAGGCCTCCTGCCTGGGACCTCCTAACTACTCCTCGAAGCCGAACTCCATGTAGAAACATCATCGGGATCCTCTTGGTCCTGGACTCCACCATCTGGTTGCGTCATCCGAGAAGAAGAAACAAAAGGGGGAAAAGGGGGAGCAAAGCAACCGTGAGTACTCATCCAAAGTACTCGCAAGCAACGATCTACACTACATATGCAATGATATATGTGTAAAGGGGCAATATCTGTGGGCTAAACTGTAGAATGCCAGAACAAGAGGGAGATAGCTAATACAATCGAAGACTACGCTTCTAGCAACGTCCATCTTGCAGTAGAAGAAGAGAGTAGCTGGAAGTAACAAGTATCCTCGCTTCTGGCAGCCTCCGTCTTGCAGGAGTAGAAGGGAATAGATGGTAAGTTCACCAAGTAACATCGTATAGCATAAACCTACCCGGCGATCCTCCCGCACATCACCCTGTGAGAGAGCAACCACCGAGTTATATCTGGAACTTGTCTGGGTGTGTTTTATTAAGTATCCAGTTCTAGTTGTCATGAGGTCAGAGTACAACTCCGGGTCGTCCTTTTACCGAGGGACACGGCTATTCGAATAGATTAACTTCCCTGCAGGGGTGCACCACATAACCCAGCACGCTCGATCCCATTTGGCCGGACACACTTTCCAGGGTCATGCCCGGCCTCGGAAGATCAACACGTCGCAGCCCTACCTAAGCACAACAGAGAGGTCAGCACGCCGGTCTAAACCCTAAGCGCACGGGGGTCTGGGCCCATCGCCCAATGCACACCTGCACGTTGCGAGGGCGGCCGGTGAGCAGACCTAGCAACTTCCATTACTAAGGAAGTTACGTTACGCGATCCAACACGGCGCGTGCCGCTCAGTCGCTGACGTCAAGAAGGCTTCGGCTGATACCACGACGTCGAGTGCCCATAACTATTCCCACGTAGCTGGTTAGTGCGTATAGGCCAATGGCCAGACTCAGATCAAATACCAAGATCCTATTAAACGTGTTATTATGAAATAACCGCGGACAACGACCAGGGCCAGGCCCACCTGTCTCCTAGGTGGTCGCAACCCGCCCTGTCGCTCCGCCACAAAGTAACCATCAGGGGGCTGTCGGGAACCCAGGCCCACCACTACCTGGGTGGAACCACCTGACCCTTCAGCCCCCATCTCCGAATCATCATCATGTGTATGTAATAGTATAGTATATACCCGTGATGACCACCCGAGTGATCACGGCCCGATAGTATAGCATGGCAGACGGACAAGAATGTAGGGCCACTGATGGAAAACTAGCATCCTATACTAAGCATTAGGATAGCAGGTAAAGGTATCAACAGTTGTAGCAACAATGACAGGCTATGCAACAGAACAGGAGCTACCGAATCAACAATAGTAGTAAACTAATGCAAGAGTAAGAGGGAGGAGAATAGGCGATATCTGGTGATCAAGGGGGGGGGGCTTGCCTGGAAGCTCTGCAGACAAAAGGAATCTTCGGAAGCGTGGCCGTAGTCGAACACCGAAGCATCAATTGTCTCGGGGTCTATCGCGGTATCGGAGTCTACCGAAAAGAAGCAACGAAGGGGAAACAAATAAATAACAGAGCAGACAATAGCATCACATAATATAACAAGGCAATACGCGGTGCTAGGTGTGACCTAACGCGGTACTAAGTGATACTGGCGAAGGGGGAAACATCCGAGAAAGTATTCCCGATGCTAGGTATTTCCGGACAGGTGAAACGGAGGGGGATGGTTCCATGTTCGGTATGATAGAGGCGTGTGGCGGATGAACGGACCGCGTTTTCGGATTCGTCTCGTCGTTCTAAGCAACTTTCATGTACAAAGTATTTTCATCCGAGTTACGGTTTAAAAGATATGATTTTCTAAAGTTTTTATTAATTTATGGAATTTAATATTAATTAAATTAATTCGAAAAAGGATTTATGACATCAGCATGACATCATGCTGACGTCAGCATGGTTGACTGGTCAACCTGACCAGTGGGTCCCACCTGTCATTGACTATTTAGTTTAATTAGGATTTTAATTAGGTTAATTAGTGATTTGGTTATTCTAAACAGAATTAATTAATTAATTAATTAATTAATTAATTAAAACTTTTATTATTTACTATTAATTTTAATTATTATTTTAATTAATATTTTTTATATTTTTTTATCCTTTTTTTAAGCGTTCTGGGGGCCGTGGGGCCCCACCTGGCAGTGGTCCGTGGGGGCCAGGCGGGCGCTGGTCGTTAACGGGGCGGGTTACGGGCGCATGGCGCCCGACGGGCGAGCGGGCAGGCGCCGCTCGGTGGCTACCCGAGCGGGAGCGTGCGGCGCACGCCGGCGGCCAAGGCCAGCGGGTGGCCGAGCGGAGGAGGGGATGGGGCGTAGCGGGCGGCAGGGCCCTGGGCGCCGACCGGGCCGAGGTCGCCGGCGACGGAGGTGCCAAACTAGCGGAGCGGGGGCCGCGGCGGAATGGCGGCGGCGCTGGGCAGCATCAGCAGCAGTGTGAAAGCAGCAGGGCGGCAGCGGCGCGAACGGAGGCAGCGCGGGGGGGGCGCGGCGAGCTACAGGCGGAGGGTGCGGGAATCGGTCGGGGCGAAGTGCGGCGGCTGTCGCGGCTGCGGTGCCATCGATGGGCTGCCACGGCAGTGGCGGCCAGCGCCGGCACAGCCACGGGCAGGGCGTGGTAGGCACTCGGGGCGAGGAAGAGGAGGACCAGGGGCGAGGCCCGTGCGTGACGGAGGGCGGTCGGTGGCCGTGTCGAGGGCGTGCCCGGGCGCGACAGCGGCGAACAGAGGGAGAGGCGGGCGCGCGACGGTCCAGACGGGTGACGGGGACGGGGAGAGAGAGGGAGACGCTCACGGTGAGGCTATAGGGGAGTGGCAGTGGGCTCGGGGAGGAGTCGGGGAGGCCGGCGATGGTCGAAGGCCGACGGTGGTCGGAGGCAAGCGGTTCGACGGCGAGGCGGCGATGAGCAGCGGGCCCGGCGTCTTCAGGCGTGAGAGGGGACGGGGCGCGAGGGAGGAGCTGCGAGGAGGAGGCCGAGGCCAGCGCTTGGCGATCCGGCGACGGCGCGCGACGACGGGGCGGGGTGGCGGTGCACCGGCGAGGGAGCTCCAAGCGACGGCGACAACGTCGTGGCAGCGGCGGGCGTGCCCCCGATCTCGATCCAGAATCGGGGGGGAGGAGAGGGAAGATATTTCGGGGGAGTGTCGGTGGGGTTCGGGGCCTGGGGGAAGGGCCATATAGGCCAGCGGGTGGGCTGGCCGGTTGGGCCCTCTGGCCCAGTTTGCCACGAGCCTTTGCCCCATTTATTTTATTTTGTTTTATTTTAGCTTAGTTTCTTTTTAAATCTAGTTTTATGAAAACTACAACTAGCACCTAAATTAGTATTAATAGATATGCTACTACCATAAATAATTTGTCACTATAATTAAAGTAGTTTGTATTTGTTTATTAATTTAAGAGCATTCACATAATAGTTTTTATCGCTGTTTGATTTATGATAGTGTATTTAAACACATTGTAAATGTGAGGTTCCTACACCGACAGTTAACATGGATTATTTTCCACAAACCGAACATGTTGGTTTTAATGTTTCAAAACTTTTGTTGTTTGCCTTTGTTTCAAAATTTGAATTTGGATCGTTCTGAACTAATGCGAGATTAGCAACAGAGATCGAGGTGACGTGGCATCATTAGCGGATGGTTACTGTAGCTTAACTATCCGGGCGTCACAATTCTCCTCCACTACAAGAAATCTCGTCCCGAGATTTAAGAGGGCGGTAAGGGGGAAAGGTCTGGTTACGAAATTCTAACGAATCTTCTCGGTCTTGGTTGCTCTTCTCGAAGAAGTTGACTCCTTGTGTTGATGTCTTCATTTCTCTGCTCCAAGTCATCGTGATCAAGTCGTCATCCTTTCTCCGGGGTCTTCATCGTCCTACGAACGCGAAGAGGGGAAAACTTTGGAAGAACGCGTCTCCACAAGGCTGGGCATCTAACGGTGAACTCAATGGAAAATACACGAGGTATCCCACGAGTTGTATTTCAGTGAATTCGTTGAGTGCAATATACGATGGTACCAAATTTTCAATTGGGTAGGCAATCATTCGATGCCTAGACAGAAGCTGGAATGGGAGCAATGCACAACGAGAATAACATGGTGTTTGATTCCAAGATGAATAATGGTATAGATTTTAGCTCACGAATCACATACGAAGCCAGGTGCAAAAGATACATTAGAATCCGGGTTGTAAAGAAGAGTCGGGTTTCGATCCAGTGGACCTGTGGGTTATGGGCCCACCATGTGGGTTGAAAGTAGGAAGGGTGGTGACATCTTGCATAGCCGCGACAGGGAGGCATGTGAGTGGATAGCTTGTCAGCTATGTCAGCAACAATGTCGGTACCAAGGACGGGGAACGAAGAGAACCATTTTCCCGCTCGTTGAAACGAGGCGAACCAATAGGCAAAGTTCTCGTCCATCGGTGGTTACCAGAATATTATGAACAATAATAACAGGTTCTTACTGACAGAGTTGAACACCAAGTTGTTTACATAAGCAGAAAATTATTACTGCTTACATTATATGTAGATCAAAGAAAGGTTAAACAAACAAATGGAAAGAAAAATTGTGATTACACACAATTATTAGGAGTATATCCTTCCCATGGACAAGCAGAACACGGTATACAGGGTAGGAGAGTAAGTACCCAACCATTCAGATAAAGAGGCCAGGGATTAATCAAGATGTTACCCATACAACGGTGTTTGGATAACTGACGATGAAACATTTTGTGACGCCCGGGTAATTAAGCTACAGTAACCCTCTGCTAATGATGTCGCGTCACCGCGGTTAATGTTGATAAACTCGCATCGGTCTGAAAACCAGTTCAAATTTAAAATAACATCAAATGGTAAAAGTTTTCAAACATTTTAAAAATAAAATGTTCATTGGGCTGCAAATATTCTCTAACTAATTGTCAAGTTTAAACCAACATTATTTGAATAATTAAAATGCTTTAACCTAATTAAATTTGGTCCGACAACTTTTATTTAAACCCATTTATTTTAAACAAATATCTACACTAGTCAAAAATATATGTTTTGGAACTTACTGTGCTAGTACAACACACTACCTAGTATTTTGTGCCAAATACCATGTGTAAAAAAAAGTTCGTTGGAAGTGATAGGAAAATGCAAAACTGTTAGAAATATGAAAGCAGAAAAGACTATGAAAAAGGCTAACACAGCCCATCCAACCAATAGTGGCCCAGCCCACCTCCCCTCATCCCTTACCTCCCGCTACAGGGGCAGAGTGGTGCGTGGCGCACATCCAGGCACCACGGTCGTGGATGTCGTCCATGTCGCCCCCCTGGACCTATAACCTTGTCCACCGAAACCCTAGCCCCCCTCTCGGCCGATCCCCTCCCTTTTCCTCGTCGTCTCCTCCTCCTCTGCCCGGAATCGAGATGGGGACCGAGTGCGGTGACCGCGCTGTTCGCCGTCGTTGCCGCGACCACCATCATCACCGTCGCTTGGGAGCATGCCGAGGGGATGCGACTTCATCGACTACATCGTCTTCGCCCTTTGGATCGAGCTGCACCGGACCAACGTCACTGGATCGACGCGTCTTCCTCGCCTACGGCCGCCGCCACCCTACGCCCGATCTACCTCACCGGAACTCCTCTGCCACTCCGGCCGCGTCCTTCGCCTCCCCCTGTGAGCTCCTCTTCCAAAAACCCCCTCTCCCCCTTTTGATTTCATCGCCGTAGCCGCCGTCCCCAAGTCCGTCCGAGCCGCCGTGTACTATGTGTAGTGCTGTGCTGCTGCTTGGCCGCGACCGCCGCTCGCTTCCGGCTGTTGCGCTGCTGCCCTGTTTGTTGCTGTACTGCTGCTGCTCTTGCACCGCTGCTGTGCCCCCGGCCGCGCTCGCCGTGTGCCCTGGTGGCTGCTCGTGCATGGCCACGCCCATGCGCGTGCCGTGCAGCGTCGTGCCCCACGCCTAGCTGGTGTGCATGCCGGTGCTGCTCTTCTGAATCTGCTGCTGCTGTTGAATGCTACTGTTCATGCTGCTAGCTTTTCTAATTTTACAATGACTAAGCATCTAGACAGTCCCTAAACAGCAGCTAAACAACTACTAACAGGAGCAAAAATAATATGGGTGGAGAGTATACTTGACAAACTCCATTTTATCCCATTGGAACAAATCCATTTGGTGCATGGATTAAATCCTAAAAAAATCACAAAATCCTATCTTTTGTTAAACTGAAACTAGTTTTAGTCCCTAGCATTGTGTGCGTGCTCTGTGTACGTGAGATGTGTGCCATGCTGTGTGTTGTGTGTGTGGCCATGTGCCCATGTGTGTGTATGGCCGGCTGGGTCTGTAGATGAGACCGGGTCCTATTTATGTTAGCAGCTAATTAGTAGTTAGGCTAATGTGTGATTAGGTGTAGTGTATGACATGTGGACCCTACTGTTAGATAAAAAGATAATTTAGATTAAAAATATCTAAGCCTATGACATGTGGGTCACATCTCTCCTTTTGACTAGTCAAGTTGACTTGGTCAATTCGAATTAATTAAATATAATAATTTCAGAAATTCTAGAATATTAATAAAACTTTAGAAAATCCTATAAATTAATCCGTAACTCGGATGAAAATACTTTGTACATGAAAGTTGCTCAGAACGACGAGACGAATCCGAATACGCGGTCCGTTCGTCCGCCACACATCTCTATCATACCGAACATGCAACTTTCCCCTCCGTTTCATCTACCCGAAAATGCCTAACACCGGGAATACTTTCCCGGATGTTATTCCTCTTCGCCTGTATCACCGAGCACCGCGTTAGGTCACACGTAGCATCGCGTATTGCCTTGTTATATTTTGTGATGCTATTGTTTGCTCTGTTATTTATTTGTTTCCCCTTCGTTGCTTCTTTTCGGTAGACTCCGATACCGTGATAGACCCCGAGACCCTTGATGCTTCGGTGTTCGACTATGGCTACGCTTCCGAAGATTCCTTTCGTCTGCATAGCTTCCAGGCAAGCCCCCCCCCCTTGATCACTAGATATCGTCTATTCTCCTCCCTCTTACTCTTGCATTAGTTTACTACTGTTGCCGATTCGATAACTCCTATTCTGATGCATAGCATGTCATTGTTGCTACCACTGTTGATACCTTTACCTGTTATCCTAATGCTTAGTATAGGATGCTAGTATTCCATCAGTGGCCCAACATCCTTGTCCGTCTGCCATGCTATACTATCGGGCCGTGATCACCTCGGGTGGTGATCACGGGTGTATACTATATACATACTTTACACGACACATGATGTGACTAAAGTCGGGTCGGCTCATTGAGTACCCGCAAGTGATTTGATGTGGGGGATGAAAGGACAGGTGGCTCCATCCAGGTAGTGGTGGGCCTGAGTTCCTGACGGCCCCCGAGTGGATCTTTCTGGCGGAGCGACAGGGCAGGTTGAGACACCCAGTGGAGAGGTGGCCTCGCCCTGGTCGTTGTCCGCGGTTATTTCATAATAACACGCTTAACGAGTTTGGATATTTGATCTGAGTCTGGCCATTTGGTCTATACGCACTAACCAGCTACGTGGGAATAGTTATGGGTACTCGACGTCGTGGTATCAGCCGAAGCCTTCTTGACGTCAGCGGTTTAGCGGCGCGCGCCGGGTTGGACCGCATAACGTAACTTCCTTAGTAATGGAGGTTGCTAGGTCTGCTCACCGGCCGCCCTCGCAACGTGCAGGTGTGCATTGGGAGATGGGCCCAGACCCCTGTGTGCTTAGGACTTAGACCGACGTGCTGACCTCTCTGCTGTGCTTAGGTAGAGCTGCGACGTGTTGATCTTCCGAGGCCGGGCATGACCCTGGAAAGTGTGTCCGGCCAAATGGGATCAAGCGTGCTGGGATATGTGGTGCACCCCTGCAGGAAAGTTAATCTATTCGAATAGCCGTGTCCCTCGGTAAAAGGACGACCCGGAGTTGTACTCGGACCTCATGACAACTAGAACTGGATACTTAATTAAAACACACCCAGACAAGTTCCAGATACAACCCGGTGATCGCTTTCCCACAGGGCGACGAGGGGAGGATCGCCGGGTAGGATTATGCTATACGATGTTACTTGGTGGACTCTTCAGCTACTCAAGACGGAGGGTGCCAGAAGCTTTGATACTTGTTACTTTTCCATCTATTCTATTCTACTGCTGCAAGACGGAGGCTGCCAGAAGTTGGATACTTGTTACTTTCCAGCTACTCTCATCTTCTGCTGCAGGATGGAGGTTACGAGAAGCGTAGTCTTCGTTTGGATTAGCTATCCCCCTCTTATTCTGGCATTCTGCAGTTTAACCCACATATATTACCCCTTTACACAGATATCATTGCATATGTAGTGTAGATCCTTGCTTGCGAGTACTTTGGATGAGTACTCATGGTTGCTTTTCTCCCCCTTTTTCCCCTCTTGTTCCTTCTTCTCGGATGATGCAACCAGACTGATGGAGTCCAGGAGCCAGAAGATCCCGAGGTTGTTTCTACGTGGAGTTCGGCTTCAAGGAGTAGTTAGGAGGTCCCAGGCAGGAGGCCTTGCCTTTTCGATCGTTGTTAATTTTGTGCTAGCCTTCTTAAGGCTAACTTGTTTAACTTATGTCTGTACTCAGATATTATTTCTTCCGCTGACTCTTGTGTATTCGAGCTTTTGTATTCGAGCCCTCGAGGCCCATGGCTTGTAATATAAAGCTTGTATTATTTTAATTTGTGTCTAGAGTTGTGTTGTGATATCTTCCAGTGAGTCCCTGATCTTGGTCGTACACATTTGCGTGCATGATTAGTGTACGGTCAAATCGGGGGCGTCACACATTTAGCATTGGGCTTCAAATGTTCTTGTTGAAAATCGGAGTACCACAGTCATGCTTCAAGATAGCATTGGCATGGTCTTGAAGCAAAGGTCAGACTCGGATATACAAAGGATTCATCAGGAACAACTTATATAATTAGTCTTACAATTTTCTCCTGGAAGAATGGCTATCCTTGCAAAAGAAATTATAATGATGGGTCCTCCAGCCCGGGGTGCTAGGCATGACATCGTATTACCGGGTCATCAAAGGACCAACATTATAACTACTAGAAAGTTGTCCCAACCATCATACCTAACCGAGATTCAGATCCGATTGGTGTCATGATACCTCACACTCGGGATGTTCGAGAAGAAAAGGGGCAACACCAATCGACGAAATGACTTTCCAAGGTTCTCGGGAAATGAACTATGGGAGCAGGTTCCCGAATCAATGATTCATCATTAACCAAGGAGAGGATGAGGAGGTGGCTGATGGGCTCAGCGACAATTCATCGAGAATTCCAAACGGAGGGATTTCCACAATAATGTGAACAAGAGGATGACACTTATCAATTCAAATGATATAATGTTGTATGCTCGAGGAAAAACATACACCATTAATCATTAGGTGAAAGGTGTGCCCGAAATATGACCTTAGGCAGCAAGATCAATGTTAGAGTGACGATTCAATAACCAACAATCTAAGAACGAACTGTTGATCGTTAACTTCGTAGCAATAGGGTTGCTAGAAGTATAGAACTCAAGCATCATCGTTAGCATATTGGTATCCCGGTTAAAACCAACACGGGGACCAAGGAAGAATGGTGATGATGAGAAGTATCTTCATACCGAGAATTTCTAAGAGGTGGAGCAATCCCCACAACATTCTCGACATAAAAGACAGTAATACTTCAATGCAGAACATAACACTAGCTGGAGAGCAAGTTGTATTCATAATGCAGACAAGTTCACGATGAAAGGAAGTCAAGGGTGTTGTCGATGATAATAAAAATCATCGAGGGCAAGGAAGGTATTTCTCATCATGAACACAGTTGACATCTCGAAAGAAGTCAAAGTGCTGAAGGTGATCCGACACATTTGCCGGGAGGTTTCAAGAGGATGCAATCAAACAACAATGGCAACAAGCAAGGGAATGACGAAATGGCAAGTTATAGGGTCAACTTATAAGATGCAAGCTCAGAACCAAAGTTGCCTTTCAAAGCAACATGATGTTGAAAGCTCGATGTAAGTCGTGCTCACACACTTAAGAATTCGTGCACTAGAGAAGAACGAGGTAGCACAGTCAAAGATAGCAAGTCTATGGTGCTGCCATAGTCTAGGACTGACCAGATTGAGTTCAAAATTTCCCAGTAAAAATACTAGGGGTATTTGATTTGTAGTGCAGAATAATTTCACTAGTCGGTGTCCTCGGTTGACAACAACCCAAAACCCATAGAGTGATTACGACAAGGAAAGACAATACTGCAACAAAGTTAGTAAGATGTGGTGCAATGGCAAGACATCTTCGAGATACCAGGGGGTAATACTCGAAGGTAGAACATGATAGAAGTAGAACCGGGTCATTGACCTATGACAGTAGATACTTCAACCTAGCCAAAAATAGACGAGGAACTGGAATGAATTCCCATCAGATATATCAGATCAGGACAGCATGGTCGAAACCATAACTGTAAGGAATCAATTCAAGAATTTCGAAAGAATCGTATAGCTGGATAATCATTTTGCAAGAAGCTTCCGAGACGGTCTACATCATTTTCATGGGCATGAACACAAAGTTCAAGGTCGACAACCACTTCCTTAATGCATATCATTTCATTCACCTCTCGCTTTAATAAAACTTTAGTGTTGGAATTTTAACTGGTAGAACACCGGAAGAGTATGACTTGTGAAAACTTTCGGGTTCTCACGGATTAGGGGAAGGCATAGGTTCCACCCATCGGGCATCTTAGTAACATATACCACAAGTTTCAAAAGTAAATATCACTAGCTCCAAGGGAGAGCATGGTTGTCAAAGAAGAGGATACAATTTACTGAAGGTATTATGCATCAGGGACAGAACTTCTCGAGGTTTTTTGTATACGAAGGACATTGTCGGATAATATTTCAACAAAGGATCGAGTGATCCACAACGGAGCTGATGTGAGTATCGGTACTCACTCAGAGGAAGAAGAATGCAGAGGCATCAGATTCAAGAATCACCTGACTAGTATGATGCTTAAATAGAAAAAAATTATGGTTTCCAAAACGAAGGATCAGAAGCAGGCGCTCTGATCCAGGATGGATAAGTTGAAAACACTTAGTTGGACAATCAATAAAGGTTTGAATTGCCGAGAACCAACTCATGTCCGGAATGACGTCTGAGTCGGAAAGATAATTTCAAAAAGGATAACCCGATGACTGCGTGCATACGCACACATTGAATCAATAGGCTCAAAATGGCTAAGACAAGGGATGCTAACGAAGACTACTAGTCACATGGAATTAACATAATGCAAGCAGGCAAGAATTTCAAGAGTAACTAGCTGCAGAGGATTTTTGAAAGATCGGAAAGTATTCAGAAGAATTTTGTGAGACACATGAACGATTGATAAGCACGGATCCTCAATAAATGTGACGAAATAACCGTAAGGGTTTTCACGCGAAACAAAACTGCAAGACAATAAACTCAAAGGATTCTCGAGACGACGGAGAATATTTCGAGGCCTCTTGTAACAACAAGAGCGACGAGGAATGATCATGAGAATGACAAGTGCATGCAGATATCCATAGGGATATATCGGTGGCAGTGAATTACAAAGGCGATGAACACAAGTTCTCGGGTTAACAGCGGAGAGTATCTTCAGGGTCTTCTGGTGCAGCGGACGATCATCGATCATAAGGTGCTCTCCGGGTGAAAGTGATAACGAGATCCTAGTGTTAGATTTAGCAAAATTCATTTATCCCGAATAGAAGAGAGATAAGAGTCCCAGAGTATAGACGAGGAGTAAAAAATCCTAATACCACCCAATGGTGCTGTGGGCCCGTAAGCCACACAACAAGTTAGTAAATTTGTATTTCAAAGACTAGACTCAACTTCGGCCAAGGAGTTGGAAAGGGGGATTCCTACAGGCAGTCGGCTCTGATACCAACTTGTGACGCCCCCGATTTGACCGTACACTAATCATGCACGCAAATGTGTACGACCAATATCAGGGACTCACTGGAAGATATCACAACACAACCCTAGACACAAATTGAAATAAAACAAGCTTTATATTACAAGCGAGGGGCCTTGAGGGCTCGAATACAAAAGCTTGAATACACAAGAGTCAGCGGAAGCAATAATATCTGAGTACAGATATAAGTTAAACAAGTTTGCCTTAAGAAGGCTAGCACAAATATAGCAACGATTGAAATGCAAGGCCTCCTGCCTGGGACCTCCTAACTACTCCTCCAAGCCGAACTCCATGTAGAAACATCATTGGGATCCTCTTGGTCCTGGACTCCACCATCTGGTTGCGTCATCCGATAAGAATAAACAAAAGGGGGAAAAGGGGGAGCAAAGCAACCGTGAGTACTCATCCAAAGTACTCGCAAGCAAGGATCTACACTACATATGCAATGATATATGTGTAAAGGGGCAATATCTGTGGGCTAAACTGCAGAATGCCAGAATAAGAGGGGGATAGCTAATCCAATCGAAGACTGCGCTTCTAGCAACGTCCATCTTGCAGCAGAAGAAGAAAGTAGCTGGAAGTAACAAGTATCCTCGCTTCTGGCAGCCTCCGTCTTGCAGGAGTAGAAGGGAATAGATGGTAAGTTCACCAAGTAACATCGTATAGCATAAACCTACCCGGCGATCCTCCTGCACATCACCCTGTGAGAGAGCAACCACCGAGTTATATCTGGAACTTGTCTGGGTGTGTTTTATTAAGTATCCAGTTCTAGTTGTCATGAGGTAAGAGTACAACTCCGGGTCGTCCTTTTACCGAGGGACATGGCTATTCGAATAGATTAACTTCCCTGCAGGGGTGCACCACATAACCCAGCATGCTCGATCCCATTTGGCCGGACACACTTTCCAGGGTCATGCCCGGCCTCGGAAGATCAACACGTCGCAGCCCTACCTAAGCACAACAGAGAGGTCAGCACGTTGGTCTAAACCCTAAGTGCACGGGGGTCTCGGCCCATCGCCCAATGCACACCTGCACGTTGCGAGGGCGACCGGTGAGCAGACCTAGCAACTTCCATTACTAAGGAAGTTACGTTACGCGGTCCAACCCGGCGGGCGCCGCTCAGTCGCTGATGTCAAGAAGGCTTCGGCAGATACCACGACGTCGAGTGCCCATAACTATTCCCATGTAGCAGGTTAGTGCGTATAGGCTAATGGCCAGACTCAGATCAAATACCAAGATACCGTTAAACGTGTTATTATGAAATAACCGTGGACAATGACCAGGGCCAGGCCCACCTGTCTCCTAGGTGGTCGCAACCCGCCCTGTCGCTTCGCCATAAAGTAACCATCAGGGGGCTGCCGGGAACCCATGCCCACCACTACCTGGGTGGAACCACCTGCCCCTTTAGTCCCCATCTCCGAATCATCATCATGTGTATGTAATAGTATAGTATATACCCGTGATCACCACCCGAGTGATCACGGCCCGATAGTATAGCATGGCAGACGGACAAGAATGTAGGGCCACTGATGGAAAACTAGCATCTTATACTAAGCATTAGGATAGCAGGTAAAGGTATCAACAGTTGTAGCAACAATGACAGGCTATGCAACAGAACAGGAGCTACCGAATCAACAACAGTAGTAAACTAATGCAAGAGTAAGAGGGAGGAGAATAGGCGATATCTGGTGCTCAAGGGGGGGGGGCTTGCCTGGAAGCTCTGCAGACAAAAGGAATCTTCGGAAGTGTGGCCGTAGTCGAACACCGAAGCATCAATTGTCTCGGGGTCTATCGCGGTATCGGAGTCTACCGGAAAGAAGCAACGAAGGGCAAACAAATAAATAACAGAGCAGACAATAGCATCACATAATATAACAAGGCAATACGCGGTGCTAGGTGTGACCTAACGTGGTACTAAGTGATACTGGCGAAGGGGGAAACATCCGAGAAAGTATTCCCGATGTTTGGTATTTCCGGACAGGTGAAACGGAGGGGGATGGTTCCATGTTCGGTATGATAGAGGTGTGTGGCGGACGAACGGACCGCGTATTCCGATTCGTCTCGTCGTTCTGAGCAACTTTCATGTACAAAGTATTTTCATCCGAGTTTCGGTTTAAAAGATATGATTTTCTAAAGTTTTTATTAATTTCTAGAATTTAATATTATTTAAATTAATTCGAAAAAGCATTTATGACATCAGCATGACATCATGCTGACGTCAGCATGGTTGACTGGTCAACCTGACCAGTGGGTCCCACCTGTCATAGACTATTTAGTTTAATTAGGATTTTAATTAAGTTAATTAGTGATTTGGTTATTCTAAACAGAATTAATTAAGTTAATTAAGTAATTAATTAAATCTTTTATTATTTACTATTAATTTTAATTATTATTTTTATTTTATTTATATATATATTTTTATCCTTTTTTTAAAGCGTTCTAGGGGCCGTGGGGCCCCACCTAGCAGTGGCCCGTGGGGGCCAGGCGGGCACTGGTCGTTAACGGGGCGGGTTACGGGCGCATGGCGCCCGACGGGCGAGCGGGCAGGCGCCGCTCGGTGGCTGCCCGAGCGGGAGCGTACGGCGCACGCCGGCGGCCAAGGCCAGCGGGTGGCCGGGCGGAGGAGGGGATGGGGCGTAGCGTGCGGCAGGGCCCTGGGCGCCGACCGGGGCAAGGTCGTCGGCGGCGGAGGTGCCAGACTAGCGGAGCGGGGGCCGCGACGGAGTGGCGGCGGCGCTGGGCAGCAGCAGCAGCAGTGCGAAAGCAGCAGGGCGGCAGCGGCGCGAACGGAGGCAGCGCGG
>LR738710.1:559180457-559190705 GCA_902687465.1 Secale cereale | reverse complement strand
ATCTCACCTGATTTATATTTATTACTACCAAGATTCCTTCGTCTCTCTGTGATAGGATAGGAGTTCTGATGATGTCTATGCATGTGTGTTTTGTGTAGGACCCGGATGTTCATCTGTGGGGGTGGGAGCATTCTCAGAGAATGGGCCATTCAGGCCCAGCGGCAATGCCCTTGTGAGCAATGAGTATAGCTGGAACAAAGGTGGGCATTTTGTCTCTTGTAAAAGTTGCATCCACAAAAGCAACCTCTAGGTGCCTTTGATTGGTCCTCCTTTTGTTGGTCCTCTTTTCCTTGGTGCAAGAAATAAGAAAGCTCACAGGAATTTTTACCACAACTGAATTGCTCTTCTTGGTATCTGTTGGCTTGTTTCAGAGGCCAACATGCTCTATCTGGAGAGCCCTGCAGGGGTGGGCTTCTCCTACTCCACTGATCCTTCCTTCTATGGGGGTGTTGGTGACAGCATGACAGGTGTGATCAGTATTATTTTCTGTGTAGGATTAATCTGCAAGATTATTCTTTTTTGAGGGGTTTAAAATGTTTCCCCTGAAATTTTGAAGCCAGGGATAACTTAAGGTTCTTGGAAGGCTGGTTTGCCAAGTTCCCACAATACAAGGGCAGGGACTTGTACATCGCAGGAGAGAGCTATGCTGGTAAAGCCATTCTGCTTCTTCACCTCCTTGTTCAATTCTGAATTCATCCCTTGGTGTTCTAACTAGAATGATGATCACTTTTAAGGCCACTATGTTCCGCAACTAGCGCAGCGCATGGTTGAATTCGACGACAAGGAGAAGGTGTTCAATCTGAAAGGCATTGCTGTAAGTATCCCATTTACAAAGCTTATCAAGATATGTTTACGAAAGCCTGATTATAGTGTACATTGCTCTCTTTTTCCATCATTGATCTAACAGTTGGGCAATCCTGTTCTCGAATTCTCCACTGACTTCAACTCAAGAGCCGAGTTCTTCTGGTCACACGGACTGATATCGGATTCTACTTACAACATCTTCACGACGGTTTGCAACTACTCACGGTATGTGAGCGAGTATTACCACGGCTCCATCAGCTCGGTTTGCGACAGGGTGATGAGCCAAGTGACCAGAGAGACGAGCAGATTCGTGGACAAGTACGATGTCACCCTGGACGTCTGCGTTTCTTCGGTGTTGATGCAGTCCCAAATCCTCACCCCAAGCCCAAATGTATTGTTCTTCACTTCAGCATTATCTCTGTTAAGGAGATGTGGAGATGTATGTAACCCTGTCATTTGCGGACAATTTTTTGCAGTCTACCGAGCAATTGAACAGGGCGCTCGACGTGTGCGTCGAGGACGAGACGATGAACTACCTCAACCGAGAAGATGTGCAAAAGGCAATGCACGCTCAGCTCAACGGCGTGCCCAAGTGGACGGTCTGCAGCAGGTGTGGATTTGCCTATCTGTTAATCTGTATCTACTACGAGTATTGTAGCTGCATTTCCTTTAGCAAGGTTGCGATTTCACCGAGTGTTTGCCCAATCCAGCGTTCTTGAGTACAAACAGCTGGACCTGCAGATCCCGACCATCAACATCGTCGGCGCGCTCGTCAAGTCCGGCATCCCGGTGCTAGTTTACAGGTAAAGAACCGAATACAGTTGTACCACGTATCAATCAAAAACTCGCCACAGCAAGGGTGTCAGTTTAGAACCTGGCCTGATGGCTGTGCTCGTGGATCTTTGTCCGCACCGCAGCGGTGATCAGGACTCGGTGATCCCCCTGACGGGTAGCAGGACGCTGGTGCACCGCCTGGCCAAGAGGCTCCGGCTGAACGCAACGGTGCCGTACCGGGTATGGTTCCAAGGGAAGCAGGTGAGCTCCGATCCATCTCCATCCTACAATATTGGCCATCGTTATCGTCAGCTCAGCTCCACCCCTGCCAAGCTCAAGCCATGGTGGGTGGTGAAACTGAAACTGAGGCGTTCTTCTCATCTCATCTTCTCCCGGATGTGCAGGTTGGCGGATGGACGCAGGTGTTCGGCGACGCGCTGTCCTTCGCGACCATCCGGGGCGCGTCGCACGAGGCGCCCTTCTCGCAGCCGGAGAGGTCCCTCGTGCTCTTCAGGGCGTTCCTCGCCAGCCGGCCGCTGCCGGAGTCGTTCGAGTGACCTCAACTCAAGAGAATGTTCGTGTTCTTGTAGTACTATCTAGTAGCTAGAGTGCATGCGTCAATCACCTTTCAAGGTTGAAAATTCAATCAGAAAGGTATTCGCAAGTGTAATCAGTTACTCCCTCATTTCATTATCATAAGATGTTTTGAATATTTCAATATACACTAAAGATGGACTGAAATGAGTGAAAGAACACACTAAAACATGTCTACATAGATTCTATTTAAAAAAATATATACATCTCATAATATAGTGAACATGAAAAAGGTACTCCCTCTGTCCAGAATTAATACATCTGTATCTAAATAAATCTAAGACAGGTAATTTGGAATGGAGTAATATATGAAATGAAATTGTACCACACAACTAAAATTTACTAGGAGCATGTTTTGTTGTGTACAATCAAATGCGTACATGTAGATTCACATTGCCCAAAAAAAACATGTGCAGAGCGTGACTGTGACTAATTATCAAGTATTTTGTTTGGCAAACTAAGATTTTCTACATGGCACTCTGTTATCTAAAACATCTTATGTCATTCGCGTTTGGACTTGAAAAATTATAGTAATTCTTGCCGAATTCTGAAACCTCCTCTACATCGGATGACATATACGGACTACAACGCCCCGATGTGCTGCTTTGCTCCATCGTCTCCCCACGCCTGCACGCGCTCACAATGCAAGTAGGGCTGGACCAAAAACTTGTAGCTCGCGAGCTTAATGAACGATTGTTAGTTCGGCTCGTTAAGTTTGTAGCTCGCTTTTTAATGAATATAGAATCAATCATTGATTTTAGCTCTTAAGCTTAACGAGCAAGCTAATGACTTTGTCGAGTAGCTCGTTAAGCTCGTTAGTAACGACACAACACATATTGTCATCTTACGTGACAAACTTTTTGTAGCACCTCAGCTCTCCTATTCAATCTAATCAATATAGGAGGCAACAGACTAGTGTATTTCTTTTCGTAGCCACCATATTTCATCTTAGGTTTTCTCGTCACGCCACAACGTAATGGACAGCGCTCCACCGCCCACACTCATGCGGCGCGCTGCTCCAGCGACCGCATCCACCGCTTTCGCTGATGCGCTGCTTAGCTCCTCGGCCTCCCCACCCACGCCGCGGTTCCCTCCAGGCTTCCGTGTGCCGCTCTGCGCGCGCCGCGACCTGGTGCGGTCGCTCTTTCCCTAGCCGGAAGTCCCAACCCCGGAGTCTGTCTCGCCGCCCAGATCCGCGGATTCATCGGGTTCTACCGTCGTCCTTGACTCCCAGCTGGTGGATCCCCCTGCCGCTGCTGCTCTGGAGGTTGCGGGTGCTTCTCCTGGGGAGGGATTTGCTGCGGATCCGCCCTCCTTTACTGCGCTTGAGACCGTTCGAGCGGCTCGCAAGGTGAGGTTTGCTTTTACTACTGATATGCTGGATTTCACTCCTCCTGTCCCCATTCAAGGCGCGCACAGGCCCTACCTCAAGGCGGCGTCTTTCACGGCCATTAATGTCGGCCGGCACGCGGCGTCGATGTCACGTCCAGCCCCATCCCGTCCCTCGAGCCCCGCGTCGCCGGGTGCGCATTCAAGCGCGGCAAGCCCTGAAGATGGGTGGACTCTCGTTCGTCCACCGTACTGGTGGAGAGCACTCGCGCCCAACAACCGGCATTGAAAGCGGAAGTCGTCGCCTTCATATCCCCCTTAGGCCGCAGATCCTTCGTCAAGCACCACCCAAGAACCTGCCATCGCTGCTTAGAGAAGGGCCACTGCAAAGCTCAGTGTAGAGATCCTTTCAAATGTCTAATATGCAAGAGAAGCGTGCATCGTGCATGGGAATGTCATTGCAAGTTGCCGTCGTTTTCTCCCCTGCATACCCATCGTCCGCCTGCTCCTTCCGGGCGCCTCCCGCCCCCAACTGCGTCCCCCCCCACCTAATGGCGCCTCCGGTGCGCATTGGGGACCCCTCCCTCGGGCCTAAGGAGGGGCATGGCGTCATCACCACCACCCCGGAGATGGAAGCCTAGGCAGCCGGCCTCGCCAGCCTGGCAGCGGTGGTCTGGCTAGGGGGCACTAGGCCCTCTGTCTGTGCGGCCGTCATCAGGAGCTCCATCGCCCAACAGTTCAACATCGACCGCAGCCTTCTCCGGGTAGTCCCCCATTACCCGGAGGACTTCTTCGTCAGATTCGACTTCAAACATCACTACGACTCCGTGACGGCAGGGCCGACAAGGTTCAGCTTCAACTCCCCTGATCTGGGGGTGCTAGATATCCACGTCACCAATTGGCGACTCAACACCCACGCAGAGCAAGTGCAAGCCTATCACCACATCCATCTCTGTCTGGAGAACGTCCCCCTCAACGCTTGGGACGACAGAGTTTCGGCGCAGATCCTGGGGCCAAAAACCTTCCTCCACTACTTTGACGTCGCCACAGTTCAGCGAGAGGACGCCTCTGCCATCAAGCTTTGGGCATGGTCTGCTGATCCAAACAAGATCCCCAAGGTGCAGTGGTGACTTTCACCAGTGGGTCGGGTGTTGCGGGCTCAAGCTTTGCCCCCACTCCTGCGGTGGGTCGACAGGGCATCGAGAAGAGGGTGATTGTGCACCTAGACATCCATGAAGATTACTCCCCTGATGCCAATGGCCAGTTACCTTATCATTCCCACCCCAACAAGCCCATCTAGTACTATGGCGTGGTGGACGACGAGAGGCACATCCGAGACAGGCACGTGCCTGCTCAAGACAGATGTCGCGAAGACAACGCCCGCGACAGGCATGATGATGATCGTGACAGAGACGACGACAACGACAGGAGACGACTGCGCGGCGATCGCCGGTCCTCTTCTTGGCGCGACCGCCTCTTCCGCAGTCGGTCAAGGGCGCCTGCCCGCTTAGAGGATGACCGACGCCGTGACAACCGTCACGGACGTGATGACAGGCGCTATGATGGTGCGAGACGCCACGGAGCCGAGCTCCCCACCCCGAATGCTAGGCGTGTGGACACCAGCCGGGTCCAGCGCCTCCCCGAGGGCTCGGTGATCCCAGCCTCAGGGTGTCGGGCGCGTCACCGCCATGAAGATCATCAGGAGCGCCGAGCGCGTGACGGCTTTGGTCACAACAATGATCGTGGTCGCTCCCCTCCCCAGGCGCAGCGCACCACCTCATGCGACATCATCGAGATTAGGCCAACCTCCTTGGTCCCAGACTAGCTAAGTGATACGTCTCCAACGTATCTATAATTTATGAAGTATTCATGCCATGTTTACAATAGTTTTATATGATTTTGGTATGATTTGATTAGAACTAACCCGGACTGACGTTGTTTTCAGCAGAACTACAGTGGTGTTATTTTTGTGCAGAAATAAAAGTTCTCGGAATGCGATGAAAATCAAAGGAGAATTTTTCTGGAAAATATAAAAAATACTGGAACGAAGAGTTACCGTAGGGGAGGCCCGTGGGCCCCACGAGGGTGGAGGGCACGCCCACCCCCCTAGGGCGCGCCCTTGTGCCTCGTGGACACTCCGAGGGGCGCCCTGACTTATTCTCGACGACAACCTCTCCTATAAATCCCCAAACCTCCAAAAAATAACCTAGATTAGGAGTTCCGTCGCCGCAAGCCTCTGTAGCCACCAAAAACCAATCGGGATCCTGTTCCGGCACCCTGCTGGAGGGGGGATCCATCACCGGTGGCCATCTTCATCATCCCGGCACTCTCCAGGACGAGGAGGGAGTAGTTCACCCTCGGGGCTGAGGGTATGTACCAGTAGCTATGTGTTTGATCTCTCTCCCTCGTGTTCTTGATTTGGCACGATCTTGATCTATCGCGAGCTTTGCTATTATAGTTGGATCTTATGATGTTTCTCCCCCTCTAGTCTCTTGTAATGGATTGGGTTTTCCCTTTGAAGGTATCTTATCGGATTGAGTCTTTAAGGATTTGAGAACACTTGATGTATGTCTTGCATGTGCTTATCTGTGGTGACAATGGGATATCACGTGATCTACTTGATGTATGTTTTGGTGATCAACTTGTGGGTTTCGTGACCTTGGGAATCTATTCATAGGGGTTGGCACATGTTTTCATCTTGACTCTCCGGTAGAAACTTCGGGGCACTCTTTGAAGTTCTTTGTGTTGGTTGAATAGATGAATCTGAGATTGTGTGATGCATATCGTATAATCATACCCGCGGATACTTGTGGTGACATTGAAGTATCTAGGTGACATTAGGGTTTTGGTTGATTTGTGTCTTAAGGTGTTATTTTACTACGAACTCTAGGGCTGTTTGTGACACTTATAGGAATAGCCCAATGGATTGATCGGAAAGAAAAACTTTGAGGTGGTTTCGTACCCTACAATAATCTCTTTGTATGTTCTCCGCTATTAGTGACTTTGGTGTGACTCTTTGTTGCATGCTTAGGGATTGTTATATGATCTAATTATGCTATCCTTGTTGAGAGAACCTGCACTAGTGAAAGTATGAACCCTAGGCCTTGTTTCCTAGCATTGCAATACCGTTTACGCTCACTTTTACCACTTGCTACCTTGCTGTTTTTTATGTTTTCAGATTACAAAACCTATATCTACCATCCATATTGCACTTGTATCACCATCTCTCCGCCCAACTAGTGCACCTATGCAATCTACCCTTGTATAGGGTGTGTTGGGGACACAAGAGAATCTTTGTTATTTGGTTGCAGGGTTGTTTGAGAGAGACCATCTTCATCATACACCTCCCATGGATTGATAAACCTTAGGTCATCCACTTTAGGGGAATTTGCTACTGTCCTACAAACATCTGCACTTGGAGGACCAACAACGTCTACAAGAAGAAGGTTGTGTAGTAGAAATCAAGCTCTTTTTTGGCGCCGTTGCCGGGGAGGTTAGTGCTTGAAGGTATACCTTTAGATCTTGCAATCGAATATTTTAGTTTCTTGTTTTATCACTAGTTTAGTCTATAAAAGAAAATTACAAAAATGGAATTGAGGGTGCCTCATATGCTTCATCTTTTTAATGTCTTCCGTGAAAATAAGGATTCCGATAATTGTGCTCAATTGCTAGAGGAAGAATGCATTAAAATGTTTGGCATTAAATCTTTGAATGATGAGCATGATTGCAATGTTGTTAGTATGAACTCTTTGAATATACATAGTACTAATGATGATTGCACTAGTCATGATGAAAATGTCTCTTATAAGCATGTCAACTTTTGTGGAGTGCGTAGAGTTTGCAAGTACACACCAAATAGGGAAGATAGATTTTGCAAGAGGATAAGTATTTAGAAACTAAATGGTTGCAAGAAAGTCTAGATGTTTGTGCTGAAAATTTGAATTTTCTTGGCCATCCTTGTGAACTTTGCAATGAACGTGGTCATTTAAATATCCAATGCAAATTGTTTCATGATCAAATCGTGTCCAAAAATTGTGATGACTTGATTTCCCTTGCGCATCATAATGAACTTAGTTTGCTTCTGGGTTATGAAGAAATGAAACGTATAACTAAGGATATTCCAGAATTTACCCTTGATAAAGTTCTTGATTTTGATCTAGAGGAAATTTATATGTATTGTGCGGTGAATTGCATTGAAAATCCTTATATTGCCAATTACATAAAGACAAGAAAACAAATAGAATATGAAGAGAATACTAATGAAAGGGAAGAGACTTCCCAATATCCTCCTATTATTTCTTATGATAAATCAGGTAACGAGGAGGAGCCTTCTATTCAATCAATCTCATTAATAGGGAGCTCCAAAAAGAGGATTAAACCCGTACATAATGTGAAGAAGAAAAAGAAAAGACGGAGAAGCAAAGGTAAAAAGGTATCCCTCCCAAATGATGTTGCTCCTATTACTCATTGTGATGATGATAATTGCCATACTATTAGTGCTATCCATACTATTAATGATGAGAGTGATTATGCTTATGATATGAAAAGGCCCAAGCTTGGGGATGCTATGTTTGATGAGAATGACGTGTTTGAGAATTTATTTACTGCAATTAATGTTTGTCCCAAGCTTGGGGATGCTATGTTTGATGGAGATGATATTTTTAGTCCCCCAAGTCTTGATGTGCAAATTTAATATGATGATAGCATGCCTCCTATTTATGAAAGTGGGTTTGGAAGAGTGTCAACTTTAGGAAGTAGTGATCCCACTATTTTGGAGGGTGTTGAATCTTATTATAATGATAAAAGTGGATTTGGAGAGGTCATGACTTTATTTAGCAATGATTCCACTATTTTGGAAGAGGTTTCAATTGATTATGATGAGAACAAAATTGCTACTTATGATGATTATTGTGATGATACTTATGTTATAAAAAGTAGTGATGATTATATTTACAAAACTTGTCATGATTATGATTATCCTTTTTCTGAACATTACTATTTTAATGTGGAAACAATTTATATTATTCGAGTTTCATATGATACTCCCACTATTTCGAATGAGAAGAATTTTGCTTATGTGGAGAGTGATAAAATTTCTATGCTTGGGGATCATGAAAATAATGCTTTATGTGATGGTTATATTGTTGAATACATTAATGATGCTACTGAAAATTATTATGAGGGAGGAACGTATGCTTGTAGGAATTGCAATAATATCAAGTTTCCTCTCTATGTGTTGAAAATCTTGAAGCTATGCTTGTTTTGTTTTCCTATGCTAGTTGATTCTTGTTCCCATAAGTTGTTTGCTCACAAAATCCCTATGCATAGGAAGTGGGTTAGGCTTAAATGTGCTAGTTATATTCTTCATGATGCTCTCTTTATGTTTCAAATCTTATCTTTTATGTAAGCATCATTGAAATCATCATGCCTAGCTAGAAAGGCATTAAAGAAAAGCGCTTGTTGGGAGACAACCCAATATTTATCCTTACTGTTTTTGTGTGTCCACATGATTACGCTACTGTAGTAATCATGTTTATAGCTTTTGTTTCAATAAAGTGCCAAGTAGAACCTTTGGGAAGACTTGGGTGAAAGTTAATGTGATCTTGCTGTAAAAAACAGAAACTTTGCGCTCACGAGATTAGCTGTCATTTTTCACAGAAGAGTGATTTTACGTTGATTCTTTTTGCTTAAGATTAATAGACAAATTTCTAACGTCCACCAATTTATTTCAGAATTTTTGAAGTTACAGAAGTATTTGAAAGTTACATATTAACAGACTGTTCTGTTTTTTATAGATTCTGTTTTCTACGTGTTGTTTGCTTATCTATTATATACTTAAAACAGAAGTAAAAGAAGTCATCACATTGATCCAAATAGATTAAATTATCCTAGCCATGATTTTCTTATATTAACGGCTCAGATTTAATGTTGGAACGTTACATACAAATATTGTTGTAAACAAACAATTAGGCTGTCACGTACAAATACTTTTGACAAGATAATAAAATTAACTAGGAAGGAGCGCTACAGATTAGACAAGAAAAAAAAAGTAATTTGGATGGAGTAAACCGGAGATAAATTTGCTTGCATATGCGTACGTGCATAGGACTCTGAAAATAAGGACTAAGGACATATGGATACAATTAGGCTGTCACGTACAAATATTTTTGACAAGATAATAAAACTAACTAGGAAGGAGCGCTACATATTAGACAAGAAAAAAAGTAATTTGGATGGAGTAAACCGGAGATAAATCTGCTTGCATATGCTCACGTGCATAGGACTCTGAAAACAAAGACTAAGAACAGATGGATACAGCGTGAGAAAAACTAGACGCGAAGCACTAAGAATCTGTATTAGATACGGCCAGCCAGCAACAACAAAAAACAGATGCGGCCGGCCATGTGACGTAAGACACCTGAAGCAATCCGGTTTGGGCAATGCCATGCAATTAATTAAGGGAAATGTTTAAAACCGGCGCACCGGCTGAAAATTCCGTCGGTCTCCTTCATGCTCGCTCTCTCGCGCCTACTTCAGCCGTCTCCCTCATGCTTGCTCTCTCGCGCCTACTTCAGCCTTCACGAACACGGATCCCCTCCCCCTCCTTCTGGGCTGCGACTGGGCCACCACGACCTCCATCGCCGGTGGCCAAGCTCCCCTCGCCGGCCGTCATGGCTGCCTGCCGCCATGGCCAGATTCATCACCTACCTCCAGCCTTCACGCGGGCGCATCCCCTTCCCCTTCCCC
>LR738710.1:559167110-559180419 GCA_902687465.1 Secale cereale | reverse complement strand
CCCCCCCGGGTTGCGACTGGCTGACCACGACCTCCATCGCCGACGTCCAGGCACTCCCTCGCCGGCCGCCATGGCTGCCTGCCGCCATGGCTGGATGCACCCGCGTATACTAGTGTTGCAACCGTCACCTAGAACAGCTTCAACAGTTGTTGAAAAAAGCTTCAACCATAGACAGAAAAGCTTCAATGGCACTGCACAAGCAAAGAGAAGCTGCAACAGTAGTTGGATTTTGCTACTACCAGCGAAGCTTTTTGCTACATCCATCAGGCGAAGCTGTGACATCGCGACGATGACAACGACGATTTTGCTGCAACCGTAGTAGGATTTTGCTACTACCGCTGAAGTTTTTTGCTACTTACTCTGGTTTGCAGTGTCTGATTGGGAGCTTTTTTTCCAACGGTTGAAGCTGTTTTTCATACACGGTTGAAGCTTTTTTCGTCCACGGTCGAAGCTTTTTTCTGCAGCAAAATGCTACAACCATTGACATAACAGTCAGAATGCTACAACCATTGACATAAAATGCTACAACCGTTTATAAAAAAAGTTTCATTGCAGCACATCGGGTGGGTCTGGTGCGACCGGTCGAAATTTCGGCCCGCGCACCGGCGCCTAGCGTTGCCATTAATTAATGCCATCGTTACTAGAGAAGCCCATGCATGGGTGTATGTTTACTTCATAGTTTCTACCCAAAGGCCAGACGATGCAAACAATATACCCCTTCTTACCAGCTTGACAAGCCAGACATGGTTGTGAGAATGAAATTGTCACTCAGTGGACGCTACCATGCCTCATTAAGTAACTAATGATTTTAAGTCATATTTGTTGCATTTTTTGTCTTGAGAAAATGCACTACAAAACAAAACTTGCTTAACCGAGGACCTAAGAAAATCATAAGTTAGTATGGACCAGCTCAAGACGTCATCGAGAAATTTTAATAATTTTAAGTCCCAATAATTGATTCTTCATTATACCAGCTACTACCTAGAATCGTATTTGCTAGGCTATGACTGAGTGTTTTGGGTTTTAGGGCCCCATGGAGCTCGATTTTTTTGAAAATTCCAGCAACAATCCAAAATACTTAAAATAAATATATATAAGTACGTGTAAAAATTTCATTGCAAAATAGGCTTTGATGAGATCTATATGAAAAAACAAAATCATGTACTTTTATAGTTAGTACATGATTTTGTTATCTTTACGTGATCGCATATAATTACATGATTTTGTTATCTTTATGTGATCGCATATAATTTTTTTCGCCGTGAAACTTGACGAACAAGTAGTATACATCCACATATATGTGTGTATTATTAAAAAAAGTTGAAACCTAATCTTTGATATTTGAATTTTTCAAATTTCAAGCTGCATGGCGATCAAGCCTCATTAGCTACTTCCGTTCGGCTTCACATAAGGGCGTGCATGCGTTTGTGAGATATATGTTTTTTGTGGGGTATATGCATGTTTTTAATATTCTAGATGGAATATATATCAAGCATGTGTGTAAGATCACTTGGCTATGAAGTAAATACGTATTTTTTGTTATAAAACCCATTTGATTAAGAATGAATTGTTATATGGTGTTTGGATAGAATTTAGAACATCCAATGTCTGTAATAAAGGTCTACAAAACCATTTCCTCATTTTTTGACTTTTTGTGATATTTTTAGCATATTTTTGTTTTCACTGTCCGGGCGATACCAATAATTAATGTTTTCCAATATACAGCGACAGTTACTTAGAATTAGATGGTGAGGCTACACAAATAATTAAAGTGAGAGGACATTGTCACGATCATTTAGAAGCATGCATGGAAGGTCGATATCCATGATATTTTTATCTATAAAACAAATTGCACTTTGAACTATGGTGAGGCATTTAGAGGAGGATAACATTATATTTAGGCATTTAATTACTGATGAATTGGCTTGGCGTGGTAGGAAGCTAACAGCAATGCCATCAGTGACTTTTTGTCACACACGCGTCGATGACTTTAACAATAATAACACATTTACCAAAAATATTTCACCTGTAATTTGATCATGTTTTCTTAGGACATGCATTTCAAATAAAATATTTTTGTATTTAAAATGATCTATCAAGGGGGACTAACAAACAATAGTGTGTTACAGAAATCTGAAGATTGGTATGGAATTATGTCTTTGCATGACAGGGTGCCGATTTTTTATCACATACCAGTTCAAAAATAATACAGTTAACAACAGAATTCCCAAATGTTATCTCTTTCCCGGATATGCACATTTTGGCTTTTAATATAGCTTAACTACCAATGGAGAAATACTGGTCGAAATCTCTTTTAGTAATATAAAAATTAGTGAATGACACGATCAGAAGGTGTGGAAGCATATATATGGATATGTGGACATATGACCTTGTGCTAATAGATAGTGGTGGAACATATAATAATGTATGGTTGCAAGTCATAAATGTTCTCATTACCTCGGTAAAAGTTCTAAAAGAATATTGGGGGCAACGGTAACTGAATGTGGATGAAAAGGTAAAACAATGAAATCTAGAGATTAGTACGAAAGCCAATAGTTTGGCATGGTGGGATATATGCCTTTGTTATTTTGATATTTCATT
Organism: Secale cereale; assembly: GCA_902687465.1. Classification (NCBI taxonomy): domain Eukaryota; kingdom Viridiplantae; phylum Streptophyta; class Magnoliopsida; order Poales; family Poaceae; genus Secale; species Secale cereale. Next base: position 559,177,818 of record LR738710.1, on the reverse strand, counting down.
GTAGGGCAACCATATCATTAGCAACAACTTTACATAAAATGTAGCAAAGTTTAATCATGCTTTATAATATTATAAATTTGAGCTATAATGTGTTTATATACATATATATAGGAATAGATCAAATGAACAAACATCGTAGGGCAAAACATGAAAAATGAATAAAGTTGTAAATGAAGTCTAGCCGCGCAAATGCGCGGGTCACCCATCTAGTTTTGATGAATCTATGAGTAGTATCGGAGGGTATGAACCATAGATAAGTTGGAATACAGTAGATATTACACCAATATGAATTTAGAATGAGTTCACAACAGTACCAAAAGTGGAGATTTATTATACTAACGGAGCTTACGAGTTTTCTGTTGAGTTTTGTGTTGTAAAGTTTTCAAGTTTTGGGTAAAGATTCGATGGACTATGGAATAAGGAGTGGCAAGAGCCTAAGCTTGGGGATGCCCAAGGCACCCCAAGGCAATATTCAAGGACAACCAAGAGCCTAAGCTTGGGGATGCCCCGGATGGCATCCCCTCTTCCGTCTTCGTTCATCGGTAATTTTACTTGGAGCTGTATTTTTATTCACCACATGATATGTGCTATCCTTGAAATGTCATTTTGTTTTGCTTTGCTTGCTGATTAAATAAAACACATTAGATATGAAATTATTAAATGAGAGAAATCTTCACATAGCTACATAATTATTTAACTATTCATTGTTCTTCACTTATATCTTTTTGGAGTAGTTTGTCATTTACTCATGTGCTTCACTTATATCCTATGAGTAAATGGTTGAATGATTTGAATATCATAAATCTGAAATTATACATGTTTCATATGCTTAGCCCGTGGGGAGTAATGACTTCACATATAAGAAGTAGAGGTTGTAAATTTATTGAAGGTTATCAAACATAGTATTGGTCACTTGAACAATACATGAAAGAATATTGAAGGAGAGATTTCACATATAAATATACTATCTTGGACATCTTCTATGATTGTGAGCCCCATTAATTATTTTCAAACTTGATCAAGTTAGTTGAAGTTGGACAAGGAAGACAACATAATGAGTTATGCTTGGGTATATTTGTATAGAAGTTGTATTGTTATGGATCTTCTAACATGTGGTGCTTGCTATTTAGAATCCTTTGCTAGCCAAAATATCTGTACTAAGCAGGAATACTGCTTGTGCATTCAAATTCCTTGAACCAAGTTTCTTCCATGAGTGTCCACCATATCTACCTATATGCGGTATTTACCTGCCTTTTTGCATGTTCCAAACTCTAAACCTTCAAATAATAATTTGTTTTGTATGCCTGAATCGCTCATGTAGTGACTAGGGGCTGTCAGTATCTTCCATGATAGGTGGGTTATTCTCACAATGAGTGGACTCCGCTCATCATTCACGAGAAAATGGCTGGTAACTGGGATGCCCAGTCCTATGATCAAAAGATCAAAAACAAAATTGCAAATAATTTAAACAAAACTCCCCCAGGATTGTTGATAGTTGGACGACACCCGTTGTTTCGGACAAGCCGTGGAGTGTGATTGATGGTGGAGGGGGGGGTAAAAACTTTACCATTCTGTTTGGGAACCGCCTATAATGTATCTAGTATGGAAGATATTGGGAACTCTTGGTTGTTATGTTGACAATGAAAGCATACCTCTCAAAATTATTTTCATCTCTGTTTTAAATCTTCGAGCTCTGGCACCTCTGCAAATCCCTGTTTCCCTCTGTGAAGGGCCTATCTTTTACTTTTATGCACGAGTCAGAAGTATTCCTTCTCATTCCAACCTACTTTTTAGTCGGCAAGCATCATGTGATGGGGAAAGATCTAAGCATATATGGCCATTCAAATATATTTGATCGTGAATTATTATTGTTGACAATTATCTATACATAAATAAGTTGGGAGGCGAAACATTAAGCCCCTATCTTTCTCTGTGTTCGATGGATGCTATTTGTTCTAAAAATATGCTTTGAGTGGTACAAATCATGGAAGACTATATGATTGTTGAGTATGTGGGATTTGCAAAATCAAAGCTCTTACATGGACCCTTCCTGAAAATAAGATGAATTGCAATTGTTTGGTGACAGAGAACATAGTTTGTTAGTTTTCAAGAAATTTTATGGTCTATGCTTTAACATGTAAATAGCTTGTTACTTGATCATGAGAAGTTTCATGAGATGAGCTACTGTTATGACATATAATGATGCTAGAAAAGGTGATTGAAATTATCATTGATCAAACTTATGCACTTGCCAGCATTCACATTTCATAAATTATATCTTTTATCATTTACCTACTCGAGGACGAGCAGGAATTAAGCTTGGGGATGCTGATACGTCTCCAACGTATCTATAATTTATGAAGTATTCATGCCATGTTTACAATAGTTTTATATGATTTTGGTATGATTTGATTAGAACTAACCCGGACTGACGCTATTTTCAGCAGACCTACCGTTGTGTTGTTTTGAGCAGAAATAAAAGTTCTCAGAATGCGATGAAAATCAACGAAGAACTTTTTGGAAAATATAAAAAATACTGGAACGAAGAGTTACCGGAGGGGAAGCCCGTGGGCCCCACGAGGGTGGAGGGTGCGCCCACCCCCCTAGGGCGCACCCCTGTGCCTCGTGGACTCTATGTGGGGCCCCTGAGTTATTCTCGACACCAACCTCTCCTATAAACCCCCAAACCTCCAGAAAATAACCTAGATCGGGAGTTCCATCGCCGCAAGCCTCTGTAGGCACCAAAAAAACAATCAAGATCCTGTTCCGGCACCCTGCCGGAGGGGGGATCCATCACCGGTGGTCATCTTCATCATCCCGGCGCTCTCCATGACGAGGAGGGAGTAGTTCACCCTCGGGGCTGAGGGTATGTACCAGTAGCTATGTGTTTGATCTCTCTCTCTCTCTCATGTTCTTGATGAAGGAAATATGCCCTAGAGGCAATAATAAAGTTGTTATTTGTATTTCCTTATATCATGATAAATGTTTATTATTCATGCTAGAATTGTATTAACCAGAAACTTAGTACATGTGTGAATACATAAACGAAACAGAGTTTCCCTAGTATGCCTCTACTAGACTAGCTCATTGATCAAAGATGGTTATGTTTCCTAACCATAGACATGAGTTGTGATTTGATCGGATCACATCATTAGGAGAATGATGTGATGGACAAGCCCATCCATTAGCTTATCAACTTGATCGTTTAGTTTTACTGCTATTGCTTTCTTCATGACTTATACATGTTCCTATGACTATGAGATTATGCAACTCCCGAATACCGAAGGAACACCTTGTGTGCTATCAAACGTCATAACTTAACTGGGTGATTATAAAGATGCTCTACAGGTGTCTCCAAAGGTGTTTGTGGTGTTGGCATAGATCAAGAATAGGATTTGTCACTCCGAGTGTCGGAGAGGTATCTCTGGGCCCTCTCGGTAATACACATCATAATAAGCCTTGAAAGCAAATGACTAATGAGGTAGTCACAAGATGATGTATTACGGAACGAGTAAAGAGACTTGCCGGTAGCGAGATTGAACTAGGTATAATGATACCGACGATCGAATCTCGGGCAAGTAACATACCGATGACAACGGGAACAACATATGTTGTTATGCGGTTTGACCGATAAAGATCTTCGTAGAATATGTAGGAACCAATATGAGCATCCAGGTTCTGCTATTGGTTATTGACCGGAGATGAGTCTCGGTCATGTCTACATAGTTCTCGAACCCGTAGGGTCGCACGCTTAACGTTCGATGACGATCGGCATTATGAGTTTATGTGTTTTGATGTACCTAAGGTAGTTCCGAGTTTCGTATGTGATCATGGACATAACGAGGAGTCTCCGAATGTCCGAGACATAAAGATTGATATATTGGACAACTATATTCGGACACCGGAAGTGTTCCGGGTGGTTTCAGAGAAAACTGGAGTGCCGGAGGGTTACCGGAACCCCTGGGGAGAGATAATGGGCCACATGGGCCTTAGTGGAGAGAGAGAGGGCTGGCCAGGGCTGGCCGCCCGCCCCCTCCTCCTCTGGTCCGAATTGGACTAGGGAAGGGGGGCGGCGCCCCCCTTACCTTCTCCATATCCTCCTTCCTTTCCCCCTCCTAGTAGGAGTAGGAAAGGGGAGTCCTACTCCTACTAGTGGAGGACTCCTACTCTCTCCCGCGCGCGCCCTAGGGCCGGCTGGCCTCCCCCTTGCTCATTTATATACGGGGGCAGGGGCACCCTAGGACACACAATTGAACATCAGTTTTAGCCGTGTGCGGTGCCCCCCTCCACAGATACACACCTCGGTCATATCGTTGCAGTGCTTAGGTGAAGCCCTGCATCGGTAGCTTCATCATCACCGTCACCACGCCGTCATGCTAACGAAACTCTCCCGTGATGCTCAACTGTATCAAGAGCTCGTGGGACTTTATCAAGCTGAATGTGTGCTGAATGTGGAGGTGTCGTACATCCGGTGCTTGGATCGGTTGGATCGCGAAGACGTTCGACTACATCAACCGTGTCACTAGACGCTTCCGCTTTCAGTCTACGAGGGTACGTACACACTCTTCCCACTCGTTGCTATGCTTCTAGTAGATAGATCTTGCGTGATCGTAGGTATTTTTTTGAAATACTATGTTTCCCAACAGTGGTATCAGAGCCAGGTCTATGCGTAGATGATATGCACAAGTAGAACACAATGAGTTGTGGGCGATAATAGTCAGACTGCTTACCAGCATGTCATACTTTGATCCGGCGGTATTTGTGAGATGAAGCGGCCTGGACCGACATTACGCATATGCTTACACGAGTCTGGTTTCACTGTTACAAGCACTCGTTGCTTAAACATGACCGGTGGGTGTCTGTCTCTCTCACTTTAGTTGAATCGAGTGTGGCTACGCCCGGTCCTTATGAAGGTTAAAACAGCACACTTGATGAAAAATCGTTTTGGTTTTGTATGCGTAGGTAAGAACGGTTCTTGCTAAGCCCGTAGCAGCCACGTAAAACTTGCAACAACAAAGTGGAGGATGTCTAACTTGTTTTTGCAGGGCATGTTGTGATGTGATATGGTCAAGACGTGATGAGTTATACGTTATTGTATGAGATGATCATGTTGTGTAAAGTTATCGGCAACCGGCAGGAGCCTTATGGTTGTCTCTTTATTGTATGAATTGTGAAGGCCATGTAATTGCTTTACTTCATCACTATGAGTTAGCGAGACGACCACGACGCTTCGATGAAGATCATGGTGTCTAGCCGGTGACGATGGAGATCATGACGGTGCTTTGGAGATGGAGATCAAAAGCACAAGATGATGATGGCCATATCATGTCACATATTTTGATTGCATGTGATGTTTATCTTATTTTGCTTAGTACGGCGGTAGCATTATAAGATGATCCCTTACAAAATTTCAAGGTACAAGTGTTCTCCCTGAGTATTCACCGTTGCGAAAGTTCGTCGTGCCAAGACACCACGTGATGATCGGGTGTGATAAGCTCTACGTTCAAATACAACGGGTGTAAGACAGTTTTGCACATGCAGAATACTCAGGTTAAACTTGATGAATCTAGCATGTACAGACATGGCCTCGGAACACTGGAGACCGAAAGGTCGAGCATGAATCATATAGTAGATATGATCAACATAAGATGTTCACCATTGAAAACTACTCCATCTCACGTGATGATCGGACATGGTTTAGTTGATTTGGATCACGTGATCATTTAGATGACTAGAGGGATGTCTATCTAAGTGGGAGTTCTTTAGTAATATGATTAATTGAACTTTAATTTATCATGAAGTTAGTCCTCATAGTTTTTGCATATCTATGTTGTTGTAGATCAATGGCCCGTGCTACCGTTCCCTTGAATTTAATGCGTTCCTAGAGAAAGCTAAGTTGAAAGATGATGGTAGCAACTACACGGACTGGGTTCATAACTTGAGGATTATCCTCATTGTTGCACAGAAGAATTATGTCCTGGAAGCACCGCTGGGTGACAGGCTTGCTGCAGGAGCAACTCCGGACTTTATGAACGTCTGGCAAGCTCGTTCTGATGACTACTCGATAGTTCAGTGTGCCATGCTTTACGGTTTAGAATCGGGACTTCAAAGACATTTTGAACGTCATGGAGCATATGAGATGTTCCAAGAGTTGAAGTTAATATTTCAAGCAAATGCCCGAATTGAGAGATATGAAGTCTCCAATAAGTTCTATAGCTGCAAGATGGAGGAGAACAGTTCTATCAGTGAACACTTGCTCAGAATGTCTGCGTACTACAATCATATGACTCAACTTGGTTGCAAAGTTGACGAAGATAGTGTTATTGATAGAGTTCTTCAATCACTGCCACCAAGCTATAAAGGCTTCGTGATGAACTATAACATGCAAGGGATGCTGATACGTCCAAAACGTATCTATAATTTCTGCTTGCTCCATGCCACTTTTGGGTGATATTGCTATGATATGCATACACTTCCATACACTTTTGATCATATTTGGACTAACTTACTAATCCTGTGCACCCCAGTGCCAGTTTCTGTTTTCGGCTGTTTTTGTATTTCAGGTTTTCACATTACGAGAACTGCCAGGAAAAATCCAGAAAAAATATATAAAAAATCAGCGTTCCAGAAGCTACCGTGCGGCCAAAGTACAGCCGGGGGGAACCACAGGGGCTCCAGGCGCCCTGTGGGCGCCCCCCCCCCCCCCTGGGCCGCGCCAGGGGGCGCCTGGGCCCCCCGAGGCACCTCCGATGCCCCCCTTTGGCATATATTTAAAGCGTGTCGAGGAAACCCTGATTCCAGACCCCTTTTCTCGTGACGCGATTCCGATCTCCGCCGCCATCTCCATCAAGCTTCGGGGGACCAGAATTCCTGCGCCGGCACCCTGCCGGGACGGGGAAGTGCCCCCGGATTCATCTCCATCGACGTTGCTTCCTCCCTCCATGATGCGGGAGTAGTTCCTCCTCGGGGCTGAGGTTCTTACCAGTAGCTATGTGGTCAACTCTCTCTCCCATGATGTGATCTTCATTGTGATCATAGGCTATGTTAATCTAGGGTGTTTCCCCTTCCTCTATGTATTGGATTGATGTACTCACTTGTCTTTATCTAGTATAATCCCCGAGACCAAGGTGACAGCGGTCTATTGGACATGGATTAGAACAATATTTTCATGAGTGATTTCCTTTCTTGTGTGTTGATTGAAGATTGAGAGTCTCTTGGTGCTTGTCTTTGACTATCCTTTAGATATGTTATGGTTATTGTGGGACTCTCTTTGGATGGCCGCGGTGACATTGGGAAATCCTTAGATCGAGAACTACGAACTTTGAGGTGTGCTTTTGTAGCCCTACATAATTCTCGTCCTCTCTTGACCACGAAGGAATGATCTCCGAGTGTGTCCCCTTTGCATGTTTTATGGGAAATATCATGTGATTCGATTATGTTAATGTTGTTGGGAGTTGCCACTAGTGAAAGTATGAACCTTAGGCCTTGTTTCCACCATTGCAATACCGTTTTTGCTCACGTTTACTACTTGTTTGCTTGCTGCACTTTTTATTACATATTTGTATTACCTTGTTTTGCCATCCATATCACTTGCCATTTAACATCTCTTCGCCGAACTAGTGCACCTATACATCTGACAAGTGTATTAGGTGTGTTGGGGACACAAGAGACTTCTTGTATCTTAGTTGCAGGGTTGCTTGAGAGAGACCATCTTCAACCTCTACTTCCCTGAGTTCGATAAACCTTAGGTCATCCACTTGAGGGAAATTGCTACTGTCCTACAAACATCTGCGCTTGGAGGCCCAACATAGTCTACAAGAGTAGAAGCGTGCGTAGACATCAGATGCAGAAGACAATTCCCGAGCTCTTCGCTATGCTCAAAGCTGCGGAGGTAGAAATCAAAAAGGAGCATCAAGTGTTGATGGTTAACAATAGCACTAGTTTCAAGAAAAAGGGCAAGGAAAAGAAAGGGAACTTCAAGAAGAATAGCAAGACAGTTGCTACTCCCACGAAGAAACCAAAGTATGGAGCCAAGCCTGAAACTGAGTGTTTCTACTGCAAAGGGATTGGACACTGGAAGCGGAACTGCCCCAAGTATTTGGCGGATAAGAAGGATGGCAAAGTGAACAAAGGTATATTTGATAAACATGTTATTGATGTGTACCTTACTAATGCTCGTAGTAGCACATGGGTATTTGATACTGGTTTGGTTGCTAATATTTGTAACTCGAAACAGGGGCTACGGATTAAACGAAGATTAGCTAAGGACGAGGAGACGATGCGCGTGGGAAATGCTTCCAAAGTCGATGTGATCGCCGTCGGCACGCTACCTCTACATCTACCATCGGGGTTAGTTTTAGACCTAAATAATTGTTATTTGGTGCCAGTGTTGAGCATGAACATTATATCTGAATCTTGTTTGTTGCAAGACGATTATTCATTTAAATAAGAAAATAATGGTTGTTCTATTTATATGAGTAATATCTTTTATGGTCATGCACCCTTGAAGAATGGTCTATTCTTGTCAGATCTCGATCGTAGTGATACACATATTCATAATATTGAAGCCAAAGGATGCAAGGTTGATAGTGATAGTGCAACTTATTTGTGGCACTGCCGTTTAGGTCATATTGGTGTAAAGCGCATGAAGAAACTCCATACTGATGGACTTTTGGAATCAATTGATTATGAATCATTTGGTGCTTGCGAACCATGCCTCATGGGCAAGATGACTAAGGCTCCGTTCTCCGGAACAATGGAGCGAGCAACTGATTTGTTGGAAATCATACATACTGATGTATGTGGACCGATGAGTGTTGAGGCTCGCGGCGGGTATCTTTATTTTCTTACCTTCACTGATGATGTAAGCAGATATGGGTATATCTACTTGATGAAGCACAAGTTTGAAACTTTTGAAAAGTTCAAAGAATTTCAGAGTGAAGTAGAGAATCATCGTAACAAGAAAATAAAGTTTCTATGATCTGATAGTGGAGGCAAATATTTGAGTTACGAGTTTGGTCTTCATTTGAAACAATGTGGAATAGTTTCACAACTCACGCCAACCGGAACACCACAGCATAATGGTGTGTCCGAACGTCGTAACCGTACTTTATTAGATATGGTGCGATCTATGAAGTCTCTTACCGATTTACCACTATCGTTTTGGGGTTATGCTTTAGAGATAGCTGCATTCATGGTAAATAGGGCACCATCTAAATCCGTTGAGACGACGCCTCATGAACTGTGGTTTGGCAAGAAACCAAAGTTGCCATTTCTTATAGTTTGGGGCTGCGATGCTTATGTGAAAAAGCTTCAACCTGATAAGCTCGAACCCAAGTCGGAGAAATGTGTCTCCCTAGGATAGCCAAAGGAAACTGTTGGGTACACCTTCTATCATAGATCCGAAGGCAAGATATTCTTTGCTAAGAATGGAACCTTTCTAGAGAAGGAGTTTCTCTCGAAAGAAGTGAGTGGGAGGAAAGTCGAACTTGATGAGGTAATTGTACCTTCTCCCGAATTGGAAAGTATCACATCACAGAAACTAGTTCTAGTGATTCCTACACCAATTAGCGAGGAAGCTAATGATGATGATCATGAAACTTCAGATCAAGTTACTAGTGAACCTCGTAGGTCAACCAGAGTACGTTCCGCACCAGAGTGGTGCGGCAACCCAGTTCTGGAAGTCATGTTAATAGACCATGATGAACCTACGAACTACGAGGAAGCGATGATGAGCCCAGATTCCGCAAAATGGCTTGAGGCCATGAAATCTGAGATGGGATTGTAATGCCCCGGATGTAATACTTTCCCTTTTGGGCATATAATATATCTCCGGCTTCATCTATTCCATTCCGGGTTCTTTGTCTTTCGGGTTTTCGTCGTTTTGTTGTGTGAGTGTGTGGCATTCATTCATATCATGTAGACATGTGCATCGCATTGCATTTGTGTTGTCGTTTGCATCCGGTTCCACGCGTTCCTTCCCGTTGTCCGTTTCGCGTTCCGGAGCTTCCTCACGTGTCCGTGGCGTCCCGTAGGCCTACTTTGGTGTTTGGCCGTGTAACGTTACCGGTTTGGCGCGAGACTTGTCGTGTGTTGTTGTTTTGGTGTGTGTAACCTGCCTGTCAAATCTCGTCGCGTTTGGAGTCCGTTTGCTACCCCCAACAGTTATTCGTGTGGGCTCAAAGTACCTCCACTTTGAGGCCCAAGACACCCCTCCAACAGCCCACCAAACCACTCCTAACCACTTCTATCATCTAGGCCATCCAAATCTGATCCGGTGGCCGAAAACCGCACTCCATTTGGGCAACCCTAGCTCCTTGTGCCTATATATTTGTCCACTCCCCCAAATTTTGCCCCAAATTAAGGAAACCCTAGCCCCCACTTCATCCCCTTCCTCCAGCCAGCCACCTCGCCGGAGCTTCGCCGGAGTTTCGCCGGAATCTCGCCGGAGCTCGCCGGAGTCCCCCCACCTCGCCGGAAAAACACCTCTCCTTCCTCTCTCATCTCCACCGCCGCCTCCGGGTCGTTTCCCCGCCGCCGGTCCGGCCAGGCCGGCCGGGATCACCTCCGGCAGCTCACCCCGCCGTCGAGATCCGCAGATCAAGCCGTCCCGCCATTTTTCCTTCGCAGCCGCCGCCGCATCGAAGCAACAGCAGCAGCGCGAACCGCTGCCCGATCGGGTCAACGCACCGCATCGCCCCCCCCCCCC
>LR738710.1:559145742-559156916 GCA_902687465.1 Secale cereale | reverse complement strand
GGATCCACCGATCCAGCAGGCCGCTTCGCTCCTCCACCTCGCGGGCGATCGCCCGTTCGCCAGCGCCACCGAAGGCCGCGTTGACCGCCAGATCCAGGCGAGCGCCCGCCTGGGCCGTTCCCTTCACCGATCCCGCTCCGCCAGGCCAGGCCGAGGCCTCCGCACCGGCCGCTCTCCCGCAGCAGGCCGCCCCGCTCCGCCATCTCCTCCAGCCGGCCCGAGCGCCCCGGCTGGGCCTCCCCCGACCGCACGGGCCCTTGACCGCGCCAGGCGTCTCCTTGCTCCGCGGGCCCCGCGCCAGATCGCCCGCGCCGCCGCCTGGGCTTCACTTCTCCGCCGCCAGGGCCGACTCCGCCGGACCCCTTCGACCGCATCTCCAGCGCCTCCAGCGGGCCTCCTCCACCCCGCTGGGCTCCGCCAGGGCGCTGGGCCCAGTCGACCAAAGCCGCATTCGTCCACCCGCGGCCCAGCCGCCGCAGATCCCGGGCCGCCTGCTCCCGATCCGGCCCGTAGCCCGTTTTTTTTTCAGATCTCAGAACTAGGTTATTTTTTAAACTCCCAAGTCCCTGTGATTTGTTTTCTGATGCATATTTCAATTGAGGATAACTTCTTGTGTGTTGCTCCGTTTTGCGCAAATGAGGTGTCCAGACGTTCGTGGTGATTAGCACTACGATTCATTCCATTGTGTCATGCATGTTAGAGGTCTTCTAGGTGCTTATTTTTCTGTTGCAAGAGTGCATCCCGTTACAAACTGCTGCTATGTGTTGTTTTTATGCCATCTTTGCATAGTGATATCTTTTAGCTCGTTTGTCCGAATGATGCAAATGACATGTCCATGTGTTCGTCTTGCCATGCTCTACTTGTTGTTTGTGTTAGGTTGCATGATAGATTTATTCTTGCCATGTATATCTTCGTTGCAAAGTGCCATGTGTCTGTGATGTTGTTTCACTTGTTATGAAATGCCATATTGTTGAGCTCATTGCTATCGTTGTGTTTATCTCCATGATGCATGCTTGTATGTTTCAGAATCACCATCATGTGTACTTTGATGTGGTGCTTACCACTTGCCATGTTTAGTTTCGAGGTGACTTAAACTTGCTCTTTTAGATGCCATGATGAAACTGCTGTTTTAACACTTAGTGGATTTTTCACCAAGTCTGAAATCTGTAATGTTCCGATGCCATGTTTGCTTGCTGTTCTAGGACAAACCATGATAGTTTTGGGGTGGATCTTGATGGTTCCTTGTAGTATATATTGTTGGCTTTCCATTCATGTTCTCACATGCTTATTTAAGTGGCTGTAGCATATTTATCTTTTGCTCCAAAGTTTCAATAAAATTCTGCTGTCAGAATTTTATTGTCAAGTTCAATATGTCCAAGCTTGTTGCTATTGATCCGTGGCTCCTTTGGGGTGCACCTTTGGACTTATTTGCTGTAGGATATGTCTAGTTTATGTTCATGCTCTTTGCCATGGTGTTTGAGTGTTGTAGCTTAATTATCTAGTGCTCCGAAGTTGCTATGTTGCTGTAATGTTCAGCTTTCGCCTATTTCTTGTTTCGGGCATAACTTTTAGCCCGTAGCTCCGTTTTCAGCGAGTCTTATATGAAACTTGATTGTTTTTCCGTGTAGATTCATAATCTCCTATTGTTGCCATGTTTTGAAGTGATTTGCTTGAGTGCTATTTTCCGTGCTCCGTGTGCTTCCTTAGTGCATCCATCATGCATCCATCGTTTTGGTGTGCGCATTGCATCTTGTTGATTTGTGCCTTGTGTGATTGTATTGTTTAGAGCCGGAAGCTGTGACCGAGTACGAGTACGAGCACGGGGTTTCCAACGAGGTTGAGCACGAGGACCCTTCTTACGATCCGAACGACTACTCTTCAGGCAAGATGACCGAACCTCGATATCATTACTATTTTTGCCTATTGCTAGAAGTCACGTTCTATAGTTTTGCCTCGATGCCCATGTCTTTCCTGTCAGCCTCCTACTTGTAACCATGACCATGCTTAACCACCCTACCTATGCAAACCATTGATTGGCTATAAGTACGCTTCGCTCAGCCCTTCTTATAGCATTGCTAGTTGCAGGTGAAGATTGAAGATGCTTGCTTCATGTTGAAGTTTTGTTGGGTTATATCACACTATATAATGCTTAAATGAAACCATCTATATATTGGCAAGGGTGGAAGGCTAAGCCTTTTGCTTGGTGATTTGTTCCACTCATGCCGTTAGGAACCGTATAAACCGGTGTTATGTTCCTTGATTATGCGTTCCTTACACGGTTGGGATGTATGGGACCCCCTCGATAAACCGCTAAGTGCTAAGTCTTTTCCAGCAAGTCCCAACATTGGTACTATTTGCCTAATAACTAAATAACTTGCATAGGGAGTAATTAACCCGAGTTCTTAATCAACAACCCCGGGCCAGTGCTCCTCATGAGTGTTGGTCCGAAACGAGCAGACTGCGGGGCCGCCTTGGGGAAACCCGAGGTATCTGACATACACCCGTAGGATGTCTCATCCGGTCGTGGCCTGAGACGAGATACGCGCGGCTACTATCAGGGTGTCGGCACGCCGGGAGGATTTGCTGGATTAGCCTTACATTAGTTCGGAGTATCTTGAGCACGGGATTCCGAGAATACTCGGGTCTTCCCACCTTCGAGTTGCGACTCCGCAGATCGTGGGCTTGTAATGGGCCAAGTTGGAACACCCCTGCAGGGTTATGAACTTTTGAAAGTCGTGCCCACGGTTATGTGGCAGATGGGAGCTTGTTAATATCCGGTTGTAGATAACTTGACACAATGTTCCAATACACTACCAGCGTGTGTACCGTGACTGTCAATTTCCGAATAGGGATTCGGGAGTTGAACACGGTGGGGTTATGTTTGTTGAGCTTTAGCTAGGATCACTTCGTGATCATCTCTCGACCGAGGCACCTCTCTTCTCGCACTCTTTCACGTAAGCTAGTGCTAGTTGCTGTTGCAGACATTTATTCTTTTCTTCAGCCTTATCCTCTCCCAAGGCTTAAATAGTCTTGTTACCCGGGAACGGGATTGCTGAGTCCTCAGTGGCTCACAGTTACTTCACCACACCAGATGCAGGTCCAGTGGTGAGCTATCCAGGTGATGGCACCGAGCTAGACTGGGAGTATGACGAGGAGCGTAGTCGATACTATGTTCGTTATCCTGATGATCAGTAGTGGAGAATTCTACTAGGATTCGATCCGACCTGTGGTTTTACATTATGTTTGGTATCTTGACATTTGGATTTTACCCTTAGAGGGCTGTGATGTTTTATTGCATGATGATTGAAACATGTATTGTAATTTGGGTGACGTGGCGAGTGTAAGCCAACTATTTTATGTTTTCCATCCCCCTCTTTTACATGAGTTGTGCAAAGATACCAGACTTGCGATCATTCCAGCATGGGGTTATTTCTCTAAGTCGTGCCTCGACACGTAGGAGATATAGTCCCATCCTGGGCATTACAGGGATCCATGTATGAGAACAAAGTATGGAATTTGGTTGCCTTGCCCGATGATCGGCAAGCCATTGAAAATAAATGGTTCTTCAAGAGGAAGACAGACGCCGATGGTAATGTTACTGTCTACAAAGCTCGACTTCTTGTGAAAGGTTTTCGACAAGTTCAAGGAGTTGACTACGATGAGACTTTCTCACCTGTAGCGATGCTTAAATCTGTCTGAATCATGTTAGCAATTGCCAAATTTTATGATTATGAAATCTGACAAATGGATGTCAAAACTACATTCCTTAATGGATACCTCAAAGAAGAGTTGTATATGATACAACCAGAAGATTTTGTCGATCCTAAAGGTGCTAACAAAGTGTGGAAGCTCCAGCGATCCATCTATGGACTGGTGCAAGCATCTCGGAGTTGGGATATACGCTTTGATGAGGTGATCAAAACATATGGTTTTATACAGACTTTTGGAGAAGTCTGTATTTACAAGAAAGTGAGTGGGAGCTCTGTAGCATTTCTGATATTATATGTAGATGACATATTGTTGATTGGAAATGATATAGAATTTCTGGATGGCATAAAAGGATACTTGAATAAGAATTTTTCAATAAAAGACCTCAGTGAAGCTGCTTATTATTAGGCATCAAGATTTATAGAGATAGATCAAAACGCTTAATTGGACTTTCACAAAGCACATACCTTAATAAAAATTTGAAGAAGTTCAAAATGGATCAGTCAAAGAAAGGGTTCTTGCCTGTGTTACAAGGTGTGAAGCAGAGTAAGACTCAGTGCCCGACCACTGCAGAAGATAGAGAGAAAATGAAAGGCATTCCCTATGCCTCATCCATAGGATCTATCATGTATGCAATGTTGTGTACCAGACCTGATGTGTGCCTTGCTATAAGTTTAGCAGGGAGGTACCAAAGTAATCCAGGAGTGGATCACTGGACGGCGGTCAAGAACATCATGAAGTACCTGAAAAGGACAAAGGATATGTTTCTCATTTATGGAGGTGACAAAGAGCTCGTCGTAAATGGTTACGTCGATTCAAGCTTTGACACTGATCCGGATGACTCTAAGTCACCAACCGGATATGTATTTTTGTTGAACGATGGAGCTGTCAGTTAGTGCAGTTTCAAGCAGAGCGTCGTGGTGGGATCTACGTGTGAAGCAGAGTACATAGCTGCTTCGGAAGCAGCAAATGAAGGAGTCTGGATGAAGAAGTTCATATCCGATCTAGGTGTAATACCTAGTGCATCGGGTCCAATGAAAATCTTTTGTGACAACACTGGAGCAATAGCCTTGGCGAAGGAATCCAGGTTTCACAAGAGAACCGAGCACATCAAGAGACGCTTCAATTCCATCCGTGATCAAGTCAAGGAGGGAGACATAGAAATTTGCAAGATGCATACGGATCTGAATGTCGCAGACCCGTTGACTAAGCCTCTTCCACGAGCAAAACATGATCAGCACCAAGACTCCATGGGTGTTAGAATCATTACTATGTAATCTAGATTATTGACTCTAGTTCAAGTGGGAGACTGAAGGAAATATACCCTAGAGGCAATAATAAAGTTGTTATTTGTATTTCCTTATATCATGATAAATGTTTATTATTCATGCTAGAATTGTATTAACCGGAAACTTAATACATGTGTGAATACATGGACGAAACAGAGTGTCCCTAGTATGCCTATACTAGACAAGCTCATTGATCAAAGATGGTTATGTTTCCTAACCATAGACATGAGTTGTCATTTGATCAGCGAGATCACATCATTAGGAGAATGATGTGATGGACAAGACCCATCCGTTAGCTTAGCAACTTGATCGTTTAGTTTTACTGCTATTGCTTTCTTCATGAGATTATGCAACTCCCGAATACCGAAGGAACACCTTGTGTGCTATCAAACGTCACAACGTAACTGGGTGATTATAAATATGCTCTACAGGTGTCTCCAAAGGTGTTTGTGGTGTTGGCATAGATCGAGAATCGATTTGTCACTCCGAGTGTCGGAGAGGTATCTCTGGGCCCTCTCGGTAATACACATCATAATAAGCCTTGCAAGCAAATAACTAATGAGTTAGTCACGAGATGATGTATTACGGAACGAGTAAAGAGACTTGCCGGTAACGAGATTGAACTAGGTATAATGATACCGACGATCGAATCTCGGGCAAGTAACATACCGATTACAAAGGGAACAACGTATGTTGTTATGCGGTTTGACCGATAAAGATCTTCGTAGAATATGTAGGAACCAATATGAGCATCCAGGTTCCGCTATTGGTTATTCACCGGAGATGAGTCTCGGTCATGTCTACATAGTTCTCGAACCCGTAGGGTCCGCACGCTTAACGTTCGATGACGATCTGTATTATGAGTTTATGTGTTTTGATGTACCGAAGGTAGTTCAGAGTTCCGTATGTGATCACGGACATAACGAGGAGTCTCTGAATGTCCGAGACATAAATATTGATATACTGGACGACTATATTCGGACGCCGGAAGTGTTCCGGGTTGTTTCGGAGAAAACTGGAGTGCCGGAGGGATACCGGAACCCCCCGGGAGAGATAATGGGCCACATGGGCCTTAGTGGAGAGAGAGAGAGAGAGGGCTGGCCAGGGCAGGCCGTGCGCCCCCTCCCCCTCTGGTCCGAATTGGACTAGGGAAGGGGGGCGGTGCCCCCTTTCCTTCTCCCTCTCCGCCGTCCTACTCCTACTAGGAGGAGGACTCCTGCTCTCTCCCGCGCGCGCCCTAGGGTCGGACGGCCTCCCCCTTGTTCCTTTATATACGGGGGCAGGGGGCGCCCTAGGACACACAATTGAACATCAGTTTTAGCCGTGTGTGGTGCCCCCTCCACAGATACACACCTCGGTCATATCGTTGCAGTGCTTAGGTGAAGCCCTGGGTCGGTAGCTTTATCATCACCGTCACCACGCCGTCGTGCTGATGAAACTCTCTAGTGACGCTCGACTGGATCAAGGGCTTGTGGGGCGTTATCGAGCTGAACATGTGCTGAATGCGGAGTTGGCGTACATTCGGTGCTTGGATCGGTTGGATCGCGAAGACGTTCGACTACATCAACCGTGTCACTAGACGCTTCCGCTTTCGGTCTACGAGGGTACGTAGACACACTCTTCGCACTCATTGATATGCTTCTAGTAGATAGATCTTGTGTGATCGTAGGAATTTTTCTGAAATACTACGTTCCTTAACACTTGATTTGGCACGATCTTGATGTATCGCGAGCTTTGCTATTATAGTTGGATCTTATGATGTTTCTCCCCCTCTACTTTGTTGTAATGGATTGAGTTTTCCCTTTGAATTTATCTTATCGGATTGAGTCTTTAAGGATTTGAGAACACTTGATGGATGTCTTGCATGGGATACCCTTGGTGACAATGGGGTATTCTATTGATTCACTTGATGTATATTTTGGTGATCAACTTGCATGTTCCGTGACCTTGGGAATCTATGCATAGGGGTTGGCACATGTTTTCGTCTTGACTCTCCGGTAGAAACTTTGGGGCACTCTTTGAATTTCTTTGTGTTGGTTGAATAGATGAATCTGAGATTGTGTGATGCATATCGTATAATCATACCCGCGGATACTTGTGGTGACATTGGAGTATCTAGGTGACATTAGGGTTTTGGTTGATTTGTGTCTTAAGGTGTTATTTTACTACGAACTCTAGGGTTGTTTGTGACACTTATAGGAATAGCCCAATGGATTGATTGGAAATAATAACTTTGAGGTGGTTTCATACCCTACAATAATCTCTTCGTTTGTTCTCCGCTATTAGTGACTTTGGAGTGACTCTTTGTTGCATGCTGAGGGATTTTTATATGATCTAATTATGTTATCCTTGTTGAGAGAACTTGCACTAGTGAAACTATGAACCCTAGGCCTTGTTTCCTAGCATTGCAATACCGCTTACGCTCACTTTTACCACTTGCTGCCTTGCTGTTTTTATATTTTCAGATTACAAAAACCTATATCTACCATCCATATTGCACTTGTATCACCATCTCTTCGCCGAACTAGTGCACCTATACAATTTACCATTGTATTGGGTGTGTTGGGGACACAAGAGAATCTTTGTTATTTGGTTGCAGGGTTGTTTGAGAGAGACCATCTTCATCCTACGCCTCCCACGGATTGATAAACCTTAGGTCATCCACTTGAGGGAAATTTGCTACTGTCCTACAACCCTCTGCACTTGGAGGCCCAACAACGTCTACAAGAAGAAGGTTGTGTAGTATACATCACTCGGGCGGCTGGGTCCTTGCTTTGGGGAAAGAATCTCTCCCACGCCACTGATGTCAACACCTCCCAGCGTCCGGCTGCCATCTCCGATTCCCGCAATCAAATCCTCCCCTGCATCGGGCGGCCCTCTGGCTACTACGGTTGTCCCTGATATGTTGATCGATGTGGCCACGCCAAGCAACGCGAGCATGCCCATCTTCGTCCCGCTCCAACCACCCTGACAGCCCCAAGCTCCACTCCCTCAGGACCTCCAGTAGCCAGACGCAATACCCTTGCAGGTGTCGTCGGCTTCTCTCTTGGAAGGCGTAGCCCACGCCTCAAGGCAAAGAACCACACCATGCCCATTGCGTAGATGGCGGAGCGCCTTCTCTGTCAGAGGTTGGGCATTGTTGGCGAAGGTGAGATGATCACTAAAGATGCAATCAACAAGTATGTGGCCCTGTTCAATGGCCAGGTGCCTGATCTTGCGGTTTCTGCCATGCGAGCTCTCTTCTAGATGGACTATGATCTTGTGGGTGCAGTGGAAGACGCTCTCATCCAGCATGGTGGAGACACAGGCCCCGACATGAGGACCCAGGCTAGCGACGACGCTGCGGTGGCGTAATGTTGCTGTGGGCTGAAGATGAAGATGTAGCTTAGCCCTGATGATTAGTCCTCCCTCCATGTATCCCTTGTTCTGGTTATGTGTTCCGCGTGTTTCCCAGACTACTGCGTCGGCCTGGCCGATGTTATTTCCCTGGCAAGGCTTTTAGTTTGTGAGGTTAGGTCATGTAGTTGCTGCCTAGATGTATTGTTAGTTAGCCATGAATGACAGCAACCTATGTATTCTCGGTTGGAATGTTAGACGCCTCAATTGTCCTGCACGACAAGCGAATGTTCATGAAACCATTGCCTCGACCCCCTGCAACATTGCTTGTTGGCAAGAAACCAAGCTGGCCAATATTGAACAGTCCACTTCAACCTTCCTTGGAGGACATCATCTAAAATATTTTGCTGAGCGCCTGGCTGATGGCACCCAGGGAGGAATGCTCCTTCTCTGGAACGAGGATGTGGTCAAGATTGAGCAGGTCAATTTGGGGGCTTTCTTACTTTCAGCCATGGTGGCCATTGTTGAATCCAGTACCTCCTTCAATCTGACTTCCGTGTATGGACCTACAAGAAGAAATCTGAAGGACTCCTTTTTCAGGAGATGATTAGCGAGAAGCCCCTCGATGGAGTTAAGTGGCTGATCACTGGAGATCTCAACCAAATCTACCGCGCCCGCGACAAAAACAAAGCAAATGTGGACCGGGTTCGTATTATTCGCTTCCGTAATGCACTCAATTCTTGTGAGCTCAAGGAGATCCACCTATAAAATAGAAAGTTTACATGGAGCAATGAGCAGCATAATCCCACTATGAGCAAGTTGGATAGTTTTTTTTTTGCAATGAAGATTGGGACATCCATTTTGGCTCCCACATCCTGCACATGTTGTCATCCTCGCTCTCCGACCATTGCCCCTTCTCCTTGCTAGCGATGAGGGACCCTCGAGACCAAAATGCTTTAGGTTCAAAAATTTCTGGACAAAGATGCCAAACTTCAAGAAAGTTGTTGCTGATGCATGGATCGAAAGGGTGAGCCACCAAGACCCATGCCAAATTATTTTCCACAAGTTGAAGACAGCTAGTCAGAGACTGAGGTGCTGGAATAGGAAGCTTTTCTCTCACCATAAAGTCCAACTCCACATGGCTCTCGAGGTCATCTTGCGCTTGGACATGGCATAAGAAATTCAGGACTTGAGCAACGACGAGCAAGATCTAAGGAAACAGCTCAAGCGGAAGGTTGTCGCTCTGGCTGTCCTAGAGCGAGCTAGAAAAAAGCAATCCTCAAGGATAACCTTGCTTAAAGAGGGGGATGTCAATATGTGTTTTTTCCATCTTCAAATCAATCGGCGAAGACGGAAAAACTGTATCCATCATCTCCGGCACAACCAAGGATGGGTTACCAATTATGACGACAAGAAAGTCATTGTCCATGAGCACTTCCCCATGGCCATTGGTAAGGGGCCGACGCGGTCAAAAGATTTCAATTGGGAGGCCATTCCAACCCAGCCATGTGATCTTCCGGATCTGGACCTACCATTCACTGAAGAGGAAACTAAGGCGGCTATTTTCTCCCTACCAAGTGACAAGGCACCAGGACTAGATGGCTTCACTGGCATTTTTTCCAGGAGTGTTGGGACATCATCAAGCAGGATATGATGGTTGTTGTCAATGGCTTCTCCAACCTACGTGCCTCCAGCTTCACCTGGCTCAACTCAGTGAACATCGCCCTTATCCCGAAAAGAGACGGCGGCGAGGACATTTTGGATTTCAGACCAATTAGTCTCATTCACGCGGTCGCCAAAATCATCGCTAGAATGATGGCCTCTCGCTTAGCTCCTCACATGCCCAACCTAGTCTTCAATGCACAAAGTGCTTTCGTAAAAAAGAGAAGCATCCACGATAACTTTATGTATGTCAGAAACTTGGCCAGACGCTTTCACCGCACGAGATCCCCTACCCTCCTTTTCAAGCTCGATATCAAAAAGGCCTTCGATTCGGTCATATGGGACTATTTGATGGATTTCCTTCGGCACCTCGGCTTCCCAAGACGCTTCCGTAATTGTGTTTCGACGCTCCTCTCCACAGCGTCCTCCCGTGTGCTACTTAACGGCATTCCAGGCGACCCGATCTGACATGGACAAGGCCTTCGACAAGGGGACCCGCTCTCGCCGCTCCTCTTTGTCCTTGCTATTGACCCCCTACACCACATTCTTGCCAAATCCACGGCCCAAGGGAGCTTGCATCCGCTCAAAGGTAGTCTGATCCGTGCGTCCTTGTGCGCCGATGATGCTACCATCTTCGTTGCACCCATTAAAAGTGATATTAAATTCTTGGCGTCGATATTGGCCTCTTTTGGGGAGGTCACCGGCTTGGTCACCAATTGTGCCAAGAGTCTCGTTGCGCCTATCCGTTGCGAGGGCATCGATCTTCAAGATGTTCTACATGACTTTCCAGTAGTTCGCTCCGGCTTCCCAATGCGATATTTGGGGCTGCCCCTCTCAGTTAGAAGGCTCGAAAGGATACATTTCCAATATTTAGAGGACAAGGTCGCTGACAAGCTCTCGCCATGGGCGGCCAAGCACGTGGCCACCCCTGGCCGTATTGTCCTCGTCAAGGTGGTGCTCACGGCCATTGCAATCTACCATCTCGCACCCCTTGATTTACCGGTGGAGGTCAGGAAGAAGATTGATAGTTTGAGACGCGCATATCTGTGGGCAGGTTGTGACAAGGTCACGGGAGGAAAATGCAAAGTCAATTGGGAACTTGTGTGTAAGCCAAATATTTATGGTGGGCTAGGAGTGCTCAACCTTGAGAAACTTGCCACCGCCTTGCGTCTTCGTTGG
>LR738710.1:559102762-559138585 GCA_902687465.1 Secale cereale | reverse complement strand
AATCAGGGTCATCTAAGAGAAATTTGGTAAATACCACTGGTAGTTTGCTCTTATGATAACATGGTGATAAGTGGGGTCTGGCATTTATCAAAGGCCAAATACCTACGTGGCATATTTTATCATATCCGTCATTATCTAAACTCTCCCATGTCTCGTACCCTCCCCCTCCTCTGTCCCAATGCTCTTGCTCTATCTGCCCCGACTCAGTCCCAGCACATACATGCATTGGCATTTTTGGAAAGTAGTTAAATATATCGATGTATGGGCAACTTCAAAGATATTGGCATGCCCATGTATCCGCATAACCCCGATATACCCGCATTGCGATTCATGCTACTCACTTACAAGCACAAAATAAACTGTGAATATCCATAAAACTGTGGATACACCCATACACTCATTTACAAGCCCCGCATCACCCCGATATGGATACACTCATACACATATCTGTAGCAGTGCTACATAGCAAAACAAAATTCCCGCATTGCAATTCATGCTACTCATTTACAAGCACAAAATAAACTGTGGTAATGCACAGGCAACATAAAAGTCGAGGCTAACCTTCTTTCCTTCAATTGTTTCCGGAACATCACCATTACAAATACGTTGTGCAAGCCCCTCGGCAATAGCAGTCTTGCCGACACCAGGCTCTCCAATTAAGCACGGGTTGTTCTTTGTCCGCCGGCCCAAAATTTGAGTTACACGCTCAATTTGATCCTGTCTGCCAACAACTGGGTCTAGTTTACCCTGCAAGAAAAATGAATGAGATTCTTCTCTTTGCTGCTAAATATCTCCAATAGGCAAAAGGACACATGGGAGGGAGGAAATACCTCTTCTGCCAGCTTTGTCAAATTAGTACCGTATTCTTCAAGTGTAGGCATCTTCTGGCCACTGCTTCCCCCACCAACCCCAGCACCAACAGCTTCTGTGCTTTCACCAACCATTCTTATAACCTGCACAGCATGTAAAATATTCATTGTCTGGACAAATTAGACTAAAATAAGTAATAATGTAAGAAAGATATTAGTGAAGAAATTGCCTGGGTACGAATGTTGTTTGGATCAGCACCAAGGCTTTCGAGAACTCGAGCTGCCACACCTTCACCCTCACGAAGTAGCCCTAAGAGTAAGTGCTCAGATCCTATATAGTTATGCCCTGAACAATGAACATAAAGGAAAATTAGTACACATCTTATATATGCTTATTGAAGAAACAATAGTCTCAAGAAGCAGCGAAATAAGCAAGACTTGTTCTTAGTACCCCTGAGACTGATGTGATATAGTAATGTATCACCTGAGCTCAATAAATACCAAAATTTCATCATCTTCAAGAAGGAACAATGCAATAGTGATATAGTGATAATATAGTAATGTTTCACTTTTTTAACGTATCAGGAGTATAGCAGCAAGTCCCCACCCTGCCAAATCCTATGGACCCGCAGCTACCCTGGATAGGACACTGCATGGTTGGCTTGTAAAAGAGGAAAGGTAACTGTTCGCTAGATGGGAAATGAAGGTCGAGGATGAGGGATGGTAAAACATCACTGTTAAGCTAGCACACTGGCTTTCCCCAGGTTTCCTGCCACAATCACCTAATGGAGAATTTCCACAGTGTAAAAGAAGAACGAAGCCTCGTTCTGCACAGGACCTGATGATCACTTTTGCTTAAATATCATTCTGGATTAGTCACTGGCTAAGACAATTGTACATGTTTAGTGATAAAACCACTACATGAAATCTTACACCACTATCCATACTTAATGTAGACTCTGAAAGTAAGAACAGGATACTACACAGATAAAACTAGAGTACATAAAAAGAACACAAAAGTTAATATAAAAGCAACGATCATTCACAGTCCGGCCAAGTACATAGAATGACAAAAAAATGGGGCCTAGCCTCAGATAGTCAGGGCCAAACAATGATCGGTGATGGGAATGGGGAAACATTCATGTGTTTGCTTCAACAGAAGGTGAGATGAATTAACCACTAGTTCCCCACACTCGTTACCGAATGGGAATGCAGCTCGATTCCCATGCCTAGCAGAACACCTGATGATAACTTGTCCTCAACTACCATTCTATCACTAATGGAGTCATAAATTCGGATATTTTGTGCACTTTTCTGAACCAATTTACACTAGTATATAGCAAACTTATGTGACTAAGAAACACAGAACAGGGTAACTGAGAAAAGAAAATAGAATAAAAATAGACCGATTTGGTTACAAACTAGATGTAAATAACAAAAATTGATGATGTGCATACAGTACTAATTACAGAATAGCTGATCAAAATGGATGAAACAAGATCATGGAACTAGCTGATTTTCGTGGATAAATGAAGGTAATAATTAATACCTAGCTGGCGAGCTTCTTCAAGTGACAGTTCGAGTACACGCTTTGCACGAGGTGTAAATGGTATTTCAACGGCAACAAACCCACTGCCTCTTCCAATAATCTTTTCAACTTCCACACGGGCATCCTTAAGACTGATCCCCATAGACTTTAGAACCTTTGCTGCAATTCCAGTTCCTTCACCAATAAGGCCAAGCAGAATCTGTTCTGTCCCAACAAAGTTGTGGCCTAGGCGTCTTGCTTCCTCCTGTGCAAGCATAATCACCTTGATTGCTTTCTCTGTGAAACGCTCGAACATGGCCCGGACAACCATTCTTGAACCTGACCCACGCGGTCGTGAAATCTGGCTTGCTACAATGGAGCCAAAGTCGCGTTTGATAACGGACCTTGTATCCAGGAAATTTGTTTGCCGCAGTCCTTGAAAACCCCCGAGAGTAAGGGTCCTCGTTGGCGTACTGCGTAACATTGTGGCCCTTGTGCGCACACGGAACCGCGTAGAGCTACTCCTGTAGGCGGTAGGAGCGACGGCAGACTGAACCAGAGTCCCCTCCATATTGAACTATCCAAAGAACCACAGGTTTACCAGTGCCTGCAAAGAAAAAAGCATTACTCAAAACAGAAAACATCATAAAATGGTTGCAAAGCAACTAGGCATCTACTTCCGATGGTAGATCCCACATCTGTGGCTCAAATACGAGGTTAAAAGAATTCGCCAACCATTCGCACATCATTGAAACAACACCTAATGACCCCAAATCAAACAGCAGTACAGTACTATAAGAAATTCGGGCACGATGGTTTTTACCAAGCTTGATAACTTTCATGTATCCAGCCAACTTCAACACAGGATTATCCACACGTGACTGCTCCAACCAAGAGAAGAGTACCATCTAAATCCGCTCGACAAGCACCTCAATCGACAAGCTCCTACCGTGCGCCTACAAGCGGCCAATCAAAGCGAACATATCCACATCACGGCAGCTACCAAAATAGCGCGCTCGACTGCATCCACCGACGAGTGGGATAAAAACGGGATTCGCAGAATTTCACCTAGAACTAACCAATCAACCAACCAATCAATCCCGGAACCACCAAACCCAATCCATAAATCCGCCCACCCGAGGGAACGGAACAGGATAAGGTTCCCCATGAAGTCCGAAAACAATCGGCGAAAACAACCGCAGGGAGTCATCGCCCCCCACGAGCGAAGGGCGCGGAGACGGAAGCGAGTGGCGGGCGCGGCAGGGGAAGCCTCACCTCGGCGACGACGTGGCCGCCCAGCGGCGGAGGAGCGAGGAAGGACCTTGGGACGGGCGGAGTCGATAACACGGGGAAGAGAGCTAGATGCGAAATCCTAGCAATTCATAGGCTTAGCTAAAATTAATATAACTACTACTGCTGCTCCGTAGGATCCATGTTACAATGAAAGTGGAATACACCTACCGAAGAAATACCTCAGCTCGTGCACGCGCCGTGCTCGCTGCCTTGCCCCCAGGTCCAGCCGCTCCCCTGGCCGCCGCCCCACCCTCTCGCTCGCTTCTCGCTAGGGCTAGCCGCCTCGAATTACACGGCGCTTGTGTCGATTGATAAGGAGCGACCACCCATGCTTATCGGATGTGCGTCGGTTTAAAAGGCCCGGCGAGGCCCACAAAGACACATCCCTTCACATCCACGGTTTCTCCTCCTTTTTCACTCGCGTGTTTGGTTACCTGAATGGTTTCTTTACCTCTTACATGTGTGTTTTAGTTAAGCTGGCTGAGGTAGAACAGACAAAATCACCATCTGCATATAGTTTGGTTGTCTGTATCTAGTGTGGCTACATCAGAGAAACAATATTTACGCGGCGTTTGGTTACCTGTGTTGCACTCGATAGACAAACTAAATGTTGTTTGGTTGTGAACGTCATAATGTGTGATCACCACTTCTCATTAGTTGTGACCTTATCACACTTGATTTCCACCATCGTCTCAATCCTAACTAGGAAACAAATGGCAATGCATCATAACTACTAACAATATCAGTACAAATTTAACAGTCAAATGACTCAATAGGAGAAAGTCCATCGAAGTCGAACTAGATGGAAGTCCATCCTCGTCATCTTCTTTTGTTGTTGCTATTGTTGTTTCTTCTTCTCTTGTTGATGCTTCTCTTCTACTTCGGTTGCGCTTCTTCTGTTCTACTATTGTTGCTTCTTCTCTTCAGCTGCTACTGCTTCTTCTTATCTTCTGTTGTTGTTGCTTCTTCCTCTTTGGATCCTTGTATGACTTTTATTTTTGTCACATTGCCTGAGACTCCATCATTTTGTTCTTCCAGACTTTGTTGTCAAATGCCTCCACGCCATGGCCGGAGCAGACAACATCATCAAGTGTCACCTCTTCCTCCTCCGGGACAAGGTCATCACAAACCCATTGCAGGATTCGGTTATGAAGGATGCAACAAGCGATAATAAACTTAACCTGGGGTGAGGAAAGTGTGGAATGACTTTTGACCCAAAATTTTAAACCTATTCTTCATAGTTCCAAATGCCCTCTCAACCTAACTCTAAGGCTAGACTATTTGAGATTAAACAATTCATGTGCAGTCCTTGGATAGTTCCTACCAGAGAACTCATTCAGATGGTACCTAGTTTTTCTGAAGAGTGAAAAAACACCAGGCCGACATGCATAGTCAGCATCTCCTAGGTAGAACTTGCCATCGGAGATACTTATGCCATCAGGTCGAGTCATGCTATCGGTTAGAATGTTAGCATCATGGCCTGATCCTTCCCATCCAGCTAGCACATATGTGAACTTAAAATCGAAGTAAACAATAGTAAGAACATTCTGGTTGTGTAGTGCTTTCTACCCCTAAATGCTATTGATTGTGCCCTCGACAGTTTACCAGTCACAAGAGTGCCATCTATTGCGCCAGTGCGATCGTGAAATGGCATGGAAAAACGGTGGTATGGCTATACCAGAACAATGGAAGCATGTCATGGCATGAACTTACGAATAGTGCTCGCCTTGGAAATATGGATATCATCTTGGGGTAGTGCGTATCTTGCTAGGAGTTTGCCCGTTTGGTGACTTAATCATCTCTCCTCCGAGCTCCCCAAGAACATAAAACATTTTGTTTGAAGTATGTGTGTCGTGGGAACGTATCTGATAGTAGAGATGGGGGGTACGTCGGAGGAGGCAGTGCCTAGCTACGGCGAGGTTGTACACTCGAGTTTTACGAGTTCAGGCCCCTCTCGGAGGAGGTAACAACCCTACGTCTTGGTGTCGCGGAGGCTTTTGTGGATTAGAGTGTTGAGTTATAGGGGGTGCGAACCCTTGTGCGTGAGGGGAGGGGCAGCTTATATAGAGTGCACCGACCCCTTGTTGCCTTCAGTTACATAAGGGTTCAATGAGGGAGTAAATGTCATGAACGTTGCTGGTAACGCATGCATTCAATAAAGTTTAAAGCTACGGAGTGAATGTCCGACCATTGCCATCCAGGGTGACTTTCGGTCTTCCATCTTTCGAGTGGTTTCTTGTCTTCTGAGTGGATAAAGTCAGTCGAGTGGAATTGGGGTATCTGAGTGGATCTTTCGTCGAGTGGATCTTACCCTTGTATTATTTCAGTTGGTACGTTCTTTCTGCCGTTCTAGGCCATGGCCTCTCGTGTAATGTCCTTGGGTAAGGCGTACAGGTCAGGCCTAGGAACCTACCCTAGGTACATGTCCTCGTCGTTAGCCCCCGAATGGATTGAGGACCAACTGAGGAGAGGTTGAAGCGAATCTCAATCCGACTCGATATCTCAAGGGCTCTTTCTTGGGGGTTCTGAAGTGTGGCAACAATTAACTTCTCATCGGCCGCCTTGATCTATTTTGTCCTCTTGAATATCTAAGTGAAGTTATTCGTCCGAGTGAAATATGCTTCATAATATTTGGCCAGCTTTGCTTTCGTATCTCTTGCGTGATCGAGTAGTTTGTCAGACCCGGATTATGCGGGTTTCAAAATTTGGGGGAGCGCGCGGGTCGCCTGTTGCGCGGTTAGTGGAGCGAAACAGTAGGGACTCCTCGATCTTCGTGCCACCTTTTTCGCCATGTATCAAGCCTGCGCCGGTTGCGAGATGTGCCGAGATCACGCGGGCCCACGGGTCAGTCACTCGGATGTGCAGGTATAAAGGCTGGCGAAGCCGATGCGTGGAACAGTGCCTGCCATTTTTCCCCTTCTCCTCTCGCTTCCTTCGCCCTGCTTGCTTAGTGCTGCGCCGCTCGCCCCGTTCCCATCGGCCATCGCAGGGATGCCGAAGGACAGGACGAAAGCGTTGCGGCGCGCTAAGAAGACCGGCAAGGGCACGAAGGCGTCCAAGGGGTCGACCTCGCGATCCAAGTTGTCGCTGGGCTGGATCCAAGGGGACTGGATTCCCTCATCGATCTCGAAGGACGACCTCGAGGGGCTTGCCGCCGACGGCCTGATAGCACACGGGTCTTGGAGGCTGCCAAGGGGAAAGTTCGAGCCCGTGCCTCGCGACGGCGAGCGGGTTCTTCTGACGACGCATGTGGAAAGAGGTCTCTCTCTACCCCTGCACCCGTTCTTTCGTGGTTTCTTGAATTACTTCAGTGCTCAGATCCGTCACTTCACTCCGAACACCATTTCATACCTTGCTGCTTTCATTTCAATGTGTGAGAACTTCCTTGGATGCCACCCACACTGGGGGTTATTCAAGCACCTCTTCACCTATCGATCTCAGTCGGTCAAGAAAGCCAACCCGACTGACGAGAAGACTCATGTGATCCAAATGTGCGGGGGCTTATGTATCCAAGTGAGGCGTAGAAGCTCTTTCCCTCCCATGACCTTTCCCGAGTCAGTTAGGGGGTGCAGTCGACCTGGTTCTACTGTAGAGATGTTCCGACCCCTGGGGCGTCGACTGATCTTCCCCCTTCCCTCTAGAGAGGCTCAGGGCCCCTCGTTCATTGGTTGTAGAGGAGGAGGAGAAGGGTGAGGTAGCGATCTTGGTTGATGCGGTTGTTGCACTGATCCGGAACGGGGTCACGGGCATGGATTTGCTGGAGGCGTTTCTTAGTCGATGCATCCAACCTCTGCAAGCCCACGACCATCCCATGCGGATGTACTCGGTTGCCGATTACACCGCTCGGACCCACCCAGAGGAGGTCACGGAGGAGACGGTGGCGCAGTGGCTCCGGAGCATCACAGGGAACAAAGATAACCCTCTAGGAGCAAGACGGATCTTGTCATTCGACGCTGGGCACCTCCCAGGAGAGAGGTGAGGCGTACCTTGTTGAGTGAACCACTTTTCTTTTCCAGTATTTTACTGTGGTTGAATCCGACTGAAGTTTGAGTCTGTTCCTTGCAGGTGTATACGAGGATGTATTCGCTTGTTCCAAATGGCGAGCAGCTCCACAAAGGAGTAGAAAGTTATGGTGGGAGCGCCAATATGGAGTATGTCGATGACAGCGACGACAACGACGAGGTCAAATCGCCACTGCGTAGCGAACGTCGATCCAAGCAGCCTCACGACCCCGCTGCTGGCAAGGCTGTCCCGTCGAGCGCCAGGCTGAAGAGCACTCGGATGCCCACGCCCGACCCAACTAAGAAGGCGGCTAAGCAGGTCAAGATCAATCCGCCTAAGCCTCAGAAGTTATTGCCTAAGATCAAGGTCACTGTGCCCATTACTTCGACGTAAGTGCTTCTGTTGCAATCCGTTTCAATTTTCTTCTTGCTGACTCGGTGACCAGCTGGTTTTTGAGGATTTGGTATTGGTCAAGCTTGTTCCTACCAAGGGTGCTGATCTTTGGGGCATACAGGGGTGTTGTTGTCCTCAATTTTCTTCATTGCCAACTCGGTGGTTAGCTGACACCCAAGGATTTGGTATTGGTCAAGCTTGTTCCTGCCATGCCTTCATGTTTCTTACTATTCAAGTGAACGTCTGGACTCCAGGGCGGCAACTTCTGCGACGTCCGCGATGGAGATTGATGATGAGTGCACGGACACAGAGACAACGGACGTGGTCACTTTGTCTTCGGTTTATAGAAAAGAAAACATGTGCAGACGGCGTGGTCCGAACATAAGCGGAAGGTTTGAGGGTCAATGTTGAAGATGCCCTTACATCCAAAACCATTTGCAATTCTGTGCAAAACCGCTCGGGGGCTGATTGCTGGTTGATCCAATATGGCAAAGTTTAGGGGCTGGTTTATCCGATTTTAGAGTTTATTAGGGGTAATTTTTTGAGGAGGAAAAGTAATGCTACTACTTGAAGGAAATATGCCCTAGAGGGCAATAATAAAGTTGTTATTTTATATTTCCTTATATCATGATAAATGTTTATTATTCATGCTAGAATTGTATTAATCAGAAACTTGATACATGTGTGAATACATAGACAAAACACTGTGTCCCTAGTAAGTCTCTACTAGACTAGATCATTAATCAAAGATGGTTAAGTTTCCTAACCATAGACATGTGTCATTTGATGAACGGGATCACATCATTAGGAGAATGATGTGATGGAAAAGACCCATCCGTTAGCTTAGCATATTGATCATTTAGTTATATTGCTATTGCTTTCTTCATGTCAAAACATATTCCTTCGACTATGAGATTATGCAAACTCCCAGATACCGGAGGAGTGCCTTGTGTGTTATCAAATGTCACAACATAACTGGGTGATTATAAAGATGCTCTGCAGTTATCTCCGAAGGTGTTTGTTGGGTTGGCATAGATCGAGATTAGGATTTGTCACTCCGAGTATCAGAGAGGTATCTCTGGGCCCTCTCAGTAATGCACATCATAAGAAGCCTTGCAAGCAATGTGACTAATGAGCTAGTTGCGGGATGATGTATTATGGGACGAGTAAAGAGACTTGCTGGTAACGAGATTGAACTAGGTATGAAGATACCGATGATCGAATCTCGGGCAAGTAACATACCGATGACAAAGGGAATAACTCTATTGTCATTACGGTTTGACCGATAAAGATCTTCGTAGAATATGTAGGAACCAATATGAGCATCCGGGTTCCGCTGTTGGTTATTGACCGCAGAGGTGTCTCGGTCATGTCTACATAGTTCTCGAACCTGTAGGGTCCGCACACTTAACGTTCGTTTGTATGATATGAATTATGTGATTTGGTGACCGAATGTTCTTCGGAGTCCCGGATGAGATCACGTACATGACGAGGAGTCTCAAAATGGTCGAGAGGTAAAAATTGACATATTGGATGATAGTACTCTGACACCGGAAGAGTTCCGAGGGGTACATGGTACATATCGGAGTACCAGGGGGTTACCGGAACCCCCCGGGGGAAGTTATGGGCCATATGCATAAGAGGGAGGTACACCAGCCCACATAGGGGTGGCACGCCCCCCACTTGGAAGGAGGCCGAATAGGACTAGGAGAGGGGGCGGTGGCCCCCTTTCCTTCTCCTCCTCTCTCTCTCCTTCCCCTTTCCCTCTCTGGTATACGGAAGGGGGTGAATCCTACTAAGAGCCCAAGTAGGATTCCTCCTACTTGGGCGCTCCTAGGGCTGGCTCCCTCCCCCTCCCTCCTTTATATACGTGGGGAGGGGCGCCTAGAACACACATCAATTGTTCCAAGACGTGTGCGGCGCCCTCCTCCACAGTTTACACCTCTAGGTCATATTCACATAGTGCTTAGGCGAAGCCCTGCGTGGATCACTTCACCATCACCGTCACCACGCTGTCGTCCTGGCAGAACTCTCCCTCGACACTTTGCTGGATCAAGAGTTCGAGGGACATCATCGAGCTGAACGTGGGCTGAACTCGGAGGTGCCGTTGAGGGAGTCCTGGATTAAGGGGTGAAAGTGCAATCTTGCCTTTAATTATATTTTGATAAATGATGACAACATGCATATATGGGACTAATCATGTTTATCAAGTATATCTCAGGATTATGTCTCAATGCGTATGTGGATCATGAATACAGACAAATCTACATCGCTCAAGAACGGATATAAAAGATGATAGCTTCTAGCTTGATTTTCAGGTTGATTCTGAGTATAGGGATCCCGCACTATTAAGAGGGGATCAATGGATATTGTGAAAGACTTGCTCAAAACATACAAAGTATCCTCTCACATTGTCTCTACTCTATCCATACCAATTATAATATTCTGTGCATCTAGAAGTATGAGTAACTAAACCTATGTGTCCAGTTATCACCGGACGTCCGGCACTCTACGGACGTCCGGACCTTCACAGCCTACCGGACGACCGGTATCTTCCGGACGACCGGTCACTCAGCGCCTAACGGACGTCCGACCTCTTCCGGACGTCCGGTATTCCTCAACAGAAACTATACAGCGGTTTTCCGGTCTCCTCCGGACGACCGGTCCTTCAGCGCCTAATGGACGTCCGGCACACTCCGGACGTCCGGCACTTCTTCACAGAAAGAAAATAGCGGATATCCGGAATCTTCCGGACGTCCGGTCACCTGTACACACAGCATGATACGTGGCCCCGTCTGGTGAACTGTCAGGCTCCGGACGTCCGGCCTCCGTCGGACGTCCGGTGCTACCTGTGCCACCTGACGTCCGGTAATGACCGGATGTCCGACACTTGCTGTACGTTTTTCTGTACAACGGTCTCCTCTCTCCTCTATGACTATATATAGTCCTCTTCTTCCACAAGAGAGGTTGACCATTCACTTTGAGCTTACTCAAGAACACATTCACACTCTCTCTCACCTTGATATACCAAATCTTAGATCCCAAAAGGATTTGAAGACATTTGTGAGAAGTTGTCCAATCAAGTGATAGATCCACTCCCTCCTCTTCTTTGCACCAAAGGAATTTGTGATTTGAGCAAGTCTTGAGCTTTTCTTCATTGTTCTTGTTACTCTTGGAGGTTGGAGACTCCTAGGCGGTAGGAGTCTTTCGGTGAGGAATCAAACTCTGTGATTACCCGCTGAAAAGTTTGTAAGGGTTTGGAGGCCACCTAAAGGCTTACCACTAGTGGTTGGGAATCGCCTTCGTGGTGATATCTCAAAGAGAGAATAGGGTGAGCCTTCGTGGCGTTGGTGTGCCTTCGTGGTAGCACCCACCTCTCTAAACGGTGACGTAGCTTCCCTCCAAGGAAGTGAACATCGGCATACATCCTCGTCTCTCGAAGTTTCGGTTATTCCTAACCTGAACTTTCTACTTGTGGTTACTTGTTCTTTAAGTTATTACTTATATCTCATTGTGTTACTTTACCTACCTACCCGTGTTGCTTGCTTAACTTGTTAAGCATCTTACTTGCAATTGTTAGGCTCACTTTCATATTTAGTACCATTGCCTAAAAATTGCTAAGTAACAATTAAAATTTATAATTGTACCTATTCACCCCCCCCCTCTAGGTCCATCTCGATCCTTTCAATTGGTATCAGAGCCTCGTGCTCTATTCTTGTGGCTTAACCGCCCTAGAGCGAGATGAACCCCGATGGGACTCCCCTTGTTGTAGATCCAAAAGACCAGGTCTGGACTTCTTCGGGAGTCAAGACCTTCACCTCTGAGGATCTAGAACGGGCCCTTTCTAAGCAAAAGGAGGAGCATGATGCTTCTCTTGAGGCCTTGGTCAAAATAAGGTTAGCCGCACTAACCACAGATTCCACGATACCCCCTAGTCCGGGTGGTGTGGGTTCGAGGCAAATTGCGCCTATTCCTTCTCTTGATCAACAACCTCCTAATAGTGGTCACTCTAATGTTCCATGGCTATATGCAAAACCTAAAGATGAAAAACCAAATTATAGGCATGGGGGTGAACCTCCCGTGCTTGATAAAAAGGCTGACTTTTCTATGTGGAGAGTTGCTATGCAGGATCATCTTAGGTACGCAAACGATGAGATGTTGGACATCTTGGAGGATGGGTACAACCCTGTTGATCCAAAGAACATCACTCCAAGAGAAATATATGACATGCATCTCAACGACACTGCAATCATGTTGTTAAGGAAAGGGATGAGTGAAAAGCAAAGGAGACCTTTCATACACATCACCAGTGCCAAGGATTTGTGGGATTGCATTGTGAGATCAAAAACCGGAACCTCCTCCCTCCGGCTTGCACAATATGAGATTGCCAAAGGTCAATTGCAAAACTTCTGTATGGAGAAAGGTGAAACCCCAACCAGCTCAACGAGCGTCTGATGATGCTTACCTCTGACATAGAGTCCTGTGACTGTGACAAGACACAAGATGGATTCAACTTGACAAAGCGGTTTCTTGTGGACAAGTTGCTACATGCTCTTGCCCCGTATCACCATCAAATGGTGTGGGACATAAAGCAACACCATGGATTCAAAGAAATGACTCCAGATGACATCATATCCACCTTTCAACTATTTGAAGAATCCAAGGCAAATGCTACAAGACATCTTGCCATGCATGGAAATTCATCTTCCGGGACCAACTTAGCCTTGAAGGCTAAACAAGTGTGTGAAGAAGAAGAAAGTGAGGATGAAGATGATGAAGAAAGTGATGAAAGTGACTCTGAAGAGGGACCCTCGTATGAAGACATTGCTCTCTTTGTGAAGAAGTTCAGCGCAGGAAAATTCAAAGGGAGATTTCAAAAGAAGAAGGTCCGAAGTTGCTACAACTGTGACGAGACGGATCACTTCTCCAATGAGTGCCCATATGAGAAGAGAGAAGATAAGCCCAGATTCCCCAAGAACTTTGTAAAGAAGAAATTGCCAAACCCTGTGAACTCCAAGCTTATGAAGAGAGATGAAAGGGCCATGATTGCCCAAGAAGAGTCCGATCCCGATGATGTTGGAGGTGTTGCCGGTGTTGCTCAAGATTCTCAAAACACCTTGAGACTAGTCAAAAAAAGTGGTGAGGTTGTCACCTACAACTACATGAAAGACTACAAGGGCAATGCACACAAGTGTTTGATGGCCAACGCCATTGTTGAGGACCATGAGCAACAAACCTCTTCAGACAAAGTGAAGGTAACCTCTCGTTCGGAACCTCCTCTTTTCTCTCCACCTACTCTTAATGATGCGGAGGATAATCATGAGGATAATGATGAGAATGCTCCTATGTATGCTAAACTAGAAAAATTCATGTGTTCCCTCAAAGGAAAGAAACTCACTATGTTTCGTATGCTTATGGAGATGGTGGGTAAGCACACTGTCACCATTAAGGAACTCGAAACCCTCGTCACCGAGGAAAAGGAAAAATACGAAATCCTTGAGCGGAAAGTCCTATATGAGGAAGCAAAAAATGATGAACTGTCCATAAAAATTGGTACAAACCTTGATGAACATGTCAAGAAACTTGTTTCCTTGGAAAAGGTTGAAAGCTCCTTCAAGGAGTTGACGAATGATAAGAGCAAACTTGTGAGGTCTCATGCTACTCTCTCGAAGGAGTGTGAGCTTCTATCTGTGTCTCTTAAGACTAAGGAAGAAGAGCTCACCCTTCTTACAAAGAGCTTTGAGACACTCAAAGCTACTTATCTTGAAACTCTAGCCAAGGCTTACTCCTCTCCTGTTATAAATGTTGATGCCTGTACTACTAACGCAAGTTATGATCTAGCATCTATTTGTGAGGAAAATCGATTTCTAAAAGCACAGCTCGAGAAAGGACTCATGACTTGTGCTCAAGGACAAAAGAACCTTAATGAAGTATTGAGCCGTCACAATGAAGTTTTCGCAAAGGAAGGGCTTAGGTACGACCCAAGCACAAGCAAAACAAAAACCTCCACTCAAAAATGCACCACTTCTCTCAAGGAGACGTTTGTACGTGAAGGGCAGAGGAAGAAAGGGGAGAGTCAAATCAACAAGGTTATGAGTGGAAAGGCCACTAGGGACCAACCCACTCCCATCAAACCTAAGGGTTTCATGCCTCCATCCTATGTGCTTCGTAAAACAAAGGATGGAGAGGTTTATGCAAAATTTGTTGGCCACCATAATGCATTTCGTTTCTATGCTATTTGGGTTCCTAAGACCCTTGTGACTAATGTGAGAGGTCCCATTGCAAAATGGGTGCCTCTAACCAAGTAATGAATTGTGTGTAGGTTGCCTTCTCCGGTGGAGTCAAATGGGTGATCGATAGTGGATGCACCAACCATATGACCGAAGACGGAAAATTGCTCTACGATTTTATGGAAGCCATTCAACCATTTATGAGCATCGTGTTCGGTGGAGGAACAAAAGGACAGGTACTTGGATTGGGTAAGGTGGCTATCACAAATGACATGTCACTTGCAAATGTCATGCTTGTCCAATCTCTAAAATATCATTTACTTTCCATTCGTCAATTGGCTTCTGTTGGTTATGATACACTGTTTGGACTAACGGATGTGAAAGTCTTTAAGAGAGATACTCTTGAAGTGGCCTTTGTTGGAAAGTTGGATGGCAACCTTTACACGGTTGATTTCTCGAAAGAGAGTACCTTCCATGCAACTTGTCTAATGGACAAAGCCGACAAGGGATGGCTATGGCATCGCCGGCTAGCCCATGTCAGCATGAGAAATCTTCAAGATCTCTTAAAGGGGAATCACATCCTTGGATTAACTAATATTTCTTTTGAGAAAGATCGTGTGTGTAGTGCATGCATAGCCGGGAAGCAACACCAATCAAAACACCCACCCAAGAATATTGTATCTACATCAAGGCCTTTGGAGCTCCTTCATGTGGATCTCTTTGGGCCTCCTTCATGGGATAGTCTTGGTGGGAAAAAGTATGGTCTTGTCATTGTTGATGATTACTCAAGATACACATGGGTGTTCTTCCTCAAATCCAAAGACGAGACGAAGTTCACCTTCATTGATTTTGCCAAACAAGCTCAACGCAAATTTGACAAAGAAATCTTGGCAATAAGAAGTGACAATGGCTCCGAGTTCAGGAATTACACCTTGGAAGAGTTTCTCAGTGACGAGGGGATTGAGCATCAATACTCCGCCCCCTACACCCCTCAACAAAATGGTGTGGCTGAAAGAAAGAACCATACCCTTGTGGAGATGGCAAGGTCTATGTTGGATGAGTACAAGTCACCACATAGCTTTTGGGCTGAGGCCGTCAACACTGCATGTCATGCCTCAAACCGTCTTTTCCTCCGCACAATCTTGGAAAAGACCCCATATGAGCTCCTAACCGGAAACAAACCAAATGTCAAGTACTTCCGTGTGTTCGGATGTAAGTGCTTCTTACTCAACAAGAAAGAACGATTAGGAAAATTTCAATCCAAAACTATTGAGGGTATATTTGTTGGTTATGGATCAAACTCCCACGCCTATAGGGTCTACAACAAATCCAATGGATGTGTTGTAGAAACTTGTGACGTGGTGTTTGATGAATTTAATGGCTCTCATGGAGAGCAAGTTGATCTAAGTGATGCAGGTGATGAAGATTCCTCTCAAGATATCTTGAACATGGGTGTTGGTGCTCTTCTTCCAATGGAACAAGAACCTCATGATGATATGGAAAACGACGCACGGCTTCCTATATATCCAACCATTACAACACCCACACCACCACAAGATCAAAATCCTCAACCAATGCCCACAACTCAAGCACCTGATGATGATCAAGTCCTTCACCATGATCATCCTCAACAAGACCAAGAGCAAGAAAGTGCAATCAGGGATGATGAACCTCAACAAATGCAACATGAAGAAGAAGATCTTCCACCTCACATCAATGATCCATATGTTGAGGACGTGGATGATGGACATGAAGTTGAACCTCGTGAAACTCTCACCTCCATCATGCCTCGTGTGGCCGGTCGTGTTGATGTTGACAAGATTCTCACTGGCATATCCGAAGGTAGGGTCACTCGTAAACAATTGACAAACTTTTGTGCTCACTTCTCGTTTGTGTCTAGTATTGAGCCAGTCAAGGTACAAGACGCATTAATGGACAACGATTGGCTCGTGGCAATGCAAGAAGAGTTGAACAGTTTTGAACGCAACCAAGTACGATCTCTGGTGGAGAGACCAACTACAGAACACAATGTCATTGGAACAAAATGGATTTTCAAGAACAAGCAAGATGAGAATGGTGTCATCATCCGAAACAAGGCAAGGTTAGTGGCACAAGGGTACTCACAAGTTGAAGGTTTGGACTTTGGTGAGACCTTTGCTCCCGTTGCCCGTCTCGAATCTATTCGCATCTTACTTGCTTATGCTGCTTTCAATGGATTTACATTACATCAAATGGATGTGAAGAGTGCTTTCCTTAGCGGTCCTCTACAAGAAGAAGTATATGTATCACAACCACCTGGGTTCGTTGATCCCGATCACAAAAACTATGTGTACAAACTTCATAAGGCCTTGTATGGCCTCAAACAAGCACCTCGTGCTTGGTATGATCATCTTAAGAAGTTTCTACTCGATGATGGTTTTGTGAGAGGGGTGATCGATCCTACTCTTTTTACTAAGAGACACAAGGGTGATTTGATATTATGCCAAATCTATGTAGATGATATAATCTTTGGTTCTCCTAACATTCATTTATGCAAGAAGTTTGCGGCTTCAATGACCAAGAATTTTGAAATGTCGCTCAATGCGGATTTGAAATTCTTCCTCGGATTTCAAATTCAACAATTTCAAGAAGGAATCTTCTTGTCTCAAGCAAAATACCTCAAGGACATCCTAGCAAAGTTTGGCATGTTTGATGCTAGTCCATGTAAGACACCCATGCCAACCACAATTGCCCTCACCGAAGACACAAACGGTATTCCTTTTGACCCATCTATTTATCGCTCTATGATTGGTTCATTGCTTTATCTTTGTGCATCTAGACCAGACATCATGTTTACCGTATGCATGTGTGCTAGATTTCAAGCTTCCCCCTAGGGAAAGCCATCATAAAGCGGTTAAGCATATTCTTAGATACCTTGTTCACACCCCAAAGTTGGGTCTATGGTACCCCAAGGATGCTAAGTTTGATCTCATTGGGTACACGGATGCTGATTGGGCTGGTGACAAAGTGGACCGCAAGTCTACCTCCGGTGCATGTCAATTTCTTGGACGCTCATTGGTAAGTTGGTCCTCCAAGAAACAAAATTGTATCACCCTCTCCAGCTGTGAAGCAGAATACATTGCAGCTGCCAGTTGTGGAACTCAATTACTATGGATGAGGCAGACTTTGAAGGATTACGAGATCACCTATCGACATGTGCCTCTTCTATGTGATAATGAAAGTGCCATCAACATTGCTGAAAATCCCAAAGATCATCTTCGCACCAAGCACATTGACATTAGGTATCATTTCTTGAGAGATCATGTGGAAAAGGGTGACATTGATGTTGCCCACATTGGTACAGAAATGCAACTTGCAGACATCTTCACGAAGCCATTGGATGAAGCTAGGTTTTGTCGACTTAGGTGTGAACTTGGTATCTTGGAGCTTGACAATATTATGTGAAATCTAGTACCCATTCATGCATAAACTTAATATCTCGTCTTGATGTAGGCATATATTTAGGGGGAGACACTCAACTCATGAGTACTCCACTTCCTATACAATGCATAAAAAGAACAAACACTCTCAAAGCTTACCATGTCATGTGGTGCTTTAATATGATGGAGTAGTGACTATGCACCCAAGTCAACATTCTTGAGGTCTCATATCACATATGCTCAAACATGGTGACATCAACCACCGCTCGTAGAGTAACCATAGTAACCAAGCAAGTTATTTTATCCACTCAGAGATTCATGCAAGCGTCATCCATCATCTCCCTACAAAATGCCCCAAGCCAAAATTCTCTGATCCTCCGGTCGTCCGGTACTTTCCGGACGTCCGGTGTTTCGAGTGCGTCCGGACGTCCGGTACTCTCCGGACGTCCGACAAAACCCTTCTGTCAATCCTATGACGGACGTCCGGTACTGTCGGATATCCGCTAATTATACTAGGACCGGACGTCCGGAAACCGTCGGTCGTCCGGAATATCCCTGGCCCATATATAAGGCGGGCCACGTGGGGAGGGGCAGTTTTACCCTAAAAATCTTCATCCCCCGTCCCTATCTCCTGGTCGCCGCCGCTGGAACCCATCGTCTGGCCGCCGCCGATGGAACCATCGTCTGGCAGCCGTCGCCGCTGGAACCCACTTTCTGGCCGCCGCCAGGAGGGGCCCCTCGTCTGTCCATAAGCCGGGCTGCTCGCCTGGTTCCCTCGCCGGCCTCTCTCCGTCTCGTTTCTTCACTCCAAGGTTTCCCCCTCTTCTTCCCCTCCTCTCATCCCTCGGGTTTGCCCTCGATCTATCAGAGTAGTGTGGTGATTGTGGGTCCTTCTTCTTATTCTAGGTCGGAATGCCGAAGGTTAAACACTCCGCATGCAAGGAGGCCACCGGTGGGATTGCTCGCCCATCTCGCCGTGGAGGCTCCGATGACTCCCAAGAACATGCTCGCGCTAAGAAGCGCGTCGCTCCGCCTCGCAACCCCACAAGCGACTCCTCATCGGAGGAATCAGATTTTGAGGATGAACTCACAGCTATGGAGAGGGAGGAACTTGGCTCTTCCCACACTGCTGCACCCAAGCCCGGGACTCGGCGACCCACGTTTAAGCCACCTCCTCCACCAGTTCAGCCTCAAGGTGATGCTCGTCACATCTCCCTTGAGCCTCCTCTCTCTCACGGTCGAAAGGTTAAGCGGTTCAATACCATTCCCATCGCATCATATCTTGCTCTTCGCCGTGATGTAGACCAATTTACGGTTGCGAGCGACTCCACGGATGATCGTTTTCGCACCAATGTCCAGGCAGACATTTTCACCACTGTCATTTTACCTAAAGGTCTGTCTTTACATTTGTGCATTGATCTTGAGCACATTCGTTCTCATCCGGCGAAGTATCCGGGAGCCATTGAACTCATTGAGACTTCGGGTCTTGCTGCTCCGTTTTCCTTTCAGCATGATTTTAATAATGCTGCCATCCATCAATTTTATGCCACATGTCATTTTCACCCCAACAACACTGTCACTTGGATGACCTCCGACACAGTGCTTACAGCCTCATACTCTCAATTTGTGGCTGCTCTGGGCTTTCCTGATAGTGGGTTCAAAATACACAAAGATGATCCCCGCCATAAGCCCAAAGGCATAAATGTTTGCATGGATCTCCTCAAACCCATCGCTGAAATGACTAAGGAGGAGAAAGAAAAAGATCTAAACCAAGTGTTAATCTGGCGCTCTCCCTTTTACATCATTTTTCAGTGTGTCATTCGCACCGTCTATCCTAAAATGGGAGACAAAGGGTCGTGCAATAGCTATTGCATTGACCTAATGCATCGTCTCTACACGGCACCTAAAGGAAAGATAAATGTTCCTCATTTTCTGTGGCATGAGATCCGTCTCGCTTCTTTTCAATTCAAGCGAGCCTTTCCTCATGCCCCCTATCTTCAGGCCTTTATTGAGAGTGTGGCTCCCTTTCCCATTGTCCGCACTCATTTACATGAGCAGTGGGTCATTCCATCCCACATGGCGGATGACTGGGTGAGGCCCTCTTCCTCCACTCATCCTCGTCGAACTGCTGCTCATTTTCCTCCCACTACTCATTCCGGTTCTTCATCCCTTGGACGCATTGCTCGCTTTCTTGGGAAAGCTCACTCTGCCATGATGAAGGCCATCACCTTTCAGTGTTCCCAGAACCACGATGTAGTCACTCGCATGGTTACTTCCAAGAATGCTCTGAAGGCTCGCCTGAGAGACTCCGGAGTATTCGATGTGAGTGATGATGAACGACTTCCGGATGTTCCCCCTTCTGACTTTGGCTTCCCCTCGGGTCCTGAGTGGTCTGAATTTCTTGACGAGGCTGGTGGCAGTGGTACTCACGATGATGATGATGATGATGCTTTCTGATGGTCTGACGCCTTTTGGGTAGTAGCTGCCAAAGGGGGAGTAGGCACTTCACTAAGAACTTATCTATTTATGTAATGATGTGAGATTTGTATCGAACCTATGATGTGAACCTGTTATGATGAACTATGTGTTGAAACCTTATCTATTATGTGATGCACCTATATATCTATGGAACTATTGTGTTATATCATGGGTATGAGATTTGTGCATGATATCTTGTGTATAAGTTTCCTATGAAATCTGGTGGAAGAGATTGTCATGATATCATATTGAGGGGGAGCTCCTCTCTTCTTGTTTATTATTGTTCATGCACCTATTTAGGGGGAGCTCCATAACATCATTTCGATATTTGAAAGTCTTTAATACAGTTCTTTGAGAAATGCATGCATGTTGTCATCAACTACCAAAAAGGGGGAGATTGAAAGTGCAATCTTGCCTTTAATTATATTTTGATAAATGATGACAACATGCATATATGGGACTAATCATGTTTATCAAGTATATCTCAGGATTATGTCTCAATGTGTATGTGGATCATGAATACAGACAAATCTACATCGCTCAAGAACGGATATAAAAGATGATAGCTTCTAGCTTGATTTTCAGGTTGATTCTGAGTATAGGGATCCCACACTATTAAGAGGGGATCAATGGATATTGTGAAAGACTTGCTCAAAACATACAAAGTATCCTCTCACATTGTCTCTACTCTATCCATACCAATTATAATATTCTGTGCACCTAGAAGTATGAGTAACTAAACCTATGTGTCCAGTTATCACCGGACGTCCGGCACTCTACGGACGTCCGGACCTTCACAGCCTACCGGACGACCGGTATCTTCCGGACGACCGGTCACTCAGCGCCTAACGGACGTCCGACCTCTTCCGGACGTCCGGTATTCCTCAACAGAAACTATACAGCGGTTTTCCGGTCTCCTCCGGACGACCGGTCCTTCAGCGCATAACGGACGTCCGGCACACTCTGGACGTCCGGCACTTCTTCACAGAAAGAAAATAGCGGATATCCGGAATCTTCCGGACGTCCGGTCACCTGTACACACAGCATGATACGTGGCCCCGTCTGGTGAACTGTCAGGTTGCGGACGTCCGGCCTCCGTCGGACGTCCGGTGCTACCTGTGCCACCGGACGTCCGGTAATGACCGAATGTCCGACACTTGCTGTACGTTTTTCTGTACAACGTTCTCCTCTCTCCTCTATGACTATATATAGTCCTCTTCTTCCACAAGAGAGGTTGACCATTCACTTTGAGCTTACTCAAGAACACATTCACACACTCTCTCACCTTGATACACCAAATCTTAGATCCCAAAAGGATTTGAAGACATTTGTGAGAAGTTGTCCAATCAAGTGATAGATCCACTCCCTCCTCTTCTTTGCACCAAAGGAATTTGTGATTTGAGCAAGTCTTGAGCTTTTCTTCATTGTTCTTGTTACTCTTGGAGGTTGGAGACTCCTAGGCGGTAGGAGTCTTTCGGCGAGGAATCAAACTCTGTGATTACCCCCGAAAAAGTTTGTAAGGGTTTGGAGGCCACCTAAAGGCTTACCACTAGTGGCTGGGAATCGCCTTTGTGGTGATATCTCAAAGAGAGAATAGGGTGAGCCTTCGTGGCGTTGGTGTGCCTTCGTGGTAGCACCCACCTCTCTAAACGGTGACGTAGCTTCCCTCCAAGGAAGTGAACATCGGCATACATCCTCGTCTCTCGAAGTTTCAGTTATTCCTAACCTAAACTTTCTACTTGTGGTTACTTGTTCTTTAAGTTATTACTTATATCTCATTGTGTTACTTTACCTACCTACCCGTGTTGCTTGCTTAACTTGTTAAGCATCTTACTTGCAATTGTTAGGCTCACTTTCATATTTAGTACCATTGCCTAAAAATTGCTAAGTAACAATTAAAATTTATAATTGTACCTATTCACCCCCCCCCTCTAGGTCCATCTCGATCCTTTCAAGGGGTCCTTAGGTGACCGGATCATTCATTATGGGCCAAACTGGTGGGCCGTGAAGATTATCGATGAAGACTATCTCTCGTATCTGGATAGGACTCCCCATGTGTAAAATAGCAAGTTTAGAGTCCGGGTGTAATACTTTCCTTCCTATGCAAGGTGGTCATG
This sequence comes from Secale cereale, assembly GCA_902687465.1. Lineage (NCBI taxonomy): Eukaryota > Viridiplantae > Streptophyta > Magnoliopsida > Poales > Poaceae > Secale > Secale cereale. Next base: position 559,116,316 of record LR738710.1, on the reverse strand, counting down.
TACAACCCTAGGTCCCTCCGGTGCTTATATAAACAAGAGGGTTTAGTCCGTAGAGACGACAGCAGAATCATAGCAATCACATAGGCTAGACTTCTAGGGTTTAGCCACTACGATCTCGAGGTAGATCAAATCTTGTAACCCATATTCATCAAGATCAATCAAGCAGGAAGTAGGGTATTACCTCGATCGAGAGGGCCTGAACCTGGGTAAACATCATGTCCCCTGTCTCCTGTTACCATCTATCCTCAGACGCATAGTTCGGGACCCCCTACCCGAGATCTGCCAGTTTTGACACCGACATTGGTGCTTTCATTGAGAGTTCCACTGTGTCGTCGACGGAAGGATCAATGGCTCACTTCGTCACCAACGACGCCACCACCGAGGGAGTTTTTCTCCCCGGCCATCTCTTTATGTTTGGCAGCTTCGTGCTTCGTGCCAACACTAAAGGCCACCTCGAGCAGGTTGACAGCTATGCCCCTGGTCATCAGATCAGGTTTGGAAGCTTAAACTACGTTGCTGATGTCCGCAGAGGTTTGATCTTCAAAGGATTCGCACCCATGGCAGCTGCTCCCTGCCACCATGATGAACACGACTTAGATCTGTCATCAGACCCCGTACAGGGGGTAACTCTTACAACAACTTTGGCCTTAGATCCGGAGCAGATCACTTCATCCAACGACGGGAAGATTAACCCCGCCAGGAAGATTGCAGACTCGGCGGCGCTTGATCCGCACACAGGCCCGACCTTGAGCGAGACTCCCCTCACCGGAACTCCGGACTCGTTTCCATCTACAAGTTCCGAACTCTCAGGATCTGCGTCTTTTGGGCTCGATCGAGTGGTTGTTGTCGAACTCAGCCCCGTAGATATCCGAACACATGTCTGGCACCCGCCTTTATACGAAGCGCTAGACTTACTGAAATCTCTCTCCCTAGCGGAGGATTCCCAGCCGAATTATGCCCAGTTTAAACTAGGGGCTGAGGACAGGGAATTTTGCTTCCCACCCACCACCCACTTGGTAGCCACGGTCGAGGACCTAACCGATCTATTAGATTACGCTTCTGAAGACATCGATGGGATGGACCATGATGCCGAAGCCGATCTAAATATAAACCTGCTCGCAACGGGACAATGGACGACCACTTCTACATACGATATAAACATGGTGGACACACCCAATGAAAAGGAGTGCGACAGCGCTATCAATCCGGAGCAGGACAAGCCCGTCGATGAACCTCCCAAACGCTGGCGTCAGAAGCGTCGATATCGACCCTGTAAAGGGAAAGAGGGCAACACTGTCACTAAAGACAATGACGATCCGAAACAAGCCGATGACACCGTGGAGCCGGCGATAGAGCAGGACGAACGGGGGGATGGTGAACATAGTCCAAACAAACCGCTGGCCGATCACAGCGACGCGGACGACAGCAGCTATCAACCTGTCTGTGAAGAGGACATCAGTATGGGAGACGAAGAATACATCATCCCAGAAGAACCGCTCGAACAGAAGCGTTTCCAACAACAAATCATTGCCACTGCAAGGAGCCTGAAGAAGCAGCAGCAGCGGCTTAGAGCCGAACAGGATATGCTCAACCACAGATGGAACGATGTGCTAGACGCTGAAGAACGGTATGCCTCTAAAGGCCAAACAAAGAGCTATCCTAAGCGTAAACTGCTGCCCCAATTTGACGATGAGGCCCCAGCGCCAATTCCATCGAGGTATGATCAGGCCGATCAACCAGACCGACCATCCCGTGGATGGGACTAAGCGGCCAGTAACACCGTACACAAGCCCGCACCTCCTCACCATAAAGGCAAGGATACAACGGCTCAGGCCTATAAGTAAGACCTATGCCAGGACCTGAATAAAAAGGATGGCCAGACTAGATCAATCTAAGGACCAAGGGAACGTACACACACACGGGGCGGTGGCTATCAAGCCAAACAGACCGGTCACATCCTAGTTCGGAGTCAACACTGGACACCAATACCGTCCGAACTACACCATGAAATCGCAAAATACATGGGTGCCTCACACCCTCTGTGCTTCACCGATGAGGTGATGGATCATGAATTTCCAGAAGGGTTTAAACCCGTAAACATCAAGGCGTACCATGGAACAACAGATCCAGCCGTATGGATAGAAGACTTTATTCTTCACATACACATGGCTCGGGGAGATGATCTCCACGCCATTAAATACTTACCCCTCAAGCTGAAAGGGCCAGCTCGGCATTGGCTAAATAGCCTCCCAGAGAACTCTATAGGAAGCTGGGAAGAACTTGAGGATGCTTTTCGGGCCAACTTTCAGGGGACGTATGTCCTGCCCCCGGATGCCGATGATTTAAGTCATATAAACTAGCAACCCGGGGAGTCAGCCCATAAGCTTTGTAATCGGTTCTTAACTAAAAAGAACCAGATTGTAGACTGTCCGGACGCCGAAGCCTTAGCAACATTCAAACATAGTGTCTAGGACGAATGGCTGGCTAGACACCTCGGCCAAGAGAAGCCGAGAACAATGGCAGCCTTAACCACACTCATGACCCACTTTTGCGCGGGTGAGGACAGTTGGCTGGCTCGTAGCAGCAACGGTACCAGCAACCCTGGCACATCTGAAGTTAGGGATGGCAATGGCAAGCCACGGCGCAATAAAAATAATCGCCGAAACAACAATGGAAACACAAAGGATACATCGGTAAACGCCGGATTCAGTGGCTCCAGGCCCGGTCAACGGAAGAAGCCATTTAAAGGCAACAGGGATAGTCCATCCAGCTTGGACAAGATACTATACAGGCCCTGCCAGATTCATGGCACCCCTGACAAACCTTCAAATCACACCAGCAGTAGTTGTTGGGTCTTCAAGTAGGCCGGTAAGCTAAACGCCGAACACAAGGGAAAAGGACCCCAAAGCGAAGACGAGGGTGAACCTCGCCAGCCAAACACGGAGGGGGCAGAAAAAAATTCCACCGGAGGTAAAAACTATGAACATGATTTACGTCACCCACATCCCCAAGAGGGAGCACAAGCGCGCACTCCGGGACGTACACGCCGTCGAGCCCGTCGCCCCCAAGTTCAACCCATGGTCGGCTTGCCCGATCACTTTTGATCATAGGGATCACCCAACAAGTATCTGTCACGGAGGTTCGGCGGCCTTAGTGCTCGACCCCATAATAGACAGATACCATCTTACTTGAGTCCTTATGGACGGCGGTAGCAGTCTCAATCTGATATACCAGGACACTGTCCGCGAGATGGGGATCGACCCCTCAAGAATTAAGCCCAGCAGCACTACCTTTAAAGGAGTGATTCCAGGCGTAGAAGCCCGCTGTACGGGTTCATTAACATTGGAAGTCGTATTCGGTTCCCCCGATAACTTTCGAAGTGAAGAGTTAATCTTCGACAACGCTCCATTCCGAAGTGGCTATCACACACTACTCGGAAGAACGTCCTTCACCCGCTTTAATGTAGTCCCGCATTATGCCTACCTAAAGCTCAAAATGCCTGGACCACGTGGCGTTATCACAGTCAATGGAAACATGGAGCGTTCCATCCGTACGGAGGAAGACACTGCGATCCTAGCGGCCGAAGTTCAAAATGGCTTATTCAGGCCGAATAGCTCATCAGTCGTCAAGACCACGGACGCGGCTAAACGTGCCCGGTCTGCACTAGAATGCGGTAGCTTAGAAGAACCTGAGCTCGATTAGCAATTGTGCCCCTATCGAATGCCCCATCAGGTAGCAGCATACGTACCTCGCATACACAATTATGCCCTTAAAATATCTTGGGCCGCGGTAGGGGCATACATCATATAAATAGTCCATAGTTCGGCTTGACCCTATTCGGACTCTAAAATACATCTTCTTTTTCAGGTTCGTTTAAAAACCCACATTGTTTGCGGCCGTACAGGGTACTCTTCTCTAGAATCCTGCTCTTTTCCTTCTTTTTTCACAAGCGGCAATTATAATTCTCCTTCTCAAGGACACATTACCAAGGATAAAAAGGTGTAGACGTGCAGTAGGGCCACTTGTTGAAATTTCCTTCTCATAGATTCGGGCTTTGTGTAAACCTTTTTCCCCTTTTATTTTTTTATTTGTTGGCATGTCAAATGCCCGGGGCTGTTATCGGCGTTATCTATAACCTCATGGCTCGCCGTATTAAACGGGAACAAGTAGCTTGGTTCCAATCCGTTTGGATCATTTTTTATATTTACCACATGTATTCTCTACCCCCAGGACAGATCGCCGTGTGTGCCCTAATACCTGGGCTTAATACTAGGGGCTGTATTCAGCCTGGCACGCCTAGAAAAAGTCCGAACACCTATAGGGAACTGTTCGACGTCCCGGATATTGCGTTATATGCATCAGCTCTGAATCATTTCTTTGGTCAATAGTTGGGTTGCCCCGCTCCTGTGCTTGCTACCTTACATTCCGCATTGTTCGGCTAAGGTAGTAAAGGGAGAACTTCTGCGATTGTACTTCTGGTTCGTCCGGTCAAATACCTCAGTAGAGAAAGCCAAAAACTGACTGTCATGATGAGGCGAGAGCTGGTCAAGCGATTTGGTTACCTAGAGTTATACTATGATCGATAGCGATCCACTGTGTGTTATACGAGTGGCTGGTCTTCGCCCAGCCATGTCAAAAAGGCACTGTAATTTGAAAAGCCTGGTACGCACCAGGGGCTAGTACTTAGCCCCACTAGTCAAGCTAATATGTCTAAGTGAAAGCAATAAAGTCGCATAATCTGATTGCCTGGTTCGCTACGCAAACACCTCCTATACGGACCAAGACATTGGATAAAGAGTGTTCCTGCATGTTACCAAACACCCCTGTAATATTTACATGGGGGCTGAAGCCGACGACTGGAAACTTTCAGATTTACATAAATAGCCGCACAAGAGGGAAAAGTCACTCATTAATATAAAAGCGCAAAATTTATATACATCGGCACATTGGCTTAGTCCTTACAACCCGAATACAAATCACTCAAAGATTATATCCTTTGAGCATTGGCCCTCTACAAGGCAGGCTCCTTCTAGGACGCCGTCAAAGTACATTTCTGATTTGCGATGATCCTTGCCTTCTAGAGGGCCAGCAGTGGCTATTTATGCGGCCTTCATCTCCGCCCAATGCACCTTCATGCGAGCAAAGGCCATCCGAGCACCCTCTATGCAGGTCAAGCGCTTGACATCGTCGACCCGCGGACTTGCTTCGACGAGCTTCTTCACCAACCCGAAGTAACTACTCGGGATTGGATCAGCGGGCCACAGTCGGACTATCAAGTCCTTCATATCCGAACTCACCATGTTGTGCAGGTTGACCAGCTGCTTCATGTGGTCATTGAGGGGCATCGGATGGCTGGGCGCAAGGAACTGCAACCAAAACAACTTCTCCGTGTTGTTCTGTAAAACCCTATATGTGATACCTTCCATATATGGCAATAAAGCTTTTACCAATTGATCCTTGTCCTTTCCTTGGGGGTTCTTTTTCAATTATGCATTCTTATTGTTATTGCATTGCCATATTTACTTTTTCCTTTTGCATCCATGTATTACTCATCATCACCATTGCATCATGATCAACATATCATTGTTTTACTTGTCTTGTGTTGGTCCTTGTCCTAGCTTGTTAAGTGAGGTCCTTGATCTTGTTGTGTGATGCTGGTGGCAAGTTCATGGCCATGCTAAACCCTAATCCCCCTCCTTCTTCTTGCACCACTTCTTTTCTTTTCTTTCCCATTCTTTAAGCATTTTGCAAGTGGCTTAACCTTCTCCTTTAATGTTCCTCTTCTCCCCACTTCTTTGGTTCCTTGACATAAGTCACCTTGCAAAGCCTTGCCCCAATTCAAAATGTTTTGGTTAGGTTCAAAAATGACAGAAGTTTGAACCATATTCAAACTTGTTTTATTTTTCAACCTCTAAAAATGTCCAAGTCATTTTTATAAAATAGGGCATAAATCCAGGAGCTAGGGGATATTTTATTTTCCTCCAAATTCCTTTCCTTTTAGCCTGTGCTTTTCCTTTTGTTTTTATGCCTGAGGGAAAAGAAAAAGAAAAAGCTACCGGAGCAGCCAGCCGCAGCCAATGCAGCCCAGCAGCAGCGGCAGCCACCTGGGCCAGTCTTCCCCCTCGGCCCAACAACCAGCAGCCGCCAGCAGCCCAGCAACAGCCTGCGCGCGTCCCTGCTACCCTTTCTCACCCGCGCCCCCGCTTACCCCCTCTGCTTCGTGCCCACGTGGCCAGGAAGGGCCCGCAAGTCAGCGTCCGCGCTAGGCTCCTCACCCACCTTTTCGTCCTCCTCACGCGTCGCCATGGGGACCGCGAGCACGATGCCGTCGCCGCTCCATCGTCGCTCTGGCCCCTCTTTTATGCCCCCACCTTGTCCAACCTAACCACTAGGGTTCCCTCCTCCTTCCTCGCCCACCGCCAGGCCACCTACACCCCTAGATCCACCGTTCCTCCGCCGTCTCGAGCGCTGTAGAGTGCTCATCCTCGTCACCGACGTGCTCTCCGGCAACCGTCGCCCTAGAGATCATGTCCGTCAAGTTCGCCGACGTCGACTACGTCTCCTGCTACATCTACGGCCCGCGGGACGCCAAGTTCGACTACCTCCTCGACGAGCTCCCCCGCGTCGGCCTTCGATCTTCTCCGGCGAGATTCCACCGCCTCCGACCTCCTCGCGGCTAACCAAGCACACCTCCGTGCTTGTAGTGAGTTCGCGCACCTCCCCGACCCCTTCTCCTCCTCGTTTGCTTGCTCTAGCCGTGCTAGCCGCGCGCACCCGAACGCGTCGCCGTCGGGCCTCGTCTCCGGCGAGTGCCCCGACCACCGTAGCTCTTCTGCTGGTGTCCATCATCTTCGCGGCGTCTCGTAGGGTCTGCTTGTGCTCTCGCCGCTCCGTTAGGGCCCGTGCTTTGCCACGTCGTAGATCGTCGCCGCCGCCTCTGTTGCTTGCCGCCGGCGTCGTTGTAGTCATCGTTAGGTGCTGCAAGTACACGTCGTGGATGTGGAACTCCTCCAGGAGCACACCGCATGCCTCCGCCGCCTGTTTTGGTCGCCGGAGCAGCTCCGACGAGCTCCTCCGACGGGCCCTATATCCCCTCTGGTTTCTGCATCTTCAGTTTACACTTAAGGCAGTGCTCCCCTTATCTGTCAGATAAACGCGCATAGCCAAGTGGTGTGTCTCTTCGTCAGTTAGCCAGCGACGTGGGTTCGACTCTGCGCGAGGGCAGTGGTTTAGCCCCTTTTTGCATTTCTTTGGCTCGCTGACAGGTCGGCCCCACCTGTCGGCCTCTCAGTTCCTCACACACACACACACACCCACTCAGCAGCCACATCAGTTCCCTGAACCCACGAGTCAATGCCTAAGGCTAGGACCAGGATGGGTCTGTTAGTCCTTGTTTTTCTTTTCTGTTTTTGTTTTTGTTTTTGTTTTCTACATTTTCTTTTGCATATTTATATCTTCTAATATATGCATATGATGAAAACGTTTTATATATGAAAACAGCCTAGTTTTTCTTGTAGAATATCAATATGCAGTTTGTTGCCATGTTTAAAAACATTTAAATTGTTGTTTGAATTAATTTTTGTTTAAAATATGCTCAAACTTGTAAAAATCATAACTAAATAACCGTAACTCCAAATTTGACAAACTTTATATGTATTTGGGGTGGAAAATGTGTAGATTAATGTGGTGATGTTACTTTGCATGTTTAACAACTTTAAAATATGACTTTCTAAGATCTGTCCTAATTGTATTTATATGAATATGTGAGTTTCCGGAAAATGTTGTTTGTTCTTTTCGGCCCATTTAAAATGCTAGCATGTTGCTGTTAGTCCTAGTTGTACCTCTTGCCCTGTTAAACAACTTTTAAAACTTGTTGGGTGCTTGTTTAAAACATCTACATAACCACTTGTGGCCAAGTTAGTTTTATTTTCCTTTTTGCTTGTGTTCCAACTTGCTTGTGAACTTGTTCATCGCCATGTTACTTGTGCACTCAACTTGTCACTAGGAGTTGCATCATATCCTACCAATGTCCATATGCATCATATTCATGCATCATGTGTTTGAGCATTGCATGATGATTGATTGTTGTTCCGGTGTTTGCATTATTGTGTTGGTTAGAGCCCAGTGACGATTCGGAGTTCGAGGTTCCTTTTGAGGCTGAGTTTGAGGAGCAAGGTTATGATCCCTCCATGGACTCAACATGCAAGATGACCATTCCCAGATATCCCTTCTATATTTGCCTATGCTAGATGTCTTGCTCTTTAGATATTGCCTCGATGCCTATTCATGTTTGTCAGCCCCCTATTGTTGCCATGAAACACTCTAACCGCCTTCCTAGCAAACCGTTGTTTGGCCAAGTACGCATCGCTCAGCCCCTCTTATAGCGTTGTTGGTTGCAGGTGAATTTTTGAAGATTGCTCCAGGATGAACTTGTTATTGGGATAACACAATATATTACTTGTTAAACTAATGCACTTATATATTGGTAATGGGTGGAAGGCTAAGCCTTTCTGCTTGGTGTTGTGTTCCACTCATGCCACCTTAGGAACCGATAAACCGGTGTTATGTTCCTTGATTTTGCGTTCCTAACACGGTTGGGGTTTATGGGCCCCCCCTTGATAATTCGCTCTATTTAAAGCTTTTCCAGCAAGGCCCAGCATTGGTTTTACATTTGCCTAATAACTAAAACTTGCATAGGGCGTTGCAAACCCGAGTTCTTAATTAACAACCTGGGCCAGTGCTCCTCATGAGTGTTGGTCCAAACTGGGCAACCTGCGGGGCCACCTCGGGGAAACCCAAGGTCTGGTATACACCCGTAGCTTGTCCCATCTGGTCGTGGCCTGAGACGAGATACGCACGGCTACTATCAGGGTGTTGGCACGCCGGGAGGTCTTGCTGGATTATTTTTACCTTTGTCGAAATATCTTGAGCACGGGATTCCGAAAAAACTCGGGTCTTCCCACTTTGGAGTTGCGACTTCGCAGATCATGAGCTTGTGATGGGCTAAGTTGGGACACCCCTGCAGGGTTGATCTTTCGAAAGCCGTGCCCGCGGTTATGTGGCAGATGGGAATTTGTTAATATCCGTTTGTAGATAACTTGACACCTTATTCATAAGAATACACTACCTGTGTGAGTAACCGTGATGGTCTCTTTCCGAAGGGCTTCGGGAAGTGAACACGGTGGGGTTATGTTTGATCGTGAGTAGCTAGGATCACTTCTTGATCAACTTGGCGATCGTTGGCACTTGTTCTCTTCTCGCTCTAAACTCGTAAGCTAGTGCTTAGTGCTGCTGCAAACACTTTTATAGCATTTCCACACCTAAGGCTTTGGTAGTTTTGATACCCGGGAACGGGATTGCTGAGTCCTCTGTGGCTCACAGATTCAACACACACTAGATGCAGGTACCGCTGAGAACAATGTAGGAGATGGTTCAAAACTTCAGTGGGAGTTCGATGAAGAGCGTGGACGTTACTATGTTTCGTATCCCGACGATCAGTAGTGGTTCTTATTAGGAGGATCCAGGCTTGTGTTTTATGGTATCTTTCTCATTGGATTTTCGTCCGTAGCCGGACCCTGTGTTATTTGGATGATGTATGCTATTGTATTCATTGTGTGACGTGGCGAGTGTAAGCCATCTATCTTTTCTATTTCATCCCTGAATTTTACATGAGATGTGCAAAGATACCATACTTGAGATCATTCTAGTATGCGCTTATGTCTTTAAGTTGTGCCCCGACACGTGGGGGACATAGTCGCATACTAGGCATTACAAGTTGGTATTCAAAGCCTTATCCGACTTAGGAGCCCCCTGATTGATCGAATCGATGACGGTTGAGTCTAGGCACACACACAAAATGTTGTGAGTCCTATATATATACATTATGAGAATAATATATATTGAGAATAATATTATGAGAATAATATATACATTATGAGCCGGTCTATTCTTATAACATTATGAGAATAATATTCTCATAACACTTCCGAACTGCATTGTGTTACTGCATTGGAAAGCTATGCGCACTGCTTCCTTCTTCTGTTATAAACCGCAGAGAGGGGCAGTAGCAAACCTTCATGGAGCAGCATTTCTGGCTAGTTTGATCGATTTCTATTGTTTTATTTGTGTGTGCGCTGATTTAATATGTGATTAAACACGCAATTTTGCGAGAAAACGACGGAAATCGTTGGATTTGGCGGATCTGCCTGTGTTCTTCCGCACGGGCAGGAGCTTCGCATCCTGCTGGCGGGGTTCATATTCGATTTTATAGCGTGATCCTAGTGTGTTACTAACTTCGCGTTCATGTTTGTGTTATTCCGTGACAGATTAATTTGCTAATAGGATTGAAATTTTAGGATAATTGGTCGAGTATCTCTCTGTTATAGCGCAAAAACGGCAAGGTCTCTGTCCTCCCCCGTCCGGATTGAAATTGTTGTGTTTTTTATGTAATTTTTCTGTTGTTTTCGACAATTACGTGCTGCCTTGCACCTATCCGTATGAATTGCAGCGGATTAAGTTGTTAATTTTGAAGAATTTAACTTTTCTCCATGTTTTTTGTGTTCGAGCGGGCGCCACTGGCTTTGGTCGTTACTCAAGATGTTTTTTGAGTTTTTGCGCATTATATAGTTTTTAGAACTGCATTACAGCCTGTGTTTTTCGTCTGCGAATCGTGGAGGGGTGAACTGCAGTAATATGCAATGCGCGGTGAATATTGTAGCGCGGTGAACTGCAGTAATATGCAATGCACGGTGAATATTGTAGCGCGGTGAACTGCAGTAATATGCAATGCGAGCCTGTATGAACTGCATTACAGCCACGGGGGGGGGACTAGTTTAATAAGTTTTTTTGCTTGGACAAGTGCGGTGGACTACAGTAATATGCAATGCGAAATGCACCTTGTCATGTTACCGCACTGCTTTATTTGTCGTTTTACTTTTTTTTGGGTTGTGTGTGTACATATATATATTGGTGGGTCAATTGGCTCCCCTCCCACCTTATCCCTGGCGGCTCCCCTCCCACCTTATCCCTGGCGGCGAACATTGCCTGCTCTTTTTGCCACTCCTCCTCGATCTATGTTCTTCCCAACCAGACCCTACGCCTGGCAATGGATTGCGCGTGCGGCTGCCTGGCAAGGTTGGAGCCCATGCTGGAGACATGCGTTTTTTCTGAAGGGTTGGTTCTGAACCAGAGGCAGCGGCACAGCGCGCTCTGTTCCCTTCTCTATTCTTCAGGTATTGGATTTCGGGCTCCATTCGTCCATCAGATGACTGACGATGATGTGAATGATTCATGGGTATGTATTTCTCGCATAGTCTTTTCATGTGTTGTGTGTAGTTAACACTATCTGAATATTTGTAGCAGTATTAGTTTCTGAAGAAACATTTTTCACTAAGTATAAGTGAACTGCTTTTCACATAGAGTTTTATTATGAATATTGTAGGAGCATCAGCAATTTTGTCTAGTCAATATTATTATATGTTGACATCAATATTTATTATGAAGATTGTAGCAGCAATTTAGTTTCTGAAGATTGTAACCTTGTTCTTATTTGTTCTTATTTTCTGTTCTTGTTGATTTGCTTGCAGAAATTCCCTTCTGGTCTAGTCAGGGTAACAGAAAGCTGTGTTAATTTGGTCTTGGTTAGCAAGAATGGATATCATGATGTTGATGTTATGTATTCTGTTGGCTCTGATGATTGTTTGGTTCTCAAAGATGGCTGGAAGGAATTTGTGGAGGAAGCTGGTCTTCAGGCTGAGGATGTTGTCATGGCTATGTTTTATAGGCATGCAAAGTGTTTGGAAATCAAGTTAAATTTGCTTTAGATCAGTCTTGCTTGAGCAGCAGCAGCATGAGACAATTTTGTTGTAATAATTCGACATTTTTGTGTGGCTTCTAATTTATTTTCTATAAGAAATCTGAGTATAAGTGAACTGCTTTTCACAGATAGTTTTTCATGTGCATCCTATCAGCAGCAGCAGTTGAAGCAATATACATACTGGAAACACCCACTGAGCTTTTTTTTCTTTAACCCACATACGGAACTAGAGTGCTTAATAAAAGAGGACAGCATCAACCATTATAGTAGCAGCAGTTTTGTGAAAGAAAACCCTCCGTGAACTGCTTTCATAGATAGTTTTTTATGTGTATCCTAGCTACAGCAGCAGTTGAAGCAATATACATACTAAAAACAAACTACTGAGAACTACATATTGTTGATAGATACAAACCAAGGTTCTGCGCTCATAATTAACAAAGTACATCATCACGCAAACTAATGCAACATAAGCAAACATTGTGCCAAAGCAAATTACAATGAAAGCAAACTAATCTACATAGGCAGAAGAAAACAAATTGAGCAATTGTGACAGGAATCCTTGGCTATCAGCATCTGGCCTGCTTCACCAGTTCCACCCGTGGGAGGTGGAGGTGGAAGTTGATCCCCCTTGCCCGCCACCCTCCAGGATGATCTCGAGCGCTTCCTCGTCTTCTCTTTTGCAGAGCAGGTGAGGCTTTTCTACACTGTGGTGATGCGGTTCCATATCTCGAACGCAGTGTAGGCGTCCTTGGCAGCATACTCAACATGCTTCATGCTGAGAATCGAAGTCCACTGGCGGTGGTCTTGGTCTGTCATCTTTTTCTTCATGTCTGCGTATTCGTCGTCGATGATGGCAGCAGATACATCGCCAAGTGAGTCCAGTGTCTTCGTTCCTTCAGGCACCCTCCAGTTCGCCTGAATGTCGACGAAGTTGGGGATGTGGAGGTTGCAGCTTGAAAGCTTCTCCTTGTCCTGGTCGATGCAGAAACCAGCGAACTCGTACCTAAGCGAAGTGAACCACAAGTTATACTTTTCGGAACTGCATACAGAGACATATAGAACTGCAACACAGATGAAAAGGAGATACCCATCGGCCTGCAACTATATTTTACTCAGCAGAAAGAATGGCTTACCTTGGGTCGCCGAGGAACTTGTCGAAGGTGATGCATCTATCACCCATTGTAGCGCATACTTGGAAAAGCAGCACTGGGTGATATTTGCCGATGGAGAGTTGAATCACGGCCGCTCTGCTCTTGTCGAAGGTGATGCATCTATCGCCCATTCTAGCGCATATCTTCTCGCGGCGCCCCCGGAGAACTGCCTTGTACTCTTCGACGTACGTCGCCACGGCGTCCACGTCGTTGGTGTAGACCACCTTGAGCTTGATCTTTCCGTGCGCCAGGACATCGTCGTAGATCAACCGTGTCTGCTAAGCGAGAGCTCAATTTTTACATTTTTGCACTAAGCGCACTGCACTGTGTACTCGAAGCGGACTCCACTGTAAGCTTTAAACGCACCACACACGCACTGCACTGTACGTGAAGCCTAGTCTGACTCTATATATTTTTCTTTCTATATTGATTCACTGTCATCTCAGATTCTATACGACGAAGAGAACTGCATTCTCAAAATGACATTCTGATCTCAGGGTTTTCATATAGAAGATAACCGCATTCTGAGAATGACATTCTCATCTTATTTCTTTCATATAGAAGAGAACTGCATTTTATCAAGCTTAC
>LR738710.1:559083991-559102722 GCA_902687465.1 Secale cereale | reverse complement strand
AGCACATTGATCTCAAAGTATGTATGACATATGTTATATCTATTCATTTTGAACTTCAATATTACATGTTGAATTCTTTTTTTTGTAGTCCACTGAACACAAGCTATATCTTATATACGATACGATATATATAAAGGATGAAGTTAATATATTTTAAAAGGTAAAACTGTATATGTGTTGATCTATGTCATTTTCCTGCTGCTTCTTCTCAAATTGTGCACTGCATTTGTTTCAATGGTTGTTGCTGCTTCTGTTTTGCTCTTGTTGTTTGCATTACCCCTCGTAACGCGACCGTGCGACTGCGATGCTTACCTACGCGCTGGATTCTGCGTTCTGCCTCTCCCCCTCGTTTTTGATGATGGTTCTTCGATGTCTTCATCTTCTTATTCTTCTTCCTCATCTTCCTCTTCTGCTTCCTCATCTTCCTCTTCAGTTACATCAGCTTCGCTCTCTTCCTCGTTCTCTTCTCTGTCAGCATCTTCTTTGTCATCTTCTTCATCTTTTTCTTCTGTTCTATTTGGACAAGTTCCCGCGTTATGCTTCTCTCTCCTGTTGCAGACGCTACATAGTCTTCTCTTTGTCATATCATCTTGTTGGTCAGCTTGGTGATCTGTGGCGGCATTTTCAGCCTGGATTTTTTTCAGCCGCTCCTTACATGTTCTTGAGTTGTGTCTCGCAATCTTATTGCATGATTTGCACATCCTTACCCCTAGTGGTCTTCCTCCGTTGTCCAGTTCTGGCTCAGGCCTGCTATTTTTTTCAGGACTTTTTTCTTTTGCTGCAGCTTTTTTATTGGCTGATTTGCTCTCTTTCTTTCTCCCTTTTGTGTTTGAAACAGGTGGGGGAAGAATTGTGTCATCCATATTATGAGCTGCACCATCAGCGGCATGTTCGCGCTCCTCTCCTTGTTTTTCACCCCGCGCATCCATGATCTTCTGTGCTTCTTCTTCTTCGTTTATTACGTCGACTTCTTGTATGAGTTCTCTCATCCCAGCTAAAGCTCTGTTGTACCCTCTATCCGATTTGTCACCCCTATTTGCCAGGTCCATCGCTGTTTCTGCAAGTAGTCTCCTACGGCAGAACATCGAACTCCCATCTGGAGCAGTTTGCTCATAGTCTCTGCGGTCAAAAGTTGCATTTTGGCGCGCATTCCGTGTGTATCTCTTCAATATGTACTCTTCAGGTATCTTGTCCACCCGCAGCTGATCCAACATGCAAATGATGTGCACGTAGAACAGCCTGCAGCAAAAGAATTTTTTGGGTTGTTCGTGTTAGCAAACTTCACATAAATATGCAACATTTGAATTTTTGGTTTGTGAACTGCATTATAAATAGGTCCTGGTTTTTCTGTTCTAGTGAACTTCGCTAAGGTTTTTTTTGTTTGTTTTTCATCTCTTTTTGCTACCAGCAATAAGTGAACTTCATTATGTTTTTTGTGTGCTTATTTTTTGTTTCCTGTCTCACTGACCTGTGTGTGTCCACAGCTTGCATTCGCATTCGTAGATACCGTTCGTCACATCAGCAACTACCTGGAACTCGTGTCTTGCCCAATCAAAATCATCAGACCGGTTGTAGTGGCGCACCAAATATTTCGTCGGGTTGTCAGGGGACTGCTCTGATCTGAATGCAATGCTGCGGTAGTGTGTTTGCTTGAAGTCAGCAAAGACCGCCCTGGTGTAAATCTTGGAGAGCTGAACCTCGAAACCAAACTAAGTAGTAGTCTTTATTTTCGTCTGTGAAACAAAGAAAACCAATTAAGTAGTTGTCTTTCACAGCTAAAATCAAGAAAGCAAGTAGTGTTTTATTAATTGCTCATCCAGCTTAAAAACTTTGCTCTGTTTATATACCTCGTTAGCTATGGTCTCCGCGTGCTCGACGCCCTTCCTTGTCTGGATGCACCTGTCCACCTGCGATGCAAAGATGTGTAGGTCGTGTCTTTCCTTGACAAAGTTCCTCTTCAAGATCCGATTCATGCTTTCACTTCTCTGTGTCAACGTCATCCGTGCACAGAACACCTCCTTGTAGTAAGCTGATATCCATTCTTTTCGGTCTGTCCAGAGCGCCTTCATAATTTCATCATTTTGCAGGTTATACTTGTCCATGAGCTCATGCCAAGCGCGTTCAAACTCTGATGGCATTAGCGGGTGGTTGAGAACGGAGGTCAGCTCATCTTTGAATGTCTCATACGCTTTGTACAGCAAGGACAAGTGATCCTTGTATTTTTT
Source organism: Secale cereale (assembly GCA_902687465.1). NCBI lineage: Eukaryota > Viridiplantae > Streptophyta > Magnoliopsida > Poales > Poaceae > Secale > Secale cereale. The sequence continues at coordinate 559,100,497 of LR738710.1, read as the reverse complement.
CAGTATATGCCAACGGCATAACTTGTGCAGCGTGCCTATTAGCGTACTTTTTATCGCGGCATCCATGGAGGGGCATTGATCTGCATGTTTTTTGAAAAAACCAAGCAGTGAGTTATTGAGAGAACTGCATATCTTTTTTTTGCTTTTTTCTTATTTTTTCATTGGATGGAAGAAATGGACTACAAAACTTGGCAGTGAACTGCATTGTTATTTAAACCCATTATTTTTAGCATACAGATTGGCCGCTTGTTGTTCATGCAACGCAAGAACGTCCGGAACACCCACTCGAAAGTCGGTATTGTTTCGTCTCTGATGAGAGCCACAGCGAATATTGTACTTTGGAGGTGGTGGTTGACTCCAACGAAGACGGCCAAAGGCATGTGGAACTTGTTGGTCTTGTAGGTCGTGTCAAATGTTACACAATCTCCAAAATCTTCGTACGATCCCCGGCAGCTCGCGTTCGCCCAGAATATGTTTCGCACACGGTTATCGACATCTTTGTCGTAATCATAGAAGAACTCCGGGTTTATTTGCTGCATCTTCTCAAAGAAAGCCAGGAGTTTCTTCACATCGTCTTCTGTTTCCTCCCTCGCGAATTGGTGCTTCCTGCAGTTCGAAATAATAATACACTTGCAGCATTAGAGACACACAGAAAATGCACAAGCGAACTTCATGAAATAGACGAGATATTGTTTTTTGTTTAGTGAACGTATCTGTTCACCCAGTCACGGCTGGTGCGCCCCATAAAGTGCAGCCCTCCTGACATCCTTGACAGGGTTGACATCATCTGCGTGTGCGTCAGGTTGTCGCTCTGCATGTCCTTCACTAGTTTATCAAGTAAAGGATCATCCGTCTTATGCGAGTGCATGTGCAGAAGCATAGCCGGGCTGTCAATCATCCTGTGGTTGTGATTGAGCTCAATCTCTGCTATCACAACCACATCCTTGATATTTTTTCAATCTCATTCTCGCCTTGCAGCCAGTCCTCTTTGATGTTTTCTCTCGCTTTCTGTCATAATCCGTGACAGTTTCCTTGCTTCTGCCTTCCTTTGAGCACACTATGTATCTGTTTGTTCTGTATCCGCCGTTTTTGCGTGTGCCGAAGCCTGCATGCCTCGCATATGTGTTGTAGAATTCTCGCGTCGCAGCGTGTGATGTGAATTGCATACCTTTCACAGGCACAAGTTCTTGGAGCATGTTCTCACTCTGCACACACAATATGAAATGTTTTTTTGTTAATGAGAATGCACAAGTTGAAAGAATGCGTAGGTGAACTGCAGTAGTTAGGCAAGGAAGCTTAAAGGCGTGTACTATTTTTTCTCTAACGGTGTTTGCAGCTCACCAATATTTATTGGGCATGGAGGGGTGACAACAGATCTGTGTAATTTAGGATCGCGAGGAGGCAGAAGTGTTGAGAACTTTACTTTTTTGGTTGCTTGTGGCTCTCCTTGATTCTGCTTTCGATTCTTTTGGTGCGCACTAGGCGGCCTGGGTGGAATTGCACTGTCTCTTCGTCGACGAATCGTTTGCTCATGAACTTGCCGAACTTGCTGGGTTTCAACATTGGCTTGTGGAGGTGCTATATCATCCGTTCTGATCTGCTGGCCAAATGTTTCAAAGACACGCGTGTACCTTGGCTGCATAACTGTTATAATTTGCTCTTCATCATCATCCTCCTCATCATCTTTCTGCGCATGCTCCCCCATGAAGACCAGATCGTCGTCGTCCTCCTCAGCTTGCGCGCTTTTTGCTTCACTGCCTTCTCCATCTTGAATGATGTTTGGTTCACTATTTTCATCTTTATACTCTACATCTTCCTCCACCGAGTACGCAGTTCTGTTTGTTGTGTTAAAGAAACCCCTAGGTATTTCAGGTGTTATCCATCCAGCCATCTCCCACTCTTCTCTTCCAATGCAGTTCAGGGGCTTTGGGTTGTGAATCAATCGAGGTATCTTCTGGTTTGGAGGCATAGTAATTTCCTGCACAGTATTAAGCCAAAGCTTTTTATGCACGCCAACAGTGAAATGAACTGCATCTTCGTACTATATATCATTATATATGCAACTGGAGAAATTGCACTTCAATTTTTCATTCTATAGCAGGGGCATTGGGAGTTAACATGAAGAAACAATGCACTTCAGTTTTAAGCACAACGCTCTACATATGTAAGTCATGGTGGACTGCATTTTTCAGCCATATCACATTTTTATTTTTTTGAAGTATCTTTTCTGTTTTTTACTGGGAGATACATGGGACTGCAGTCGACGCAAGAGGGGCACTGCATGGCGATAAAAAGGGCACTGCAAACTGGATGTGGGGGGTTGGGTATGTGATTTTCTTACATTATATGCAGTTCTCCCCTTCTGCAGATGCAGCTTTGCCTGCTGTTGGCGTGCAGTCCACCTCCGCTGCAGGAACTCATGGGCGTTTTCAACTTTTGCCATTGTCGCGGGAGAAGGCTGGATGGGCACCATTGCAGTTCGCATCCATGACGACTGCGATGGAGAAGGCGTCCTTGCAGTTCTCTTCCTCCTGTCATGCATAACCGAGGATGGATGCTTCAGCCGGGTCAACGGCGGCGGATCTCCCAGGTGGTGTTGGGGCGAAGGTAAGGGGCGGTGTCGCTTCCTAAGCGCCGCCGCGGAAGAAGCCTCGCTGAGGGACTGCATCGCCGGCCGCTCCGCGCGCGCTCTGCGCTACCGGTCGCGGAAGAAGGCGGGGAGGGGTGGGGGTCGCCGCCAGCCGCAGGGCGCTGCCGCGCAAGCAGGCTGGGAGGGGAGGGGGACACCGCCGGCCGCCGGAGCGCTGCCGTGCAAGGAGGCGGGGAGGGGAGCGGGACGCCGCTGGCCGCAGGGCGCTACCGCGCAAGCAGGCTGGGAGGGGAGGGTGACGCCGCCGGCCGCCGGGGCGCTTCCGCACAAGGAGGCGGGGAGGGAGGGGGACGCCGCTGGCCGCCGGGACGCTCCCGCGCAAGGAGGTGGGTAGGGGAAGGGGTGTCATCTCATAACATTTCCGCACTGCACGCATAACACAAGGGCACTGCACGCATAATGCAACACAGAGACTAGTGAACTTCATGTTGAAAAAACTGCACGTGTTGTTTTTTCGGTACCTTTTTTCCTCTAGTTTTTTAACCGTTTGTCGGAACAATGCGTGTAATATACCATTGAAAATGTATGGATTATACGCTACTTCGCCATGTTGAACACTTTCCGAGATTCCGCACGGTTTAAGAGCAATTTTGAAAACGGTGCGATCGACGAATAATGGCAGCGAGCGTTTTTTGCGATTTTTTCCTAACCGTTCGTCGGAATGAAGCAAGTGATACACTGTTGGAAAGGTATCGTCGATGCGCTTCTTTTACATGTATATTATTTTCTCTAATTCATTACGGTTTAAAAGAAGTTTCAAATTTACTAAATCGCGGAATTCTGTTTTTCGAATTTTTTCAAAATTCCGGTATTGTTTTCACTCCAGTTTTCTAACCGTTTGTCGAAACAAGGCGTGTAATATACCATTGGAAAGCTATGGACAAGGCGCAACTTTCATATGTTGAAATGATTTTGAGATTCCTGACGATTTTTAGTTAATTTTGAAAATGGTGCGGCTGACTACGAGAGGCAGCGGCCGTTTTTCGTGAAATTTTAACAAACCGCTGGTCGAAATGATTGAAATCATACGCCGATAGAATGATATCGGCGATACGCAACTTTTTCATGTAGAGCACTCTCTCTAATTCCTTATGGTTTAAGAGCAATGTTGATTTTAACAAAATGCGAAGACTGTTTTTCGCGAGACCAAAATCGTCGTATGGACTACATCAGACAGAAAACCGCACTGCATCAGACGGTCAAGTGCACTGCATGATTTCTTTTTGTCGGACATAAACCTTCTCGCACAAGTTTTTGTTGTCTTTTTTAACTCTTTTTTTAACGAGAGTGGACCACAACACTTCCGAAACTGAACTATAACACTATCCAAAGTGAACCTCATGAGTTCTTGTTGTCTTTTCTTTCGTACTTATTAATTTTTTACGTGCGTTGACCAAGCGAGTGGACCGTAGGGACTCAGCGAGTGAACTACATCTAATGTAGAAGCGAGCTTCTTTTTGAGATGTTTTTGTTTTGTGTTACCAAGTGGACAACAGAGGAGTTTTAAAGCACACAAAATCTGCAATCTCCACTAGTCGAATCGCGGTAATGAACTGCAGATTTTACAATGAACCAATGAAGTGAACTTTTCAACAACAACGAATTTGAGGAATGGTGCATCCAATAGAACTGCATCACTTCATCTTTTCCTGCAAAACTGAGTGAAATGAACCTCAATAGCAAACCATAGCGAACTTCATTTGCAGTTTTTTTCTCTTCAGAAATCACAAAACCGTGGCGTGCGAACCAATGAAGTGCACTTTTCAACAATAACAAAATTTCAGCCATTGGTTTCTAGTAGCCTGCACTTTCTCTGGCGGATCGCAAGTGAGCTACAAGCAACCTGAAAATCATTCTCTCGCACGCCACGTACTTAAATAATCATTTTTTGCACGCGACAACATAGCGAACTGCAGGAGATGATGATTACACGATCGATGAACAAGTGAACCGCTCGGACATAAACAATAAGCCGACAACAGTGCATGAATGAACCTCTCATAGGCACAACGCAAAAAGGAAACAAACATGAATGTACTACACAAAGCAACTCGTGGGCTTTGCAACCTAGTGTGCCGAGGACGAAGTGAGTTGCAATGGCACATGTTTTTCGCATCTGCTCGAAGTAGAAAGCCATAGAACATTCGTTGATGCGCCAGAGCACCACCGAGGACCAGAACTGCACACATGCGAAAACTGAAACGCATGAAGAGAGAAGGGGAGCTGCGCCCGTGAGAAAAATGAGCTGCGCCCGAACCATGGGAGAGGTAGATCCGAAAGGGAAGCAGAGGGGTGGTCGTACTGCAGTGAGGACCCAATCGAACCGCTCCTATAGAAAGCATACAAAAATCTGAAGAAACACGAATATTTTTGGAACTACACACTGAGGCATCCATAGGCGAATCGTATGGAGTCCGTTGACGAACAGAGCTCGCGCCATTTCCGAACCATAGGCCGTGCATGATTAGCGGGCGAACCGCAACACACATTCTATAGAGCTGCACATTCTTATAGCTCGAGCTGTCTATCCAAAATCCAAAAAAAGAAGTAAAAGATCCCTTTTCTGAACTGCACCGGGGGCAGGGTGCTGATGCACGGGACTGCAACGAACAGTTGAGGAAGGTCGCGACAGCGCTGACCCCAAGATGTTCCTCTAGAGGGAATTGGAGGTGAAGGGTATCGAGGCTCATGGGCGGGGAAGCCAGGTAGGGGGCGGGGACCATGGGAAGCCATGTAGGTGCTGGAGGAGCTGCATGCCCACCGGAAGATCTCGGCCGATGATGAAGGAGGTGCACATCCCACCGGCGACACCGCATAGATGTGGGTGGGGCGAGATGTGCAGGAACGCGAGGTCCCCATCGGAGGTTGGGACGCGGCCGTGCGAATCTAGTGGATGGCGGATCCGGTCGTGAGGGTCCTGGATCCGTCGTGGGTGGCGGACGGTGGTTGGAGGGGTTGGGGGTGCGCCGTCCATGGGACGTTGGTATGTGAGCGCCGGCCATTGGAGGGTGTTGGGGACGCATCGGCCTTGGGAGGTAGAAGGTAGACGGTAGGTGGTGCGGTGCTGCGCGTGGTAGTGGGGGCTGCGTGGTTGCGTGGCGCCCCGGACTGGGGTAGGTAGCACCATGGCCGGCGGGGTTGGGGGTGGTGGCGCGGGGGTGGGAGTTGGTGCGGCGGCGGAGCATAGGGGGAGAGAGAGAGGAGTGGGTGGTTGAGGAGAGGATAAGGTTGGGTGGGATTTTTTCTTAGCTCGTGTAGTTCGTTCGGTTCCTTCGCGGTCGTTGTCGGCCGCTCCCGCAGAAGGAGGCGGGGAGGGGAGGTGCGGCGGCTCTCCCGGCCGCTCCCGCGGTAGAAGGCGGGGAGGGGAGGGGGAGCGGCGTGGAGGTGAGGGTGTTATGAGAATAAGGTTTTTGTTATGAGAATAAGGTCTTAAGGGGTGTTATGAGAATAGACCCACCCTATATACCGAAGAGTAGGATTTCTTTTTACTCCTCATCCCTTCATCGCTCTGGTGAGGACTCCTGACGTTGTTCTATCTCCTCCACTCTTAAAATTTCACTAATTTTTTTGGATCACGCGGGTATTGTTTGGATTGTTCCGATATCTTTGTGATGAGAACATTGTTCTCGATGCCTTCTGTCATTTAGGGGTTGTGGCCGTGTCCCGGGGAGTTGTGCTCCGAGGTGTTGTCGTCACAAATGTATCGTAGCGGTTCTAGAATACCGGAGGCGGCCGACGTCGAAAACTCTTCTATGCATGTCTGGTGGTGAGATAACCCCGACGTCACTCAGTACTGGGGATATAGTTCGGGAGTATTGCCACAGCTAGTATAGCGGATGCGTTTCGAAGGTCCGAGGTAAACAGTTTCCGAGGATGACTGGTTATGTGTTGATGGATGGATACAGCTGGATGTAGGTTTAGAGTTGAGTGCGCGGTGCTTCCCCTGTATCCCCAACACCAGATTGCATAACCGGAAAGCTTCGGGAATTAATAGGTGGGTTTCAAGTAGCTCGTATGTATTCTTCCAACGAGTGCATGGTATGAGGTTTGGGGTTCAACATTTAGTGAAGAGGTTTCATGGGCGCTGTTCCAATTGGGAGTTGCATCTTAAAGGGTCCTTGGCTATGCTGATCTGGGGATTGCAACACCCTTTGTAACACGTGCCATGGGCCATTCAGCACGAACATGTGGGACGAAACTTCTATCATGTAATTGTTCCATCTGCACCTTGTTGTTTTATTTTATCTTTTTGTCTCCCAAGTGGCTTCTCGACAAGATTGTTGTACCATTAAGTTGTGGAATTCATTCGTTCATTTTGTTCGATTGATCATTGTGAAGACTTTATGTTGCAATTTCTAGCCATTGATTTAGCTTACCTGTTTTGCATCAATGGCTAACGGTTATCATCATATTCAGAATGGCTCCTAAGAAGGTTCCCAACCCTAACCAAGAGGGTGAAGAAGAGCGTCCTCCTGAACGTCCTCCTTCCCCTCCTCCTCCGTCTGAGGCATGGAGAGCGATCATGCAAGCAACCAACCCGAACACTTAGATGCTCATGCAAATGATGCAGAATTTCCAAGCCAATCAAGCAAATCAAGGCAATCAAGGGAACCAAGGCCAAGGCAATCTGTTCAATCAACCTCACTTTGCGACACTGAACCAATTCCTGGCAAACCAACCAAAGTCTTTCAGTTACTGTGTGGACCCGCTAGATGCTGAAGATTGGATCATAGACATCAAGAAGCACTTTGAATGCAGTAACATAAGACCTGAGGATTATGTCAAGTTTGCCACTTTCCAACTCAAAGATCAAGCTGCTGATTGGTGGCAACAGTACAAAGACTCCAGAGGTGGTCGTGAGATCTCGTGGATTGATTTCTGCAGAGATTTCCGTTCTCATCACATTCCGACCAGTGTTATTGAAGGCATGCGCGAGCAATTCCGCAACCTGAAGCAAGGCACCATGTCCGTCTATCAATACAATGTCAAGTTCCAGAATCTTGCCCGTTATGTGAAGCAAGACATCCCCGATGCCAAGAGCAAGATATACCAGTTCTGAGGTGGTCTGAAAGATGAACTCCAACTTGCTCTCACCTTGTTTGAGCCGGATGAATTTGACCAATTCTACAATATGGCTCTCAAGCAAGAGGCAGCTCAGCTCAAGTGTGAAGCTTCCAAAAAGAGGATAAGAGATGCTGTTCACTCCTCCTCTTCCTCTCAAGTGGTTGCCAAGCAGAAGAAGTTCTCGCTACCACCTCCTCCAGTGCTCCGTCCTCCAAGCAACAACAAGCACTTAGGTGGTCGTGGATTCTCCCACCCACCCAACCCAAGCAACCAGTCCAAGCCTCAGTTGCAAGCTCCAAGACCAAGTGGTCCTTATCATCGGCCTCTTTCAGAAGTTACTTGCATCAAGTGTTCTCAGAAGGGTCACTATGCCAACAAGTGTCCCAACCCAAGGCGCCTTCCACCTCCTCCACCTGTCAGCAATGCTAGTTTCAAGCACAATCCCAAGGCTACTAGAGTGAACCTAATGAATGTAGCTCAAGCAGAGAAGTCCTCTGATGTGATAATTGGTAATCTTCGAGTTAACCTTAAACCTGCCAAAGTCTTGTTTGATTCTGGCGCATCACATTCCTTCATGTCATATCCATTTGCATCTAAGCATAATGTTCACACCGAAGCATTGCCAAGTGCCTGGAGTGTTGTTTCTCCTGGTAAGAGATTGAGTTCTAGTATGGTGGCTCCGGATATCACTATTCATATGGGTGATTATAGTTTTCTGGTTTCCCCGATTATTCTCGGTAACTCGGACATTCATCTTATTCTTGGGATGGATTGGCTCTCGAAGCATGATGCTCTTATTGATTGTGCAAATAAGGAGGTCAATCTAACTCATCCTTCCGAAGACGTGATTATCTTCACTTCTCGAGATAACACAATCAGGCTATTCTCTCTCAATGACAAGGGCGAGATTAATGCCATTTCTCAGATTCCGGTGGTTTGTGAATATGAGGATGTATTCCCTGAAGAGCTTCCAGGCATGCCTCCCAACCGTCCAGTTGAATTCGTCATTGAACTTGAACCCGGTACCAAGCCTGCCTGTCGGCGTCCGTACAAGCTTTGTCCTAAAGAGTTGAAGGAGCTGAAGGAACAACTCGATGAGCAAGAACGTATGGGTCTAATCAGATCAAGTACCTCTCCTTGGGGCTGTGGTGTTCTATTTGTCAAGAAGAAGGATGGCATGGAACGCCTTTGCGTTGATTACCGGCCATTGAACAAGAAGACAATAAAGAATAAGTACCCGCTCCCCAATATCAATGAATTGTTCGAGCAACTCAGAGGAGCCAAGGTTTTCTCGAAGCTCGACCTCCGGATGGGTTACCATAAGATTCGTATCCGTGAAGAGGATATTCCCAAGACCGCATTCAGAATGAGTTATGGCTCCTATGAATACACGGTCATGTATTTCGGCCTTGCAAATGCTCCACACACTTTCTCTCGGATGATGCATTTCATATTCAACCCCTACACCAATGAATTCGTGCTTGTCTACCTCGATGATATCTTGGTATTCTCCAAGAATAAAGAAGACCATGCCAAGCACCTCCGTTTGGTCCTTGACAGGCTCCGTGAGCACCGATTCTATGCGAAGTTCTCCAAATGTGAATTTTGGCTGGATAAAGTCCTCTATCTTGGCCATATTATCTCTGCCGAGGGCATTTTTGTTAACCCTGAGAAGGTTGAAGCTATTATCAACTGGGAACCTCCTCAGAATGTCAAACAACTCCGAAGTTTCCTCGGCCTTGCAAGCTATTGCAGAAGGTTCGTTGAGAACTTCTCCAAGATTGCCAAGCCTCTTTCCAACTTGCTGCAGAAGAATTGCAAGTACTCGTGGACTCCTGATTGTGATGTGGCATTCAAGACACTCAAAGAGAAGCTCATTTCTGCTCCGGTTCTTACTCCTCCGGATGAGTCCAAGCCTTTTGAAGTCTTTTGTGATGCTTCATTGCAAGGTCTTGGTGGTGTTCTCATGCAAGACAAGAAGATCGTTGCATACACTTCACGTCAGCTTAAACCAAATGAGAAGAATTACCCCACACATGATCTTGAGCTAGCAGCGGTTGTTCATGCCTTGATCACGTGGAGACACCTTCTGTTGGGCAGAAAAGTGGACATCTTCACCGATCACAAGAGCTTGAAGTACATCTTCACTCAGCCAAACCTTAACCTTCGCCAGACTCGTTGGGTTGAAATGATTCAAGAGTATGGTCCAAGCATTGAGTATACTCCTGGCAAGGCCAATGTCATTACAGATGCCTTGAGCAGAAAGGCGTTTTGCAACAGTCTCCTTCTCAAACCGTTCCAACCTGAACTTTGTGAATAATTCAGGAAGCTCAACCTCCAAGTTGTTCCGCAAGGCTTTCATGCCAACCTTCAAGTTGCTCCTACCTTGGAAGATCAAATCCGTGAGGCCCAACTCAGTGATGCTATGGTGCAGAAAGTGAAACATGGTATTGCTAAGGGTACTCCCAAGTACAAGTGCTATCGCATTGATGACCGAGACACTTTGTTCTTTGAGGACATAATTGTGGTTCCCAAAGGTGATCTCAGAAAGCTCATAATGAACGAAGCACATGACTCACTCCTCTCGATACATCCAGGAAGTTCCAAGATGTACCATGACCTCAAGCAATTGTATTGGTGGACTCGCATGAAAAGGGAGATTGTCCAATTCGTGAACGAATGTGATGTCTGCAGAAGAGTGAAGGCAGAGCATCAACGTCCAGCCGGACTCCTTCAACCTCTACATATTCCCGAGTGGAAATTCGATCACATTGAGATGGATTTCATCACCGGTTTTCCCAAGTCCAAGAAAGGAAATGATGCTATCTTTGTGGTGATTGACAAGCTAAATAAAGTAGCTCATTTTCTTCCAGTCAAAGAGTCCATCAATGAAGCTCAGCTGGCAGAGCTATACACCTCTAGAATTGTTTCTTTGCATGGCATTCCTCAAGTGATCTCCTCAGACCTTGGAAGCTTGTTCACTTCCAAGTTATGGGATTCTTTTCAGTCAGCCATGGTCACAAAGATTCGCTTCAGCACTGCGTTTCACCCTCCGACTAGTGGTCAAGTCGAAAGAGTGAACCAAATCCTTGAAGATATGCTCAGAGCTTGTGCCTTCTCCTTCGGTATGAAATGGGAAGATTGCCTTCCATTTGCCGAATTCTCCTACAACAACAGCTTCCAAGCAAGTGCAGGCAAAGCTCCGTTTGAAATCCTCTATGGCAGAAAGTGTCGTACCCCGCTCAACTGGTCCGAGACTAGTGAACGCCAACTCCTTGGAAATGATTTGATCTCAGAAGCCGAAGAAATGTGCAAAGTCATACGTGAGAATCTCAAAGCCGCGGAATCGCGTCAAAAGAGCTACTATGACGGCAAGCATCGTGACTTGGCTTTCGACATTTGTGACCATGTCTATCTCTGTGTTTCTCCCATGAAGTGCACTCAGAGGTTCGGTATCAAGGGCAAGCTTGCTCCAAGATACATGGGCCCTTTCAAGATTCTTGGCAAGAGAGGCGATCTAGCCTACCAACTCGAGCTTCCCTCCAACTTTGCAAATGTGCATGATGTGTTTCACGTGTCTCAACGCCACAAATGCTTCAAGACGCCTGAACGCACCATTCCGTTCGAAGAGATTGATCTTCAACAAGACTTGTCTTATCGTGAGCACCCCATTGCTATCCTTGAAGAAAATGAGCGCAAGACCCGCAACAAGTCCATCAAATTCTTGAAAGTGAAGTGGTCACACCATACTGACCGAGAAGCTACATGGGAACGAGAAGATCATCTCCGTTCTGAGTATCCCACCTTCTTTCAGTCCTAGATCTCAGGACGAGATCTTTTTGTATTGGAGGAGAGTTTGTAACACCCCATATGTGATACCTTCCATATATGGCAATAAAGCTTTTACCAATTGATCCTTGTCCTTTCCTTGGGGGTTCTTTTTCAATTATGCATTCTTATTGTTATTGCATTGTCATATTTATTTTTTCCTTTTGCATTCATGCATTACTCATCATCACCATTGCATCATGATCAACATAGCATTCTTTTACTTGTCTTGTGTTGGTCCTTGCCCTAGTTTGTTAAGTGAGGTCGTTGATCTTGTTGTGTGATGGTGGTGTCAAGTTCATGGCCATGCTAAACCCTAATCCCCCTCCTTATTGCACCACTTCTTTTCTTTTATTTCCAATTCTTTAAGCATTTTGCAAGTGGCTTAACCTTCTCCTTTAAGATTTTTTTTCAAAACTATGACTAAATTTATACGAATTTTGAGAACTGTAAGTCTGTTCGAAAAAAATCCATTTCTATGCGTCGGTCGGCCTCGTATTGGCCGAAAGGTGGCTCGTCGGCCCGGTGTAGGCCGAGCACCGGCCTGTCGGCCTGGGCGAGACCGAGGGGTCAGCGGTCGGCCTTAGCTGGGCCGATAGGCGGCCCGTCGGCCAAGCTGTTGGGGAACGTCGCATGGGAAACAAAAATTTTCCTACGTTCACCAAGATCAATCTAGGAGATGCATCTACGAGAGGAGAGTTGGATCCACATACCCTTGTAGATCGCTAAGCGGAAGCGTTCAAGAACGCGGTTGATGGAGTCGTACTCGCCGCGATTCAGATCGCCGAAGATCCTAGCACCGAACGGACGGTGCCTCCGCGTTCTTCACACGTGCAGCCCGGTGACGTCTCCCACGCCTTGATCCAGCAAGGAGAGAGGGAGAGGTTGGGGAAGACTCCATCCAACAGCAGCACGACGGCGTGGTGGTGGTGGAGGAGCGCGGGACTCCAGCAGGGCTTCGCCAAGCGCTGCAAGAGACGAGGAGGGAGAGGGGTAGGGCTGCGCCAAGAGGGAGATGTTCTCGTGTCTCTAGCAGCCCCAAAACCCCTCATATATATAGGGGGAAGGGAGGGCTGCGCCCCCCTTTAGGGTTTCCCTCCCCTAGGGTGCGGCCAGCCCTAGATCCATCTAGGGGGGCGGCCAAAGGGGGAGAGAGGGGGAGGCGCACCACTATTGGGCCTTAGGGCCCAACTGCATTAGGGTTTGCCCCCCTTCCCCTCTTGGGGCGCCCTGGGACTTGGTGGGGGGGCGCACCAGCCCCCTTGGGGCTGGTCCCCTCCCACACTTAGCCCACGCAGCCACCTGGGGTTGGTGGCCCCACCTGGTGGACCCCCGGGACCCTCCCGGTGGTCCCGGTACATTACCGATATCGCCCGAAACTTTTCCGGTGACCAAAACAGGACTTCCCATATATGAATCTTTACCTCCGGACCATTCCGGAACTCCTCGTGACGTCCGGGATCTCATCCGGGACTCCGAACAACATTCGGTAACCGCGTACATACTTTCCCTATAACCCTAGCGTCATCGAACCTTAAGTGTGTAGACCCTACGGGTTCGGGAACCATGTAGACATGACCGAGACAACTCTCCGGTCAATAACCAACAGCGGGATCTGGATACCCATGTTGGCTCCCACATGTTCCACGATGATCTCATCGGATGAACCACGATGTCAAGGATTCAATCAATCCCGTATACGATTCCCTTTGTCTATCGGTATAGCACTTACCCGAGATTCGATCGTCGGTATACCGATACCTCGCTCAATCTCGTTACCGGCAAGTCTCTTTACTCGTTCCGTAACACATCATCCCGTGATCAACTCCTTGATCACATATTGTGCACATTATGATGATGTCCTACCGAGTGGGCCCAGAGATACCTCTCCGTCACACGGAGTGACAAATCCCAGTCTCGATTCGTGCCAACTCAACAGACACTTTCGGAGATACTTGTAGTGCACCTTTATAGCCACCCAGTTACGTTGTGACGTTTGGTACACCCAAAGCATTCCTACGGTATCCGTGAGTTGCACAATCTCATGGTCTAAGGAAAAGATACTTGACATATAGAAAAGCTTTAGCATACGAACTACACGATCTGTGCTAGGCTTAGGATTGGGTCTTGTCCATCACATCATTCTCCTAATGATGTGATCCCGTTATCAACGACATCCAATGTCCATGGTTAGGAAACCGTAACCATCTATTGATCAACGAGCTAGTCGTCTAGAGGCTTACTAGGGACATGGTGTTTGTCTATGTATCCACACATGTATCTGAGTTGCCTTTCAATACAATTCTAGCATGGATAATAAACGATTATCATGAACAAGGAAATATAATAATAACCAATTTATTATTGCCTCTAGGGCATATTTCCAACAGTCTCCCACTTGCACTAGAGTCAATAATCTAGTTCACATCGCCATGTGATTAACACTCACAGGTCACATCGCCATGTGACTAATATCCAAAGAGTTCACTAGAGTCAGTAATCTAGTTCACATAAATATGTGATTAACACTCAATGATTTCTGGGTTTGATCATGTTATGCTTGTGAGAGAGGTTTGTAGTCAACGGGTCTGCAACATTCAGATCCCTATGTACTTCGCAAAACTTTATGTCATATCGTAGATGCTGCTATCACGTTCCACTTGGAGCTATTCCAAACTGTTGCTCCATTATACGTATCCGGTATCTCCACTTAGAGTTATCCGGATAGGTGTTAAGCTTGCATCGACGTAACTCTTTACGTCGAACTCTTTATCACCTCCATAGCCGAGAAACATTTCCTTATTCCTCTAAGGATAATTTTGACCACTATCTAGTAATCCACTCCTGGATCACCTTTGTACCCTCTTGCCAGACATGTGGCAAGGCACACATTAGGTGCGGTACTTAGCATGGCATATCGTATAGAGCCTATGACAAAACCATAGGGGACGACCTTCGTCCTTCCTCTTCCTTCTGCCGTGGTCAAGTTTTGAGTCTTACTCAACTCCACACCTTACAAATCAGGTAAGAACTCCTTCTTTGACTGATCTATTTTGAACTTCTTCAAAATCATGCCAAGGTGTGTGATCTTTTTGAAAGTATCATCAGGCGTCTTGATCTATCTGTATAGATCTTGATGCCCAATATGTAAGCAGCTTTATCCAGGTCTTCCTTTGAAAAACTCATTTAAAACAACCCTTTATGCTTTCCAGAAATTCTACATCATTTCGGATCAACAATATGTCATTCACATATACTTATCAGAAATGTTGTAGTGCTCCCACTCACTTTATTGCAAATACAAGTTTCCACCAAACTTTGTATACCCAAAAACTTTGATCACTCCATCAAAGTGTATATTCCGACTCCGAGATGCTTGCTCTAGTCCATGGAAGGATCGTTGGAGCTAGCATATCTTTTAGCATCCTTAGGATCGACAAAACCTTTCTGATTGTATCACATACAACCTTTCCTTACGAAAACTGGTAAGGAAACTTGTTTTGTCATCCATCTGCCAGATTTCATAAATGCAGCTAATGCTAACATGATTCCGACGGACTTAAGCATCGCTACGGGTGAGAAAATCTCATCGTAGTCAACTCTTTGAACTTGTGGAAAACTCTTCGCCACAAGTCGAGCTTCATAGACGGTGACATTACCGTCCACGTCCGTCTTAGTCTTAAAGATCCATTTGTCTCAATGGCTTGCCGATCATAGGGCAAGTCCACCAAAGTCCATACTTTGTTTTGATACATGGATCCTATCTCGGATTTATCGGTTTCTAACCATTTGTCGGAATATGGGCCCACCATCGCTTCTCCATAGTTCGTAGGTTCATTGTTGTCCAACAACATGACATCTAAGACAGGATCACCGTACCACTCAGGAGTAGTACTTATCCTTGTCGACCTACGAGGTTCGATAGCAACTTGATCTGGAGCTTTATGATCACTATCATTAGTTTCCTCTTCAACTGTCGTAGGTTCCACAGAAACATCTTTCTGTGTTGCACTACTATCCGGTTGAAGTGAGGGTTTGACAACCTCATCAAGTTCTATCTTCCTCCCACTCAATTCTTTCGAGAGAAACTCCTTCTCGAGAAAGGACCCGTTCTTAGGGACAAACATTTTTGCCCTTGGATCTGAGATAGGAGGTATACCCAACTGTTACCTTTGGGTATCCTATGAAGATGTATTTGTCCGCTTTGGGTTCGAGCTTTTCCCGGCTGAAGCCATAAGCCTCGCAGCCCCAAACATTGAGAAACGACAACTACGGTTTCTTGCCAGACCTTAGTTCATATGGCGTTGTCTCAACGGACTTAGATGGTGCCCTATATAAAGTGAATGCAGCTGTCTCTAATGCATAACCTCAAAATAATAGCGGTAGATCGGTAAGATACATCATAGATCGCACCATATCTCATAAGGTTCGATTACGATGTCCGGACACACCATTACGCTATGGTGTTCCAGGGGCTTCAACTGCGAAACAATTCCACAATGTCTTAAGTGATTGCCAAACTCATAATTCAGATAATATCCCCTTGATCAGATCGTAGGAACATGATCTTCTTGTTATGATGATTCTTAATCTTCACTCTGAAATTTTTGAACCTTTCAAACGTTTCAGACTTTTGCTTCATTAAGTGAATATGCCATATCTACTCAAATCGTCAGTGAAGATGAGAAAATAACGATATCCACCACACGCCTTAATTCTCATTGGATCACATACATCAGCATGTATGATTTCCAACAAGTCACTTACCCGTTTCATTGTACCTGAAAACGGGATCTCAGTCATCCTGCCCATGAGGCATGGCTCGCATGTGTCAAGCGATTCAAAATCAAGTGACTCCAAACGTCCATCAGCATGGAGTTTCTTCATGCATTTTATGCCAAACTGACCTAAGCGGCAGTGCCACAAGAAAGTGGTACTATCATTATTAACTCTACATCTTTTGG